>CATKUP010000098.1:1200000-1800000 GCA_949786385.1 Onychomys leucogaster
GTTAAATCCCATGCTCTGTGTCTCCCAACAAGCAAGACTTCGTTTCAGGTAAGTGTAGTCACTTTTCTGCTCAAAGCAACTACATCGTTCACGAAGCTCACACGTTTCTCATCTTAACTGACAAGCATTGGATGTTAGAGGACCAGTGCTTTGTATCAGTTTAAGAAGCAGTGTTGGACTGGATATGTTCCGTATGTGTAGGAAACACCGTTCTTTTGTTCTCAGCACACTCACATTTCCTGCTGTCTTAGAGACTTTAGAAAACAAGAGCGTGCTTCTCGCTCTAAAGCAGAGTGTGATCCATGGATGAAAACTATGCTCTGTGTTTCCCTTCAGAAAAGGTGTTAAATCCCAGGCTCTATGTCTTCCAACAAGCAAGACTTCGTTTCAGGTAAGGGCAGTCACTTTTCAGCTCAAACGAACTACATCTTTCACGTAGCTCACACGTTTCTCATCTTAACAGACAAGAATTGGATGTTAGAGGACCAGTGCTTTGTATCAGTTTCAGAAGCAGATTTGGACTAGATATGGTCCGTATGTGGAGGAAACACCGTTCTTTTGTTCTCAGCAAACTCACGTTTCCTGCTGTCTTAGAGACTATAGAAAGCAAGAGCGTGCTTCTTGTTCTAAAGCAGAGTGTGATCAATGGATGAGACAATGCTGTGTGTTTCACTTCAGAAATGGAGTTAAATCCCATGCTCTGAGTCTCCCTACAAGCAAGACTTTGTTTCAGGTAAGGGCAGTCACTTTTCAGCTCAAACGAATTCCATCGTTCACGAAGCTCACACGTTTCTCATCTTAACTGACAAGCATTTTATGTTAGAGGACCAGTGCTTTGTATCAGTTTCAGAAGAAGAGTTGGACTAGATATGGTCCATATGTGTAGGAAACACCGTTCTTTTGTTCTCAGCACACTCACGTTTCCTGCTGTCTTAGAGACTCTATAAAGGAAGAGCGTGCTTCTTGTTCTAAAGCAGTTGTGATCAATGGATGATTACACTGCTGTGTGTTTTACTTCAGAAATGGAGTGAAATCCCAGGCTCTGAGTCTTCCTACAAGCAAGACTTCGTTTCAGGTGAGGGCAGTCACTTTTCTGCTCAAACGAACTACATCTTTCACGAAGCTCACACGTTTCTCATCTTAACTGACAAGCATTAGATGTTAGAGGACCAGTGCATTAAATCAGTTTCAGAAGAAGTTTTGGACTACATATAGTCCGTATGTGTAGGAAACACCGTTCTTTTGTTCTCAGCACACTCAGGATTCCTGCTGTATTAGAGACTCTAGAAAGCAAGAGTGTGCTTCTCGCTCTAAAGCAGTGTGTGATCCATGGATGAAACTATGCTGTTTGTTTGCATTCAGAAATGGAGTTAAATCCCAGGCTCTGAGTCTTCCTACAAGCAAGACTTCGATTCAGGTAAGTGCAGTTACTTTTCAGCTCAAAATAACTAAATCGTTCACTGAGCTCACGCGTTTCTCATCTTAACTGACAAGCATTGCATGTTAGAGTGTCAGTGCTTTGTATCAGTTTCAGAAGCAGAGTTGGTCTACATATGATCCCTATGTGTAGGAAACCCCGATCTTTTGTCCTGGGCACACTCACTTTTCCTGGTGTCTTAGAGACTCTAGAAAGCAAGAACGTGCTTCTCGCTCTAAAGCAGATTGTGATCCATAGATGAGACTATGCTGTGTGTTTCACTTCAGAAATGGAGTTAAAACCCATGCTCTGTGTCTCCCAACGAGCAAGACTTCGTTTCAGGTAAGTGTAGTCACTTTTCTGCTCAAAGGAACTACATCGTTCACGAAGCTCACACGTTTCTCATCTTAACTGACAAGCATTGGATGTTAGAGGACCAGTGCTTTGTATCAGTTTCAGAAGCAGAGTTGGACTAGATATGTTCTGTATGTTTAGGAATCACCGTTCTTTTGTTCTCAGCACACTCATGTTTCCTGCTGTCTTAGAGACTTTAGAAAGCAGGAGCGTGCTTCTTGTTCTAAAGCAGAGTGTGATCCATGGATGAAAACTATGCTGTGTGTTTCCCTTCAGAAAAGGAGTTAAATCCCAGGCTCTATGTCTTCCAACAAGCAAGACTTCGTTTCAGGTAAGGGCAGTCACTTTTCAGATCAAACGAACTACATCTTTCACGGAGCTCACACGTTTCTCATCTTAACAGGCAAGCTTTGGATGTTAGAGGACCAGTGCTTTTTATCAGTTTCAGAAGCAGACTTGGACTAGATATGGTCCATATGTGTAGGAAACACCGTTCTTTTGTTCTCAGCACAATCACGTTTCCTGCTGTCTTAGAGACTCTAGAAAGTAAGAGCATGTTTCTTGTTCTAAAGCATAGTGTGATCAATGCATGAGACATTGCTCTGTGTTTCACTTCAGAAATGGAGTTAAATCCCATGCTCTGAGTCTCCCTACAAGCAAGAATTCGTTTCAGGTAAGGGCAGTCACTTTTCTGCTCAAAGGAACTACATCGTTCACGAAGCTCACACGTTTCTCATCTTAAATGACAAGCATTGGATGTTAGAGGACCAGTGCATTGTATCAGTTTCAAAAGAAGTTTTGGACTACATATAGTGCGTATGTGTAGGAATCACCGTTCTTTTGTTTTGGACACTCAGATTTCCTGCTGTATAAGAGAATCTAGAAAGCAAGAGTATGATTCTCTTCTAAAGCAGAGTGTGATCCATGGATGAGAACTATGCTGTGTGTTTACCTTCAGAAATGGAGTTAAATCCCGGGCTCTGTGTCTTCCTACAAGCAAGACTTCTTTTCAGGTAACGGCAGTCACTTTAAGCTCAAACGAACTACATCGTTCACTGAGCTCACACCTTTCTCATCTTAACAGACAAGCATTGGATGTTAGAGGACCAGTGCTTTGTATCAGTTTAAGAAGCAGAGTTGGACTAGATATGGTCCGTATGTGTAGGAAACAACGTTCTTTTGTTCTCAGCACACTCACGTTTCCTGCTGTCTTAGAGAATCTAGAAAGCAAGAGAGTGCTTCTTGTTCTAAAGCAGAGTGTGATCAATGGATGAGACAATGCTGTGTGTTTTACTTCAGAAATGGATTTAAATCCCAGGCTCTGAGTCTTCCTACAAGCAAGACTTCGTTTCAGGTGAGGGCAGTCACTTTTCTGCTCAAACGAACTACATCTTTCACGGAGCTCACACGTTTCTCATCTTAACTGACAAGCATTAGATGTTAGAGGACCAGTGCATTCAACCGGTTTCAGAAGAAGTTTTGGACTACATATAGTCTGTATGTGTAGGAAACACCATTCTTTTGTTCTCAGCACACTCACGTTTCCTGCTCTCTTAGAAAATCTAGAAAGCAAGAGCCTGCTTCTTGTTCTAAAGCAGAGTGTGATCAATGGATAATTACACTGCTGTGTGTTTCCCTTCAGAAATGGAGTTAAATCCCAGGCTCTGAGTCTTCCTACAAGCAAGACTTCGATTCAGGTAAGGGCAGTCACTTTTCTGCTCAAAGGAACTACATCGTTCACAAAGCTCACATGTTTCTCATCTTAACTGACAAGCATTGGATGTTAGAGGACCAGTGCTTTGTATCAGTTTCAGAAGCAGAGTTGGACTAGATATGTTCCGTATGTTTAGGAATCACCGTTCTTTTGTTCTCTGCACACTCACGTTTCCTGCTGTCTTAGAGACTTTAGAAAGCAAGAGTGTGCTTCTCGCTCTAAAGGAGAGTGTGATCCAAGGATGAGAACTATGCTGTGTGTTTGCCTTCAGAAATGGAGTTAAATCCCAGGCTCTGAGTCTTCCTACAAGCAAGAGTTCGATTCAGGTAAGGGCAGTTACTTTTCAGCTCAAACGAACTACATCGTTCACTGAGCTCACGCGTTTCTCATGCTAACTGACAAGCATTGGATGTTAGAGTGTCAGTGCTTTGTATCAGTTTCAGAAGCAGAGATTTTCTACATATGATCCATATGTGTAGGAAACCCCGATCTTTTGTCCTGGGCACACTCACGTTTCCTGCTGTCTTAGAGACTCTAGAAAGCAAGAACGTGCTTCTCGCTCTAAAGCAGATTGTGATCCATAGATGAGACTATGCTGTGTGTTTCACTTCAGAAATGGAGTTAAAACCCATGCTCTGTGTCTCCCAACGAGCAAGACTTTGTTTCAGGTAAGTGTAGTCACTTTTCTGCTCAAAGGAACTACATCGTTCACGAAGCTCACACGTTTCTCATCTTAACTGACAAGCATTGGATGTTAGAGGACCAGTGCTTTGTATCAGTTTCAGAAGCAGAGTTGGACTAGATATGTTCCGTATGTTTAGGAATCACCGTTCTTTTGTTCTCAGCACACTCACGTTTCCTGCTGTCTTAGAGACTTTAGAAAGCAAGAGCGTGCTTCTCGCTATAAAGCAGAGTGTGATCCATGGATGAAAACTATGCTGTGTGTTTCCCTTCAGAAAAGGAGTTAAATCCCAGGCTCTATGTCTTCCAACAAGCAAGACTTCGTTTCAGGTAAGGGCAGTCACATTTCAGCTCAAACGAACTACATCTTTCACGGAGCTCACACGTTTCTCATCTTAACTGACAAGCATTAGATGTTAGAGGACCAGTGCATTCAATCAGCTTCAAAAGAAGTTTTGGACTACATATAGTCCGTATGTGTAGGAAATCCGTTCTTTTATTCTGGGCACACTCAGATTTCCTGCTGTATTAGAGACTCTAGAAAGCAAGAGTGTGCTTCTCGCTCTAAACCAGAGTGTGATCCATGGATGAGAACTATGCTGTGTGTTTCCCTTCAGAAATGGAGTTAAATCCCAGGCTCTGAGTTTTCCTACCAGCAAGACTTCGATTCAGGTAAGGGCAGTCACTTTTCAGCTCAAACGAACTACATCGTTCACTGAGCTCACGCTTTTCTCATCTTAACTGACAAGCATTGGAAGTTAGAGGGTCAGTGCTTTGTATCAGTTTCAGAAGCAGAGTTGGACTACATATGATCCATATGTGTAGGAAACCCCGATCTTTTGTTCTGGGCATACTCACGTTTCCTGCTGTCTTAGAGACTCTAGAAAGCAAGAACGTGCTTCTCGCTCTAAAGCAGATTTTGATCCATAGATGAGACTATGCTGTGTGTTTCACTTCAGAAAGGGAGTTAAATCCCATGCTCTGTGTCTCCCAACAAGCAAGACTTCGTTTCAGGTAAGTGTAGTCACTTTTCTGCTCAAAGCAACTACATCGTTCACGAAGCTCACACGTTTCTCATCTTAACTGACAAGCATTGGATGTTAGAGGACCAGTGCTTTGTATCAGTTTAAGAAGCAGTGTTGGACTGGATATGTTCCGTATGTGTAGGAAACACCGTTCTTTTGTTCTCAGCACACTCACGTTTCCTGCTGTCTTAGAGACTTTAGAAAGCAAGAGCGTGCTTCTCGCTCTAAAGCAGAGTGTGATCCATGGATGAAAACTATGCTCTGTGTTTCCCTTCAGAAAAGGTGTTAAATCCCAGGCTCTATGTCTTCCAACAAGCAAGACTTCGTTTCAGGTAAGGGCAGTCACTTTTCAGCTCAAACGAACTACATCTTTCACGGAGCTCACACGTTTCTCATCTTAACTGACAAGCATTAGATGTTAGAGGACCAGTGCATTCAACCGGTTTCAGAAGAAGTTTTGGACTACATATAGTCCGTATGTGTAGGAAACACCATTCTTTTGTTCTCAGCAAAATCACGTTTCCTGCTCTCTTAGAAAATCTAGAAAGCAAGAGCGTGCTTCTTGTTCTAAAGCAGAGTGTGATCAATGGATAATTACACTGCTGTGAGTTTCCCTTCAGAAATGGAGTTAAATCCCAGGCTCTGAGTCTTCCTACAAGCAAGACTTCGATTCAGGTAAGGGCAGTCACTTTTCTGCTCAAAGGAACTACATCGTTCACAAAGCTCACATGTTTCTCATCTTAACTGACAAGCATTGGATGTTAGAGGACCAGTGCTTTGTATCAGTTTCAGAAGCAGAGTTGGACTAGATATGTTCCGTATGTTTAGGAATCACCGTTCTTTTGTTCTCTGCACACTCACGTTTCCTGCTGTCTTAGAGACTTTAGAAAGCAAGAGTGTGCTTCTCGCTCTAAAGGAGAGTGAGATCCAAGGATGAGAACTATGCTGTCTGTTTGCCTTCAGAAATGGAGTTAAATCCCAGGCTCTGAGTCTTCCTACAAGCAAGAGTTCGATTCAGGTAAGGGCAGTTACTTTTCAGCTCAAACGAACTACATCGTTCACTGAGCTCACACGTTTCTCATGTTAACTGACAAGCATTGGATGTTAAAGTGTCAGTGCTTTGTATCAGTTTCAGAAGCAGAGATTTTCTACATATGATCCATATGTGTAGGAAACCCCGATCTTTTGTCCTGGGCACACTCACGTTTCCTGCTGTCTTAGAGACTCTAGAAAGCAAGAACGTGCTTCTCGCTCTAAAGCAGATTGTGATCCATAGATGAGACTATGCTGTGTGTTTCACTTCAGAAATGGAGTTAAAACCCATGCTCTGTGTCTCCCAACGAGCAAGACTTCGTTTCAGGTAAGTGTAGTCACTTTTCTGCTCAAAGGAACTACATCGTTCACGAAGCTCACACGTTTCTCATCTTAACTGACAAGCATTGGATGTTAGAGGACCAGTGCTTTGTATCAGTTTCAGAAGCAGAGTTGGACTAGATATGTTCCGTATGTTTAGGAATCACCGTTCTTTTGTTCTCAGCACACTCACGTTTCCTGCTGTCTTAGAGACTTTAGAAAGCAAGAGCGTGCTTCTCGCTATAAAGCAGAGTGTGATCCATGGAAGGAAACTATGCTGTGTGTTTCCCTTCAGAAAAGGAGTTAAATCCCAGGCTCTATGTCTTCCAACAAGCAAGACTTCGTTTCAGGTAAGGGCAGTCACTTTTCAGCTCAAACGAACTACATCTTTCACGGAGCTCACACGTTTCTCATCTTAACTGACAAGCATTAGATGTTAGAGGACCAGTGCATTCAATCAGCTTCAAAAGAAGTTTTGGACTACATATAGTCCGTATGTGTAGGAAATCCGTTCTTTTATTCTGGGCACACTCAGATTTCCTGCTGTATTAGAGACTCTAGAAAGCAAGAGTGTGCTTCTCGCTCTAAAGCAGAGTGTGATCCATGGATGAGAACTATGCTGTGTGTTTCCCTTCAGAAATGGAGTTAAATCCCAGGCTCTGAGTTTTCCTACCAGCAAGACTTCGATTCAGGTAAGGGCAGTCACTTTTCAGCTCAAACGAACTACATCGTTCACTGAGCTCACGCGTTTCTCATGTTAACTGACAAGCATTGGATGTTAGAGTGTCAGTGCTTTGTATCAGTTTCAGAAGCAGAGATTTTCTACAAATGATCCATATGTGTAGGAAACCCCGATCTTTTGTCCTGGGCACGCTCACGTTTCCTGCTGTCTTAGAGACTCTAGAAAGCAAGAACGTGCTTCTCGCTCTATAGCAGATTTTGATCCATAGATGAGACTATGCTGTGTGTTTCACTTCAGAAAGGGAGTTAAATCCCATGCTCTGTGTCTCCCAACAAGCAAGACTTCGTTTCAGGTAAGTGTAGTCACTTTTCTGCTCAAAGCAACTACATCGTTCACGAAGCTCACACGTTTCTCATCTTAACTGACAAGCATTGGATGTTAGAGGACCAGTGCTTTGTATCAGTTTAAGAAGCAGTGTTGGACTGGATATGTTCCGTATGTGTAGGAAACACCGTTCTTTTGTTCTCAGCACACTCACGTTTCCTGCTGTCTTAGAGACTTTAGAAAGCAAGAGCGTGCTTCTCGCTCTAAAGCAGAGTGTGATCCATGGATGAAAACTATGCTCTGTGTTTCCCTTCAGAAAAGGTGTTAAATCCCAGGCTCTATGTCTTCCAACAAGCAAGACTTCGTTTCAGGTAAGGGCAGTCACTTTTCAGCTCAAACGAACTACATCTTTCACGGAGCTCACACGTTTCTCATCTTAACTGACAAGCATTAGATGTTAGAGGACCAGTGCATTCAACCGGTTTCAGAAGAAGTTTTGGACTACATATAGTCCGTATGTGTAGGAAACACCATTCTTTTGTTCTCAGCAAAATCACGTTTCCTGCTCTCTTAGAAAATCTAGAAAGCAAGAGCGTGCTTCTTGTTCTAAAGCAGAGTGTGATCAATGGATAATTACACTGCTGTGAGTTTCCCTTCAGAAAAGGTGTTAAATCCCAGGCTCTATGTCTTCCAACAAGCAAGACTTCGTTTCAGGTAAGGGCAGTCACTTTTCAGCTCAAACGAACTACATCTTTCACGGAGCTCACACGTTTCTCATCTTAACAGACAAGAATTGGATGTTAGAGGACCAGTGCTTTGTATCAGTTTCAGAAGCAGATTTGGACTAGATATGGTCCGTATGTGTAGGAAACACCGTTCTTTTGTTCTCAGCAAACTCACGTTTCCTGCTGTCTTAGAGAGTATAGAAAGCAAGAGCGTGCTTCTTGTTCTAAAGCAGAGTGTGATAAATGGATGAGACAATGCTGTGTGTTTCACTTCAGAAATGGAGTTAAATCCCATGCTTTGAGTCTCCCTACAAGCAAGACTTTGTTTCAGGTAAGGGCAGTCACTTTTCAGCTCAAACGAACTCCATCGTTCACGAAGCTCACACGTTTCTCATCTTAACTGACAAGCATTTTATGTTAGAGGACCAGTGCTTTGTATCAGTTTCAGAAGAAGAGTTGGACTAGATATGGTCCATATGTGTAGGAAACACCGTTCTTTTGTTCTCAGCACACTCACGTTTCCTGCTGTCTTAGAGACTCTATAAAGGAAGAGCGTGCTTCTTGTTCTAAAGCAGTTGTGATCAATGGATGATTACACTGCTGTGTGTTTTACTTCAGAAATGGAGTGAAATCCCAGGCTCTGAGTCTTCCTACAAGCAAGACTTCGTTTCAGGTGAGGGCAGTCACTTTTCTGCTCAAACGAACTACATCTTTCACGAAGCTCACACGTTTCTCATCTTAACTGACAAGCATTAGATGTTAGAGGACCAGTGCATTAAATCAGTTTCAGAAGAAGTTTTGGACTACATATAGTCCGTATGTGTAGGAAACACCGTTCTTTTGTTCTCAGCACACTCAGGTTTCCTGCTTTATTAGAGATTCTAGAAAGCAAGAGTGTGCTTCTCGCTCTAAAGCAGTGTGTGATCCATGGATGAGAACTATGCTGTTTGTTTGCATTCAGAAATGGAGTTAAATCCCAGGCTCTGAGTCTTCCTACAAGCAAGACTTCGATTCAGGTAAGGGCAGTTACTTTTCAGCTCAAAATAATTACATCGTTCACTGAGCTCACGCGTTTCTCATCTTAACTGACAAGCATTGCATGTTAGAGTGTCAGTGCTTTGTATCAGTTTCAGAAGCAGAGTTGGTCTACATATGATCCCTATGTGTAGGAAACCCCGATCTTTTGTCCTGGGCACACTCACTTTTCCTGGTGTCTTAGAGACTCTAGAAAGCAAGAACGTGCTTCTCGCTCTAAAGCAGATTGTGATCCATAGATGAGACTATGCTGTGTGTTTCACTTCAGAAATGGAGTTAAAACCCATGCTCTGTGTCTCCCAACGAGCAAGACTTCGTTTCAGGTAAGTGTAGTCACTTTTCTGCTCAAAGGAACTACATCGTTCACGAAGCTCACACGTTTCTCATCTTAACAGGCAAGCTTTGGATGTTAGAGGACCAGTGCTTTTTATCAGTTTCAGAAGCAGAGTTGGACTAGATATGGTCCGTATGTGTAGGAAACACCGTTCTTTTGTTCTCAGCACAATCACGTTTCCTGCTGTCTTAGAGACTCTAGAAAGTAAGAGCATGCTTCTTGTTCTAAAGCAGAGTGTGATCAATGCATGAGACATTGCTGTGTGTTTCACTTCAGAAATGGAGTTAAATCCCATGCTCTGAGTCTCCCTACAAGCAAGAATTCGTTTCAGGTAAGGGCAGTCACTTTTCTGCTCAAAGGAACTACATCGTTCACGAAGCTCACACGTTTCTCATCTTAACTGACAAGCATTGGATGTTAGAGGACCAGTGCATTGTATCAGTTTCAGAAGAAGATTTAGACTACATATAGTCC
Source organism: Onychomys leucogaster (assembly GCA_949786385.1). NCBI lineage: Eukaryota > Metazoa > Chordata > Mammalia > Rodentia > Cricetidae > Onychomys > Onychomys leucogaster. The sequence goes on from CATKUP010000098.1 coordinate 1,210,119, forward strand.
GTATGTGTAGGAAACAACGTTCTTTTGTTCTGGGCACAATCACGTTTCCTGCTGTCTTAGAGACTCGAGAATGCAAGAGCGTGCTTCTTGTTCTAAAGCATAGTGTGATCAACGGATGATTACACTGCTGTGTGTTTTAATTCATAAATGGAGTTAAATCCCAGGCTCTGAGTCTTCCTACAAGCAAGACTTCAATTCAGTTAAGGGCAGTCACTTTTCTGCTCAAACGAACTACATCGTTCATGAAGCTCACACGTTTCCCATCTTAACTGACAAGCATTGGATGTTAGAGGACCAGTGCTTTGTATCAGTTTCAGAAGAAGAGTTGGACTAGATATGGTCCATATGTGTAGGAAACACCGTACTTTTGTTCTCAGCATACTCACGTTTCCTGCTGTCTTAGAGACTCTAGAAAGCAATAGCGTGCTTCTTGTTCTAAAGCAGAGTGTGATCAATTGATGATTACACTGCTGTGTGTTTTACTTCAGAAATGGAGTTAAATCCCAGGCTCTGAGTATTCCTACACGCAAGACCTCGTTTCAGGTAAGGGCAGTCACTTTTCAGCTCAAACGAACTACATCTTTCACGGAGCTCACACGTTTCTCATCTTAACAGGCAAGCTTTGGATGTTAGAGGACCAGTGCTTTTTATCAGTTTCAGAAGCAGAGTTGGACTAGATATGGTCCGTATGTGTAGGAAACACCGTTCTTTTGTTCTCAGCACAATCACGTTTCCTGCTGTCTTAGAGACTCTCGAAAGTAAGAGCATGTTTCTTGTTCTAAAGCAGAGTGTGATCAATGCATGAGACATTGCTCTGTGTTTCACTTCAGAAATGGAGTTAAATCCCATGCTCTGAGTCTCCCTACAAGCAAGAATTCGTTTCAGGTAAGGGCAGTCACTTTTCTGCTCAAAGGAACTACATCGTTCACGAAGCTCACACGTTTCTCATCTTAACTGACAAGCATTGGATGTTAGAGGACCAGTGCATTGTATCAGTTTCAAAAGAAGTTTTGGACTACATATAGTCTGTATGTGTAGGAATCACCGTTCTTTTGTTTTGGACACTCAGATTTCCTGTTGTATTAGAGAATCTAGAAAGCAAGAGTATGATTCTCTTCTAAAGCAGAGTGTGATCCATGGATGAGAACTATGCTGTGTGTTTCCCTTCAGAAATGGTGTTAAATCCCAGGCTCTTTGTCTTCCTACAAACAAGACTTCGTTTCAGGTATGGGCAGTCACTTTTCAGCTCAAACGAACTACATCGTTCACGAAGCTCACACGTTTCTCATCTTAACTGACAAGCATTGGATGTTAGAGGACCAGTGCTTTGTATCAGTTTCAGAAGCAGAGTTGGACTAGATATGGTCCGTATGTGTAGGAAACACCGTTCTTTTGTTTTCAGCAAAATCACGTTTCCTGCTCTCTTAGAGAATCTAGAAAGCAAGAGCGTGCTTCTTGTTCTAAAGCAGAGTGTGATCAAAGGATGACTACACTGCATTGTGTTTTACTTCAGAAATGGAGTTAAAACCCAGGCTCTGAGTCTTCCTACAAGCAAGACTTCGTTTCAGGTGAGGGCAGTCACTTTTCTGCTCAAACGAACTACATCTTTCATGAAGCTCACACGTTTCTCATCTTAACTGACAAGCATTAGATGTTAGAGGACCAGTGCATTCAATCGGTTTAAGAAGAAGAGTTGGACTAGATATGGTCCGTATGTGTAGGAAACACCGTTCTTTTGTTCTCAGCACACTCAAGTTTCCTGCTGTATTAGAGACTCTAGAAAGCAAGAGCGTGCTTCTCACTCTAAAGCAGAGTGTGATCCATGAATGAGAGCTATGCTGTGTGTTTACCTTCAGAAATGGAGTTAAATCCCGGGCTCTGTGTCTTCCTACAAGCAAGACTTCTTTTCAGGTAACGGCAGTCACTTTTAAGCTCAAACGAACTACATCGTTCACTGAGCTCACACCTTTCTCATCTTAACAGACAAGCATTGGATGTTAGAGGACCAGTGCTTTGTATCAGTTTAAGAAGCAGAGTTGGACTAGATATGGTCCGTATGTGTAGGAAACAACGTTCTTTTGTTCTCAGCACACTCACGTTTCCTGCTGTCTTAGAGAATCTAGAAAGCAAGAGAGTGCTTCTTGTTCTAAAGCAGAGTGTGATCAATGGATGAGACAATGCTGTGTGTTTTACTTCAGAAATGGAGTTAAATCCCAGGCTCTGAGTCTTCCTACAAGCAAGACTTCGTTTCAGGTGAGGGCAGTCACTTTTCTGCTCAAATGAACTACATCTTTCACGGAGCTCACACGTTTCTCATCTTAACTGACAAGCATTAGATGTTAGAGGACCAGTGCATTCAACCGGTTTCAGAAGAAGTTTTGGACTACATATAGTCTGTATGTGTAGGAAACACCATTCTTTTGTTCTCAGCACACTCACGTTTCCTGCTCTCTTAGAAAATCTAGAAAGCAAGAGCCTGATTCTTGTTCTAAAGCAGAGTGTGATCAATGGATAATTATACTGCTGTGTGTTTCCCTTCAGAAATGGAGTTAAATCCCAGGCTCTGAGTCTTCCTACAAGCAAGACTTCGATTCAGGTAAGGGCAGTCACTTTTCTGCTCAAAGGAACTACATCGTTCACAAAGCTCACATGTTTCTCATCTTAACTGACAAGCATTGGATGTTAGAGGACCAGTGCTTTGTATCAGTTTCAGAAGCAGAGTTGGACTAGATATGTTCCGTATGTTTAGGAATCACCGTTCTTTTGTTCTCTGCACACTCACGTTTCCTGCTGTCTTAGAGACTTTAGAAAGCAAGAGTGTGCTTCTCGCTCTAAAGGAGAGTGTGATCCAAGGATGAGAACTATGCTGTGTGTTTGCCTTCAGAAATGGAGTTAAATCCCAGGCTCTGAGTCTTCCTACAAGCAAGAGTTCGATTCAGGTAAGGGCAGTTACTTTTCAGCTCAAACGAACTACATCGTTCACTGAGCTCACGCGTTTCTCATGTTAACTGACAAGCATTGGATGTTAGAGTGTCAGTGCTTTGTATCAGTTTCAGAAGCAGAGATTTTCTACATATGATCCATATGTGTAGGAAACCCCGATCTTTTGTCCTGGGCACACTCACCTTTCCTGTTTTCTTAGAGACTCTAGAAAGCAAGAACGTGCTTCTCGCTCTAAAGCAGATTGTGATCCATAGATGAGACTATGCTGTGTGTTTCACTTCAGAAATGGAGTTAAAACCCATGCTCTGTGTCTCCCAACGAGCAAGACTTCGTTTCAGGTAAGTGTAGTCACTTTTCTGCTCAAAGGAACTACATCGTTCACGAAGCTCACACGTTTCTCATCTTAACTGACAAGCATTGGATGTTAGAGGACCAGTGCTTTGTATCAGTTTCAGAAGCAGAGTTGGACTAGATATGTTCCGTATGTTTAGGAATCACCGTTCTTTTGTTCTCAGCACACTCACGTTTCCTGCTGTCTTAGAGACTTTAGAAAGCAAGAGCGTGCTTCTCGCTATAAAGCAGAGTGTGATCCATGGAAGAAAACTATGCTGTGTGTTTCCCTTCAGAAAAGGAGTTAAATCCCAGGCTCTATGTCTTCCAACAAGCAAGACTTCGTTTCAGGTAATGGCAGTCACTTTTCAGCTCAAACGAACTACATCTTTCACGGAGCTCACACGTTTCTCATCTTAACTGACAAGCATTAGATGTTAGAGGACCAGTGCATTCAATCAGCTTCAAAAGACGTTTTGGACTACATATAGTCCGTATGTGTAGGAAATCCGTTCTTTTATTCTGGGCACACTCAGATTTCCTGCTGTATTAGAGACTCTAGAAAGCAAGAGTGTGCTTCTCGCTCTAAAGCAGAGTGTGATCCATGGATGAGAACTATGCTGTGTGTTTCCCTTCAGAAATGGAGTTAAATCCCAGGCTCTGAGTTTTCCTACCAGCAAGACTTCGATTCAGGTAAGGGCAGTCACTTTTCAGCTCAAACGAACTACATCGTTCACTGAGCTCACGCGTTTCTCATGTTAACTGACAAGCATTGGATGTTAGAGTGTCAGTGCTTTGTATCAGTTTCAGAAGCAGAGATTTTCTACAAATGATCCATATGTGTAGGAAACCCCGATCTTTTGTCCTGGGCACACTCACGTTTCCTGCTGTCTTAGAGACTCTAGAAAGCAAGAACGTGCTTCTCGCTCTAAAGCAGATTTTGATCCATAGATGAGACTATGCTGTGTGTTTCACTTCAGAAAGGGAGTTAAATCCCATGCTCTGAGTCTCCCAACAAGCAAGACTTCGTTTCAGGTAAGTGTAGTCACTTTTCTGCTCAAAGAAACTACATCGTTCACGAAGCTCACACGTTTCTCATCTTAACTGACAAGCATTGGATGTTAGAGGACCAGTGCTTTGTATCAGTTTAAGAAGCAGTGTTGGACTGGATATGTTCCGTATGTGTAGGAAACACCGTTCTTTTGTTCTCAGCACACTCATGTTTCCTGCTGTCTTAGAGACTTTAGAAAGCAAGAGCGTGCTTCTCGCTCTAAAGCAGAGTGTGATCCATGGATGAAAACTATGCTCTGTGTTTCCCTTCAGAAAAGGTGTTAAATCCCAGGCTCTATGTCTTCCAACAAGCAAGACTTCGTTTCAGGTAAGGGCAGTCACTTTTCAGCTCAAACGAACTACATCTTTCACGGAGCTCACACGTTTCTCATCTTAACAGACAAGAATTGGATGTTAGAGGACCAGTGCTTTGTATCAGTTTCAGAAGCAGATTTGGACTAGATATGGTCCGTATGTGTAGGAAACACCGTTCTTTTGTTCTCAGCAAACTCACGTTTCCTGCTGTCTTAGAGACTATAGAAAGCAAGAGCGTGCTTCTTGTTCTAAAGCAGAGTGTGATAAATGGATGAGACAATGCTGTGTGTTTCACTTCAGAAATGGAGTTAAATCCCATGCTCTGAGTCTCCCTACAAGCAAGACTTTGTTTCAGGTAAGGGCAGTCACTTTTCAGCTCAAACGAACTCCATCGTTCACGAAGCTCACACGTTTCTCATCTTAACTGACAAGCATTTTATGTTAGAGGACCAGTGCTTTGTATCAGTTTCAGAAGAAGAGTTGGACTAGATATGGTCCAAATGTGTAGGAAACACCGTTCTTTTGTTCTCAGCACACTCACGTTTCCTGCTGTCTTAGAGACTCTATAAAGGAAGAGCGTGCTTCTTGTTCTAAAGCAGTTGTGATCAATGGATGATTACACTGCTGTGTGTTTTACTTCAGAAATGGAGTGAAATCCCAGGCTCTGAGTCTTCCTACAAGCAAGACTTCGTTTCAGGTGAGGGCAGTCACCTTTCTGCTCAAACGAACTACATCTTTCACGAAGCTCACACATTTCTCATCTTAACTGACAAGCATTAGATGTTAGAGGACCAGTGCATTAAATCAGTTTCAGAAGAAGTTTTGGACTACATATAGTCCGTATGTGTAGGAAACACCGTTCTTTTGTTCTCAGCACCCTCAGGTTTCCTGCTGTATTAGAGACTCTAGAAAGCAAGAGTGTGCTTCTCGCTCTAAAGCAGTGTGTGATCCATGGATGAGAACTATGCTGTTTGTTTGCATTCAGAAATGGAGTTAAATCCCAGGCTCTGAGTCTTCCTACAAGCAAGACTTCGATTCAGGTAAGGGCAGTTACTTTTCAGCTCAAAAAAATTACATCGTTCACTGAGCTCACGCGTTTCTCATCTTAACTGACAAGCATTGCATGTTAGAGTGTCAGTGCTTTGTATCAGTTTCAGAAGCAGAGTTGGTCTACATATGATCCCTATGTGTAGGAAACCCCGATCTTTTGTCCTGGGCACACTCACTTTTCCTGGTGTCTTAGAGACACTAGAAAGCAAGAACGTGCTTCTCGCTCTAAAGCAGATTGTGATCCATAGATGAGACTATGCTGTGTGTTTCACTTCAGAAATGGAGTTAAAACCCATGCTCTGTGTCTCCCAACGAGCAAGACTTCGTTTCAGGTAAGTGTAGTCACTTTTCTGCTCAAAGGAACTACATCGTTCACGAAGCTCACACGTTTCTCATCTTAACAGGCAAGCTTTGGATGTTAGAGGACCAGTGCTTTTTATCAGTTTCAGAAGCAGAGTTGGACTAGATATGGTCCGTATGTGTAGGAAACACCGTTCTTTTGTTCTCAGCACAATCACGTTTCCTGATGTCTTAGAGACCCTAGAAAGTAAGAGCATGCTTCTTGTTCTAAAGCAGAGTGTGATCAATGCATGAGACATTGCTGTGTGTTTCACTTCAGAAATGGAGTTAAATCCCAGGCTCTGAGTCTCCCTACAAGCAAGAATTCGTTTCAGGTAAGGGCAGTCACTTTTCTGCTCAAAGGAACTACATCGTTCACGAAGCTCACACGTTTCTCATCTTAACTGACAAGCATTGGATGTTAGAGGACCAGTGCATTGTATCAGTTTCAGAAGAAGATTTAGACTACATATAGTCCGTATGTGTAGGAAACACCGTTCTTTTGTTCTGGGCACAATCACGTTTCCTGCTGTCTTAGAGACTCGAGAATGCAAGAGCGTGCTTCTTGTTCTAAAGCATAGTGTGATCAACGGATGATTACACTGCTGTGTGTTTTAATTCAGAAATGGAGTTAAATCCCAGGCTCTGAGTCTTTCTACAAGCAAGACTTCAATTCAGTTAAGGGCAGTCACTTTTCTGCTCAAACGAACTACATCGTTCATGAAGCTCACACGTTTCCCATCTTAACTGACAAGCATTGGATGTTAGAGGACCAGTGCTTTGTATCAGTTTCAGAAGAAGAGTTGGACTAGATATGGTCCATATGTGTAGGAAACACCGTACTTTTGTTCTCAGCATACTCACGTTTCCTGCTGTCTTAGAGACTCTAGAAAGCAATAGCGTGCTTCTTGTTCTAAAGCAGAGTGTGATCAATTGATGATTACACTGCTGTGTGTTTTACTTCAGAAATGGAGTTAAATCCCAGGCTCTGAGTATTCCTACACGCAAGACTTCATTTCAGGTGAGGGCAGTCACTTTTCTGCTCAAACGAACTACATCTTTCACGAAGCTCACACGTTTCTCATCTTAACTGATAAGCATTAGATTTTAGAGGACCAGTGCATTCAATCAGCTTAAGAAGAAGTTTTGGACTACATATAGTCCGTATGTGTAGGAAATCCGTTCTTTTATTCTGGGCACACTCAGATTTCCTGCTGTATTAGAGACTCTAGAAAGCAAGAGTGTGCTTCTCGCTCTAAAGCAGAGTGTGATCCATGGATGAGAACTATGCTGTGTGTTTCCCTTCAGAAATGGAGTTAAATCCCAGGCTCTGAGTCTTCCTACAAGCAAGACTTCGATTCAGGTAAGGGCAGTCACTTTTCAGCTCAAACGAACTACATCGTTCACTGAGCTCACGCTTTTCTCATCTTAACTGACAAGCATTGGAAGTTAGAGGGTCAGTGCTTTGTATCAGTTTCAGAAGCAGAGTTGGACTACATATGATCCATATGTGTAGGAAACCCTGATCTTTTGTTCTGGGCAAACTCACGTTTCCTGCTGTCTTAGAGACTTTAGAAAGCAAGAGCATGCTTCTCGCTCTAAAGCAGAGTGTGATGCATGGATGAAAACTATGCTGTGTGTTTCCCTTCAGAAATGGAGTTAAATCCCAATCTCTGTGTCTTCCTACAAGCAAGACTTCGTTTCAGGTAAGGGCAGTCAATTTTCTGCTCAAACTAACTACATCGTTCACTGAGTTCACACATTTATCATCTTAACAGACAAGCATTGGATGTTAGAGGACCAGTGCTTTGTATCAGTTTAAGAAGCAGAGTTGGACTAGATATGGCCCGTATGTGTACGAAACACCGTTCTTTTGTTCTCAGCACACTCACGTTTCCTGCTGTCTTAGAGATTTTGGAAAGCAAGAGCGTGCTTCTCGCTCTAAAGCAGAGTGTGAACCATGGATGAAAACTATGCTGTGTGTTTCCCTTCAGAAAAGGTGTTAAATCCCTGGCTCTATGTCTTCCAACAAGCAAGACTTTGTTTCAGGTATGGGCAGTCACTTTTCAGCTCAAACGAACGACATCTTACACGGAGCTCACACGTTGCTCATCTTAACAGACAAGCATTGGATGTTAGAGGACCAGTGCTTTGTATCAGTTTAAGAAGCAGAGTTGGACTAGATATGGTCCGTATGTGTAGGAATCACCGTTCTTTTGTTCTCAGCAAACTCATGTTTCCTGCTGTCTTAGAGACTATAGAAAGCAAGAGCGTGCTTCTTGTTCTAAAGCTGAGTGTGATCAATGGATGAGACAATGCTGTGTGTTTCACTTCAGAAATGGAGTTAAATCCCATGCTCTGAGTCTCCCTACAAGCAAGACTTCTTTCAGGTAAGGGCAGTCACTTTTCAGCTCAAACGAACTACATCGTTCACGAAGCTCACACGTTTCTCATCTTAACTGACAAGCATTGGATGTTAGAGGACCAGTGCTTTTTATCAGTTTCAGAAGAAGAGTTGGACTAGATATGGTCCATATGTGTAGGAAACACCGTTCTTTTGTTCTCAGCACACTCACGTTTCCTGCTGTCTTAGAGACTCTACAAAACAAGAGCGTGCTTCTTGTTCTAAAGCAGACTGTGATCAATGGATGAGACAATGCTGTGTGTTTCACTTCAGAAATGGAGTTAAATGCAATGCTCTGAGTCTCCCTACAAGCAACACTTCGTTTCAGATAAGGGCTGTCACTTTTCTGATCAAACGAACTACATCGTTCACGAAGCTCACACGTTTCTCATCTTAACTGACAAGCATTAGATGTTAGAGGACCAGAGCATTCAATCGGTTTCAGAAGAAGTTTTTGACTACATATAGTCCGTATGTGTAGGAAACACCGTTCTTTTGTTCTCAGCAAAATCACATATCCTGCTCTCTTAGAAAATCTAGAAAGCAAGAGCGTGCTTCTTGTTCTAAAGCAGAGTGTGATCAATGGATGATTACACTGCTGTGTGTTTTAGTTCAGAAATGGAGTTAAAACCCAGGCTCTGAGTCTTCCTACAAGCAAGACTTCGTTTCAGGTAAGGGCAGTCACTTTTCAGCTCAAACGAACTACATCGTTCACTGAGTTCACACATTTCTCATCTTAACAGACAAGCATTGGATGTTAGAGGACCAGTGCTTTGAATCAGTTTAAGAAGCAGTGTTGGACTAGATATGGTCCGTATGTGTATGAAACACCGTTCTTTTGTTCTCAGCACACTCACGTTTCCTGCTGTCTTAGAGACTTTAGAAAGCAAGAGCGTGCTTCTGACTCTAAAGCAGAGTGTGATCCATGGATGAAAACTATGCTGTGTGTTTCCCTCCAGAAAAGGTGTTAAATCCCAGGCTCTATGTCTTCCAACAAGCTAGACTTTGCTTCAGGTAAGGGCAGTCACTTTTCAGCTCAAACGAACTACATCTTTCACGGAGCTCACACGTTTCTCATCTTAACAGACAAGCATTGGATGTTAGAGGACCAGTGCTTTGTATCAGTTTCAGAAGCAGATTTGGACTAGATATGGTCCGTATGTGTACGAAACACCGTTCTTTTGTTCTCAGCAAACTCACGTTTCCTGCTGTCTTAGACACTATAGAAAGCAAGAGCGTGCTTCTTGTTCTAAAGCAGAGTGTGATCAATGGATGAGACAACGCTGTGTGTTTCATTTCAGAAATGGAGGTAAATCCCATGCTCTGAGTCTCCCTAAAACCAAGACTTCTTTTCAGGTAAGGGCAGTCACTTTTCAGCTCAAACGAACAACATCTTTCACGGAGCTCACATGTTTCTCATCTTAACAGACAAGAATTGGATGTTAGAGGACCAGTGCTTTGTATCAGTTTCAGAAGCAGAGTTGGACTAGATATGGTCCATATGTGTAGGAAACGCCGTTCTTTTGTTCTCAGCACACTCACGTTTCCTGCTGTCTTAGAGACTCTATAAAGGAAGAGCGTGCTTCTTGTTCTAAAGCAGTTGTGATCAATGGATGATTACACTGCTGTGTGTTTTACTTCAGAAATGGAGTGAAATCCCAGGCTCTGAGTCTTCCTACAAGCAAGACTTCGTTTCAGGTGAGGGCAGTCACTTTTCTGCTCAAAGGAACTACATCGTTCACGAAGCTCACACGTTTCTCATCTTAACTGACAAGCATTGGATGTTAGAGGACCAGTGCTTTGTATCAGTTTCAGAAGCAGAGTTGGACTAGATATGTTCTGTATGTTTAGGAATCACCGTTCTTTTGTTCTCAGCACACTCATGTTTCCTGCTGTCTTAGAGACTTTAGAAAGCAAGAGCGTGCTTCTTGCTCTAAAGCAGAGTGTGATCCATGGATGAAAACTATGCTGTGTGTTTCCCTTCAGAAAAGGAGTTAAATCCCAGGCTCTATGTCTTCCAACAAGCAAGACTTCGTTTCAGGTAAGGGCAGTCACTTTTCAGCTCAAACGAACTACATCTTTCACGGAGCTCACACGTTTCTCATCTTAACAGGCAAGCTTTGGATGTTAGAGGACCAGTGCTTTTTATCAGTTTCAGAAGCAGAGTTGGACTAGATATGGTCCGTATGTGTAGGAAACAACGTTCTTTTGTTCTCAGCACAATCACGTTTCCTGCTGTCTTAGAGACTCTAGAAAGTAAGAGCATGTTTCTTGTTCTAAAGCAGAGTGTGATCAATGCATGAGACATTGCTGTGTGTTTCACTTCAGAAATGGAGTTAAATCCCATGCTCTGAGTCTCCCTACAAGCAAGAATTCGTTTCAGGTAAGGGCAGTCACTTTTCTGCTCAAAGGAACTACATCGTTCACGAAGCTCACACGTTTCTCATCTTAACTGACAAGCATTGGATGTTAGAGGACCAGTGCATTGTATCAGTTCAAAAGAAGTTTTGGACTACATATAGTCCGTATGTGTAGGAATCACCGTTCTTTTGTTTTGGACACTCAGATTTCCTGCTGTATTAGAGAATCTAGAAAGCAAGAGTATGATTCTCTTCTAAAGCAGAGTGTGATCCATGGATGAGAACTATGCTGTGTGTTTCCCTTCAGAAATGGAGTTAAATCCCAGGCTCTTTGTCTTCCTACAAGCAAGACTTTGTTTCAGGTAAGGGCAGTCACTTTTCAGCTCAAACGAACTACATCGTTCACTGAGCTCACACGTTTCTCATCTTAACTGACAAGCATTGGATGTTAGAGGACCAGTGCTTTGTATCAGTTTCAGAAGCAGAGTTGGACTAGATATGGTCCGTATGTGTAGGAAACACCGTTCTTTTGTTTTCAGCAAAATCACGTTTCCTGCTCTCTTAGAGAATCTAGAAAGCAAGAGCGTGCTTCTTGTTCTAAAGCAGAGTGTGATCAATGGATGACTACACTGCTTTGTGTTTTACTTCAGAAATGGAGTTAAAACCCAGGCTCTGAGTCTTCCTACAAGCAAGACTTCGTTTCAGGTGAGGGCAGTCACTTTTCTGCTCAAACGAACTACATCTTTCATGAAGCTCACACGTTTCTCATCTTAACTGACAAGCATTAGATGTTAGAGGACCAGTGCATTCAATCGGTTTAAGAAGAAGAGTTGGACTAGATATGGTCCGTATGTGTAGGAAACACCGTTCTTTTGTTCTCAGCACACTCAAGTTTCCTGCTGTATTAGAGACTCTAGAAAGCAAGAGCGTGCTTCTCACTCTAAAGCAGAGTGTGATCCATGAATGAGAGCTATGCTGTGTGTTTACCTTCAGAAATGGAGTTAAATCCCGGGCTCTGTGTCTTCCTACAAGCAAGACTTCTTTTCAGGTGAGGGCAGTCACTTTTCTGCTCAAACGAACTACATCTTTCACGAAGCTCACACGTTTCTCATCTTAACTGACAAGCATTAGATTTTAGAGGACCAGTGCATTCAATCAGCTGCAAAAGAAGTTTTGGACTACATATAGTCCGTATGTGTAGGAAATCCGTTCTTTTATTCTGGGCACACTCAGATTTCCTGCTGTATTAGAGACTCTAGAAAGCAAGAGTGTGCTTCTCGCTCTAAAGCAGAGTGTGATCCATGGTTGAGAACTATGCTGTGTGTTTCCCTTCAGAAATGGAGTTAAATCCCAGGCTCTGAGTCTTCCTACAAGCAAGACTTCGTTTCAGGTGAGGGCAGTCACTTTTCTGATCAAACGAACTACATCTTTCCCGAAGCTCACACGTTTCTCATCTTAACTGACAAGCATTAGATTTTAGAGGACCAGTGCATTCAATCAGCTTCAGAAGAAGTTTTGGACTACATATAGTCCGTATGTGTAGGAAACACCGTTCTTTTGTTCTCAGCACACTCAGGTTTCCTGCTGTATTAGAGACTCTAGAAAGCAAGAGTGTGCTTCTCGCTCTAAAGCAGTGTGTGATCCATGGATGAGAACTATGTTGTTTGTTTGCATTCAGAAATGGAGTTAAATCCCAGGCTCTGAGTCTTCCTACAAGCAAGACTTCGATTCAGGTAAGGGCAGTTACTTTTCAGCTCAAAATAACTACATCGTTCACTGAGCTCACGCGTTTCTCATCTTAACTGACAAGCATTGCATGTTAGAGTGTCAGTGCTTTGTATCAGTTTCAGAAGCAGAGTTGGTCTACATATGATACCTATGTGTAGGAAACCCCGATCTTTTGTCCTGGGCACACTCACTTTTCCTGGTGTCTTAGAGACTCTAGAAAGCAAGAACGTGCTTCTCGCTCTAAAGCAGATTGTGATCCATAGATGAGACTATGCTGTGTGTTTCACTTCAGAAATGGAGTTAAAACCCATGCTCTGTGTCGCCCAACGAGCAAGACTTCGTTTCAGGTAAGGGTAGTCACTTTTCAGCTCAAACGAACTACATCTTTCACGGAGCTCATACGTTTCTCATCTTAACAGGCAAGCTTTGGATGTTAGAGGACCAGTGCTTTTTATCAGTTTCAGAAGCAGAGTTGGACTAGATATGGTCCGTTTGTGTAGGAAACACCATTCTTTTGTTCTCAGCACAATCACGTTTCCTGCTGTCTTAGAGACTCTAGAAAGTAAGAGCATGCTTCTTGTTCTAAAGCAGAGTGTGATCAATGCATGAGACATTGCTGTGTGTTTCACTTCAGAAATGGAGTTAAATCCCATGCTCTGAGTCTCCCTACAAGCAAGAATTCGTTTCAGGTAAGGGCAGTCACTTTTCTGCTCAAAGGAACTACATCGTTCACGAAGCTCACACGTTTCTCATCTTAACTGACAACCATTGGATGTTAGAGGACCAGTGCATTGTATCAGTTTCAAAAGAAGTTTTGGACTACATATAGTCCGTATGTGTAGGAATCACCGTTCTTTTGTTTTGGGGACACTCAGATTTCCTGCTGTATTAGAGAATCTAGAAAGCAAGAGTATGATTCTCTTCTAAAGCAGAGTGTGATCCATGGATGAGAACTATGCTGTGTGTTTCCCTTCAGAAATGGAGTTAAATCCCAGGCTCTTTGTCTTCCTACAAGCAAGACTTCGTTTCAGGTAAGGGCAGTCACTTTTCAGCTCAAACGAACTACATCGTTCACTGAGCTCACACGTTTCTCATCTTAAATGACAAGCATTGGATGTTAGAGGACAGTGCTTTGTATCAGTTTCAGAAGCAGAGTTGGACTAGATATGGTCCGTATGTGTAGGAAACACCGTTCTTTTGTTTTCAGCAAAATCACGTTTCCTGCTCTCTTAGAGAATCTAGAAAGCAAGAGCGTGCTTCTTGTTCTAAAGCAGAGTGTGATCAATGGATGACTACACTGCTTTGTGTTTTACTTCAGAAATGGAGTTAAAACCCAGGCTCTGAGTCTTCCTACAAGCAAGACTTCGTTTCAGGTGAGGACAGTCACTTTTCTGCTCAAACGAACTACATCTTTCATGAAGCTCACACGTTTCTCATCTTAACTGACAAGCATTGGATGTTAGAGGACCAGTGCTTTGTATCAGTTTCAGAAGCAGAGTTGGACTAGATATGTTCCGTATGTGTAGGAATCACCGTTCTTTTGTTCTCAGCACACTCACGTTTCCTGCTGTCTTAGAGACTTTAGAAAGCAAGAGCGTGCTTCTCCCTCTAAAGCAGAGTGTGATCCATGGAGGAAAACTATGCTGTGTGTTTACCTTCAGAAAAGGAGTTAAATCCCAGGCTCTATGTCTTCCAACAAGCAAGACTTCATTTCAGGTAAGGGCAGTCACTTTTCAGCTCAAACGAACTACATATTTCACAGAGCTCACACGATTCTCATCTTAACTGACAAGCATTAGATGTTAGAGGACCAGTGCATTCAATCGGTTTCAGAAGAAGAGTTGGACTAGATATGGTACGTATGTGTAGGAAACACCGTTCTTTTGTTCTCATCACACTCACGTTTCCTGCTGTCTTAGAGACTCTAGAAAGCAAGAGCGTGCTTCTCGCTCTAAAGCAGAGTGTGATCCATGGATGAGAACTATGCTGTGTGTTTACCTTCAGAAATGGAGTTAAATCCCGGGCTCTGTGTCTTCCTACAAGCAAGACTTCTTTTCGGGTAAGGGCAGTCACTTTTAAGCTCAAACAAACTACATCGTTCACTGAGCTCACACCTTTCTCATCTTAACAGACAAGCATTGGATGTTAGAGGACCAGTGCTTTGTATCAGTTTAAGAAGCAGAGTTGGACTAGATATGGTTCTTATGTGTAGGAAACAACGTTCTTTTTTTCTCAGCACACTCACGTTTCCTTCTGTCTTAGAGAATCTAGAATGCAAGAGCGTGCTTCTTGTTCTAAAGCAGAGTGTGATCAATGGATGAGAAAATGCTGTGTGTTTTACTTCAGAAATGGAGTTAAATCCCAGGCTCTGAGTCTTCCTACAAGCAAGACTTCAAATCAGGTAAGGGCAGTCACTTTTCTGCTCAAACGAACTACATTGTTCATGAAGCTCACACGTTTCCCATCTTAACTGACAAGCATTAGATGTTAGAGGACCAGTGCATTCAATCAGTTTCAGAAGAAGTTTTGGACTACATATAGTCTGTATGTGTAGGAAACACCGTTCTTTTGTTGTCAGCACACTCAGGTTTCCTGCTGTATTAGAGACTCTAGAAAGCAAGAGTGTGCTTCTCGCTCTAAAGCAGAGTGTGATCCATGGATGAGAACTATGCTGTGTGTTTGCCTTCAGAAATGGAGTTAAATCCCAGGCTCTGAGTCTTCCTACAAGCAAGACTTCGATTCAGGTAAGGTCAGTTACTTTTCAGCTCAAACGAACTACATCGTTCACTGAGCTCACGCGTTTCTCATCTTAACTGACAAGCATTGGATGTTAGAGTGTCAGTGCTTTGTATCAGTTTCAGAAGCAGAGTTGGTCTACATATGATCCATATGTGTAGGAAACCCCGATCTTTTGTTCTGGGCACACTCACGTTTCTTGCTGTCTTAGAGACTCTAGAAAGCAAGAACGAGCTTCTCGCTCTATAGCAGATTGTGATCCATAGATGAGACTATGCTGTGGGTTTCACTTCAGAAATGGAGTTAAATCTGATGCTCTGTGTCTCCCAACGAGCAAGACTTCGTTTCAGGTAAGTGTAGTCACTTTTCTGCTCAAAGGAACTACATCGTTCACGAAGCTCACACGTTTCTCATCTTAACTGACAAGCATTGGATGTTAGAGGACCAGTGCTTTGTATCAGTTTCAGAAGCAGAGTTGGACTAGATATGTTCGGTATGTGTAGGAATCACCGTTCTTTTGTTCTCAGCACACTCACGTTTCCTGCTGTCTTAGAGACTTTAGAAAGCAAGAGCGTGCTTCTCCCTCTAAAGCAGAGTGTGATCCATGGAGGAAAACTATGCTGTGTGTTTACCTTCAGAAAAGGAGTTAAATCCCAGGCTCTATGTCTTCCAACAAGCAAGACTTCATTTCAGGTAAGGGCAGTCACTTTTCAGCTCAAACGAACTACATATTTCACAGAGCTCACACGTTTCTCATCTTAACTGACAAGCATTAGATGTTAGAGGACCAGTGCATTCAATCGGTTTCAGAAGAAGAGTTGGACTAGATATGGTACGTATGTGTAGGAAACACCGTTCTTTTGTTCTCATCACACTCACGTTTCCTGCTGTCTTAGAGACTCTAGAAAGCAAGAGCGTGCTTCTCGCTCTAAAGCAGAGTGTGATCCATGGATGAGAACTATGCTGTGTGTTTACCTTCAGAAATGGAGTTAAATCCCAGGCTCTGAGTCTTCCTACAAGCAAGACTTCAAATCAGGTAGGGGCAGTCACTTTTCTGCTCAAACGAACTACATCGTTCATGAAGCTCACACGTTTCCCATCTTAACTGACAAGAATTGGATGTTAGAGGGTCAGTGCTTTGTATCAGTTTCAGAAGCAGATTTGGACTACATAGGGTCTGTATGTGTAGGAAACACCGTTCTTTTATTCTGGGCACACTCAGATCCTGCTGTATTAGAGACTCTAGAAAGCAAGAGTGTTCTTCTCGCTCTAAAGCAGAGTGTGATCGATGGATGAGAACTATGCTGTGTGTTTCCATTCAGAAATGGAGTTAAATCGCAGGCTCTGTGTCTTCCTACAAGCAAGACTTCTTTTCAGGTAAGGGCAGTCACTTTTCAGCTCAAACGAACTACATCATTCACTGAGCTCACACGTTTCTCATCTTAACTGACTAGCATTGGATGTTAGAGGACCAGTGCTTTGTATCAGTTTCAGAAGCAGAGTTGGACTAGATATGGTCCGTATGTGTAGGAAACACCGTTCTTTTGTTCTCAGCACACTCACGTTTCCTGCTGTCTTAGAGACTCTAGAAAGCAAGGGCGTGCTTCTCGCTCTAAAGCAGAGTGTGATCCATGGATGAGACTATGCTTTGTGTTTCACTTCAGAAATGGAGTTAAATCCCATGCTCTGTGTCTCCCAACAAGAAAGACTTCGTTTCAGGTAAGTGCAGTCACTTTTCTGCTCAAAGGAACTACATCGTTCACGAAGCTCACAGGTTTCTCATCTTAACAGACAAGCATTGGATGTTAGAGGACCAGTGCTTTGTATCAGTTTCAGAAACAGAGTTGGTCTAGATATGGTCCGTATATGTAGGAAACACCGTTGTTTTGTTCTCAGCACACTCACGTTTCCTGCTGTCTTAGAGATTTTAGAAAGCAAGAGCGTGCTTCTCGCTCTAAAGCAGAGTGTGATCCATGGATGAAAACTATGCTGTGTGTTTCCCTTCAGAAAAGGAGTTAAATCCCACGCTCTATGTCTTCCAACAAGCAAGACTTCGTTTCAGGTAAGGGCAGTCAGTTTTCTGCTCAAACGAACTACAACATTCACGAAGCTCACACGTTTCTCATCTTATTTGACAAGCATTGGATGTTAGAGGACCAGGGCTTTGTATCAGTTTCAGAAGCAGAGTTGGACTAGATATGTTCCGTATGTGTAGGAAACACCGTTCTTTTGTTCTCAGCACACTCACGTTTCCTGCTGTCTTAGAGACTCTAGAAAGCAAGAGCGTGCTTCTCGCTCTAAAGCAGAGTGTGATCCATGGATGAGAACTATGCTGTGTGTTTACCTTCAGAAATGGAGTTAAATCCCAGGCTCTGTGTCTTCCTACAAGCAAGACTTCATTTCGGGTAAGGCCAGTCACTTTTAAGCTCAAACGAACTACATCGTTCACTGAGCTCACACCTTTCTCATCTTAACAGACAAGCATTGGATGTTAGAGGACCAGTGCTTTGTATCAGTTTAAGAAGCAGAGTTTGACTAGATATGGTCCGTATGTGTAGGAAACACCATTCTTTTGTTCTCAGCACACTCACGTTTCCTGCTGTCTTAGAGAATCTAGAAAGCAAGAGCGTGCTTCTTGTTCTAAAGCAGAGTGTGATCAATGGATGATTACACTGCTGTGTGTTTTACTTCAGAAATGGAGTTAAATCCCAGTCTCTGAGTCTTCCTACAAGCAAGACTTCAATTCAGGTAAGGGCAGTCACTTTTCTGCTCAAATGAACTACATCGTTCATGAAGCTCACACGTTTCTCATCTTAACTGACAAGCATTGGATGAGAGAGGGTCAGTGCTTTGTATCAGTTTCAGAAGCAGATTTGGACTACATATGGTCCGTATGTGTCGGAAACACCGTTCTTTTATTCTGGGCACACTCAGATTTCCTGCTGTATGAGAGACTCTAGAAAGGAAGAGTGTTCTTCTCGCTCTAAAGCAGAGTGTGATCCATGGATGAGAACTATGCTGTGTGTTTCCCTTCAGAAATGGAGTTAAATTCCAGGATCTGTGTCTTCCTACAAACAAGACTTCTTTTCAGGTAAGGGCAGTCACTTTTCAGTTCAAAGAACTATATCGTTCACAAAGCTCACACGTTTCTCATCTTAACTGACAAGCATTGTATGTTAGAGGACCAGTGCATTCAATCAGTTTCATAAAAAGTTTTGGACTACATATAGTCCGTAAGTGTAGGAAACACCGTTCTTTTATTCTGGGCACACTCAGATTTCCTGCTCTATTAGAGACTCTAGAAAGCAAGAGTGTGCTTCTCGCTCTAAAGCAGAGTGTGATCCATGGATGAGAACTATGCTGTGTGTTTCCCTTCAGAAATGGAGTTAAATCCCAGGCTCTGAGTCCTCCTACAAGCAAGACTTCGATTCAGGTAAGGGCAGTCACTTTTCAGCTCAAACGAACTACATCATTCACTGAGCTCACACGTTTCTCATCTTAACTGACAAGCATTGGATGTTAGAGGGTCAGTGCTTTGTATCAGTTTCAGAAGCAGAGTTGGACTACAAATGATCCATATGTGTAGGAAACCCCGATCTTTTGTTCTGGGCACACTCACGTTTCCTGCTCTCTTAGAGACTCTAGAAAGCAAGAACGTGCTTCTCTCTCTAAAGCAGATTGTGATCCATAGATGAGACTATGCTGTGTGTTTCACTTCAGAAATGGAGTTAAATCCCATGCTCTGTGTCTCCCAACAAGCAAGACTTCGTTTAAGGTAAGTACAGTCACTTTTCTGGTCAAAGGAACTACATCGTTCAAGAAGCTCACACGTTTCTCATCTTAACTGACAAGCATTGGATGTTAGAGGACCAGTGCTTTGTATCAGGTTCAGAAGCAGAGTTTGACTAGATATGGTCTGTAAGTGTAGGAAACACCGTTCTTTTGTTCTCAGCACACTCACGTTTCCTGCTGTCTTAGAGACTCTAGAAAGCAAGAGCGTGCTTCTTGTTCTAAAGCAGAGTATGATCAATGGATGAGACAATGCTGTGTGTTTTACTTCAGAAATGGAGTTAAATCCCAGGCTCTGAGTCTTCCTACAAGCAAGACTTCAAATCAGGTAAGGGCAGTCACTTTTCTGCTCAAAGGAACTACATCATTCATGAGGCTCACACGTTTCTCATCTTAACTGACAACCATTGGATGTTAGAGGACCAGTGCATTGTATCAGTTTTAGAAGCAGATTTGGACTACATATGGTCCGTATGTGTAGGAATCACCGTTCTTTTGTTTTGGGGACACTCAGATTTCCTGCTGTATTAGAGAATCTAGAAAGCAAGAGTATGATTCTCTTCTAAAGCAGAGTGTGATCCATGGATGAGAACTATGCTGTGTGTTTCCCTTCAGAAATGGAGTTAAATCCCAGGCTCTTTGTCTTCCTACAAGCAAGACTTCGTTTCAGGTAAGGGCAGTCACTTTTCAGCTCAAACGAACTACATCGTTCACTGAGCTCACACGTTTCTCATCTTAAATGACAAGCATTGGATGTTAGAGGACCAGTGCTTTGTATCAGTTTCAGAAGCAGAGTTGGACTAGATATGGTCCGTATGTGTAGGAAACACCGTTCTTTTGTTTTCAGCAAAATCACGTTTCCTGCTCTCTTAGAGAATCTAGAAAGCAAGAGCGTGCTTCTTGTTCTAAAGCAGAGTGTGATCAATGGATGACTACACTGCTTTGTGTTTTACTTCAGAAATGGAGTTAAAACCCAGGCTCTGAGTCTTCCTACAAGCAAGACTTCGTTTCAGGTGAGGACAGTCACTTTTCTGCTCAAACGAACTACATCTTTCATGAAGCTCACACGTTTCTCATCTTAACTGACAAGCATTGGATGTTAGAGGACCAGTGCTTTGTATCAGTTTCAGAAGCAGAGTTGGACTAGATATGTTCCGTATGTGTAGGAATCACCGTTCTTTTGTTCTCAGCACACTCACGTTTCCTGCTGTCTTAGAGACTTTAGAAAGCAAGAGCGTGCTTCTCCCTCTAAAGCAGAGTGTGATCCATGGAGGAAAACTATGCTGTGTGTTTACCTTCAGAAAAGGAGTTAAATCCCAGGCTCTATGTCTTCCAACAAGCAAGACTTCATTTCAGGTAAGGGCAGTCACTTTTCAGCTCAAACGAACTACATATTTCACAGAGCTCACACGATTCTCATCTTAACTGACAAGCATTAGATGTTAGAGGACCAGTGCATTCAATCGGTTTCAGAAGAAGAGTTGGACTAGATATGGTACGTATGTGTAGGAAACACCGTTCTTTTGTTCTCATCACACTCACGTTTCCTGCTGTCTTAGAGACTCTAGAAAGCAAGAGCGTGCTTCTCGCTCTAAAGCAGAGTGTGATCCATGGATGAGAACTATGCTGTGTGTTTACCTTCAGAAATGGAGTTAAATCCCGGGCTCTGTGTCTTCCTACAAGCAAGACTTCTTTTCGGGTAAGGGCAGTCACTTTTAAGCTCAAACAAACTACATCGTTCACTGAGCTCACACCTTTCTCATCTTAACAGACAAGCATTGGATGTTAGAGGACCAGTGCTTTGTATCAGTTTAAGAAGCAGAGTTGGACTAGATATGGTTCTTATGTGTAGGAAACAACGTTCTTTTTTTCTCAGCACACTCACGTTTCCTTCTGTCTTAGAGAATCTAGAAAGCAAGAGCGTGCTTCTTGTTCTAAAGCAGAGTGTGATCAATGGATGAGAAAATGCTGTGTGTTTTACTTCAGAAATGGAGTTAAATCCCAGGCTCTGAGTCTTCCTACAAGCAAGACTTCAAATCAGGTAAGGGCAGTCACTTTTCTGCTCAAACGAACTACATTGTTCATGAAGCTCACACGTTTCCCATCTTAACTGACAAGCATTAGATGTTAGAGGACCAGTGCATTCAATCAGTTTCAGAAGAAGTTTTGGACTACATATAGTCTGTATGTGTAGGAAACACCGTTCTTTTGTTGTCAGCACACTCAGGTTTCCTGCTGTATTAGAGACTCTAGAAAGCAAGAGTGTGCTTCTCGCTCTAAAGCAGAGTGTGATCCATGGATGAGAACTATGCTGTGTGTTTGCCTTCAGAAATGGAGTTAAATCCCAGGCTCTGAGTCTTCCTACAAGCAAGACTTCGATTCAGGTAAGGGCAGTTACTTTTCAGCTCAAACGAACTACATCGTTCACTGAGCTCACGCGTTTCTCATCTTAACTGACAAGCATTGGATGTTAGAGTGTCAGTGCTTTGTATCAGTTTCAGAAGCAGAGTTGGTCTACATATGATCCATATGTGTAGGAAACCCCGATCTTTTGTTCTGGGCACACTCACGTTTCTTGCTGTCTTAGAGACTCTAGAAAGCAAGAACGAGCTTCTCGCTCTATAGCAGATTGTGATCCATAGATGAGACTATGCTGTGGGTTTCACTTCAGAAATGGAGTTAAATCTGATGCTCTGTGTCTCCCAACGAGCAAGACTTCGTTTCAGGTAAGTGTAGTCACTTTTCTGCTCAAAGGAACTACATCGTTCACGAAGCTCACACGTTTCTCATCTTAACTGACAAGCATTGGATGTTAGAGGACCAGTGCTTTGTATCAGTTTCAGAAGCAGAGTTGGACTAGATATGTTCGGTATGTGTAGGAATCACCGTTCTTTTGTTCTCAGCACACTCACGTTTCCTGCTGTCTTAGAGACTTTAGAAAGCAAGAGCGTGCTTCTCCCTCTAAAGCAGAGTGTGATCCATGGAGGAAAACTATGCTGTGTGTTTACCTTCAGAAAAGGAGTTAAATCCCAGGCTCTATGTCTTCCAACAAGCAAGACTTCATTTCAGGTAAGGGCAGTCACTTTTCAGCTCAAACGAACTACATATTTCACAGAGCTCACACGTTTCTCATCTTAACTGACAAGCATTAGATGTTAGAGGACCAGTGCATTCAATCGGTTTCAGAAGAAGAGTTGGACTAGATATGGTACGTATGTGTAGGAAACACCGTTCTTTTGTTCTCATCACACTCACGTTTCCTGCTGTCTTAGAGACTCTAGAAAGCAAGAGCGTGCTTCTCGCTCTAAAGCAGAGTGTGATCCATGGATGAGAACTATGCTGTGTGTTTACCTTCAGAAATGGAGTTAAATCCCAGGCTCTGAGTCTTCCTACAAGCAAGACTTCAAATCAGGTAAGGGCAGTCACTTTTCTGCTCAAACGAACTACATCGTTCATGAAGCTCACACGTTTCCCATCTTAACTGACAAGAATTGGATGTTAGAGGGTCAGTGCTTTGTATCAGTTTCAGAAGCAGATTTGGACTACATAGGGTCTGTATGTGTAGGAAACACCGTTCTTTTATTCTGGGCACACTCAGATCCTGCTGTATTAGAGACTCTAGAAAGCAAGAGTGTTCTTCTCGCTCTAAAGCAGAGTGTGATCGATGGATGAGAACTATGCTGTGTGTTTCCATTCAGAAATGGAGTTAAATCGCAGGCTCTGTGTCTTCCTACAAGCAAGACTTCTTTTCAGGTAAGGGCAGTCACTTTTCAGCTCAAACGAACTACATCATTCACTGAGCTCACACGTTTCTCATCTTAACTGACTAGCATTGGATGTTAGAGGACCAGTGCTTTGTATCAGTTTCAGAAGCAGAGTTGGACTAGATATGGTCCGTATGTGTAGGAAACACCGTTCTTTTGTTCTCAGCACACTCACGTTTCCTGCTGTCTTAGAGACTCTAGAAAGCAAGGGCGTGCTTCTCGCTCTAAAGCAGAGTGTGATCCATGGATGAGACTATGCTTTGTGTTTCACTTCAGAAATGGAGTTAAATCCCATGCTCTGTGTCTCCCAACAAGAAAGACTTCGTTTCAGGTAAGTGCAGTCACTTTTCTGCTCAAAGGAACTACATCGTTCACGAAGCTCACAGGTTTCTCATCTTAACAGACAAGCATTGGATGTTAGAGGACCAGTGCTTTGTATCAGTTTCAGAAACAGAGTTGGTCTAGATATGGTCCGTATATGTAGGAAACACCGTTGTTTTGTTCTCAGCACACTCACGTTTCCTGCTGTCTTAGAGATTTTAGAAAGCAAGAGCGTGCTTCTCGCTCTAAAGCAGAGTGTGATCCATGGATGAAAACTATGCTGTGTGTTTCCCTTCAGAAAAGGAGTTAAATCCCACGCTCTATGTCTTCCAACAAGCAAGACTTCGTTTCAGGTAAGGGCAGTCAGTTTTCTGCTCAAACGAACTACAACATTCACGAAGCTCACACGTTTCTCATCTTATTTGACAAGCATTGGATGTTAGAGGACCAGGGCTTTGTATCAGTTTCAGAAGCAGAGTTGGACTAGATATGTTCCGTATGTGTAGGAAACACCGTTCTTTTGTTCTCAGCACACTCACGTTTCCTGCTGTCTTAGAGACTCTAGAAAGCAAGAGCGTGCTTCTCGCTCTAAAGCAGAGTGTGATCCATGGATGAGAACTATGCTGTGTGTTTACCTTCAGAAATGGAGTTAAATCCCAGGCTCTGTGTCTTCCTACAAGCAAGACTTCATTTCGGGTAAGGCCAGTCACTTTTAAGCTCAAACGAACTACATCGTTCACTGAGCTCACACCTTTCTCATCTTAACAGACAAGCATTGGATGTTAGAGGACCAGTGCTTTGTATCAGTTTAAGAAGCAGAGTTTGACTAGATATGGTCCGTATGTGTAGGAAACACCATTCTTTTGTTCTCAGCACACTCACGTTTCCTGCTGTCTTAGAGAATCTAGAAAGCAAGAGCGTGCTTCTTGTTCTAAAGCAGAGTGTGATCAATGGATGATTACACTGCTGTGTGTTTTACTTCAGAAATGGAGTTAAATCCCAGTCTCTGAGTCTTCCTACAAGCAAGACTTCAATTCAGGTAAGGGCAGTCACTTTTCTGCTCAAATGAACTACATCGTTCATGAAGCTCACACGTTTCTCATCTTAACTGACAAGCATTGGATGAGAGAGGGTCAGTGCTTTGTATCAGTTTCAGAAGCAGATTTGGACTACATATGGTCCGTATGTGTCGGAAACACCGTTCTTTTATTCTGGGCACACTCAGATTTCCTGCTGTATGAGAGACTCTAGAAAGGAAGAGTGTTCTTCTCGCTCTAAAGCAGAGTGTGATCCATGGATGAGAACTATGCTGTGTGTTTCCCTTCAGAAATGGAGTTAAATTCCAGGATCTGTGTCTTCCTACAAACAAGACTTCTTTTCAGGTAAGGGCAGTCACTTTTCAGTTCAAAGAACTATATCGTTCACAAAGCTCACACGTTTCTCATCTTAACTGACAAGCATTGTATGTTAGAGGACCAGTGCATTCAATCAGTTTCATAAAAAGTTTTGGACTACATATAGTCCGTAAGTGTAGGAAACACCGTTCTTTTATTCTGGGCACACTCAGATTTCCTGCTCTATTAGAGACTCTAGAAAGCAAGAGTGTGCTTCTCGCTCTAAAGCAGAGTGTGATCCATGGATGAGAACTATGCTGTGTGTTTCCCTTCAGAAATGGAGTTAAATCCCAGGCTCTGAGTCCTCCTACAAGCAAGACTTCGATTCAGGTAAGGGCAGTCACTTTTCAGCTCAAACGAACTACATCATTCACTGAGCTCACACGTTTCTCATCTTAACTGACAAGCATTGGATGTTAGAGGGTCAGTGCTTTGTATCAGTTTCAGAAGCAGAGTTGGACTACAAATGATCCATATGTGTAGGAAACCCCGATCTTTTGTTCTGGGCACACTCACGTTTCCTGCTCTCTTAGAGACTCTAGAAAGCAAGAACGTGCTTCTCTCTCTAAAGCAGATTGTGATCCATAGATGAGACTATGCTGTGTGTTTCACTTCAGAAATGGAGTTAAATCCCATGCTCTGTGTCTCCCAACAAGCAAGACTTCGTTTAAGGTAAGTACAGTCACTTTTCTGGTCAAAGGAACTACATCGTTCAAGAAGCTCACACGTTTCTCATCTTAACTGACAAGCATTGGATGTTAGAGGACCAGTGCTTTGTATCAGGTTCAGAAGCAGAGTTTGACTAGATATGGTCTGTAAGTGTAGGAAACACCGTTCTTTTGTTCTCAGCACACTCACGTTTCCTGCTGTCTTAGAGACTCTAGAAAGCAAGAGCGTGCTTCTTGTTCTAAAGCAGAGTATGATCAATGGATGAGACAATGCTGTGTGTTTTACTTCAGAAATGGAGTTAAATCCCAGGCTCTGAGTCTTCCTACAAGCAAGACTTCAAATCAGGTAAGGGCAGTCACTTTTCTGCTCAAAGGAACTACATCATTCATGAGGCTCACACGTTTCCCATCTTAACTGACCAGCATTGGATGTGAGAGGGTCAGTGCTTTGTATCAGTTTTAGAAGCAGATTTGGACTACATATGGTCCGTATGTGTAGGAAACACCGTTCTTTTATTCTGGGCACACTCAGATTTCCTGCTGTATTAGAGACTCTAGAAAGCAAGAGTGTTCTTCTCGCTCTAAAGCAGAGTGTGATCCATGGATGAGAACTATGCTGTGTGTTTCCCTTCAGAAATGGAGTTAAAACCCAGGCTCTTCCTACAAGCAAGACTTCTTTTTAGGTAAGGGCAGTCACTTTTCAATTCAAAGGAACTATATCGTTCACAAAGCTCACACGTTTCTCATCTTAACTGACAAGCATTGGATGTTAGAGGACCAGTGCATTCAATCAGTTTCATAAAAAGTTTTGGACTACATATAGTCCGTATGTGTAGGAAACACCGTTCTTTTATTCTGGGCACACTCAGATTTCCTGCTCTATTAGAGACTCTAGAAAGCAAGAGTGTGCTTCTCACTCTAAAGCAGAGTGTGATCCATGGATGAGAACTATGCTGTGTGATTCCCTTCAGAAATGGAGTTAAATCCCATGCTCTGTGTCTCCCAACAAGCAAGACTTCGTTTCAGGTAAGTATAGTCACTTTTCTGCTCAAAGGAACTACATCGTTCACGAAGCTCACACGTTTCTCATCTTAACTGACAAGCTTTGGATGTTAGAGGACCAGTGCTTTGTATCAGTTTCAGAAGCAGAGTTTGACTAGATATGGTCCGTATGTGTAGGAAACACCATTCTTTTGTTCTCAGCACACTCACGTTTCCTGCTGTCTTAGAGATTTTAGAAAGCAAGAGCGTGCTTCTCGCTCTAAAGCAGAGTGTGATCCATGGATGAAAACTATGCTGTGTGTTTCCCTTCAGAAAAGGAGTTAAATCCCACGCTCTATGTCTTCCAACAAGCAAGACTTCGTTTCAGGTAAGGGCAGTCAGTTTTCTGCTCAAACGAACTACAACATTCACGAAGCTCACACGTTTCTCATCTTATTTGACAAGCATTGGATGTTAGAGGACCAGTGCTTTGTATCAGTTTCAGAAGCAGAGTTGGACTAGATATGTTCCGTATGTGTAGGAAACACCGTTCTTTTGTTCTCAGCACACTCACGTTTCCTGCTGTCTTAGAGACTCTAGAAAGCAAGAGCGTGCTTCTTGTTCTAAAGCAGAGTATGATCAATGGATGAGACAATGCTGTGTGTTTTACTTCAGAAATGGAGTTAAATCCCAGGCTCTGAGTCTTCCTACAAGCAAGACTTCAAATCAGGTAAGGGCAGTCACTTTTCTGCTCAAAGGAACTACATCATTCATGAGGCTCACACGTTTCCCATCTTAACTGACCAGCATTGGATGTGAGAGGGTCAGTGCTTTGTATCAGTTTTAGAAGCAGATTTGGACTACATATGGTCCGTATGTGTAGGAAACACCGTTCTTTTATTCTGGGCACACTCAGATTTCCTGCTGTATTAGAGACTCTAGAAAGCAAGAGTGTTCTTCTCGCTCTAAAGCAGAGTGTGATCCATGGATGAGAACTATGCTGTGTGTTTCCCTTCAGAAATGGAGTTAAAACCCAGGCTCTTCCTACAAGCAAGACTTCTTTTTAGGTAAGGGCAGTCACTTTTCAATTCAAAGGAACTATATCGTTCACAAAGCTCACACGTTTCTCATCTTAACTGACAAGCATTGGATGTTAGAGGACCAGTGCATTCAATCAGTTTCATAAAAAGTTTTGGACTACATATAGTCCGTATGTGTAGGAAACACCGTTCTTTTATTCTGGGCACACTCAGATTTCCTGCTCTATTAGAGACTCTAGAAAGCAAGAGTGTGCTTCTCGCTCTAAAGCAGAGTGTGATCCATGGATGAGAACTATGCTGTGTGATTCCCTTCAGAAATGGAGTTAAATCCCATGCTCTGTGTCTCCCAACAAGCAAGACTTCGTTTCAGGTAAGTATAGTCACTTTTCTGCTCAAAGGAACTACATCGTTCACGAAGCTCACACGTTTCTCATCTTAACTGACAAGCTTTGGATGTTAGAGGACCAGTGCTTTGTATCAGTTTCAGAAGCAGAGTTTGACTAGATATGGTCCGTATGTGTAGGAAACACCATTCTTTTGTTCTCAGCACACTCACGTTTCCTGCTGTCTTAGAGATTTTAGAAAGCAAGAGCGTGCTTCTCGCTCTAAAGCAGAGTGTGATCCATGGATGAAAACTATGCTGTGTGTTTCCCTTCAGAAAAGGAGTTAAATCCCACGCTCTATGTCTTCCAACAAGCAAGACTTCGTTTCAGGTAAGGGCAGTCAGTTTTCTGCTCAAACGAACTACAACATTCACGAAGCTCACACGTTTCTCATCTTATTTGACAAGCATTGGATGTTAGAGGACCAGTGCTTTGTATCAGTTTCAGAAGCAGAGTTGGACTAGATATGTTCCGTATGTGTAGGAAACACCGTTCTTTTGTTCTCAGCACACTCACGTTTCCTGCTGTCTTAGAGACTCTAGAAAGCAAGAGCGTGCTTCTCGCTCTAAAGCAGAGTGTGATCCATGGATGAGAACTATGCTGTGTGTTTACCTTCAGAAATGGAGTTAAATCCCAGGCTCTGTGTCTTCCTACAAGCAAGACTTCATTTCGGGTAAGGCCAGTCACTTTTAAGCTCAAACGAACTACATCGTTCACTGAGCTCACACCTTTCTCATCTTAACAGACAAGCATTGGATGTTAGAGGACCAGTGCTTTGTATCAGTTTAAGAAGCAGAGTTTGACTAGATATGGTCCGTATGTGTAGGAAACACCATTCTTTTGTTCTCAGCACACTCACGTTTCCTGCTGTCTTAGAGAATCTAGAAAGCAAGAGCGTGCTTCTTGTTCTAAAGCAGAGTGTGATCAATGGATGATTACACTGCTGTGTGTTTTACTTCAGAAATGGAGTTAAATCCCAGTCTCTGAGTCTTCCTACAAGCAAGACTTCAATTCAGGTAAGGGCAGTCACTTTTCTGCTCAAATGAACTACATCGTTCATGAAGCTCACACGTTTCTCATCTTAACTGACAAGCATTGGATGAGAGAGGGTCAGTGCTTTGTATCAGTTTCAGAAGCAGATTTGGACTACATATGGTCCGTATGTGTCGGAAACACCGTTCTTTTATTCTGGGCACACTCAGATTTCCTGCTGTATGAGAGACTCTAGAAAGGAAGAGTGTTCTTCTCGCTCTAAAGCAGAGTGTGATCCATGGATGAGAACTATGCTGTGTGTTTCCCTTCAGAAATGGAGTTAAATTCCAGGATCTGTGTCTTCCTACAAACAAGACTTCTTTTCAGGTAAGGGCAGTCACTTTTCAGTTCAAAGAACTATATCGTTCACAAAGCTCACACGTTTCTCATCTTAACTGACAAGCATTGTATGTTAGAGGACCAGTGCATTCAATCAGTTTCATAAAAAGTTTTGGACTACATATAGTCCGTAAGTGTAGGAAACACCGTTCTTTTATTCTGGGCACACTCAGATTTCCTGCTCTATTAGAGACTCTAGAAAGCAAGAGTGTGCTTCTCGCTCTAAAGCAGAGTGTGATCCATGGATGAGAACTATGCTGTGTGTTTCCCTTCAGAAATGGAGTTAAATCCCAGGCTCTGAGTCCTCCTACAAGCAAGACTTCGATTCAGGTAAGGGCAGTCACTTTTCAGCTCAAACGAACTACATCATTCACTGAGCTCACACGTTTCTCATCTTAACTGACAAGCATTGGATGTTAGAGGGTCAGTGCTTTGTATCAGTTTCAGAAGCAGAGTTGGACTACAAATGATCCATATGTGTAGGAAACCCCGATCTTTTGTTCTGGGCACACTCACGTTTCCTGCTCTCTTAGAGACTCTAGAAAGCAAGAACGTGCTTCTCTCTCTAAAGCAGATTGTGATCCATAGATGAGACTATGCTGTGTGTTTCACTTCAGAAATGGAGTTAAATCCCATGCTCTGTGTCTCCCAACAAGCAAGACTTCGTTTAAGGTAAGTACAGTCACTTTTCTGGTCAAAGGAACTACATCGTTCAAGAAGCTCACACGTTTCTCATCTTAACTGACAAGCATTGGATGTTAGAGGACCAGTGCTTTGTATCAGGTTCAGAAGCAGAGTTTGACTAGATATGGTCTGTAAGTGTAGGAAACACCGTTCTTTTGTTCTCAGCACACTCACGTTTCCTGCTGTCTTAGAGACTCTAGAAAGCAAGAGCGTGCTTCTTGTTCTAAAGCAGAGTATGATCAATGGATGAGACAATGCTGTGTGTTTTACTTCAGAAATGGAGTTAAATCCCAGGCTCTGAGTCTTCCTACAAGCAAGACTTCAAATCAGGTAAGGGCAGTCACTTTTCTGCTCAAAGGAACTACATCATTCATGAGGCTCACACGTTTCCCATCTTAACTGACCAGCATTGGATGTGAGAGGGTCAGTGCTTTGTATCAGTTTTAGAAGCAGATTTGGACTACATATGGTCCGTATGTGTAGGAAACACCGTTCTTTTATTCTGGGCACACTCAGATTTCCTGCTGTATTAGAGACTCTAGAAAGCAAGAGTGTTCTTCTCGCTCTAAAGCAGAGTGTGATCCATGGATGAGAACTATGCTGTGTGTTTCCCTTCAGAAATGGAGTTAAAACCCAGGCTCTTCCTACAAGCAAGACTTCTTTTTAGGTAAGGGCAGTCACTTTTCAATTCAAAGGAACTATATCGTTCACAAAGCTCACACGTTTCTCATCTTAACTGACAAGCATTGGATGTTAGAGGACCAGTGCATTCAATCAGTTTCATAAAAAGTTTTGGACTACATATAGTCCGTATGTGTAGGAAACACCGTTCTTTTATTCTGGGCACACTCAGATTTCCTGCTCTATTAGAGACTCTAGAAAGCAAGAGTGTGCTTCTCGCTCTAAAGCAGAGTGTGATCCATGGATGAGAACTATGCTGTGTGATTCCCTTCAGAAATGGAGTTAAATCCCATGCTCTGTGTCTCCCAACAAGCAAGACTTCGTTTCAGGTAAGTATAGTCACTTTTCTGCTCAAAGGAACTACATCGTTCACGAAGCTCACACGTTTCTCATCTTAACTGACAAGCTTTGGATGTTAGAGGACCAGTGCTTTGTATCAGTTTCAGAAGCAGAGTTTGACTAGATATGGTCCGTATGTGTAGGAAACACCATTCTTTTGTTCTCAGCACACTCACGTTTCCTGCTGTCTTAGAGATTTTAGAAAGCAAGAGCGTGCTTCTCGCTCTAAAGCAGAGTGTGATCCATGGATGAAAACTATGCTGTGTGTTTCCCTTCAGAAAAGGAGTTAAATCCCACGCTCTATGTCTTCCAACAAGCAAGACTTCGTTTCAGGTAAGGGCAGTCAGTTTTCTGCTCAAACGAACTACAACATTCACGAAGCTCACACGTTTCTCATCTTATTTGACAAGCATTGGATGTTAGAGGACCAGTGCTTTGTATCAGTTTCAGAAGCAGAGTTGGACTAGATATGTTCCGTATGTGTAGGAAACACCGTTCTTTTGTTCTCAGCACACTCACGTTTCCTGCTGTCTTAGAGACTCTAGAAAGCAAGAGCGTGCTTCTTGTTCTAAAGCAGAGTATGATCAATGGATGAGACAATGCTGTGTGTTTTACTTCAGAAATGGAGTTAAATCCCAGGCTCTGAGTCTTCCTACAAGCAAGACTTCAAATCAGGTAAGGGCAGTCACTTTTCTGCTCAAAGGAACTACATCATTCATGAGGCTCACACGTTTCCCATCTTAACTGACCAGCATTGGATGTGAGAGGGTCAGTGCTTTGTATCAGTTTTAGAAGCAGATTTGGACTACATATGGTCCGTATGTGTAGGAAACACCGTTCTTTTATTCTGGGCACACTCAGATTTCCTGCTGTATTAGAGACTCTAGAAAGCAAGAGTGTTCTTCTCGCTCTAAAGCAGAGTGTGATCCATGGATGAGAACTATGCTGTGTGTTTCCCTTCAGAAATGGAGTTAAAACCCAGGCTCTTCCTACAAGCAAGACTTCTTTTTAGGTAAGGGCAGTCACTTTTCAATTCAAAGGAACTATATCGTTCACAAAGCTCACACGTTTCTCATCTTAACTGACAAGCATTGGATGTTAGAGGACCAGTGCATTCAATCAGTTTCATAAAAAGTTTTGGACTACATATAGTCCGTATGTGTAGGAAACACCGTTCTTTTATTCTGGGCACACTCAGATTTCCTGCTCTATTAGAGACTCTAGAAAGCAAGAGTGTGCTTCTCGCTCTAAAGCAGAGTGTGATCCATGGATGAGAACTATGCTGTGTGATTCCCTTCAGAAATGGAGTTAAATCCCATGCTCTGTGTCTCCCAACAAGCAAGACTTCGTTTCAGGTAAGTATAGTCACTTTTCTGCTCAAAGGAACTACATCGTTCACGAAGCTCACACGTTTCTCATCTTAACTGACAAGCTTTGGATGTTAGAGGACCAGTGCTTTGTATCAGTTTCAGAAGCAGAGTTTGACTAGATATGGTCCGTATGTGTAGGAAACACCATTCTTTTGTTCTCAGCACACTCACGTTTCCTGCTGTCTTAGAGATTTTAGAAAGCAAGAGCGTGCTTCTCGCTCTAAAGCAGAGTGTGATCCATGGATGAAAACTATGCTGTGTGTTTCCCTTCAGAAAAGGAGTTAAATCCCACGCTCTATGTCTTCCAACAAGCAAGACTTCGTTTCAGGTAAGGGCAGTCAGTTTTCTGCTCAAACGAACTACAACATTCACGAAGCTCACACGTTTCTCATCTTATTTGACAAGCATTGGATGTTAGAGGACCAGTGCTTTGTATCAGTTTCAGAAGCAGAGTTGGACTAGATATGTTCCGTATGTGTAGGAAACACCGTTCTTTTGTTCTCAGCACACTCACGTTTCCTGCTGTCTTAGAGACTCTAGAAAGCAAGAGCGTGCTTCTCGCTCTAAAGCAGAGTGTGATCCATGGATGAGAACTATGCTGTGTGTTTCCCTTCAGAAATGGAGTTAAATTCCAGGATCTGTGTCTTCCTACAAACAAGACTTCTTTTCAGGTAAGGGCAGTCACTTTTCAGTTCAAAGAACTATATCGTTCACAAAGCTCACACGTTTCTCATCTTAACTGACAAGCATTGTATGTTAGAGGACCAGTGCATTCAATCAGTTTCATAAAAAGTTTTGGACTACATATAGTCCGTAAGTGTAGGAAACACCGTTCTTTTATTCTGGGCACACTCAGATTTCCTGCTCTATTAGAGACTCTAGAAAGCAAGAGTGTGCTTCTCGCTCTAAAGCAGAGTGTGATCCATGGATGAGAACTATGCTGTGTGTTTCCCTTCAGAAATGGAGTTAAATCCCAGGCTCTGAGTCCTCCTACAAGCAAGACTTCGATTCAGGTAAGGGCAGTCACTTTTCAGCTCAAACGAACTACATCATTCACTGAGCTCACACGTTTCTCATCTTAACTGACAAGCATTGGATGTTAGAGGGTCAGTGCTTTGTATCAGTTTCAGAAGCAGAGTTGGACTACAAATGATCCATATGTGTAGGAAACCCCGATCTTTTGTTCTGGGCACACTCACGTTTCCTGCTCTCTTAGAGACTCTAGAAAGCAAGAACGTGCTTCTCTCTCTAAAGCAGATTGTGATCCATAGATGAGACTATGCTGTGTGTTTCACTTCAGAAATGGAGTTAAATCCCATGCTCTGTGTCTCCCAACAAGCAAGACTTCGTTTAAGGTAAGTACAGTCACTTTTCTGGTCAAAGGAACTACATCGTTCAAGAAGCTCACACGTTTCTCATCTTAACTGACAAGCATTGGATGTTAGAGGACCAGTGCTTTGTATCAGGTTCAGAAGCAGAGTTTGACTAGATATGGTCTGTAAGTGTAGGAAACACCGTTCTTTTGTTCTCAGCACACTCACGTTTCCTGCTGTCTTAGAGACTCTAGAAAGCAAGAGCGTGCTTCTTGTTCTAAAGCAGAGTATGATCAATGGATGAGACAATGCTGTGTGTTTTACTTCAGAAATGGAGTTAAATCCCAGGCTCTGAGTCTTCCTACAAGCAAGACTTCAAATCAGGTAAGGGCAGTCACTTTTCTGCTCAAAGGAACTACATCATTCATGAGGCTCACACGTTTCCCATCTTAACTGACCAGCATTGGATGTGAGAGGGTCAGTGCTTTGTATCAGTTTTAGAAGCAGATTTGGACTACATATGGTCCGTATGTGTAGGAAACACCGTTCTTTTATTCTGGGCACACTCAGATTTCCTGCTGTATTAGAGACTCTAGAAAGCAAGAGTGTTCTTCTCGCTCTAAAGCAGAGTGTGATCCATGGATGAGAACTATGCTGTGTGTTTCCCTTCAGAAATGGAGTTAAAACCCAGGCTCTTCCTACAAGCAAGACTTCTTTTTAGGTAAGGGCAGTCACTTTTCAATTCAAAGGAACTATATCGTTCACAAAGCTCACACGTTTCTCATCTTAACTGACAAGCATTGGATGTTAGAGGACCAGTGCATTCAATCAGTTTCATAAAAAGTTTTGGACTACATATAGTCCGTATGTGTAGGAAACACCGTTCTTTTATTCTGGGCACACTCAGATTTCCTGCTCTATTAGAGACTCTAGAAAGCAAGAGTGTGCTTCTCGCTCTAAAGCAGAGTGTGATCCATGGATGAGAACTATGCTGTGTGATTCCCTTCAGAAATGGAGTTAAATCCCATGCTCTGTGTCTCCCAACAAGCAAGACTTCGTTTCAGGTAAGTATAGTCACTTTTCTGCTCAAAGGAACTACATCGTTCACGAAGCTCACACGTTTCTCATCTTAACTGACAAGCTTTGGATGTTAGAGGACCAGTGCTTTGTATCAGTTTCAGAAGCAGAGTTTGACTAGATATGGTCCGTATGTGTAGGAAACACCATTCTTTTGTTCTCAGCACACTCACGTTTCCTGCTGTCTTAGAGATTTTAGAAAGCAAGAGCGTGCTTCTCGCTCTAAATCAGAGTGTGATCCTTGGATGAAAACTATGCTGTGTGTTTCCCTTCAGAAAATGAGTTAAAACCCAGGCTCTATGTCTTCCAACAAGCAAGACTTCGATTCAGGTAATGGCAGTCACTTTTCAGCTCAAAGGAACTACATTTTTCACGGAGCTCACACGTTTCTCATCTTAACAGACAAGCATTGGATGTTAGAGGACAAGTGCTTTGTATCAGTTTCAGAAGCAGAGTTGGACTAGATATGGTCTGTATGTGTAGGAAACACCGTTCTTTTGTTCTCAGCACACTCACGTTTCCTGCTGTCTTAGAGACTCTAGAAAGCAAGAGCGTGCTTCTCGCTCTAAAGCAGAGTGTGATCCATGGATGAGAACTATGCTGTGTGTTTACCTTCAGAAATGGAGTTAAATCCCAGGCTCTGTGTCTTCCTACAAGCAAGACTTCATTTCGGGTAAGGCCAGTCACTTTTAAGCTCAAACGAACTACATCGTTCACTGAGCTCACACCTTTCTCATCTTAACAGACAAGCATTGGATGTTAGAGGACCAGTGCTTTGTATCAGTTTAAGAAGCAGAGTTTGACTAGATATGGTCCGTATGTGTAGGAAACACCATTCTTTTGTTCTCAGCACACTCACGTTTCCTGCTGTCTTAGAGAATCTAGAAAGCAAGAGCGTGCTTCTTGTTCTAAAGCAGAGTGTGATCAATGGATGATTACACTGCTGTGTGTTTTACTTCAGAAATGGAGTTAAATCCCAGTCTCTGAGTCTTCCTACAAGCAAGACTTCAATTCAGGTAAGGGCAGTCACTTTTCTGCTCAAATGAACTACATCGTTCATGAAGCTCACACGTTTCTCATCTTAACTGACAAGCATTGGATGAGAGAGGGTCAGTGCTTTGTATCAGTTTCAGAAGCAGATTTGGACTACATATGGTCCGTATGTGTCGGAAACACCGTTCTTTTATTCTGGGCACACTCAGATTTCCTGCTGTATGAGAGACTCTAGAAAGGAAGAGTGTTCTTCTCGCTCTAAAGCAGAGTGTGATCCATGGATGAGAACTATGCTGTGTGTTTCCCTTCAGAAATGGAGTTAAATTCCAGGATCTGTGTCTTCCTACAAACAAGACTTCTTTTCAGGTAAGGGCAGTCACTTTTCAGTTCAAAGAACTATATCGTTCACAAAGCTCACACGTTTCTCATCTTAACTGACAAGCATTGTATGTTAGAGGACCAGTGCATTCAATCAGTTTCATAAAAAGTTTTGGACTACATATAGTCCGTAAGTGTAGGAAACACCGTTCTTTTATTCTGGGCACACTCAGATTTCCTGCTCTATTAGAGACTCTAGAAAGCAAGAGTGTGCTTCTCGCTCTAAAGCAGAGTGTGATCCATGGATGAGAACTATGCTGTGTGTTTCCCTTCAGAAATGGAGTTAAATCCCAGGCTCTGAGTCCTCCTACAAGCAAGACTTCGATTCAGGTAAGGGCAGTCACTTTTCAGCTCAAACGAACTACATCATTCACTGAGCTCACACGTTTCTCATCTTAACTGACAAGCATTGGATGTTAGAGGGTCAGTGCTTTGTATCAGTTTCAGAAGCAGAGTTGGACTACAAATGATCCATATGTGTAGGAAACCCCGATCTTTTGTTCTGGGCACACTCACGTTTCCTGCTCTCTTAGAGACTCTAGAAAGCAAGAACGTGCTTCTCTCTCTAAAGCAGATTGTGATCCATAGATGAGACTATGCTGTGGGTTTCACTTCAGAAATGGAGTTAAATCCCATGCTCTGTGTCTCCCAACAAGCAAGACTTCGTTTAAGGTAAGTACAGTCACTTTTCTGGTCAAAGGAACTACATCGTTCAAGAAGCTCACACGTTTCTCATCTTAACTGACAAGCATTGGATGTTAGAGGACCAGTGCTTTGTATCAGGTTCAGAAGCAGAGTTTGACTAGATATGGTCTGTAAGTGTAGGAAACACCGTTCTTTTGTTCTCAGCACACTCACGTTTCCTGCTGTCTTAGAGACTCTAGAAAGCAAGAGCGTGCTTCTTGTTCTAAAGCAGAGTATGATCAATGGATGAGACAATGCTGTGTGTTTTACTTCAGAAATGGAGTTAAATCCCAGGCTCTGAGTCTTCCTACAAGCAAGACTTCAAATCAGGTAAGGGCAGTCACTTTTCTGCTCAAAGGAACTACATCATTCATGAGGCTCACACGTTTCCCATCTTAACTGACCAGCATTGGATGTGAGAGGGTCAGTGCTTTGTATCAGTTTTAGAAGCAGATTTGGACTACATATGGTCCGTATGTGTAGGAAAC
Source organism: Onychomys leucogaster (assembly GCA_949786385.1). Taxonomy (NCBI): domain Eukaryota; kingdom Metazoa; phylum Chordata; class Mammalia; order Rodentia; family Cricetidae; genus Onychomys; species Onychomys leucogaster. Next base: position 1,247,092 of record CATKUP010000098.1, read on the forward strand.
ACCGTTCTTTTATTCTGGGCACACTCAGATTTCCTGCTGTATTAGAGACTCTAGAAAGCAAGAGTGTTCTTCTCGCTCTAAAGCAGAGTGTGATCCATGGATGAGAACTATGCTGTGTGTTTCCCTTCAGAAATGGAGTTAAAACCCAGGCTCTTCCTACAAGCAAGACTTCTTTTTAGGTAAGGGCAGTCACTTTTCAATTCAAAGGAACTATATCGTTCACAAAGCTCACACGTTTCTCATCTTAACTGACAAGCATTGGATGTTAGAGGACCAGTGCATTCAATCAGTTTCATAAAAAGTTTTGGACTACATATAGTCCGTATGTGTAGGAAACACCGTTCTTTTATTCTGGGCACACTCAGATTTCCTGCTCTATTAGAGACTCTAGAAAGCAAGAGTGTGCTTCTCGCTCTAAAGCAGAGTGTGATCCATGGATGAGAACTATGCTGTGTGATTCCCTTCAGAAATGGAGTTAAATCCCATGCTCTGTGTCTCCCAACAAGCAAGACTTCGTTTCAGGTAAGTATAGTCACTTTTCTGCTCAAAGGAACTACATCGTTCACGAAGCTCACACGTTTCTCATCTTAACTGACAAGCTTTGGATGTTAGAGGACCAGTGCTTTGTATCAGTTTCAGAAGCAGAGTTTGACTAGATATGGTCCGTATGTGTAGGAAACACCATTCTTTTGTTCTCAGCACACTCACGTTTCCTGCTGTCTTAGAGATTTTAGAAAGCAAGAGCGTGCTTCTCGCTCTAAATCAGAGTGTGATCCTTGGATGAAAACTATGCTGTGTGTTTCCCTTCAGAAAATGAGTTAAAACCCAGGCTCTATGTCTTCCAACAAGCAAGACTTCGATTCAGGTAATGGCAGTCACTTTTCAGCTCAAAGGAACTACATTTTTCACGGAGCTCACACGTTTCTCATCTTAACAGACAAGCATTGGATGTTAGAGGACAAGTGCTTTGTATCAGTTTCAGAAGCAGAGTTGGACTAGATATGGTCTGTATGTGTAGGAAACACCGTTCTTTTGTTCTCAGCAAACTCACGTTTCCTGCTGTCTTAGAGACTCTAGAAAGCAAGAGCGTGCTTCTTGTTCTAAAGCAGAGTGTGATTAATGGATGAGAACACTGCTGTGTGTTTCACTTCAGAAATGGATTTAAATCCCAGGCTCTGAGTCTTCCTACAAGCAAGACTTCGTTTCAGGTAAGGGCAGTCACTTTTCAGCTCAAACGAACTACATCGTTCACGAAGCTCACACGTTTCTCATCTTAACAGACAAGCATTGGATGTTAGAGGACCAGTACTTTGTATCAGTTTCAGAAGCTGAGTTGGACTAGATATGGTCCGTATGTGTAGGAAACACCGTTCTTTTGTTCTCAGCACACTCACGTTTCCTGCTGTCTTAGAGACTTTAGAAAGCAAGAGCGTGCTTCTCGCTCTAAAGCAGAGTGTGATCCATGGAGGAAAACTCTGCTGTGTGTTTCCCATCAGAAAAGGAGTTAAATCCCAGGCTATATGTCTTCCAACAAGCAAGACTTCGTTTCAGGTAAGGGCAGTCAGTTTTCTGCTCAAACGAACTACAGCGTTCACGAAGCTCACACGTTTCTCATCTTTTGACAAGCATTGGATGTTAGAGGACCAGTGCTTTGTATCAGTTTAAGAAGGAGAGTTGGACTAGATATGGTCCGTATGTGTAGGAAACTCCGTTCTTTTGTTCTCAGCACACTCACGTTTCCTGCTGTCTTAGAGACTCTAGAAAGCAAGAGCGTGCTTCTTGTTTTAAAGCAGAGTGTGATCAATGGATGAGACAATGCTGTGTGTTTCACTTCAGAAATGGAGTTAAATCCCATGCTCTGAGTCTCCCTACAAGCAAGACTTCATTTCAGGTAGGGCAGTCACATTTCTGCTCAAAGGAACTACATCGTTCACGAAGCTCACACTTTTCTAATCTTAACTGACAAGCATTGGATGTTAGAGGACCAGTGCTTTGTATCAGTTTCAGAAGCAGAGTTGGACTAGATATGTTCCGTATGTGTAGGAATCACCGTTCTTTTGTTCTCAGCACACTCACGTTTCCTGCTGTCTTAGAGACTTTAGAAAGCAAGAGCGTGCTTCTCGCTCTAAAGCAGAGTGTGATCCATGGATGAAAACTATGCTGTGTGTTTCTCTTCAGAAAAGGAGTTAAATCCCAGGCTCTATGTCTCCCAACAAGCAAGACTTCGTTTCAGGTAAGGGCAGTCACTTTTCAGTTCAAACGAACTACATCTCTCACGGAGCTCACACGTTACTCATCTTAACAGACAAGAATTGGATGTTAGAGGACAAGTGCTTTGTATCAGTTTCAGAAGCAGAGTTGGACTAGATATGGTCTGTATTTGTAGGAAACACCGTTCTTTTGTTCTCAGCAAACTCACGTTTCCTGCTGTCTTAGACACTCTAGAAAGCAAGAGCGTGCTTCTTGTTCTAAAGCAGAGTGTGATTAATGGATGAGAACACTGCTGTGTGTTTCACTTCAGAAATGGAGTTAAATCCCAGGCTCTGAGTCTTCCTACAAGCAAGACTTCGTTTCAGGTAAGGGCAGTCAGTTTTCTGCTCAAACGAACTACATCTTTCACGAAGCTCACCCGTTTCTCATCTTAATTGACAAGCATTGGATGTTAGAGGACCAGTGGTTTGTATCAGTTTAAGAAGCAGAGTTGGACTAGATATGGTCCGTCTGTGTAGGAAACACCGTTCTTTTGTTCTCAGCACACTCACTTTTCCTGCTATCTTAGAGACTCTAGAAAGCAAGAGCGTGCTCCTTGTTCTAAAGCAGAGTGTGATCAATGGATGAGACAATGCTGTGTGTTTCACTTCAGAAAGGGAGTTAAATCCCATGCTCTGAGTCTCCCTACAAGCAAGAATTCTTTTCTGGTAAGGGCAGTCACTTTTCTGCTAAAAGGAACTACATCGTTCACGAAGCTCACACGTTTCTCATCTTAACTGACAAGCATTGGATGTTAGAGGACCAGTGCATTGTATCAGTTTCAAAAGAAGATTTGGACTACATATAGTCCGTATGTGTAGGAAACACCGTTCTTTTGTTCTGGGCACACTCAGATTTCCTGCTGTATTAGAGAATCTAGAAAGCAAGAGAATGATTCTCGCTCTAAAGCAGAGTGTGATCCATGGATGAGAACTATGCTGTGTGTTTCCCTTCAGAAATGGAGTTAAATCCCAGGCTCTGTGTCTTCCTACAGGGAAGACTTCGTTTCAGGTAAGGGCAGTCACTTTTCAGCTCAAACGAACTACATGGTTCACTGAGCTCACACGTTTCTCATCTTAACTGACAAGCATTGGATGTTAGAGTGTCAGTGCTTTGTATCAGTTTCAGAAGCAGAGTAGGACTAGATATGGTCCGTCTGTGTAGGAAACACCGTTCTTTTGTTCTCAGCCCACTCACGTTTCCTGCTGTCTTAGAGACTCGAGAAAGCAAGAGCGTGCTTCTCGCTCTAAAGCAGAGTGTGATCCATGGATGAGAACTATGCTGTGTGTTTCCCTTCAGAAATGGACTTAAATCCCAGGCTCTGAGTCCTCCTACATGCAAGACTTCGATTTAGGTAAGGGCAGTCACTTTTCAGCTCAAATGAACTACATCGTTCACTGAGCTCACGCGTTTCTCAACTTAACTGACAAGCATTGGATTTTAGAGGGTCAGTGCTTTGTATCAGTTTCAGAAGCAGAGTTGTCCTGCACATGATCCATATGTGTAGGAAACCCCGATCTTTTGTTCTGGGCACATCACGTTTCCTGCTGTCTAAGAGACTCTAGAAAGCAAGAACGTGCTTCTCGCTCTAAAGCAGATTGTGATCCATTGATGAGACTATGCTGTGTGTTACACTTCAGAAAAGGAGTTAAATCCCAGGCTCTATGTCTTCCAACAAGCAAGACTTCGTTTCAGGTAAGGGCAGTCACTTTTCAGCTCAAACGAACTACATCTCTCACGGAGCTCACACGTTTCTCATCTTAACAGACAAGCATTGGATGTTAGAGGACCAGTGCTTTGTATCAGTTTCAGAAGCAGAGTTGGACTAGATATGGTCTGTATTTGTAGGAAACACCGTTCTTTTGTTCTCAGCAAACTCACGTTTCCTGCTCTCTTAGACACTCTAGAAAGCAAGAGCGTGCTTCTTGTTCTAAAGCAGAGTGTGATTAATGGATGAGAACACTGCTGTGTGTTTCACTTCAGAAATGGAGTTAAATCCCAGGCTCTGAGTCTTCCTACAAGCAAGACTTCGTTTCAGGTAAGGGCAGTCAGTTTTCTGCTCAAACGAACTACATCTTTCACGAAGCTCACACGTTTCTCATCTTAATTGACAAGCATTGGATGTTAGAGGACCAGTGGTTTGTATCAGTTTAAGAAGCAGAGTTGGACTAGATATGGTCCGTATGTGTAGGAAACACCGTTCTTTTGTTCTCAGCACACTCACATTTCCTGCTGTCTTAGAGACTCTAGAAAGCAAGAGCGTGCTTATTGTTCTAAAGCAGTGTGTGATCAATGGATGAGACAATGCTGTGTGTTTCACTTCAGAAATGGAGTTAAATCCCATGCTCTGAGTCTCCCTACAAGCAAGAATTCTTTTCTGGTAAGGGCAGTCACTTTTCTGCTAAAAGGAACTACATCGTTCACGAAGCTCACACGTTTCTCATCTTAACTGACAAGCATTGGATGTTAGAGGACCAGTGCATTGTATCAGTTTCAAAAGAAGATTTGGACTACATATAGTCCGTATGTGTAGGAAACACCGTTCTTTTATTCTGGGCACACTCAGATTTCCTGCTGTATTAGAGTATCTAGAAAGCAAGAGAATGATTCTCGCTCTAAAGCAGAGTGTGATCCATGGATGAGAACTATGCTGTGTGTTTCCCTTCAGAAATGGAGTTAAATCCCAGGCTCTGTGTCTTCCTACAAGGAAGACTTCGATTTAGGTAAGGGCAGTCACTTTTCAGCTCAAACGAACTACATCGTTCACTGAGCTCACGCGTTTCTCAACTTAACTGACAAGCATTGGATGTTAGAGGGTCAGTGCTTTGTATCAGTTTCAGAAGCAGAGTTGTCCTGCATATGATCCATATGTGTAGGAAACCCCGATCTTTTGTTCTGGGCACACTCACGTTTCCTGCTGTCTAAGAGACTCTAGAAAGCAAGAACGTGCTTCTCGCTCTAAAGCAGATTGTGATCCATTGATGAGACTATGCTGTGTGTTTCACTTCAGAAATGGAGGTAAATCCCATGCTCTGTGTCTCCCAACAAGCAAGACTTCGTTTCAGGTAAGTGTAGTCACTTTTCTGCTCAAACGAACTACATCTTTCATGAAGCTCACACGTTTCTCATCTTAACTGACAAGCATTAGATGTTAGAGGACCAGTGCATTCAATCGGTTTAAGAAGAAGAGTTGGACTAGATATGGTCCGTATGTGTAGGAAACACCGTTCTTTTGTTCTCAGCACACTCAAGTTTCCTGCTGTATTAGAGACTCTAGAAAGCAAGAGCGTGCTTCTCACTCTAAAGCAGAGTGTGATCCATGAATGAGAACTATGCTGTGTGTTTCCCTTAGAAATGGAGTTAAATCCCGGCCTCTGTGTCTTCCTACAAGCAAGACTTCTTTTCAGGTAACGGCAGTCACTTTTAAGCTCAAACGAACTACATCGTTCACTGAGCTCATACCTTTCTCATATTAACAGACAAGCATTGGATGTTAGAGGACCAGTGCTTTGTATCAGTTTAAGAAGCAGAGTTGGACTAGATATGGTCCGTATGTGTAGGAAACAACGTTCTTTTGTTCTCAGCACACTCACGTTTCCTGCTGTCTTAGAGAATCTAGAAAGCAAGAGAGTGCTTCTTGTTCTAAAGCAGAGTGTGATCAATGGATGAGACAATGCTGTGTGTTTTACTTCAGAAATGGAGTTAAATCCCAGGCTCTGAGTCTTCCTACAAGCAAGTCTTCGTTTCAGGTGAGGGCAGTCACTTTTCTGCTCAAACGAACTACATCGTTCACGAAGCTCACACGTTTCTCATCTTAACTGACAAGCATTGGATGTTAGAGGACCAGTGCTTTGTATCAGTTTCAGAAGCAGAGTTTGACTAGATATGGTCCGTATGTGTAGGAAACACCATTCTTTTGTTCTCAGCACACTCACGTTTCCTGCTGTCTTAGAGAATCTAGAAAGCAAGAGCGTGCTTCTTGTTCTAAAGCAGAGTGTGATCAATGGATGATTACACTGCTGTGTGTTTTACTTCAGAAATGGAGTTAAATCCCAGTCTCTGAGTCTTCCTACAAGCAAGACTTCAATTCAGGTAAGGGCAGTCACTTTTCTGCTCAAATGAACTACATCGTTCATGAAGCTCACACGTTTCCCATCTTAACTGACAAGCATTGGATGAGAGAGGGTCAGTGCTTTGTATCAGTTTCAGAAGCAGATTTGGACTACATATGGTCCGTATGTGTCGGAAACACCGTTCTTTTATTCTGGGCACACTCAGATTTCCTGCTGTATGAGAGACTCTAGAAAGGAAGAGTGTTCTTCTCGCTCTAAAGCAGAGTGTGATCCATGGATGAGAACTATGCTGTGTGTTTCCCTTCAGAAATGGAGTTAAATTCCAGGATCTGTGTCTTCCTACAAACAAGACTTCTTTTCAGGTAAGGGCAGTCACTTTTCAGTTCAAAGAACTATATCGTTCACAAAGCTCACACGTTTCTCATCTTAACTGACAAGCATTGTATGTTAGAGGACCAGTGCATTCAATCAGTTTCATAAAAAGTTTTGGACTACATATAGTCCGTAAGTGTAGGAAACACCGTTCTTTTATTCTGGGCACACTCAGATTTCCTGCTCTATTAGAGACTCTAGAAAGCAAGAGTGTGCTTCTCGCTCTAAAGCAGAGTGTGATCCATGGATGAGAACTATGCTGTGTGTTTCCCTTCAGAAATGGAGTTAAATCCCAGGCTCTGAGTCCTCCTACAAGCAAGACTTCGATTCAGGTAAGGGCAGTCACTTTTCAGCTCAAACGAACTACATCATCACTGAGCTCACACGTTTCTCATCTTAACTGACAAGCATTGGATGTTAGAGGGTCAGTGCTTTGTATCAGTTTCAGAAGCAGAGTTGGACTACAAATGATCCATATGTGTAGGAAACCCCGATCTTTTGTTCTGGGCACACTCACGTTTCCTGCTCTCTTAGAGACTCTAGAAAGCAAGAACGTGCTTCTCTCTCTAAAGCAGATTGTGATCCATAGATGAGACTATGCTGTGTGTTTCACTTCAGAAATGGAGTTAAATCCCATGCTCTGTGTCTCCCAACAAGCAAGACTTCGTTTAAGGTAAGTACAGTCACTTTTCTGGTCAAAGGAACTACATCGTTCAAGAAGCTCACACGTTTCTCATCTTAACTGACAAGCATTGGATGTTAGAGGACCAGTGCTTTGTATCAGGTTCAGAAGCAGAGTTTGACTAGATATGATCCGTATGTGTAGGAAACACCATTCTTTTGTTCTCAGCACACTCACGTTTCCTGCTGTCTTAGAGATTTTAGAAAGCAAGAGCGTGCTTCTCGCTCTAAAGCAGAGTGTGATCCTTGGATGAAAACTATGCTGTGTGTTCCCCTTCAGAAAATGAGTTAAAACCCAGGCTCTATGTCTTCCAACAAGCAAGACTTCGTTTCATGTAAGGGCAGTCACTTTTCAGCTCAAACGACCTACATCTTTCACGGAGCTCACACGTTTCTCATCTTAACAGACAAGCATTGGATGTTAGAGGACCAGTGCTTTGTATCAGTTTAAGAAGCAGAGTTGGACTAGATATGGTCTGTAAGTGTAGGAAACACCGTTCTTTTGTTCTCAGCAAACTCACGTTTCCTGCTGTCTTAGAGACTCTAGAAAGCAAGAGCGTGCTTCTTGTTCTAAAGCAGAGTGTGATCAATGGATGAGACAATGCTGTGTGTTTTACTTCAGAAATGGAGTTAAATCCCAGGCTCTGAGTCTTCCTACAAGCAAGACTTCAAATCAGGTAAGGGCAGTCACTTTTCTGCTCAAAGGAACTACATCATTCATGAGGCTCACACGTTTCCCATCTTAACTGACCAGCATTGGATGAGAGAGGGTCAGTGCTTTGTATCAGTTTTAGAAGCAGTTTTGGACTACATATGGTCCGTATGTGTAGGAAACACCGTTCTTTTATTCTGGGCACACTCAGATTTCCTGCTGTATTAGAGACTCTAGAAAGCAAGAGTGTTCTTCTCGCTCTAAAGCAGAGTGTGATCCATGGATGAGAACTATGCTGTGTGTTTCCCTTCAGAAATGGAGTTAAAACCCAGGCTCTTCCTACAAGCAAGACTTCTTTTTAGGTAAGGGCAGTCACTTTTCAATTCAAAGGAACTATATCGTTCACAAAGCTCACACGTTTCTCATCTTAACTGACAAGCATTGGATGTTAGAGGACCAGTGCATTCAATCAGTTTCATAAAAAGTTTTGGACTACATATAGTCCGTATGTGTAGGAAACACCGTTCTTTTATTCTGGGCACACTCAGATTTCCTGCTCTATTAGAGACTCTAGAAAGCAAGAGTGTGCTTCTCGCTCTAAAGCAGAGTGTGATCCATGGATGAGAACTATGCTGTGTGATTACCTTCAGAAATGGAGTTAAATCCCATGCTCTGTGTCTCCCAACAAGCAAGACTTCGTTTCAGGTAAGTATAGTCACTTTTCTGCTCAAAGGAACTACATCGTTCACGAAGCTCACACGTTTCTCATCTTAACTGACAAGCTTTGGATGTTAGAGGACCAGTGCTGTGTATCAGTTTCAGAAGCAGAGTTTGACTAGATATGGTCCGTATGTGTAGGAAACACCATTCTTTTGTTCTCAGCACACTCACGTTTCCTGCTGTCTTAGAGATTTTAGAAAGCAAGAGCGTGCTTCTCGCTCTAAATCAGAGTGTGATCCTTGGATGAAAACTATGCTGTGTGTTTCCCTTCAGAAAATGAGTTAAAACCCAGGCTCTATGTCTTCCAACAAGCAAGACTTCGATTCAGGTAATGGCAGTCACTTTTCAGCTCAAAGGAACTACATTTTTCACGGAGCTCACACGTTTCTCATCTTAACAGACAAGCATTGGATGTTAGAGGACAAGTGCTTTGTATCAGTTTCAGAAGCAGAGTTGGACTAGATATGGTCTGTATGTGTAGGAAACACCGTTCTTTTGTTCTCAGCAAACTCACGTTTCCTGCTGTCTTAGAGACTCTAGAAAGCAAGAGCGTGCTTCTTGTTCTAAAGCAGAGTGTGATTAATGGATGAGAACACTGCTGTGTGTTTCACTTCAGAAATGGATTTAAATCCCAGGCTCTGAGTCTTCCTACAAGCAAGACTTCGTTTCAGGTAAGGGCAGTCACTTTTCAGCTCAAACGAACTACATCGTTCACGAAGCTCACACGTTTCTCATCTTAACAGACAAGCATTGGATGTTAGAGGACCAGTACTTTGTATCAGTTTCAGAAGCTGAGTTGGACTAGATATGGTCCGTATGTGTAGGAAACACCGTTCTTTTGTTCTCAGCACACTCACGTTTCCTGCTGTCTTAGAGACTTTAGAAAGCAAGAGCGTGCTTCTCGCTCTAAAGCAGAGTGTGATCCATGGAGGAAAACTCTGCTGTGTGTTTCCCATCAGAAAAGGAGTTAAATCCCAGGCTATATGTCTTCCAACAAGCAAGACTTCGTTTCAGGTAAGGGCAGTCAGTTTTCTGCTCAAACGAACTACAGCGTTCACGAAGCTCACACGTTTCTCATCTTTTGACAAGCATTGGATGTTAGAGGACCAGTGCTTTGTATCAGTTTAAGAAGGAGAGTTGGACTAGATATGGTCCGTATGTGTAGGAAACTCCGTTCTTTTGTTCTCAGCACACTCACGTTTCCTGCTGTCTTAGAGACTCTAGAAAGCAAGAGCGTGCTTCTTGTTTTAAAGCAGAGTGTGATCAATGGATGAGACAATGCTGTGTGTTTCACTTCAGAAATGGAGTTAAATCCCATGCTCTGAGTCTCCCTACAAGCAAGACTTCATTTCAGGTAGGGCAGTCACATTTCTGCTCAAAGGAACTACATCGTTCACGAAGCTCACACTTTTCTAATCTTAACTGACAAGCATTGGATGTTAGAGGACCAGTGCTTTGTATCAGTTTCAGAAGCAGAGTTGGACTAGATATGTTCCGTATGTGTAGGAATCACCGTTCTTTTGTTCTCAGCACACTCACGTTTCCTGCTGTCTTAGAGACTTTAGAAAGCAAGAGCGTGCTTCTCGCTCTAAAGCAGAGTGTGATCCATGGATGAAAACTATGCTGTGTGTTTCCCTTCAGAAAAGGAGTTAAATCCCAGGCTCTATGTCTCCCAACAAGCAAGACTTCGTTTCAGGTAAGGGCAGTCACTTTTCAGTTCAAACGAACTACATCTCTCACGGAGCTCACACGTTACTCATCTTAACAGACAAGAATTGGATGTTAGAGGACAAGTGCTTTGTATCAGTTTCAGAAGCAGAGTTGGACTAGATATGGTCTGTATTTGTAGGAAACACCGTTCTTTTGTTCTCAGCAAACTCACGTTTCCTGCTGTCTTAGACACTCTAGAAAGCAAGAGCGTGCTTCTTGTTCTAAAGCAGAGTGTGATTAATGGATGAGAACACTGCTGTGTGTTTCACTTCAGAAATGGAGTTAAATCCCAGGCTCTGAGTCTTCCTACAAGCAAGACTTCGTTTCAGGTAAGGGCAGTCAGTTTTCTGCTCAAACGAACTACATCTTTCACGAAGCTCACCCGTTTCTCATCTTAATTGACAAGCATTGGATGTTAGAGGACCAGTGGTTTGTATCAGTTTAAGAAGCAGAGTTGGACTAGATATGGTCCGTCTGTGTAGGAAACACCGTTCTTTTGTTCTCAGCACACTCACTTTTCCTGCTATCTTAGAGACTCTAGAAAGCAAGAGCGTGCTCCTTGTTCTAAAGCAGAGTGTGATCAATGGATGAGACAATGCTGTGTGTTTCACTTCAGAAAGGGAGATAAATCCCATGCTCTGAGTCTCCCTACAAGCAAGAATTCTTTTCTGGTAAGGGCAGTCACTTTTCTGCTAAAAGGAACTACATCGTTCACGAAGCTCACACGTTTCTCATCTTAACTGACAAGCATTGGATGTTAGAGGACCAGTGCATTGTATCAGTTTCAAAAGAAGTTTTGGACTACATATAGTCCGTATGTGTAGGAAACACCGTTCTTTTGTTCTGGGCACACTCAGATTTCCTGCTGTATTAGAGAATCTAGAAAGCAAGAGAATGATTCTCGCTCTAAAGCAGAGTGTGATCCATGGATGAGAACTATGCTGTGTGTTTCCCTTCAGAAATGGAGTTAAATCCCAGGCTCTGTGTCTTCCTACAGGGAAGACTTCGTTTCAGGTAAGGGCAGTCACTTTTCAGCTCAAACGAACTACATGGTTCACTGAGCTCACACGTTTCTCATCTTAACTGACAAGCATTGGATGTTAGAGTGTCAGTGCTTTGTATCAGTTTCAGAAGCAGAGTAGGACTAGATATGGTCCGTCTGTGTAGGAAACACCGTTCTTTTGTTCTCAGCCCACTCACGATTCCTGCTGTCTTAGAGATTTTAGAAAGCAAGAGCGTGCTTCTCGCTCTAAAGCAGAGTGTGATCCATGGATGAGAACTATGCTGTGTGTTTCCCTTCAGAAATGGACTTAAATCCCAGGCTCTGAGTCCTCCTACATGCAAGACTTCGATTTAGGTAAGGGCAGTCACTTTTCAGCTCAAATGAACTACATCGTTCACTGAGCTCACGCGTTTCTCAACTTAACTGACAAGCATTGGATTTTAGAGGGTCAGTGCTTTGTATCAGTTTCAGAAGCAGAGTTGTCCTGCACATGATCCATATGTGTAGGAAACCCCGATCTTTTGTTCTGGGCACATCACGTTTCCTGCTGTCTAAGAGACTCTAGAAAGCAAGAACGTGCTTCTCGCTCTAAAGCAGATTGTGATCCATTGATGAGACTATGCTGTGTGTTACACTTCAGAAAAGGAGTTAAATCCCAGGCTCTATGTCTTCCAACAAGCAAGACTTCGTTTCAGGTAAGGGCAGTCACTTTTCAGCTCAAACGAACTACATCTCTCACGGAGCTCACACGTTTCTCATCTTAACAGACAAGCATTGGATGTTAGAGGACCAGTGCTTTGTATCAGTTTCAGAAGCAGAGTTGGACTAGATATGGTCTGTATTTGTAGGAAACACCGTTCTTTTGTTCTCAGCAAACTCACGTTTCCTGCTCTTTTAGACACTCTAGAAAGCAAGAGCGTGCTTCTTGTTCTAAAGCAGAGTGTGATTAATGGATGAGAACACTGCTGTGTGTTTCACTTCAGAAATGGAGTTAAATCCCAGGCTCTGAGTCTTCCTACAAGCAAGACTTCGTTTCAGGTAAGGGCAGTCAGTTTTCTGCTCAAACGAACTACATCTTTCACGAAGCTCACACGTTTCTCATCTTAATTGACAAGCATTGGATGTTAGAGGACCAGTGGTTTGTATCAGTTTAAGAAGCAGAGTTGGACTAGATATGGTCCGTATGTGTAGGAAACACCGTTCTTTTGTTCTCAGCACACTCACATTTCCTGCTGTCTTAGAGACTCTAGAAAGCAAGAGCGTGCTTATTGTTCTAAAGCAGTGTGTGATCAATGGATGAGACAATGCTGTGTGTTTCACTTCAGAAATGGAGTTAAATCCCATGCTCTGAGTCTCCCTACAAGCAAGAATTCTTTTCTGGTAAGGGCAGTCACTTTTCTGCTAAAAGGAACTACATCGTTCACGAAGCTCACACGTTTCTCATCTTAACTGACAAGCATTGGATGTTAGAGGACCAGTGCATTGTATCAGTTTCAAAAGAAGATTTGGACTACATATAGTCCGTATGTGTAGGAAACACCGTTCTTTTATTCTGGGCACACTCAGATTTCCTGCTGTATTAGAGTATCTAGAAAGCAAGAGAATGATTCTCACTCTAAAGCAGAGTGTGATCCATGGATGAGAACTATGCTGTGTGTTTCCCTTCAGAAATGGAGTTAAATCCCAGGCTCTGTGTCTTCCTACAAGGAAGACTTCGATTTAGGTAAGGGCAGTCACTTTTCAGCTCAAACGAACTACATCGTTCACTGAGCTCACGCGTTTCTCAACTTAACTGACAAGCATTGGATGTTAGAGGGTCAGTGCTTTGTATCAGTTTCAGAAGCAGAGTTGTCCTGCATATGATCCATATGTGTAGGAAACCCCGATCTTTTGTTCTGGGCACACTCACGTTTCCTGTTGTCTAAGAGACTCTAGAAAGCAAGAACGTGCTTCTCGCTCTAAAGCAGATTGTGATCCATTGATGAGACTATGCTGTGTGTTTCACTTCAGAAATGGAGGTAAATCCCATGCTCTGTGTCTCCCAACAAGCAAGACTTCGTTTCAGGTAAGTGTAGTCACTTTTCTGCTCAAACGAACTACATCTTTCATGAAGCTCACACGTTTCTCATCTTAACTGACAAGCATTAGATGTTAGAGGACCAGTGCATTCAATCGGTTTAAGAAGAAGAGTTGGACTAGATATGGTCCGTATGTGTAGGAAACACCGTTCTTTTGTTCTCAGCACACTCAAGTTTCCTGCTGTATTAGAGACTCTAGAAAGCAAGAGCGTGCTTCTCACTCTAAAGCAGAGTGTGATCCATGAATGAGAACTATGCTGTGTGTTTCCCTTCAGAAATGGAGTTAAATCCCGGGCTCTGTGTCTTCCTACAAGCAAGACTTCTTTTCAGGTAACGGCAGTCACTTTTAAGCTCAAACGAACTACATCGTTCACTGAGCTCATACCTTTCTCATATTAACAGACAAGCATTGGATGTTAGAGGACCAGTGCTTTGTATCAGTTTAAGAAGCAGAGTTGGACTAGATATGGTCCGTATGTGTAGGAAACAACGTTCTTTTGTTCTCAGCACACTCACGTTTCCTGCTGTCTTAGAGAATCTAGAAAGCAAGAGAGTGCTTCTTGTTCTAAAGCAGAGTGTGATCAATGGATGAGACAATGCTGTGTGTTTTACTTCAGAAATGGAGTTAAATCCCAGGCTCTGAGTCTTCCTACAAGCAAGACTTCGTTTCAGGTGAGGGCAGTCACTTTTCTGCTCAAACGAACTACATCTTTCACGAAGCTCACACGTTTCTCATCTTAACTGACAAGCATTAGATTTTAGAGGAACAGTGCATTCAATCAGCTGCAAAAGAAGTTTTGGACTACATATAGTCCGTATGTGTAGGAAATCCGTTCTTTTATTCTGGGCACACTCAGATTTCCTGCTGTATTAGAGACTCTAGAAAGCAAGAGTGTGCTTCTAGCTCTAAAGCAGAGTGTGATCCATGGATGAGAACTATGCTGTGTGTTTCCCTTCAGAAATGGAGTTAAATCCCAGCCTCTGAGTCTTCCTACAAGCAAGACTTCGATTCAGGTAAGGGCAGTCACTTTTCTGCTCAAAGGAACTACATCGTTCACGAAGCTCACATGTTTCTCATCTTAACTGACAAGCATTGGATGTTAGAGGACCAGTGCTTTGTATCAGTTTCAGAAGCAGAGTTGGACTAGATATGGTCTGTATTTGTAGGAAACATCGTTCTTTTGTTCTCAGCACACTCAGGTTTCCTGCTGTCTTAGAGACTCTAGAAAGCAAGAGCGTGCTTCTTGTTTTAAAGCAGACTGTGATCAATGGATGAGACAATGCTGTGTGTTTCACTTCAGAAATGGAGTTAAATCCCATGCTCTGAGTCTCCCTACAAGCAACACTTCGTTTCAGGTAAGGGCAGTCACTTTTCTGATCAAACGAACTACATCGTTCACGAAGCTCACACGTTTCTCATCTTAACTGACAAGCATTAGATGTTAGAAGACCAGTGCATTCAATGTGTTTCAGAAGAAGTTTTGGACTACATATAGTCCTTATGTGTAGGAAACACCGTCTTTTGTTCTGGGCACACTCAGATTTCCTGCTGTATTAGAGAATCTAGAAAGCAAGAGAATGATTCTCGCTCTAAATTAGAGTGTGATCCATGGATGAGAACTATGCTGTGTGTTTCCCTTCAGAAATGGAGTTAAATCCCAGGCTCTGTGTCTTCCTACAGGGAAGACTTCATTTCAGGTAAGGGCAGTCACTTTTCAGCTCAAACGAACTACATCGTTCACTGAGCTCACACGTTTCTCATCTTAACTGACAAGCATTGGATGTTAGAGTGTCAGTGCTTTGTGTCAGTTTCAGAAGCAGAGTTGGACTAGATATGGTCCGTCTGTGTAGGAAACACCGTTCTTTTGTTCTCAGCCCACTCACGTTTCCTGCTGTCTTAGAGATTTTAGAAAGCAAGAGCGTGCTTCTCCCTCTAAAGCAGAGTGTGATCCATGGATGAGAACTATGCTGTGTGTTTCCCTTCAGAAATGGACTTAAATCCCAGGCTCTGAGTCCTCCTACAAGCAAGACTTCGATTTAGGTAAGGGCAGTCACTTTTCAGCTCAAACGAACTACATCGTTCACTGAGCTCACGCGTTTCTCAACTTAACTTACAAGCATTGGATTTTAGAGGGTCAGTGCTTTGTATCAGTTTCAGAAGCAGAGTTGTCCTGCATATGATCCATATGTGTAGGAAACCCCGATCTTTTGTTCTGGGCACACTCACGTTTCCTGCTAAGAGACTCTAGAAAGCAAGAACGTGCTTCTCGCTCTAAAGCAGATTGTGATCCATAGATGAGACTATGCTTTGGGTTTCACTTCAGAAATGGAGGTAAATCCCATGCTCTGTGTCTCCCAACAAGCAAGACTTCGTTTCAGGTAAGTGTAGTCACTTTTCTGCTCAAACGAACTACATCTTTCATGAAGCTCACACGTTTCTCATCTTAACTGACAAGCATTAGATGTTAGAGGACCAGTGCATTCAATCAGTTTAAGAAGAAGAGTTGGACTAGATATGCTCCGTATGTGTAGGAAACACCGTTCATTTGTTCTCAGCACACTCAAGTTTCCTGCTGTATTAGAGACTCTAGAAAGCAAGAGCGTGCTTCTCACTCTAAAGCAGAGAGTGATCCATAAATGAGAACTATGCTGTGTGTTTCCCTTCAGAAATGGAGTTAAATCCCGGGCTCTGTGTCTTCCTACAAGCAAGACTTCTTTTCAGGTAACGGCAGTCACTTTTAAGCTCAAACGAACTACATCGTTCACTGAGCTCACACCTTTCTCATATTAACAGACAAGCATTGGATGTTATAGGACCAGTGCTTTGTATCAGTTTAAGAAGCAGAGTTGGACTAGATATGGTCCATATGTGTAGGAAACAACGTTCTTTTGTTCTCAGCACACTCACGTCTCCTGCTGTCTTAGAGAATCTAGAAAGCAAGAGAGTGCTTCTTGTTCTAAAGCAGAGTGTGATCAATGGATGAGACAATGCTGTGTGTTTTACTTCAGAAATGGAGTTAAATCCCAGGCTCTGAGTCTTCCTACAAGCAAGACTTCGTTTCAGGTGAGGGCAGTCACTTTTCTGCTCAAACGAACTACATCTTTCACGAAGCTCACACGTTTCTCATCTTAACTGACAAGCATTAGATTTTAGAGGACCAGTGCATTCAATCAGCTTCAGAAGACGTTTTGCAATACATATAGTCCGTATGTGTAGGAAATCCGTTCTTTTATTCTGGGCACACTCAGATTTCCTGCTGTATTAGAGACTCTAGAAAGCAAGAGTGTGCTTCTCGCTCTAAAGCAGAGTGTGATCCATGGATGAGAACTATGCTGTGTGTTTCCCTTCAGAAATGGAGTTAAATCCCAGGCTCTGAGTCTTCCTACAAGCAAGACTTCGATTCAGGTAAGGGCAGTCACTTTTCTGCTCAAAGGAACTACATAGTTCACGAAGCTCACATGTTTCTCATCTTAACTGACAAGCATTGGATGTTAGAGGACCAGTGCTTTGTATCAGTTTCAGAAGCAGAGTTGGACTAGATATGGTCTGTATTTGTAGGAAACACCGTTCTTTTGTTCTCAGCACACTCACGTTTCCTGCTGTCTTAGAGACTCTAGAAAGCAAGAGCGTGATTCTTGTTCTAAAGCAGACTGTGATCAATGGATGAGACAATGCTGTGTGTTTCACTTCAGAAATGGAGTTAAATCCCATGCTCTGAGTCTCCCTACAAGCAACACTTCGTTTCAGGTAAGGGCAGTCACTTTTCTGATCAAACGAACTACATCGTTCAAGAAGCTCACACGTTTCTCATCTTAACTGACAAGCATTAGATGTTAGAAGACCAGTGCATTCAATGTGTTTCAGAAGAAGTTTTGGACTACATATAGTCCGTATGTGTAGGAAACACCGTTCTTTTGTTCTCAGCACACTCACGTTTCCTCCTGTCTTAGAGATTTTTGAAAGCAAGAGCGTGCTTCTCGCTCTAAAGCAGAGTGTGAACCATGGATGAAAACTATGCTGTGTGTTTCCCTTCAGAAATGGAGTTAAATCCCGGGCTCTGTGTCTTCCTACAAGCAAGACTTCTTTTCGGGTAAGGGCAGTCACTTTTAAGCTCAAACGAACTACATCGTTCACTGAGCTCACACCTTTCTCATCTTAACAGACAAGCATTGGATGTTAGAGGACCAGTGCTTTGTATCAGTTTCAGAAGCAGAGTTGGACTAGATATGATCCTTATGTGTAGGAAACAACGTTCTTTTTTTCTCAGCACACTCACGTTTCCTGCTGTCTTAGAGAATCTAGAAAGCAAGAGCGTGCTTCTTGTTCTAAAGCAGAGTGTGATCAATGGATGAGACAATGCTGTGTGTTTCCCTTCAGAAATGGAGTTAAATCCCAGGCTCTGAGTCCTCCTACAAGCAAGACTTCGATTTAGGTAAGGGCAGTCACTTTTCAGCTCAAACGAACTACATCGTTCACTGAGCTCACGCGTTTCTCAACTTAACTGACAAGCATTGGATTTTAGAGGGTCAGTGCTTTTTATCAGTTTCAGAAGCAGAGTTGTCCTGCATATGATCCATATGTGTAGGAAACCCCGATCTTTTGTTCTGGGCACACTCACGTTTCCTGCTGTCTAAGAGACTCTAGAAAGCAAGAACGTGCTTCTCGCTCTAAAGCAGATTGTGGTCCATTGATGAGACTATGCTGTGTGTTTCACTTCAGAAAAGGAGTTAAATCCCAGGCTCTATGTCTTCCAACAAGCAAGACTTCGTTTCAGGTAAGGGCAGTCACTTTTCAGCTCAAATGAACTACATCTCTCACGGAGCACACACGTTTCTCATCTTAACAGACAAGCATTGGATGTTAGAGGACCAGTGCTTTGTATCAGTTTCAGAAGCAGAGTTGGACTAGATATGGTCTGTATTTGTAGGAAACACCGTTCTTTTGTTCTCAGCAAACTCACGTTTCCTGCTGTCTTAGACACTCTAGAAAGCAAGAGCGTGCTTCTTGTTCTAAAGCAGAGTGTGATTAATGGATGAGAACACTGCTGTGTGTTTCACTTCAGAAATGGTGTTAAATCCCAGGCTCTGAGTCTTCCTACAAGCAAGACTTCGTTTCAGGTAAGGGCAGTCAGTTTTCTGCTCAAATAACTACATCTTTCACGAAGCTCACACGTTTCTCATCTTAACTGACAAGCATTGGATGTTAGAGGACCAGTGCTTTGTATCAGTTTAAGAAGCAGAGTTGGACTAGATATGGTCCGTATGTGTAGGAAACAACGTTCTTTTGTTCTCAGCACACTCACGTTTCCTGCTGTCTTAGAGAATCTAGAAAGCAAGAGAGTGCTTCTTGTTCTAAAGCAGAGTGTGATCAATGGATGAAACAATGCTGTGTGTTTTACTTCAGAAATGGAGTTAAATCCCAGGCTCTGAGTCTTCCTACAAGCAAGACTTCGTTTCAGGTGAGGGCAGTCACTTTTCTGCTCAAACGAACTACATCTTTCACGAAGCTCACACGTTTCTCATCTTAACTGACAAGCATTAGATTTTAGAGGACCAGTGCATTCAATCAGCTGCAAAAGAAGTTTTGGACTACATATAGTCCGTATGTGTAGGAAATCCGTTCTTTTATTCTGGGCACACTCAGATTTCCTGCTGTATTAGAGACTCTAGAAAGCAAGAGTGTGCTTCTCGCTCTAAAGCAGAGTGTGATCCATGGTTGAGAACTATGCTGTGTGTTTCCCTTCAGAAATGGAGTTAAATCCCAGGCTCTGAGTCTTCCTACAAGCAAGACTTCGTTTCAGGTGAGGGCAGTCACTTTTCTGCTCAAACGAACTACATCTTTCACGAAGCTCACACGTTTCTCATCTTAACTGACAAGCATTAGATTTTAGAGGACCAGTGCATTCAATCAGCTTCAGAAGACGTTTTGCACTACATATAGTCCGTATGTGTAGAAAATCCGTTCTTTTATTCTGGGCACACTCAGATTTCCTGCTGTATTAGAGACTCTAGAAAGCAAGAGTGTGCTTCTCGCTCTAAAGCAGAGTGTGATCCATGGATGAGAACTATGCTGTGTGTTTCCCTTCAGAAATGGAGTTAAATCCCAGGCTCTGAGTCTTCCTACAAGCAAGACTTCGATTCAGTTAAGGGCAGTCACTTTTCTGCTCAAAGGAACTACATCGTTCACGAAGCTCACATGTTTCTCATCTTAACTGACAAGCATTGGATGTTAGAGGACGAGTGCTTTGTATCAGTTTCAGAAGCAGAGTTGGACTAGATATGGTCTGTTTTTGTAGGAAACACCGTTCGTTTGTTCTCAGCACACTCACGTTTCCTGCTGTCTTAGAGACTCTAGAAAGCAAGAGCGTACTTCTTGTTCTAAAGCAGACTGTGATCAATGGATGAGACAATGCTGTGTGTTTCACTTCAGAAATGGAGTTAAATCCCATGCTCTGAGTCTCCCTACAAGCAACACTTCGTTTCAGGTAAGGGCAGTCACTTTTCTGATCAAACGAACTACATCGTTCACGAAGCTCACACGTTTCTCATCTTAACTGACAAGCATTAGATGTTAGAAGACCAGTGCATTCAATGGGTTTCAGAAGAAGTTTTGGACTACATATAGTCCGTATGTGTAGGAAACACCGTTCTTTTGTTCTCAGCACGCTCACGTTTCCTGCTGTCTTAGAGATTTTCGAAAGCAAGAGCGTGCTTCTCGCTCTAAAGCAGAGTGAGAACCATGGATGAAAACTTTGCTGTGTGTTTCCCTTCAGAAATGGAGTTAAATCCGGGGCTCTGTGACTTCCTACAAGCAAGACTTCTTTTCGGGTAAGGGCAGTCACTTTTAAGCTCAAACGAACTACATCGTTCACTGAGCTCACACCTTTCTCATCTTAACAGACAAGCATTGGATGTTAGAGGACCAGTGCTTTGTATCAGTTTAAGAAGCAGAGTTGGACTAGATATGGTCCTTATGTGTAGGAAACAACGTTCTTTTTTTCTCAGCACACTCACGTTTCCTGCTGTCTTAGAGAATCTAGAAAGCAAGAGCGTGCTTCTTGTTCTAAAGCAGAGTGTGATCAATGGATGAGACAATGCTGTGTGTTTCCCTTCAGAAATGGAGTTAAATCCCAGGCTCTGAGTCTTCCCACAAGCAAGACTTCAAATCAGGTAAGGGCAGTCACTTTTCTGCTCAAACGAACTACATCGTTCATGAAGCTCACACGTTTCCCATCTTAACTGACAAGCATTAGATGTTAGAGGACCAGTGCATTCAATCAGTTTCAGAAGAAGTTTTGGACTACATATAGTCCGTATGTGTAGGAAACACCGTTCTTTTGTTGTCAGCACACTCAGGTTTCCTGCTGTATTAGAGACTCTAGAAAGCAAGAGTGTGCTTCTCGCTCTAAAGCAGAGTGTGATCCATGGATGAGACTATGCTGTGGGTTTCACTTCAGAAATGGAGTTAAATCCGATGCTCTGTGTCTCCCAACGAGCAAGACTTCGTTTCAGGTAAGTGTAGTCACTTTTCTGCTCAAAGGAACTACATCGTTCACGAAGCTCACACGTTTCTCATCTTAACTGACAAGCATTGGATGTTAGAGGACCAGTGCTTTGTATCAGTTTCAGAAGCAGAGTTGGACTAGATATGTTCCGTATGTGTAGGAATCACCGTTCTTTTGTTCTCAGCACACTCACGTTTCCTGCTGTCTTAGAGAATTTAGAAAGCAAGAGCGTGCTTCTCCCTCTAAAGCAGAGTGTGATCCATGGAGGAAAACTATGCTGTGTGTTTACCTTCAGAAAAGGAGTTAAATCCCAGGCTCTATGTCTTCCAACAAGCAAGACTTCATTTCAGGTAAGGGCAGTCACTTTTCAGCTCAAACGAACTACATATTTCACGGAGCTCACACGTTTCTCATCTTAACTGACAAGCATTAGATGTTAGAGGACCAGTGCATTCAATCGGTTTCAGAAGAAGAGTTGGACTAGATATGGTACGTATGTGTAGGAAACACCGTTCTTTTGTTCTCATCACACTCACATTTCCTGCTGTCTTAGAGACTCTAGAAAGCTAGAGCGTGCTTCTCGCTCTAAAGCAGAGTGTGATCCATGGATGAGAACTATGCTGTGTGTTTACCTTCAGAAATGGAGTTAAATCCCGGGCTCTGTGTCTTCCTACAAGCAAGACTTCTTTTCGGGTAAGGGCAGTAACTTTTAAGCTCAAAAGAACTACATCGTTCACTGAGCTCACACCTTTCTCATCTTAACAGACAAGCATTGGATGTTAGAGGACCAGTGCTTTGTATCAGTATAAGAAGCAGAGTTGGACTAGATATGGTCCGTATGTGTAGGAAACAACGTTCTTTTTTTCTCAGCACACTCACATTTCCTGCTGTCTTAGAGAATCTAGAAAGCAAGAGCGTGCTTCTTGTTCTAAAGCAGAGTGTGATCAATGGATGAGACAATGCTGTGTGTTTTACTTCAGAAATGGAGTTAAATCCCAGGCTCTGAGTCTTCCTACAAGCAAGACTTCAAATCAGGTAAGGGCAGTCACTTTTCTGCTCAAACGAACTACATCGTTCACGAAGCTCACACGTTTCCCATCTTAACTGACAAGCATTGGATGTTAGAGGGTCAGTGCTTTGTATCAGTTTCAGAAGCAGATTTGGACTACATAGGGTCCGTATGTGTAGGAAACACCGTTCTTTTATTCTGGGCACACTCAGATCCTGCTGTATTAGAGACTCTAGAAAGCAAGAGTGTTCTTCTCGCTCTAAAGCAGAGTGTGATCGATGGATGAGAACTATGCTGTGTGTTTCCCTTCAGAAATGGAGTTAAATCGCAGGCTCTGTGTCTTTCTACAAGCAGACTTCTTTTCAGGTAAGGGCAGTCACTTTTCAGCTCAAACGAACTACATCATTCACTGAGCTCACACGTTTCTCATCTTAACTGACTAGCATTGGATGTTAGAGGACCAGTGCTTTGTATCAGTTTCAGAAGCAGAGTTGGACTAGATATGGTCCGTTTGTGTAGGAAACACCGTTCTTTTGTTCTCAGCACACTCACGTTTCCTGCTGTCTTAGAGATTTTAGAAAGCAAGAGTGTGCTTCTCGCTCTAAAGCAGAGTGTGATCCATGGATGAAAACTATGCTGTGTGTTTCCCTTCAGAAAAGGAGTTAAATCCCAGGCTCTGAGTCTCCCTACAAGCAACACTTCGTTTCAGGTAAGGGCAGTCACTTTTCTGCTCAAACGAACTACATCGTTCACGAATCTCACATGTTTCTCATCTAAACTGACAAGCATTAGGTGTTAGAGGACCAGTGCATTCAATCGGTTTCAGAAGAAGTTTTGGACTACATATAGTCCGTATGTTTAGGAAACACCGTTCATTTGTTCTCAGCAAAATCACGTTTCCTGCTCTCTTAGAGAATCTAGAAAGCAAGAGCGTGCTTCTTATTCTAAAGCAGAGTGTGAGCAATGGATGATTACACTGCTTTGTGTTTTACTTCAGAAATGGAGTTAAAACCCAGGCTCTGTGTCTTCCTACAAGCAAGACTTCATTTCAGGTGAGGGCAGTCACTTTTCTGCTCAAACGAACTACATCTTTCACGAAGCTCACACGTTTCTCATCTTAATTGACAAGCATTAGATGTTAGAGAACCAGTGCATTCAATCAGTTTCAGAAGAAGTTTTGGACTACATATAGTCTGTATGTGTAGGAAACACCATTCTTTTGTTCTCAGCACACTCACGTTTCCTGCTGTCTTAGAGACTCTAGAAAGCAAGAGCGTGCTTCTTGTTCTAAAGCAGAGTGTGATCACTGGATGATTACACTGCTGTGTGTTTTACTTCAGAAATGGAGTTAAATCCCAGGCTCTGAGTCCTCCTACAAGCAAGACTTCAATTCAGGTAAGGGCCGTCACTTTTCTGCTCAAACGAACTACATCGTTCATGAAGATCACACGTTTCCCATCTTAACTGACAAGCATTGGATGTTAGAGGACCAGTGCTTTGTATCAGTTTCAGAAGCAGAGTTGGACTAGATATGTTCCGTATGTGTAGGAAACACCGTTCTTTTGTTCTCAGCACACTCACGTTTCCTGCTGTCTTAGAGACTCTAGAAAGCAAGAGCGTGCTTCTCGCTCTAAAGCAGAGTGTGATCCATGGATGAGAACTATGCTGTGTGTTTACCTTCAGAAATGGAGTTAAATCCCAGGCTCTGTGTCTTCCTACAAGCAAGACTTCGTTTCGGGTAAGGCCAGTCACTTTTAAGCTCAAACGAACTACATCGTTCACTGAGCTCACACCTTTCTCATCTTAACAGACAAGCATTGGATGTTAGAGGACCAGTGCTTTGTATCAGTTTAAGAAGCAGAGTTTGACTAGATATGGTCCGTATGTGTAGGAAACACCATTCTTTTGTTCTCAGCACACTCACGTTTCCTGCTGTCTTAGAGAATCTAGAAAGCAAGAGCGTGCTTCTTGTTCTAAAGCAGAGTGTGATCAATGGATGAGACAATGCTGTGTGTTTTACTTCAGAAATGGAGTTAAATCCCAGACTCTGAGTCTTCCTACAAGCAAGACTTCAATTCAGGTAAGGGCAGTCACTTTTCTGCTCAAATGAACTACATCGTTCATGAAGCTCACACGTTTCCCATTATAACTGACAAGCATTGGATGAGAGAGGGTCAGTGCTTTGTATCAGTTTCAGAAGCAGATTTGGACTACATATGGTCCGTATGTGTAGGAAACACCGTTCTTTTATTCTGGGCACACTCAGATTTCCTGCTGTATTAGAGACTCTAGAAAGCAAGAGTGTGCTTCTCGCTGTAAAGCAGAGTGTGATCCATGGATGAGAACTATGCTGTGTGTTTCCCTTCAGAAATGGAGTTAAATTCCAGGATCTGTGTCTTCCTACAAACAAGACTTCTTTTCAGGTAAGGGCAGTCACTTTTCAGTTCAAAGAGCTATATCGTTCACAAAGCTCACACGTTTCTCATCTTAACTGACAAGCATTGTATGTTAGAGGACCAGTGCATTCAATCAGTTTCAAAGAAAGTTTTGGACTACATATAGTCCGTAAGTGTAGGAAACACCGTTCTTTTATTCTGGGCACACTCAGATTTCCTGCTCTATTAGAGACTCTAGAAAGCAAGAGTGTGCTTCTCGCTCTAAAGCAGAGTGTGATCCATGGATGAGAACTATGCTGTGTGTTTCCCTTCAGAAATGGACTTAAATCCCAGGCTCTGAGTCCTCCTACAAGCAAGACTTCGATTCAGGTAAGGGCAGTCACTTTTCAGCTCAAACGAACTACATCATTCACTGAGCTCACGCGTTTCTCATCTTAACTGACAAGCATTGGATGTTAGAGGGTCAGTGCTTTGTATCAGTTTCTGAAGCAGAGTTGGACTACATATGATCCATATGTGTAGGAAACCCCGATCTTTTGTTCTGGCCACACTCACGTTTCCTGCTGTCTTAGAGACTCTAGAAAGCAAGAGCATGCTTCTCTCTCTAAAGCAGATTGTGATCAATAGATGAGACTATGCTGTGTGTTTCACTTCAGAAATGGAGTTAAATCCCATGCTCTGTGTCTCCCAACAAGCAAGACTTCGTTTAAGGTAAGTACAGTCACTTTTCTGGTCAAAGGAACTACATCGTTCAAGAAGCTCACACGTTTCTCATCTTAACTGACAAGCATTGGATGTTAGAGGACCAGTGCTTTGTATCAGGTTCAGAAGCAGAGTTTCACTAGATATGGTCCGTATGTGTAGGAAACACCATTCTTTTGTTCTCAGCACACTCACGTTTCCTGCTGTCTTAGAGATTTTAGAAAGCAAGAGCATGCTTCTCGCTCTAAAGCAGAGTGTGATCCTTGGATGAAAACTATGCTGTGTGTTCCCCTTCAGAAAATGAGTTAAAACCCAGGCTCTATGTCTTCCAACAAGCAAGACTTCGTTTCATGTAAGGGCAGTCACTTTTCAGCTCAAACGACCTACATCTTTCACGGAGCTCACACGTTTCTCATCTTAACAGACAAGCATTGGATGTTAGAGGACCAGTGCTTTGTATCAGTTTCAGAAGCAGAGTTGGACTAGATATGGTCTGTAAGTGTAGGAAACACCGTTCTTTTGTTCTCAGCAAACTCACGTTTCCTGCTGTCTTAGAGACTCTAGAAAGCAAGAGCGTGCTTCTTGTTCTAAAGCAGAGTGTGATCAATGGATGAGACAATGCTGTGTGTTTTACTTCAGAAATGGAGTTAAATCCCAGGCTCTGAGTCTTACTACAAGCAAGACTTCAAATAAGGTAAGGGCAGTCACTTTTCTGCTCAAACGAACTACATCATTCATGAAGCTCACACGTTTCCCATCTTAACTGACAAGCATTGGATGAGAGAGGGTCAGTGCTTTGTATCAGTTTTAGAAGCAGATTTGGACTACATATGGTCCGTATGTGTAGGAAACACCGTTCTTTTATTCTGGGCACACTCAGATTTCCTTCTGTATTAGAGACTCTAGAAAGCAAGAGTGTTCTTCTCGCTCTAAAGCAGAGTGTGATCCATGGATGAGAACTATGCTGTGTGTTTCCCTTCAGAAATGGAGTTAAATCCCAGGCTCTGTGTCTTCCTACAAGCAAGACTTCTTTTTAGGTAAGGGCAGTCACTTTTCAATTCAAAGGAACTATATCGTTCACAAAGCTCACACGTTTCTCAACTTAACTGACAAGCATTGGATGTTAGAGGACCAGTGCATTCAATCAGTTTCATAAAAAGTTTTGGACTACATATAGTCCGTATGTGTAGGAAACACCGTTCTTTTATTCTGGGCACACTCAGATTTCCTGCTCTATTAGAGACTCTAGAAAGCAAGAGTGTGCTTCTCGCTCTAAAGCAGAGTGTGAGCCATGGATGAGAACTATGCTGTGTGTTTCCCTTCAGAAATGGAGTTAAATCCCATGCTCTGAGTCTCCCTACAAGCAAGAATTCTTTTCTGGTAAGGGCAGTCACTTTTCTGCTAAAAGGAACTACATCGTTCACGAAGCTCACACGTTTCTCATCTTAACTGACAAGCATTGGATGTTAGAGGACCAGTGCATTGTATCAGTTTCAAAAGAAGATTTGGACTACATATAGTCCGTATGTGTAGGAAACACCGTTCTTTTATTCTGGGCACACTCACATTTCCTGCTGTATTAGAAACTCTAGAAAGCAAGAGCGTGCTTCTTGCTGTAAAGCAGAGTGTGATCCATGGGTGAGAACTATGCTGTGTGTTTCCCTTCAGAAATGGAGTTAAATCCCAGGCTCTGTGTCTTCCTATAAGCAAGACTTCGTTTCAGGTAAGGGCAGTCACTTGTCAGCTCAAACGAACTACATCGTTCACTGAGCTCACACGTTTCTCATCTTAACTGACAAGCATTGGATGTTAGAGTGTCAGTGCTTTGTATCAGTTTCAGAAGCAGAGTTGGACTAGATATGGTCCGTCTGTGTAGGAAACACCGTTCTTTTGTTCTCAGCACACTCACGTTTCCTGCTGTCTTAGAGATTTTAGAAACCAAGAGCGTGCTTCTCGCTCTAAAGCAGAGTGTGATCCATGGATGAAAACCATGCTGTGTGTTTCCCTTCAGAAAAGGAGTTAAATCCCAGGCTCTATGTCTTCCAAAAAGCAAGACTTCGTTTCAGGAAAGGGAGGTCACTTTTCAGTTCCAAGGAACTATATCGTTCACAAAGCTCACACGTTTCTCAACTTAACTGACAAGCATTGGATGTTAGTGGGTCAGTGCTTTGTATCAGTTTCAGAAGCAGATTTGGACTACATATGGTCCATATGTGTAGGAAACACCGTTCTTTTATTCTGGGCACACTCAGATTTCCTGCTCTATTAGAGACTCTAGAAAGCAAGAGTGTGCTTCTCGCTCTAAAGCAGAGTGTGATCCATGGATGAGAACTATGCTGTGTGTTTCCCTTCAGAAATGGAATTAAATCCCAGGCTCTGAGTCCTCCTACAAGCAAGACTTCGATTTAGGTAAGGGCAGTCACTTTTCAGCTCAAACGAACTACATCGTTCACTGAGCTCACGCGTTTCTCAACTTAACTGACAAGTATTGGATGTTAGAGGGTCAGTGCTTTGTATCAGTTTCAGAAGCAGAGTTGTCCTGCATATGATCCATATGTGTAGGAAACCCCGATCTTTTGTTCTGGGCACACTCACGTTTCCTGCTGTCTAAGAGACTCTAGAAAGCAAGAACGTGCTTCTCGCTCTAAAGCAGATTGTGATCCATTGATGAGACTATGCTGTGTGTTTCACTTCAGAAATGGAGGTAAATCCCATGCTCTGTCTCTCAACAAGCAAGACTTCGTTTCAGGTAAGTGTAGTCATTTTTCTGCTCAAACGAACTACATCTTTCATGAAGCTCACACGTTTCTCATCTTAACTGACAAGCCTTAGATGTTAGAGGACCAGTGCATTCAATCGGTTTAAGAAGAAGAGTTGGACTAGATATGGTCCGTATGTGTAGGAAACACCGTTCTTTTGTTCTCAGCACACTCAAGTTTCCTGCTGTATTAGAGACTCTAGAAAGCAAGAGCTTGCTTCTCACTCTAAAGCAGAGTGTGATCCATGAATGAGAACTATGCTGTGTGTTTACCTTCAGAAATGGAGTTAAATCCCGGGCTCTGTGTCTTCCTACAAGCAAGACTTCTTTTCAGGTAACGGCAGTCACTTTTAAGCTTAAACGAACTACATCGTTCACTGAGCTCACACCTTTCTCATATTAACAGACAAGCATTGGATGTTAGAGGACCAGTGCTTTGTATCAGTTTAAGAAGCAGAGTTGGACTAGATATGGTCCGTATGTGTAGGAAACAACGTTCTTTTGTTCTCAGCACACTCACGTTTCCTGCTGTCTTAGAGAATCTAGAAAGCAAGAGAGTGCTTCTTGTCCTAAAGCAGAGTGTGATCAATGGATGAGACAATGCTGTGTGTTTTACTTCAGAAATGGAGTTAAATCCCAGGCTCTGAGTCTTCCTACAAGCAAGATTTCGTTTCAGGTGAGGGCAGTCACTTTTCTGCTCAAACGAACTACATCTTTCACGAATCTCACACGTTTCTCATCTTAACTGACAAGCATTAGATTTTAGAGGACCAGTGCATTCAATCAGCTGCAAAAGAAGTTTTGGACTACATATAGTCCGTATGTGTAGGAAATCCGTTCTTTTATTCTGGGCACACTCAGATTTCCTGCTGTATTAGAGACTCTAGAAAGCAAGAGTGTGCTTCTCGCTCTAAAGCAGAGTGTGATCCATGGTTGAGAACTATGCTGTGTGTTTCCCTTCAGAAATGGAGTTAAATCCCAGGCTCTGAGTCTTCCTACAAGCAAGACTTCGTTTCAGGTGAGGGCAGTCACTTTTCTGCTCAAAGGAACTACATCTTTCACGAAGCTCACACGTTTCTCATCTTAACTGACAAGCATTAGATTTTAGAGGACCAGTGCATTCAATCAGCTTCAGAAGACGTTTTGCACTACATATAGTCCGTATGTGTAGGAAATCCGTTCTTTTATTCTGGGCACACTCAGATTTCCTGCTGTATTAGAGACTCTAGAAAGCAAGAGTGTGCTTCTCGCTCTAAAGCAGAGTGTGATCCATGGATGAAAACTATGCTGTGTGTTTCCCTTCAGAAATGGAGTTAAATCCCGGGCTCTGTGACTTCCTACAAGCAAGACTTCTTTTCGGGTAAGGGCAGTCACTTTTAAGCTCAAACGAACTACATCGTTCACTGAGCTCACACCTTTCTCATCTTAACAGACAAGCATTGGATGTTAGAGGACCAGTGCTTTGTATCAGTTTAAGAAGCAGAGTTGGACTAGATATGGTCCTTATGTGTAGGAAACAACGTTCTTTTTTTCTCAGCACACTCACGTTTCCTGCTGTCTTAGAGAATCTAGAAAGCAAGAGCGTGCTTCTTGTTCTAAAGCAGAGTGTGATCAATGGATGAGACAATGCTGTGTGTTTTACTTCAGAAATGGAGTTA
This sequence comes from Onychomys leucogaster, assembly GCA_949786385.1. Lineage (NCBI taxonomy): Eukaryota > Metazoa > Chordata > Mammalia > Rodentia > Cricetidae > Onychomys > Onychomys leucogaster. The sequence continues at coordinate 1,276,659 of CATKUP010000098.1, forward strand.
AATCCCAGGCTCTGAGTCTTCCTACAAGCAAGACTTCAAATCAGGTAAGGGCAGTCACTTTTCTGCTCAAACGAACTACATCGTTCATGAAGCTCACACGTTTCCCATCTTAACTGACAAGCATTAGATGTTAGAGGACCAGTGCATTCAATCAGTTTCAGAAGAAGTTTTGGACTACATAAAATCCGTATGTGTAGGAAACACCGTTCTTTTGTTGTCAGCACACTCAGGTTTCCTGCTGTATTAGAGACTCTAGAAAGCAAGAGTGTGCTTCTCACTCTAAAGCAGAGTGTGATCCATGGATGAGAACTATGCTGTGTGTTTGCCTTCAGAAATCGAGTTAAATCCCAGGCTCTGAGTCTTCCTACAAGCAAGACTTCGATTCAGGTAAGGGCAGTTACTTTTCTGCTCAAATGAACTACATCGTTCACGAAGCTCACACGTTTCTCATCTTAACTGACAAGCATTGGATGTTAGAGGACCAGTGCTTTGTATCAGTTTCAGAAGCAGAGTTGGACTAGATATCTTCCGTATGTGTAGGAATCACCTTTCTTTTGTTCTCAGCACACTCACGTTTCCTGCTATCTTAGAGACTTTAGAAAGCAAGAGCGTGCTTCTCCCTCTAAAGCAGAGTGTGATCCATGGAGGAAAACTATGCTGTGTGTTTACCTTCAGAAAAGGAGTTAAATCCCAGGCTCTATGTCTTCCAACAAGCAAGACTTCATTTCAGGTAAGGGCAGTCACTTTTCAGCTCAAACGAACTACATATTTCACGGAGCTCACACGTTTCTCATCTTAACTGACAAGCATTAGATATTAGAGGACCAGTGCATTAAATCGGTTTCAGAAGAAGAGTTGGACTAGATATGGTACGTATGTGTAGGAAACACCGTTCTTTTATTCTGGGCACACTCAGATTTCCTGCTCTATTAGAGACTCTAGAAAGCAAGAGTGTGCTTCTCGCTCTAAAGCAGAGTGTGATCCATGGATGAGAACTATGCTGTGTGTTTCCCTTCAGAAATGGAGTTAAATCCCATGCTCTGTGTCTCCCAACAAGCAAGAGTTCGTTTCAGGTAAGTATAGTCACTTTTCTGCTCAAAGGAACTACATCTCATCTTAACTGACAAGCATGCTTCTTGTTCTAAAGCAGAGTGTGATTAATGGATGAGAACACTGCTGTGTGTTTCACTTCAGAAATGGATTTAAATCCCAGGCTCTGAGTCTTCCTACAAGCAAGACTTCGTTTCAGGTAAGGGCAGTCAGTTTTCTGCTCAAACGAACTACATCTTTCACGAAGCTCACACGTTTCTCATCTTAATTGACAAGCATTGGATGTTAGAGGACCAGTGGTTTGTATCAGTTTCAGAAGCAGATTTGGACTACATATGGTCCATATGTGTAGGAAACACCGTTCTTTTATTCTGGGAACACTCAGATTTCCTGCTCTATTAGAGACTCTAGAAAGCAAGAGTGTGCTTCTCGCTCTAAAGCAGAGTGTGATCCATGGATGAGAACTATGCTGTGTGTTTCCCTTCAGAAATGGAGTTAAATCCCAGGCTCTGAGTCCTCCTACAAGCAAGACTTCGATTTAGGTAAGGGCAGTCACTTTTCAGCTCAAACGAACTACATCGTTCACTGAGCTCACGCGTTTCTCAACTTAACTGACAAGCATTGGATGTTAGAGGGTCAGTGCTTTGTATCAGTTTCAGAAGCAGAGTTGTCCTGCATATGATCCATATGTGTAGGAAACCCCGATCTTTTGTTCTGGGCACACTCACGTTTCCTGCTGTCTAAGAGACTCTAGAAAGCAAGAACGTGCTTCTCGCTCTAAAGCAGATTGTGATCCATTGATGAGACTATGCTGTGTGTTTCACTTCAGAAATGGAGGTAAATCCCATGCTCTGTGTCTCCCAACAAGCAAGACTTCGTTTCAGGTAAGTGTAGTCACATTTCTGCACAAAGAAACTACATCGTTCACGAAGCTCACACGTTTCTCATCTTAACTGACAAGCATTGGATGTTAGAGGACCAGTGCATTGTATCAGTTTCAAAAGAAGATTTGGACTACATATAGTCCGTATGTGTAGGAAACACCGTTCTTTTGTTCTGGGCACACTCAGATTTCCTGCTGTATTAGAGAATATAGAAAGCAAGAGTATGATTCTCGCTCTAAAGCAGAGTGTGATCCATGGATGAGAACTATGCTGTGTGTTTCCCCTCAGAAATAGAGTTAAATCCCAGGCTCTGTGTCTTCCTACAAGCAAGACTTCGTTTCAGGTAAGGGCAGTCACTTTTCAGCTCAAGCGAACTACATCTTTCACTGAGCTCACACGTTTCTCATCTTAACAGACAAGCATTGGATGTTAGAGGACCAGTGCTTTGTATCAATTTCAGAAGCAGAGTTGGACTAGATATGTTTCGTATGTGTAGGAAACACCGTTCTTTTGTTGTCAGCACACTCACGTTTCCTGCTGTCTTAGAGACTTTAGAAAGCAAGAGCGTGCTTCTCGCTCTAAAGCAGAGTGTGATCCATGGATGAAAACTATGCTGTGTGTTTCCCTTCAGAAAAGGAGTTAAATCCCAGGCTCTATGTCTTCCAACAAGCAAGACTTCGTTTCACGTAATGGCAGTCACTTTTCAGCTCAAACGAACTACATCTTTCACGGGGCTCACACGTTTCTCATCTTAACAGACAAGCATTGGATTTTAGAGGACCAGTGCTTTGTATCAGTTTCAGAAGCAGAGTTGGACTAGATATGGTTTGTATGTGTAGGAAACACCGTTCTTTTGTTCTCAGCAAACTCACGTTTCCTGCTGTCTTAGAGACTCTAGAAAGCAAGAGCGTGCTTCTTGTTCTAAAGCAGAGTGTGATCAATGGATGAGAACACTGCTGTGTGTTTCACTTCAGAAAGGTAGTTAAATCCCAGGCTCTGAGTCTTCCTACAATCAAGACTTCGTTTCAGGTAAGGGCAGTCAGTTTTCTGCTCAAACTAACTACATCGTTCACGAAGCTCACATGTTTCTCATCTTTTGACAAACATTGGATGTTAGAGGACCAGTGCTTTGTATCAGTTTAAGAAGCAGAGTTGGACTAGATATGGTCCCTATGTGTAGGAAACACCGTTCTTTTGTTCTCAGCACACTCACGTTTCCTGCTGTCTTAGAGACTCTAGAAAGCAAGAGCGTGCTTCTTGTTCTAAAGCAGAGTGTGATCCATGGATGAGAACTATGCTGTGTATTTCCCTTCAGAAAAGGAGTTAAATCCCAGGCTCTATGTCTTCCAACAAGCAAGACTTCGTTTCAGGTAAGGGAGGTCACTTTTCAGTTCAAAGGAACTATATCGTTCACAAAGCTCACACGTTTCTCATCTTAACTGACAAGCATTGGATGTTAGTGGGTCAGTGCTTTGTATCAGTTTCAGAAGCAGATTTGGACTACATATGGTCCATATGTGTAGGAAACACCGTTCTTTTATTCTGGGCACACTCAGATTTCCTGCTGTTTTAGAGACTCTAGAAAGCAAGAGTGTGCTTCTCGCTCTAAAGCAGAGTGTGATCCATGGATGAGAACTATGCTGTGTGTTTCCCTTCAAAAATGGAGTTAAATCCCAGGCTCTGAGTCCTCCTACAAGCAAGACTTCGATTTAGGTAAGGGCAGTCACTTTTCAGCTCAAACGAACTACATCGTTCACTGAGCTCACGCGTTTCTCAACTTAACTGACAAGCATTGGATGTTAGAGGGTCAGTGCTTTGTATCAGTTTCAGAAGCAGAGTTGGACTGCATATGATCCATATGTGTAGGAAACCCCGATCTTTTGTTCTGGGCACACTCACGTTTCCTGCTGTCTAAGAGACTCTAGAAAGCAAGAACGTGCTTCTCGCTCTAAAGCAGATTGTGATCCATTGATGAGACTATGCTGTGTGTTTCACTTCAGAAATGGAGGTAAATCCCATGCTCTGTGTCTCCCAACAAGCAAGACTTCGTTTCAGGTCAGTGTAGTCACTTTTCTGCACAAAGGAACTACATCATTCACGAAGCTCACACATTTCTAATCTTAACTGACAAGCATTGGATGTTAGAGGACCAGTGCATTGTATCAGTTTCAAAAGAAGATTTGAACTACATATAGTCCGTATGTGTAGGAAACACCATTGTTTTGTTCTGGGCACACTCAGATTTCCTGCTGTATTAGAGAATATAGAAAGCAAGAGTATGATTCTCGCTCTAAAGCAGAGTGTGATCCATGGATGAGAACTATGCTGTGTGTTTCCCCTCAGAAATAGAGTTAAATCCCCGGCTCTGTGTCTTCCTACAAGCAAGACTTCGTTTCAGGTAAGGGCAGTCACTTTTCAGCTCAAGCGAACTACATCTTTCACTGAGCTCACACGTTTCTCATCTTAACAGACAAGCATTGGATGTTAGAGGGTCAGTGCTTTGTATCAGTTTCAGAAGCAGAGTTGGACTAGATATGTTCCGTATGTGTAGGAAACACCATTCTTTTGTTCTCAGCACACTCACGTTTCCTGCTGTCTTAGAGACTTTAGAAAGCAAGAGCGTGCTTCTCGCTCTAAAGCAGAGTGTGATCCATGGATGAAAACTATGCTGTGTGTTTCCCTTCAGAAAAGGAGTTAAATCCCAGGCTCTATGTCTTCCAACAAGCAAGACTTCCTTTCAGGTAAGGGAGGTCACTTTTCAGTTCAAAGGAACTATATCGTTAGCAAAGCTCACACGTTTCTCATCTTAACTGACAAGCATTGGATGTTAGTGGGTCAGTGCTTTGTATCAGTTTCAGAAGCAGATTTGGACTACATATGGTCCATATGTGTAGGAAACACCGTTCTTTTATTCTGGGCACACTCAGATTTCCTGCTGTATTAGAGACTCTAGAAAGCAAGTGTGTGCTTCTCGCTCTAAAGCAGAGTGTGATCCATGGATGAGAACTATGCTGTGTGTTTCCCCTCAGAAATGGAGTTAAATACCAGGCTCTGTGTCTTCCTACAAGCAAGACTTCGTTTCAGGTAAGGGCAATCACTTTTCAGCTCAAACGAACATCTTTCACTGAGCTCACACGTTTCTCATCTTAACAGACATGCATTGGATGTTAGAGGACCATTGCTTTGTATCAGTTTCAGAAGCAGAGTTGGACTAGATATGGTCCGTATGTGTAGGAAACACCATTCTTTTTTTCTCAGCACACTCATGTTTCCTGCTGTCTTAGAGACGCTAGAAAGCAAGAGCATGCTTCTTGTTCTAAAGCAGAGTGTGATCAATGGATGAGACAATGCTGTGTGTTTCACTTCAGAAATGGAGTTAAATCCCAGGCTCTCAGTCTCCCTACAAGCAAGACTTCGTTTCAGGTAAGGGCAGTCACTTTTTTGCTCAAAGGAACTACATCTTTCAAGAAGCTAACACGTTTCTCATCTTAAATGACAAGCATTCGATGTTAGAGGACCAGTGCATTCAATCAGTTTCAGAAGAAGTTTTGGACTACATATAGTCCGTATGTGTACGAAACACCGTTCTTTTATTCTGGGCACACTCAGATTTCCTGCTGTCTTAGAGACTATAGAAAGTAGGAAGGTGCCTCTCGCTCTAAAGCAGATTGTGATCCATAGATGAGAATATGCTGTGTGTTTCACTTCAGAAATGGAGTTAAATCCCATGCTCTGTGTCTCCCAACAAGCAAGACTTCGTTTCAGGTAAGTGTAGTCACTTTTCAGCTCAAACTAACTACATCTTTCACGGAGCTCACACGTTTCTCATCTTAACAGACAAGCATTGGATGATAGAGGACCAGTGCATTGTATCAGTTTCAGAAGAAGATTTGGACTACATATAGTCCGTATGTGTAGGAAACACCCTTCTTTTGTTCTCAGCAAACTCACGTTTCCTGCTGTCTTAGAGACTCTAGAAAGAAGAGCGTGCTTCTTGTTCTAAAGCAGAGTGTGATCAATGGATGAGACAATGCTGTGTGTTTCACTTCAGAAATGGAGTTAAATCCCAGGCTCTCAGTCTGCCCACCAGCAAGACTTCGTTTCAGGTAAGGGCAGTCACTTTTTTGCTCAAAGGAACTACATCGTTCACGAAGCTCCCACGTTTCTCATCTTAACTGACAAGCATTGGATGTTAGAGGACCAGTGCATTGTATCAGTTTCAGAAGAAGATTTGGACTACATATAGTCCGTATTTGTAGGAAACACCGTTCTTTTGTTCTGGGCACACTCAGATTTCCTGCTGTCTTAGAGGCTCTAGGAAGCAAGAGCGTGCTTCTCGCTCTAAAGCAGAGTGTGATCCATGGATGAGAACTATGCTGTGTGTTTCCCTTCAGAAATGGAGTTAAATCTCTTGCTCTGTTTCTTCCTACAGGCAAGACTTCTTTTCAGGTAAGGGCAGTCACTTTTCAGATCAAACGAACTACATCGTTCACGAAGCTCACACGTTTCTCATCTTAACAGACAAGCATTGGATGTTAGAGGACCAGTGCTTTGTATCAGTTTCAGAAGCAGAGTTGGACTATATAATGTCAGTATGTGTAGGAAACTCTGTCTTTTGTTCTCAGCAAAATCACGTTTCCTGCTGTCTTAGAGACTCTAGAAAGCAAGAGCGTGCTTCTTGTTCTAAAGCAGAGTGTGATCCATGGATGAAAACTATGCTGTGTATTTCCCTTCAGAAAAGGAGTTAAATCCCAGGCTCTATGTCTTCCAACAAGCAAGACTTCGTTTCAGGTAAGGGAGGTCACTTTTCAGTTCAAAGGAACTATATCGTTCACAAAGCTCACACGTTTCTCATCTTAACTGACAAGCATTGGATGTTAGTGGGTCAGTGCTTTGTATCAGTTTCAGAAGCAGATTTGGAGACATATGGTCCATATGTGTAGGAAACACCGTTCTTTTATTCTGGGCACACTCAGATTTCCTGCTGTTTTAGAGACTCTAGAAAGCAAGAGTGTGCTTCTCGCTCTAAAGCAGAGTGTGATCCATGGATGAGAACTATGCTGTGTGTTTCCCTTCAAAAATGGAGTTAAATCCCAGGCTCTGAGTCCTCCTACAAGCAAGACTTCGATTTAGGTAAGGGCAGTCACTTTTCAGCTCAAACGAACTACATCGTTCACTGAGCTCACGCGTTTCTCAACTTAACTGACAAGCATTGGATGTTAGAGGGTCAGTGCTTTGTATCAGTTTCAGAAGCAGAGTTGGACTGCATATGATCCATATGTGTAGGAAACCCCGATCTTTTGTTCTGGGCACACTCACGTTTCCTGCTGTCTAAGAGACTCTAGAAAGCAAGAACGTGCTTCTCGCTCTAAAGCAGATTGTGATCCATTGATGAGACTATGCTGTGTGTTTCACTTCAGAAATGGAGGTAAATCCCATGCTCTGTGTCTCCCAACAAGCAAGACTTCGTTTCAGGTCAGTGTAGTCACTTTTCTGCACAAAGGAACTACATCATTCACGAAGCTCACACATTTCTAATCTTAACTGACAAGCATTGGATGTTAGAGGACCAGTGCATTGTATCAGTTTCAAAAGAAGATTTGAACTACATATAGTCCGTATGTGTAGGAAACACCATTGTTTTGTTCTGGGCACACTCAGATTTCCTGCTGTATTAGAGAATATAGAAAGCAAGAGTATGATTCTCGCTCTAAAGCAGAGTGTGATCCATGGATGAGAACTATGCTGTGTGTTTCCCCTCAGAAATAGAGTTAAATCCCCGGCTCTGTGTCTTCCTACAAGCAAGACTTCGTTTCAGGTAAGGGCAGTCACTTTTCAGCTCAAGCGAACTACATCTTTCACTGAGCTCACACGTTTCTCATCTTAACAGACAAGCATTGGATGTTAGAGGGTCAGTGCTTTGTATCAGTTTCAGAAGCAGAGTTGGACTAGATATGTTCCGTATGTGTAGGAAACACCATTCTTTTGTTCTCAGCACACTCACGTTTCCTGCTGTCTTAGAGACTTTAGAAAGCAAGAGCGTGCTTCTCGCTCTAAAGCAGAGTGTGATCCATGGATGAAAACTATGCTGTGTGTTTCCCTTCAGAAAAGGAGTTAAATCCCAGGCTCTATGTCTTCCAACAAGCAAGACTTCCTTTCAGGTAAGGGAGGTCACTTTTCAGTTCAAAGGAACTATATCGTTAGCAAAGCTCACACGTTTCTCATCTTAACTGACAAGCATTGGATGTTAGTGGGTCAGTGCTTTGTATCAGTTTCAGAAGCAGATTTGGACTACATATGGTCCATATGTGTAGGAAACACCGTTCTTTTATTCTGGGCACACTCAGATTTCCTGCTGTATTAGAGACTCTAGAAAGCAAGTGTGTGCTTCTCGCTCTAAAGCAGAGTGTGATCCATGGATGAGAACTATGCTGTGTGTTTCCCCTCAGAAATGGAGTTAAATACCAGGCTCTGTGTCTTCCTACAAGCAAGACTTCGTTTCAGGTAAGGGCAATCACTTTTCAGCTCAAACGAACATCTTTCACTGAGCTCACACGTTTCTCATCTTAACAGACATGCATTGGATGTTAGAGGACCATTGCTTTGTATCAGTTTCAGAAGCAGAGTTGGACTAGATATGGTCCGTATGTGTAGGAAACACCATTCTTTTTTTCTCAGCACACTCACGTTTCCTGCTGTCTTAGAGACGCTAGAAAGCAAGAGCGTGCTTCTTGTTCTAAAGCAGAGTGTGATCAATGGATGAGACAATGCTGTGTGTTTCACTTCAGAAATGGAGTTAAATCCCAGGCTCTCAGTCTCCCTACAAGCAAGACTTCGTTTCAGGTAAGGGCAGTCACTTTTTTGCTCAAAGGAACTACATCTTTCAAGAAGCTAACACGTTTCTCATCTTAAATGACAAGCATTCGATGTTAGAGGACCAGTGCATTCAATCAGTTTCAGAAGAAGTTTTGGACTACATATAGTCCGTATGTGTACGAAACACCGTTCTTTTATTCTGGGCACACTCAGATTTCCTGCTGTCTTAGAGACTATAGAAAGTAGGAAGGTGCCTCTCGCTCTAAAGCAGATTGTGATCCATAGATGAGAATATGCTGTGTGTTTCACTTCAGAAATGGAGTTAAATCCCATGCTCTGTGTCTCCCAACAAGCAAGACTTCGTTTCAGGTAAGTGTAGTCACTTTTCAGCTCAATCTAACTACATCTTTCACGGAGCTCACACGTTTCTCATCTTAACAGACAAGCATTGGATGATAGAGGACCAGTGCATTGTATCAGTTTCAGAAGAAGATTTGGACTACATATAGTCCGTATGTGTAGGAAACACCCTTCTTTTGTTCTCAGCAAACTCACGTTTCCTGCTGTCTTAGAGACTCTAGAAAGAAGAGCGTGCTTCTTGTTCTAAAGCAGAGTGTGATCAATGGATGAGACAATGCTGTGTGTTTCACTTCAGAAATGGAGTTAAATCCCAGGCTCTCAGTCTGCCCACCAGCAAGACTTCGTTTCAGGTAAGGGCAGTCACTTTTTTGCTCAAAGGAACTACATCGTTCACGAAGCTCCCACGTTTCTCATCTTAACTGACAAGCATTGGATGTTAGAGGACCAGTGCATTGTATCAGTTTCAGAAGAAGATTTGGACTACATATAGTCCGTATTTGTAGGAAACACCGTTCTTTTGTTCTGGGCACACTCAGATTTCCTGCTGTCTTAGAGGCTCTAGGAAGCAAGAGCGTGCTTCTCGCTCTAAAGCAGAGTGTGATCCATGGATGAGAACTATGCTGTGTGTTTCCCTTCAGAAATGGAGTTAAATCTCTTGCTCTGTTTCTTCCTACAGGCAAGACTTCTTTTCAGGTAAGGGCAGTCACTTTTCAGATCAAACGAACTACATCGTTCACGAAGCTCACACGTTTCTCATCTTAACAGACAAGCATTGGATGTTAGAGGACCAGTGCTTTGTATCAGTTTCAGAAGCAGAGTTGGACTATATAATGTCAGTATGTGTAGGAAACTCTGTCTTTTGTTCTCAGCAAAATCACGTTTCCTGCTGTCTTAGAGACTCTAGAAAGCAAGAGCGTGCTTCTTGTTCTTAAGCAGAGTGTGATCATTGGATTATTACACTGCTGTGTGTTTTAATTCAGAAATGGAGTTAAATCCCAGGCTCTGAGTCTTCCTACAAGCAATACTTCAAATCAGGTAAGGGCAGTCACTTTTCTGCTCAAACGAACTACATCGTTCATGAAACTCATACGTTTCCCATCTTAACTGACAAGCATTGGATGTTAGAGGGTCAGTGCTTTGTATCAGTTTCAGAAGCAGATTTGGACTACATATGGTCTGTATGTGTAGGAAACACCGTTCTTTTGTTCTGGGCACACTCAGATTTCCTCCTGTATTAGAGAATCTAGAAAGCAAGAGTATGATTCTCTCCCTAAAGCAGAGTGTGATCCATGGATGAGAACTATGCTGTGTGTTTCCCCTCAGAAATTGAGGTAAATCCCAGGCTTCGTGTCTTCCTACAAGCAAGACTTCGTTTCAGGTAAGGGCAATCACTTTTCAGCTCAAACGAACTACATCTTTCACTGAGCTCACACGTTTCTCATTTTAACAGACAAGCATTGGATGTTAGAGGACCAGTGCTTTGTATCAGTTTCAGAAGCAGAGTTGGACTAGATATGGTCCGTATGTGCAGGAAACACCATTCTTTTGTTCTCAGCACACTCACGTTTCCTGCTGGCTTAGACTCTAGAAAGCAAGAGCGTGCTTCTTGTTCTAAAGCAGAGTGTGATCAATGGATGAGACAATGCTGTGTGTTTCCCTTCAGAAATGGAGTTAAATCCCAGGCTCTGTGTCTTCCTACAAGCAAGACTTTGTTTCAGGTAAGGGCCGTCACTTTTCAGATCAAACGAACTACACCGTTCACGAAGCTCACACGTTTCTCATCTTAACAGACAAGCATTGGATGTTAGAGGACCAGTGCTTTCTATCAGTTTCAGAAGCAGAGTTGGATGAGATATGGTCCGTATGTGTAGGAACCACCGTTCTTTTTTTCTCAGCAAACTCTCGTTTCCTGCTGTCTTAGAGATTCTAGAAAGCAAAAGCATGCTTCTTGTTCTAAAGCAGAGTGTGTTAAATGGATGAGACAATGCTCTGTGTTTCACTTCAGAAATGCAGTTAAATCCCAGGCTCTCAGTCTCCCTATGAGCAAGTCTTCGTTTCAGGTAAGGGCAGTCACTTTTTTGCTCAAAGGAACTACACCGTTCAAGAAGCTAACACGTTTCCATCTTAACTGACAAGCATTGGATGTTAGAGGACCAGTGCATTCAATCAGTTTCAGAAGAAGTTTTGGACTACATATAGTCCGTATGTGTACGAAACACCGTTCTTTTATTCTGGGCACACTCAGATTTCCTGCTGTCTTAGAGACTATAGAAAGCAGGAAGGTGCCTCTCGCTCTAAAGCAGATTGTGATCCATAGATGAGAATATGCTGTGTGTTTCACTTCAGAAATGGAGTTAAATCCCATGCTCTGTTTCTCCCAACAAGCAAGACTTCGTTTCAGGTAAGTGTAGTCACTTTTCAGCTCAAACTAACTACATCTTTCACGGAGCTCACACGTTTCTCATCTTAACAGACAAGCATTGGATGATAGAGGACCAGTGCATTGTATCAGTTTCAGAAGAAGATTTGGACTACATATAGTCCGTATGTGTAGGAAACACCCTTCTTTTGTTCTCAGCAAACTCACGTTTCCTGCTGTCCTCGAGACTCTAGAAAGAAGAGCGTGCTTCTTGTTCTAAAGCAGAGTGTGATCAATGGATGAGACAATGCTGTGTGTTTCACTTCAGAAATGGAGTTAAATCCCAGGCTCTCAGTCTCCCCACCAGCAAGACTTCGTTTCAGGTAAGGGTAGTCACTTTTTTGCTCATAGGAACTACATCGTTCACGAAGCTCCCACGTTTCTCATCTTAACTGACAAATATTGGATGTTAGAGGACCAGTGCATTGTATCAGTTTCAGAAGAAGATTTGGACTACATATAGTCCGTATGTGTAGGAAACACCGTTCTTTTGTTCTGGGCACACTCAGATTTCCTGCTGTCTTAGAGGCTCTAGAAAGCAAGAGCGTGCTTCTCGCTCTAAAGCAGAGTGTGATCCATGGATGAGAACTATGCTGTGTGTTTCCCTTCAGAAATGGAGTTAAATCTCTTGCTCTGTTTCTTCGTACAGGCAAGACTTCTTTTCAGGTAAGGGCCGTCAATTTTCAGATCAAACGAACTACATCGTTCATGAAGCTCACACGTTTCTCATCTTAACAGACAAGCATTGGATGTTAGAGGACCAGTGCTTTCTATCAGTTTCAGAAGCAGAGTTGGATGAGATATGGTCCGTATGTGTAGGAACCACCGTTCTTTTTTTCTCAGCAAACTCTCGTTTACTGCTGTCTTAGAGACTCTAGAAAGCAAGAGCGTGCTTCTTGTTCTAAAGCAGAGTGTGTTAAATGGATGAGACAATGCTCTGTGTTTCACTTCAGAAATGGAGTTAAATCCCAGGCTCTCAGTCTCCCTACGAGCAAGACTTCCTTTCAGGTAAGGGCAGTCACTTTTTTGCTCAAAGGAACTACATCGTTCAAGAAGCTAACACGTTTCTCATCTTAACTGACAAGCATTCGATGTTAGAGGACCAGTGCATTGTATCAGTTTCAGAAGAAGATTTGGACTACATATAGTCCGTATGTGTAGGAAACACCCTTCTTTTGTTCTCAGCAAACTCACGTTTCCTGCTGTCTTAGAGACTCTAGAAAGAAGAGCGTGCTTCTTGTTCTAAAGCAGAGTGTGATCAATGGATGAGACAATGCTGTGTGTTTCACTTCAGAAATGGAGTTAAATCCCAGGCTCTCAGTCTGCCCACCAGCAAGACTTCGTTTCAGGTAAGGGCAGTCACTTTTTTGCTCAAAGGAACTACATCGTTCACGAAGCTCCCACGTTTCTCATCTTAACTGACAAGCATTGGATGTTAGAGGACCAGTGCATTGTATCAGTTTCAGAAGAAGATTTGGACTACATATAGTCCGTATTTGTAGGAAACACCGTTCTTTTGTTCTGGGCACACTCAGATTTCCTGCTGTCTTAGAGGCTCTAGGAAGCAAGAGCGTGCTTCTCGCTCTAAAGCAGAGTGTGATCCATGGATGAGAACTATGCTGTGTGTTTCCCTTCAGAAATGGAGTTAAATCTCTTGCTCTGTTTCTTCCTACAGGCAAGACTTCTTTTCAGGTAAGGGCAGTCACTTTTCAGATCAAACGAACTACATCGTTCACGAAGCTCACACGTTTCTCATCTTAACAGACAAGCATTGGATGTTAGAGGACCAGTGCTTTGTATCAGTTTCAGAAGCAGAGTTGGACTATATAATGTCAGTATGTGTAGGAAACTCTGTCTTTTGTTCTCAGCAAAATCACGTTTCCTGCTGTCTTAGAGACTCTAGAAAGCAAGAGCGTGCTTCTTGTTCTAAAGCAGAGTGTGATCATTGGATTATTACACTGCTGTGTGTTTTAATTCAGAAATGGAGTTAAATCCCAGGCTCTGAGTCTTCCTACAAGCAATACTTCAAATCAGGTAAGGGCAGTCACTTTTCTGCTCAAACGAACTACATCGTTCATGAAACTCATACGTTTCCCATCTTAACTGACAAGCATTGGATGTTAGAGGGTCAGTGCTTTGTATCAGTTTCAGAAGCAGATTTGGACTACATATGGTCTGTATGTGTAGGAAACACCGTTCTTTTGTTCTGGGCACACTCAGATTTCCTCCTGTATTAGAGAATCTAGAAAGCAAGAGTATGATTCTCTCCCTAAAGCAGAGTGTGATCCATGGATGAGAACTATGCTGTGTGTTTCCCCTCAGAAATTGAGGTAAATCCCAGGCTTCGTGTCTTCCTACAAGCAAGACTTCGTTTCAGGTAAGGGCAATCACTTTTCAGCTCAAACGAACTACATCTTTCACTGAGCTCACACGTTTCTCATTTTAACAGACAAGCATTGGATGTTAGAGGACCAGTGCTTTGTATCAGTTTCAGAAGCAGAGTTGGACTAGATATGGTCCGTATGTGCAGGAAACACCATTCTTTTGTTCTCAGCACACTCACGTTTCCTGCTGGCTTAGACTCTAGAAAGCAAGAGCGTGCTTCTTGTTCTAAAGCAGAGTGTGATCAATGGATGAGACAATGCTGTGTGTTTCCCTTCAGAAATGGAGTTAAATCCCAGGCTCTGTGTCTTCCTACAAGCAAGACTTTGTTTCAGGTAAGGGCCGTCACTTTTCAGATCAAACGAACTACACCGTTCACGAAGCTCACACGTTTCTCATCTTAACAGACAAGCATTGGATGTTAGAGGACCAGTGCTTTCTATCAGTTTCAGAAGCAGAGTTGGATGAGATATGGTCCGTATGTGTAGGAACCACCGTTCTTTTTTTCTCAGCAAACTCTCGTTTCCTGCTGTCTTAGAGATTCTAGAAAGCAAAAGCATGCTTCTTGTTCTAAAGCAGAGTGTGTTAAATGGATGAGACAATGCTCTGTGTTTCACTTCAGAAATGCAGTTAAATCCCAGGCTCTCAGTCTCCCTATGAGCAAGTCTTCGTTTCAGGTAAGGGCAGTCACTTTTTTGCTCAAAGGAACTACACCGTTCAAGAAGCTAACACGTTTCCATCTTAACTGACAAGCATTGGATGTTAGAGGACCAGTGCATTCAATCAGTTTCAGAAGAAGTTTTGGACTACATATAGTCCGTATGTGTACGAAACACCGTTCTTTTATTCTGGGCACACTCAGATTTCCTGCTGTCTTAGAGACTATAGAAAGCAGGAAGGTGCCTCTCGCTCTAAAGCAGATTGTGATCCATAGATGAGAATATGCTGTGTGTTTCACTTCAGAAATGGAGTTAAATCCCATGCTCTGTTTCTCCCAACAAGCAAGACTTCGTTTCAGGTAAGTGTAGTCACTTTTCAGCTCAAACTAACTACATCTTTCACGGAGCTCACACGTTTCTCATCTTAACAGACAAGCATTGGATGATAGAGGACCAGTGCATTGTATCAGTTTCAGAAGAAGATTTGGACTACATATAGTCCGTATGTGTAGGAAACACCCTTCTTTTGTTCTCAGCAAACTCACGTTTCCTGCTGTCCTCGAGACTCTAGAAAGAAGAGCGTGCTTCTTGTTCTAAAGCAGAGTGTGATCAATGGATGAGACAATGCTGTGTGTTTCACTTCAGAAATGGAGTTAAATCCCAGGCTCTCAGTCTCCCCACCAGCAAGACTTCGTTTCAGGTAAGGGTAGTCACTTTTTTGCTCATAGGAACTACATCGTTCACGAAGCTCCCACGTTTCTCATCTTAACTGACAAATATTGGATGTTAGAGGACCAGTGCATTGTATCAGTTTCAGAAGAAGATTTGGACTACATATAGTCCGTATGTGTAGGAAACACCGTTCTTTTGTTCTGGGCACACTCAGATTTCCTGCTGTCTTAGAGGCTTTAGAAAGCAAGAGCGTGCTTCTCGCTCTAAAGCAGAGTGTGATCCATGGATGAGAACTATGCTGTGTGTTTCCCTTCAGAAATGGAGTTAAATCTCTTGCTCTGTTTCTTCGTACAGGCAAGACTTCTTTTCAGGTAAGGGCCGTCAATTTTCAGATCAAACGAACTACATCGTTCATGAAGCTCACACGTTTCTCATCTTAACAGACAAGCATTGGATGTTAGAGGACCAGTGCTTTCTATCAGTTTCAGAAGCAGAGTTGGATGAGATATGGTCCGTATGTGTAGGAACCACCGTTCTTTTTTTCTCAGCAAACTCTCGTTTACTGCTGTCTTAGAGACTCTAGAAAGCAAGAGCGTGCTTCTTGTTCTAAAGCAGAGTGTGTTAAATGGATGAGACAATGCTCTGTGTTTCACTTCAGAAATGGAGTTAAATCCCAGGCTCTCAGTCTCCCTACGAGCAAGACTTCCTTTCAGGTAAGGGCAGTCACTTTTTTGCTCAAAGGAACTACATCGTTCAAGAAGCTAACACGTTTCTCATCTTAACTGACAAGCATTCGATGTTAGAGGACCAGTGCATTGTATCAGTTTCAGAAGAAGATTTGGACTACATATAGTCCGTATGTGTAGGAAACACCATTCTTTTGTTCTGGGCACACTCAGATTTCCTGCTGTCTTAGAGACTCTAGAAAGCAAGAGCGTGCTTCTCGCTCTAAAGCAGAGTGTGATCCATGGATGAGAACTATGCTGTGTGTTTCACTTCAGAAATGGAGTTAAATCCCAGGCTCTGAGTCTTCCTACAAGCAAGAGTTCGTTTCAGGTAAGGGCAGTCACTTTTCTGCTCAAATGAACTACATCGTTCACGAAGCTCCCACGTTTCTCATCTTATCTCACAAGCATTGGATGTTAGAGGACTAGTGCTTTGTATCAGTTTCAGAAGAAGGGTTGGACTAGATATAGTCCATATGTGTAGGAAACACCGTTCTTTTATTCGGGGCACACTCATATTTCCTGCTGTCTTAGAGACTCTAGAAAGCAAGAGTGTGCTTCTCGCTCTAAAGCAGAGTGTGATCCATGGATGAAAACTATGCTCTATGTTTCCCTTCAGAAAAGTAGTTAAATCCCAGGCTCTATGTCTTCCTACAAGCAGGACTTCGTTTCAGGTAAGGGCAGTCACTTTTCAGCTCAAACGAACTACATCGTTCACTGAGCTCACACGTTTCTCATCTTAACTGACAAGCATTGGATGTTAGAGGACCAGTGCTTTATATCTGTTTCAGAAGCAGAGTTGGACTACATATGGTCCCTAGGTGTAGGAAACACCGTTCTTTTGTTCTCAGCACACTCACGTTTCCTGCTGTCTTAGAGACTTTAGTAAGCAAGAGCGTGCTTCTCCCTCTAAAGCAGAGTGTGATCCATAGAAGAAAACTATGCTGTGTGTTTCCCTTCAGAAAAGGAGTGAAATCCCAGGCTCTATGTCTTCCTACAAGCAAGATTTCGTTTCAGGTAAAGGCAGTCACTTTTCAGCTCAAACGAACTACATCTTTCACGGAGCTCACACGTTTCTCATCTTAACAGACAAGCATTGGATGTTAGAGGACCAGTGCTTTGCATCAGTTTCAGAAGCAGAGTTGGACTAGATATGGTCCGTATGTGTAGGAAACACCGTTCTTCTGTTCTCAGCAAACTCACGTTTCCTGCTGTCTTAGAGACTCTAGAAAGCAAAAGCATGCTTCTCTTTCTAAAGCAGAGTGTGATCAATGGAGGAGAACATTGCTGTGTGTTTCACTTCAGAAATGGAGTTAAATCCCAGGCTCTGAGTCTTCCTACAAGCAAGACTTCGTTTCAGGTAAGGGCAGTCAGTTTTCTGCTCAAACGAACTACATCGTTCACGATGCTCACGCGTTTCTCATCTTAACTGACAAGCATTGGATGTTACAGGACAAGTGCTTTGTATCAGTTTCAGAAGAAGAGTTGGACTATATAATGTCCGTATGTGTAGAAAACATCGTTCATTTGTTGTCAGCACACTCACGTTTCCTGCTGTCTTAGAGACTCTAGAAAGCAAGAGCGTGCTTCTCCCTCTAAAGCAGAGTGTGGTCCATGGATGAAAACTATGCTGTTTGTTTCCCTTCAGAAAAGTAGTTAAATCCCAGGCTCTATGTCTTCCTACAAGCAAGAATTCGTTCCAGGTAAGGGCAGTCACTTTTCAGCTCAAACGAACTACATCTTTCACGGAGCTCACACGTTTCTCATCTTAACAGACAAGCATTGGAAGTTAGAGGACCAGTGCTTTGTATCAGTTTCAGAAGCAGAGTTGGATGAGATATGGTCCGTATGTGTAGGAACCACCGTTCTTTTTTTCTCAGCAAACTCTCGTTTCCTGCTGTCTTAGAGACTCTAGAAAGCAAAAGCATGCTTCTTGTTCTAAAGCAGAGTGTGTTAAATGGATGAGACAATGCTGTGTGTTTCACTTCAGAAATGGAATTAAATCCCATGCTCTGAGTCTCCCTACAAGCATGACTTCGTTTAAGGTAAGGTCATTCACTTTTCTGCTGAAAGAACTACTTCGTTCACGAAGATCACACGCTTCTCATCTTAACTGACAAACATTGGATGTTAGAGGACCAGTGCATTGTATCAGTTTCAGAAGAAGATTTGGACTACATATAATCAGTATGTGTAGGAAACACCGTTCTTTTGTTCTGGGCACACTCAGATTTCCTTCTGTATTAGAGACTCTAGAAAGCAAGAGCGTGCTTCTCGCTCTAAAGCAGAGTGTGATCCATGGATGAGAACTATGCTGTATGTTTCCCTTCAGAAATGGAGTTAAATCCTAGGCTCTGTGTCTTCCTACAGGCAAGACTTCGTTTCAGGTAAGGGCAGTCACTTTTCAGCTCAAACGAACTACATCATTCACGAAGCTCACACGTTTCTCATCTTAAGAGACAAACATTGGATGTTAGAGGACCAGTGCTTTGTATCAGTTTCAGAAGCAGAGTTGGACTATATAATGTCTGTATGTGTAGGAAACTCCGTTCTTTTGTTCTCAGCAAAATCACGTTTCCTGCTGTCTTAGAGAGTCTAGAAAGCAAGAGCGTGCTTCTTGTTCTAAAGCAGAGTGTGATTAATGGATGAGAACACTGCTGTGTGTTTCACTTCAGAAATGGAGTTAAATCCCAGGCTCTGAGTCTTCCTACAAGCAAGACTTCAAATCAGGTAAGGGCAGTCACTTTTCAGTTCAAAGGAACTATATTGATCACAAAGCTCACACGTTTCTCACCTTAACAGACAAGCATTGGATGTTAGAGGACCAGTCTTTGTATCAGTTTAAGAAGCAGATTTGGACTAGATATGGTCCGTATATGTAGGAAACACCGTTCTTTTGTTCTCAGCAAAATCACGTTTCATGCTGTCTTAGAGACTCTAGAAAGCAAGAGCGTGCTTCTCGTTCCAAAACAGAGTGTGATTCATGGATGAAAACTATGCTGTGTGTTTCACAGCAGAAAAGGAGTTAAATCCAAGGCTCTGAGTCTCCCTACAAGCAAGACTTCGTTTCAGGTGAGGGCAGTCACTTTTCTGCTCAAACGAACTACATCTTTCACGAAGCTCACACGTTTCTCATCTTAACTGACAAGCATTGGATGTTAGAGGACCAGTGCATTGTATCAGTTTCAAAAGAAGATTTGGACTACATATAGTCCGTATGTGTAGGAAACACCATTGTTTTGTTCTGGGCACACTCAGATTTCCTGCTGTATTAGAGAATATAGAAAGCAAGAGTATGATTCTCGCTCTAAAGCAGAGTGTGATCCATGGATGAGAACTATGCTGTGTGTTTCCCCTCAGAAATAGAGTTAAATCCCCGGCTCTGTGTCTTCCTACAAGCAAGACTTCGTTTCAGGTAAGGGCAGTCACTTTTCAGCTCAAGCGAACTACATCTTTCACTGAGCTCACACGTTTCTCATCTTAACAGACAAGCATTGGATGTTAGAGGACCAGTGCTTTGTATCAGTTTCAGAAGCAGAGTTGGACTAGATATGGTCCGTATGTGTAGGAAACACCGTTCTTTTGTTCTCAGCACACTCACGTTTCCTGCTGTCTTAGAGATTTTAGAAAGCAAGAGCGTGCTTCTCGCTCTAAAGCAGAGTGTGATCCATGGATGAAAACTATGCTGTGTGTTTCCCTTCAGAAAAGGAGTTAAATCCCAGGCTCTATGTCTTCCAACAAGCAAAACTTCGTTTCAGGTAAGGGAGGTCATTTTTCAGTTCAAAGGAACTATATCGTTCACAAAGCTCACACGTTTCTCATCTTAACTGACAAGCATTGGATATTAGTGGGTCAGTGCTTTGTATCAGTTTCAGAAGCAGATTAGGACTACATATGGTCCATATGTGTAGGAAACACCATTCTTTTATTCTGGGCACACTCAGATTTCCTGCTGTATTAGAGTCTCTAGAAAGCAAGAGTGTGCTTCTCGCTCTAAAGCAGAGTGTGATCCATGGATGAGAACTATGCTTTGTGTTTCCCTTCAAAAATGGAGTTAAATCCCAGGCTCTGAGTCCTCCTACAAGCAAGACTTCGATTTAGGTAAGGGCAGTCACTTTTCAGCTCAAATGAACTACATCGTTCACTGAGCTCACGCGTTTCTCAACTTAACTGACAAGAATTGGATGTTAGAGGGTCAGTGCTTTGTATCAGTTTCAGAAGCAGAGTTGGACTGCATATGATCCATATGTGTAGGAAACCCCGATCTTTTGTTCTGGGCACACTCACGTTTCCTGCTGTCTAAGAGACTCTAGAAAACAAGAACGTGCTTCTCACTCTAAAGTAGATTGTGATCCATTGATGAGACTATGCTGTGTGTTTCACTTCAGAAATGGAGGTAAATCCCATGCTCTGTGTCTCCCAACAAGCAAGACTTCGATTCAGGTAAGTGTAGTCACTTTTCTGCACAAAGGAACTACATCGTTCACGAAGCTCACACGTTTCTAATCTTAACTGACAAGCATTGGATGTTAGAGGACCAGTGCATTGTATCAGTTTCAAAAGAAGATTTGGACTACATATAGTCCGTATGTGTAGGAAACACCATTGTTTTGTTCTGGGCACACTCAGATTTCCTGCTGTATTAGAGAATATAGAAAGCAAGAGTATGATTCTCGCTCTAAAGCAGAGTGTGATCCATGGATGAGAACTATGCTGTGTGTTTCCCCTCAGAAATAGAGTTAAATCCCCGGCTCTGTGTCTTCCTACAA
Organism: Onychomys leucogaster; assembly: GCA_949786385.1. Classification (NCBI taxonomy): domain Eukaryota; kingdom Metazoa; phylum Chordata; class Mammalia; order Rodentia; family Cricetidae; genus Onychomys; species Onychomys leucogaster. The sequence goes on from CATKUP010000098.1 coordinate 1,297,395, forward strand.
GCAAGACTTCGTTTCAGGTAAGGGCAGTCACTTTTCAGCTCAAGCGAACTACATCTTTCACTGAGCTCACACGTTTCTCATCTTAACAGACAAGCATTGGATGTTAGAGGACCAGTGCTTTGTATCAGTTTCAGAAGCAGAGTTGGACTAGATATGTTCCGTATGTGTAGGAAACACCGTTCTTTTGTTCTCAGCACAGTCACATTTCCTGCTCTCTTAGAGACTTTAGAAAGCAAGAGCGTGCTTCTCGCTCTAAAGCAGAGTGTGATCCATGGATGAAAACTATGCTGTGTGTTTCCCTTCAGAAAAGAAGTTAAATCCCAGGCTCTATGTGTTCCAACAAGCAAGACTTCCTTTCAGGTAAGGGAGGTCACTTTTCAGTTCAAAGGAACTATATCTTTCGCAAAGCTCACACGTTTCTCATCTTAACTGACAAGCATTGGATGTTAGTGGGTCAGTGCTTTGTATCAGTTTCAGAAGCAGAGTTGGACTGCATATGATCCATATGTGTAGGAAACACCGTTCTTTTGTTCTGGGCACACTCAAATTTCCTGCTGTCTTAGAGACTCTAGAAAGCAAGAGCGTGCTTCTCGCTCTAAAGCAGAGTGTGAACCATGGATGAGAACTATGCTGTTTGTTTACCTGCAGAAATGGAGTTAAATCCCAGGCTCTGTGTCTTCCTATAATCAAGACTTCGTTTTGGGTAAGGGCAGTAACTTTGAAGCTCAAACGAACTACATCGTTCACTGAGCTCACACCTTTCTCATCTTAACTGACAAGCATTGGATGTTAGAGGACCAGTGCTTTGTATCAGTTTAAGAATCAGAGTTGGACTACATATAGTCCGTATGTGTATGAAACACCGTTCTTTTGTTCTGGGCACACTCAGATTTCCTGATGTCTTAGAGACTCTAGAAAGCAAGAGCGTGCTTCTCGCTCTAAAGCAGAGTGTGATCCATGGATGAGAACTATACTGTGTGTTTCCCTTCAGAAATGGAGTTAAATCTCTTGCTCTGTGTCTTCCTACAGGCAAGACTTCGTTTCAGGTAAGGGCAGTCACTTTTCAGATCAAACGAACTACATCGTTCACGAAGCTCACACGTTTCTCATCTTAACAGACAAGCATTGGATGTTAGAGGACCAGTGCTTTGTATCAGTTTCAGAAGCAGAGTTGGACTATATAATGTCTGTATGTGTAGGAAACTCCGTTCTTTTGTTCTCAGCAAAATCACGTTTCCTGCTGTCTTAGAGACTCTAGAAAGCAAGAGCGTGCTTCTTGTTCTAAAGCAGAGTGTGATCATTGGATTATTACACTGCTGTGTGTTTTAATTCAGAAATGGAGTTAAATCCCAGGCTCTGAGTCTTCCTACAAGCAAGACTTCAAATCAGGTAAGGGCAGTCACTTTTCTGCTCAAACGAACTACATCGTTCATGAAGCTCATACGTTTCCCATCTTAACTGACAAGCATTGGATGTTAGAGGGTCAGTGCTTTGTATCAGTTTCAGAAGCAGAGTTGGACTACATATGGTCCGTATGTGTAGGAAACACCGTTCTTTTGTTCTGGGCACACTCAGATTTCCTGCTGTATTAGAGACTCTAGAAAGTAAAAGTGTTCTTCTCGCTCTAAAGCAGAGTGTGATCCATGGATGAGAACTATGCTGTGTGTTTCCCTTCAGAAATGGAGTTAAATCGCAGGCTCTGTGTCTTCCTACAAGCAAGACTTCTTTTCAGGTAAGGGCAGTCACTTTTCAGTTCAAAGGAACTATATCGTTCACAAAGCTCACACGTTTCTCATCTTAACAGACAAGCATTGGATTTTAGAGGACCAGTGCTTTGTATCAGTTTCAGAAGCAGAGTTGGACTAGATATGTTTTGTATGTGTAGGAAATACCATTCTTTCGTTCTCAGCAAACTCACGCTTCCTGCTGTCTTAGAGACCCTGGAAAGCAAGAGCGTGCTTCTTGTTCTAAAGCAGAGTGTGATTAATGGATGAGAACACTGCTGTGTGTTTCACTTCAGAAATGGAGTTAAATCCCAGCCTCTGAGTCTTTCTACAAGCAAGACTTCTTTTCAGGTAAGGGCAGTCAGTTTTCTGCTCAAACAAACTACATCGTTCACGAAGCTCACACGTTTCTCATCTTAATTGACTAGCATTGGATGATAGAGGACCAGTGATTTGTATCAGTTTAAGAAGCACAGTTGGACTAGATATGGTCGGTAAGTGCAGGAAACACCGTTCCTTTGTTCTCAGCAAAATCACGTTTCCTGCTGTCTTAGAGATTCTATAAAGGAAGAGCGTGCTTCTTGTTCTAAAGCAGAGTGTGATCAATGGATGAGACAATGCTGTGTGTTTCACTTCAGAAATGGAGTTAAATCCCATGCTCTGAGTCTCCCTACAAGCAAGACTTCATTTCAGGTAAGGGCAGTCACTTTTCTGCTCAAAGGAACTACATCGTTCAAGAAGCTCACACGTTTCTCATCTTAACTGACAAGCATTGGATGTTAGAGGACCAGTGCATTGTATCAGTTTCAGAAGCAGATTTGGACTAGATATGGTCTGTATGTGTAGGAAACACCGTTCTTTTGTTCTCAGCAAACTCACGTTTCCTGCTGTCTTAGAGACTCTAGAAAGCAAGAGCGTGCTTCTCGTTCTAAAGCAGAGTGTGATCCATGGATGAAAACTATGCTGTGTGTTTCACATCAGAAAAGGAGTTAAATCCCAGGCTCTGAGTCTCCCTACAAGCAAGACTTCATTTCAGGTGAGGGCAGTCACTTTTCTGCTCAAACGAACTACATCTTTCACGAAGCTCACACGTTTCTCATCTTAACTGACAAGCATTGGATGTTAGAGGACCAGTGCATTCAATCAGTTTCAGAAGAAGTTTTGGACTACATATAGTCCGTATGTGTACGAAACACCGTTCTTTTATTCTGGGCACACTCAGATTTCCTGCTGTATTAGAGAATCTAGAAAGCAAGAGTGTGCTTCTCGCTCTAAAGCAGAGTGTGATCCATGGATGAGAACTATGCTCTGTGTTAACCTTCAGAAATGGAGTTAAATCCCAGGCTCTGAGTCTTCCTACAAGCAAGACTTCGATTCAGGTAAGGGCAGTCACTTTTAAGCTCAAACGAACTACATCGTTCACTGAGCTCACGCGGTTCACATCTTAACTGACAAGCATTGGATGTTATAGGGTCAGTGCTTTGTATCAGTTTCAGAAGCAGAGATGGACTACATATGATCCATATGTGTAGGAAACACCGATCTTTTGTTCTGGGCACACTCACGTTTCCTGCTGTCTTAGAGACTATAGAAAGCAGGAAGGTGCCTCTCGCTCTAAAGCAGATTGTGATCCATAGATGAGACTATGCTGTGTGTTTCACTTCAGAAATGGAGTTAAATCCCATGCTCTGTGTCTCCCAACAAGCAAGACTTCGTTTCAGGTATGTGTAGGCACTTTTCTGCTCAAAGAACTACATCTTTCACTGAGCTCACACGTTTCTCATCTTAACAGACAAGCATTGGATGATAGAGGACCAGTGGTTTCTATCAGTTTCAGAAACAGAGTTGGACTAGATATGGTTTGTATGTGTAAGGAACACCGTTCTTTTGTTCTCAGCAAACTCACGTTTCCTGCTGTCTTAGAGACTCTAGAAAGCAAGAGCGTGCTTCTTGTTCTAAAGCAGAGTGTGATCATTGGATTATTACACTGCTGTGTGTTTTACTTCAGAAATGGAGTTAAATCCCAGGATCTGAGTCTTCCTACAAGCAAGACTTCATAACAGGTAAGGGCAGTCACTTTTCTGCTCAAACGAACTACATCGTTCATGAAGCTCATACGTTTCCCATCTTAACTGACAAGCATTGGATGTTAGAGGGTCATTGCTTTGTATCAGTTTCAGAAGCAGATTTGGACTACATATGGTCCGTATGTGTAGGAAACACCGTTCTTTTGTTCTGGGCACACTCAGATTTCCTGCTGTATTAGAGACTCTAGAAAGTAAGAGTGTTCTTCTCGCTCTAAAGCAGAGTGTGATCCATGGATGAGAACTATGCTGTGTGTTTCCCCTCAGAAATGGAGTTAAATCCCAGGCTCTGTGTCTTCCTACAAGCAAGACTTCGTTTCAGGTAAGGGCAATCATGTTCAGCTCAAATGAACATCTTTCACTGAGCTCACACTTTTCTCATCTAAACAGACAAGCATTGGATGTTAGAGGACCAGTGCTTTGTATCAGTTTCAGAAGCAGAGTTGGACTAGATATGGTCCGTATGTGTAGGAAACACCATTCTTTTGTTCTCAGCACACTCACGTTTCCTGCTGTCTTAGAGACTCTAGAAAGCAAGAGCGTGCTTCTTGTTCTAAAGCAGAGTGTGATCAATGGATGAGACAATGCTGTGTGTTTCACTTCAGAAATGGAGTTAAATCCCAGGGTCTCAGTCTCCCTACAAGCAAGACTTCGTTTCAGGTAAGGGCAGTCACTTTTTTGCTCAAAGGAACTACATCGTTCATGAAGCTAACACGTTTCTCATCTTAACTGACAAGCATTGGATGTTAGAGGACCAGTGCATTCAATCAGTTTCAGAAGAAGTTTTGGACTACATATAGTCCGTATGTGTAGGAATCACCGTTCTTTTGTTCTCCGCAAACTCACGTTTCCTGCTGTCTTAGAGACTCTAGAAAGAAGAGCGTGCTTCTTGTTCTAAAGCAGAGTGTGATCAATGGATGAGACAATGCTGTGTGTTTCACTTCAAAAATGAAGTTAAATCCCAGGCTCTCAGTCTCCCCACCATTAAGACTTCGTTTCAGGTAAGGGCAGTCACTTTTTTGCTCAAAGGAACTCCATCGTTCACGAAGCTCACACGTTTCTCATCTTAACTGACAAGCATTGGACGTTAGAGGACCAGTGCATTGTATCAGTTTCAGAAGAAGATTTGGACTACATATAGTCCGTATGTGTAGGAAACACCGTTCTTTTGTTCTGGGCACACTCAGATTTCCTGCTGTCTTAGAGACTCTAGAAAGCAAGAGCGTGCTTCTCGCTCTGAAGCAGAGTGTGATCCATGGATGAGAACTATGCTGTGTGTTTCCCTTCAGAAATGGAGTTAAATCTCTTGCTCTGTTTCTTCCTACAGGCAAGACTTCGTTTCAGGTAAGGGCAGTCACTTTTCAGATCAAACGAACTACATCGTTCACGAAGCTCACACGTTTCTCATCTTAACAGACAAGCATTGGATGTTAGAGGACCAGTGCTTTGTATCAGTTTCAGAAGCAGAGTTGGACTATATAATGTCTGTATGTGTAGGAAACTCCGTCTTTTGTTCTCAGCAAAATCACGTTTCCTGCTGTCTTAGAGACTCTAGAAAGCAAGAGCATGCTTCTTGTTCTAAAGCAGAGTGTGATCATTGGATTATTACACTGCTGTGTGTTTTAATTCAGAAATGGAGTTAAATCCCAGGCTCTGAGTCTTCCTACAAGCAAGACTTCAAATCAGGTAAGGGCAGTCACTTTTCTGCTCAAACGAACTACATCGTTCATGAAACTCATACGTTTCCCATCTTAACTGACAAGCATTGGATGTTAGAGGGTCAGTGCTTTGTATCAGTTTCAGAAGCAGATTTGGACTACATATGGTCCGTATGTGTAGGAAACACCGTTCTTTTGTTCTGGGCACACTCAGATTTCCTGCTGTATTAGAGAATCTAGAAAGCAAGAGTATGATTCTCTCCCTAAAGCAGAGTGTGATCCATGGATGAGAACTATGCTGTGTGTTTCCCCTCAGAAATAGAGGTAAATCCCAGGCTCCGTGTCTTCCTACAAGCAAGACTTCGTTTCAGGTAAGGGCAAACACTTTTCAGCTCAAACGAACTACATCTTTCACTGAGCTCACACGTTTCTCATCTTAACAGACAAGCATTGGATGTTAGAGGACCAGTGCTTTGTATCAGTTTCAGAAGCAGAGTTGGACTAGATATGGTCCGTATGTGCAGGAAACACCATTCTTTTGTTCTCAGCACACTCACGTTTCCTGCTGTCTTAGACTCTAGAAAGCAAGAGCGTGCTTCTTGTTCTAAAGCAGAGTGTGATCAATGGATGAGACAATGCTGTGTGTTTCCCTTCAGAAATGGAGTTAAATCCCAGGCTCTGTGTCTTCCTACAAGCAAGACTTTGTTTCAGGTAAAGGCCGTCACTTTTCAGATCAAACGAACTACATCGTTCATGAAGCTCACACGTTTCTCATCTTAACAGACAAGCATTGGATGTTAGAGGACCAGTGCTTTGTATCAGTTTCAGAAGCAGAGTTGGATGAGATATGGTCCGTATGTGTAGGAACCACCGTTCTTTTTTTCTCAGCAAACTCTCGTTTCCTGCTGTCTTAGAGATTCTAGAAAGCAAAAGCATGCTTCTTGTTCTAAAGCAGAGTGTGTTAAATGGATGAGACAATGCTGTGTGTTTCACTTCAGAAATGGAGTTAAATCCCAGGCTCTCAGTCTCCCTACGAGCAAGACTTCGTTTCAGGTAAGGGCAGTCACTTTTTTGCTCAAAGGAACTACATCGTTCAAGAAGCTAACACGTTTCTCATCTTAACTGACAAGCATTCGATGTTAGAGGACCAGTGCATTGTATCAGTTTCAGAAGAAGATTTGGACTACATATAGTCCGTATGTGTAGGAAACACCGTTCTTTTGTTCTCAGCAAACTCACGTTTCCTGCTGTCTTAGAGACTCTAGAAAGAAGAGCGTGCTTCTTGTTCTAAAGCAGAGTGTGATCAATGGATGAGACAATGCTGTGTGTTTCACTTCAAAAATGAAGTTAAATCCCAGGCTCTCAGTCTCCCCACCATTAAGACTTCGTTTCAGGTAAGGGCAGTCACTTTTTTGCTCAAAGGAACTACATCGTTCACGAAGCTCACACGTTTCTCATCTTAACTGACAAGCATTGGATGTTAGAGGACCAGTGCATTGTATCAGTTTCAGAAGAAGATTTGGACTACATATAGTCCGTATGTGTAGGAAACACCGTTCTTTTGTTCTGGGCACACTCAGATTTCCTGCTGTCTTAGAGACTCTAGAAAGCAAGAGCGTGCTTCTCGCTCTAAAGCAGAGTGTGATCCATGGATGAGAACTATGCTGTGTGTTTCCCTTCAGAAATGGAGTTAAATCTCTTGCTCTGTTTCTTCCTACAGGCAAGACTTCGTTTCAGGTAAGGGCAGTCACTTTTCAGATCAAACGAACTACATCGTTCACAAAGCTCACACGTTTCTCATCTTAACAGACAAGCATTGGATGTTAGAGGACCAGTGCTTTGTATCAGTTTCAGAAGCAGAGTTGGACTATATAATGTCTGTATGTGTAGGAAACTTCGTCTTTTGTTCTCAGCAAAATCACGTTTCCTGCTGTCTTAGAGACTCTAGAAAGCAAGAGCGTGCTTCTTGTTCTAAAGCAGAGTGTGATCATTGGATTATTACACTGCTGTGTGTTTTAATTCAGAAATGGAGTTAAATCCCAGGCTCTGAGTCTTCCTACAAGCAAGACTTCAAATCAGGTAAGGGCAGTCACTTTTCTGCTCAAACGAACTACATCGTTCATGAAACTCATACGTTTCCCATCTTAACTGACAAGCATTGGATGTTAGAGGGTCAGTGCTTTGTATCAGTTTCAGAAGCAGATTTGGACTACATATGGTCCGTATGTGTAGGAAACACCGTTCTTTTGTTCTGGGCACACTCAGATTTCCTGCTGTATTAGAGAATCTAGAAAGCAAGAGTATGATTCTCTCCCTAAAGCAGAGTGTGATCCATGGATGAGAACTATGCTGTGTGTTTCCTCTCAGAAATTGAGGTAAATTCCAGGCTCCGTGTCTTCCTACAAGCAAGACTTCTTTTCAGGTAAGGGCAATCACTTTTCAGCTCAAACGAACTACATCTTTCACTGAGCTCACACGTTTCTCATCTTAACAGACAAGCATTGGATGTTAGAGGACCAGTGCTTTGTATCAGTTTCAGAAGCAGAGTTGGACTAGATATGGTCCGTATGTGCAGGAAACACCATTCTTTTGTTCTCAGCACACTCACGTTTCCTGCTGTCTTAGACTCTAGAAAGCAAGAGCGTGCTTCTTGTTCTAAAGCAGAGTGTGATCAATGGATGAGACAATGGTGTGTGTTTCCCTTCAGAAATGGAGTTAAATCCCAGGCTCTGTGTCTTCCTACAAGCAAGACTTTGTTTCAGGTAAGGGCCGTCACTTTTCAGATCAAACGAACTACATCGTTCATGAAGCTCACACGTTTCTCATCTTAACAGACAAGCATTGGATGTTAGAGGACCAGTGCTTTGTATCAGTTTCAGAAGCAGAGTTGGATGAGATATGGTCCGTATGTGTAGGAACCACCGTTCTTTTTCTCAGCAAACTCTCATTTCCTGCTGTCTTAGAGATTCTAGAAAGCAAAAGCATGCTTCTTGTTCTAAAGCAGAGTGTGTTAAATGGATGAGACAATGCTGTGTGTTTCACTTCAGAAATGGAGTTAAATCCCAGGCTCTCAGTCTCCCTACGAGCAAGACTTCGTTTCAGGTAAGGGCAGTCACTTTTTTGCTCAAAGGAACTACATCGTTCAAGAAGCTAACACGTTTCTCATCTTAACAGACAAGCATTCGATGTTAGAGGACCAGTGCATTGTATCAGTTTCAGAAGAAGATTTGGACTACATATAGTCCGTATGTGTAGGAAACACCGTTCTTTTGTTCTCAGCAAACTCACGTTTCCTGCTGTCTTAGAGACTCTAGAAAGGAGAGCGTGCTTCTTGTTCTAAAGCAGAGTGTGATCAATGGATGAGACAATGCTGTGTGTTTCACTTCAAAAATGAAGTTAAATCCCAGGCTCTCAGTCTCCCCACCATTAAGACTTCGTTTCAGGTAAGGGCAGTCACTTTTTTGCTCAAAGGAACTACATCGTTCACGAAGCTCACACGTTTCTCATCTTAACTGACAAGCATTGGATGTTAGAGGACCAGTGCATTGTATCAGTTTCAGAAGAAGATTTGGACTACATATAGTCCGTATGTGTAGGAAACACCGTTCTTTTGTTCTGGGCACACTCAGATTTCCTGCTGTCTTAGAGACTCTAGAAAGCAAGAGCGTGCTTCTCGCTCTAAAGCAGAGTGTGATCCATGGATGAGAACTATGCTGTGTGTTTCCCTTCAGAAATGGAGTTAAATCTCTTGCTCTGTTTCTTCCTACAGGCAAGACTTCGTTTCAGGTAAGGGCAGTCACTTTTCAGATCAAACGAACTACATCGTTCACGAAGCTCACACGTTTCTCATCTTAACAGACAAGCATTGGATGTTAGAGGACCAGTGCTTTGTATCAGTTTCAGAAGCAGAGTTGGACTATATAATGTCTGTATGTGTAGGAAACTTCGTCTTTTGTTCTCAGCAAAATCACGTTTCCTGCTGTCTTAGAGACTCTAGAATGCAAGAGCGTGCTTCTTGTTCTAAAGCAGAGTGTGATCATTGGATTATTACACTGCTGTGTGTTTTAATTCAGAAATGGAGTTAAATCCCAGGCTCTGAGTCTTCCTACAAGCAAGACTTCAAATCAGGTAAGGGCAGTCACTTTTCTGCTCAAACGAACTACATCGTTCATGAAACTCATACGTTTCCCATCTTAACTGACAAGCATTGGATGTTAGAGGGTCAGTGCTTTGTATCAGTTTCAGAAGCAGATTTGGACTACATATGGTCTGTATGTGTAGGAAACACCGTTCTTTTGTTCTGGGCACACTCAGATTTCATGCTGTATTAGAGAATCTAGAAAGCAAGAGTATGATTCTCTCCCTAAAGCAGAGTGTGATCCATGGATGAGAACTATGCTGTGTGTTTCCCCTCAGAAATTGAGGTAAATCCCAGGCTCCGTGTCTTCCTACAAGCAAGACTTCTTTTCAGGTAAGGGCAATCACGTTTCAGCTCAAACGAACTACATCTTTCACTGAGCTCACACGTTTCTCATCTTAACAGACAAGCATTGGATGTTAGAGGACCAGTGCTTTGTATCAGTTTCAGAAGCAGAGTTGGACTAGATATGGTCCGTATGTGCAGGAAACACCATTCTTTTGTTCTCAGCACACTCACGTTTCCTGCTGGCTTAGACTCTAGAAAGCAAGAGCGTGCTTCTTGTTCTAAAGCAGAGTGTGATCAATGGATGAGACAATGCTGTGTGTTTCCCTTCAGAAATGGAGTTAAATCCCAGGCTCTGTGTCTTCCTACAAGCAAGACTTTGTTTCAGGTAAGGGCCGTCACTTTTCAGATCAAACGAACTACATCGTTCATGAAGCTCACACGTTTCTCATCTTAACAGACAAGCATTGGATGTTAGAGGACCAGTGCTTTGTATCAGTTTCAGAAGCAGAGTTGGATGAGATATGGTCCGTATGTGTAGGAACCACCGTTCTTTTTTTCTGAGCAAACTCTCGTTTCCTGCTGTCTTAGAGATTCTAGAAAGCAAAAGCATGCTTCTTGTTCTAAAGCAGAGTGTGTTAAATGGATGAGACAATGCTGTGTGTTTCACTTCAGAAATGGAGTTAAATCCCAGGCTCTCAGTCTCCCTACGAGCAAGACTTCGTTTCAGGTAAGGGCAGTCACTTTTTTGCTCAAAGGAACTACATCGTTCAAGAAGCTAACACGTTTCTCATCTTAACTGACAAGCATTCGATGTTAGAGGACCAGTGCATTGTATCAGTTTCAGAAGAAGATTTGGACTACATATAGTCCGTATGTGTAGGAAACACCGTTCTTTTGTTCTCAGCAAACTCACGTTTCCTGCTGTCTTAGAGACTCTAGAAAGGAGAGCGTGCTTCTTGTTCTAAAGCAGAGTGTGATCAATGGATGAGACAATGCTGTGTGTTTCACTTCAAAAATGAAGTTAAATCCCAGGCTCTCAGTCTCCCCAACATTAAGACTTCGTTTCAGGTAAGGGCAGTCACTTTTTTGCTCAAAGGAACTACATCGTTCACGAAGCTCACACGTTTCTCATCTTAACTGACAAGCATTGGATGTTAGAGGACCAGTGCATTGTATCAGTTTCAGAAGAAGATTTGGACTACATATAGTCCGTATGTGTAGGAAACACCGTTCTTTTGTTCTGGGCACACTCAGATTTCCTGCTGTCTTAGAGACTCTAGAAAGCAAGAGCGTGCTTCTTGTTCTAAAGCAGAGTGTGATCATTGGATTATTACACTGCTGTGTGTTTTAATTCAGAAATGGAGTTAAATCCCAGGCTCTGAGTCTTCCTACAAGCAAGACTTCAAATCAGGTAAGGGCAGTCACTTTTCTGCTCAAACGAACTACATCGTTCATGAAACTCATACGTTTCCCATCTTAACTGACAAGCATTGGATGTTAGAGGGTCAGTGCTTTGTATCAGTTTCAGAAGCAGATTTGGACTACATATGGTCCGTATGTGTAGGAAACACCGTTCTTTTGTTCTGGGCACACTCAGATTTCATGCTGTATTAGAGAATCTAGAAAGCAAGAGTATGATTCTCTCCCTAAAGCAGAGTGTGATCCATGGATGAGAACTATGCTGTGTGTTTCCCCTCAGAAATTGAGGTAAATCCCAGGCTCCGTGTCTTCCTACAAGCAAGACTTCGTTTCAGGTAAGGGCAATCACTTTTCAGCTCAAATGAACTACATCTTTCACTGAGCTCACACGTTTCTCATCTTAACAGACAAGCCTTGGATGTTAGAGGACCAGTGCTTTGTATCAGTTTCAGAAGCAGAGTTGGACTAGATATGGTCCGTATGTGCAGGAAACACCATTCTTTTGTTCTCAGCACACTCACGTTTCCTGCTGTCTTAGACTCTAGAAAGCAAGAGCGTGCTTCTTGTTCTAAAGCAGAGTGTGATCAATGGATGAGACAATGCTGTGTGTTTCCCTTCAGAAATGGAGTTAAATCCCAGGCTCTGTGTCTTCCTACAAGCAAGACTTTGTTTCAGGTAAGGGCCGTCACTTTTCAGATCAAACAAACTACATCGTTCATGAAGCTCACACGTTTCTCATCTTAACAGACAAGCATTGGATGTTAGAGGACCAGTGCTTTGTATCAGTTTCAGAAGCAGAGTTGGATGAGATATGGTCCGTATGTGTAGGAACCACCGTTCTTTTTTTCTCAGCAAACTCTCGTTTCCTGCTGTCTTAGAGATTCTAGAAAGAAAAAGCATGCTTCTTGTTCTAAAGCAGAGTGTGTTAAATGGATGAGACAATGCTGTGTGTTTCACTTCAGAAATGGAGTTAAATCCCAGGCTCTCAGTCTCCCCACCATTAAGACTTCGTTTCAGGTAAGGGCAGTCACTTTTCAGTTCAAAGGAACTACATCATTCATAAAGCTCACACGTTTCTCATCTCAACTGACAAGCATTGGATGTTAGAGGACCAGTGCATTCTATCAGTTTCAGAAGAAGATTTGGACTACATATAGTCCGTATGTGTAGGAAACACCGTTCTTTTGTTCTGTGCACACTCAGATTTCCTGCTGTCTTAGAGACTCTAGAAAGCAAGAGTGTGCTTCTTGCTCTAAAGCAGAGTGTGATCCATGGATGAGAACTATGCTGTGTGTTTCACTTCAGAAATGGAGTTAAATCCCAGGCTCTGAGTCTTCCTACAAGCAAGACTTCGTTTCAGGTAAGGGCAGTCACTTTTCTGCTCAAATGAACTACATCGTTCACTAAGCTCCCATGTTTCTCATCTTATCTCACAAGCATTGGATGTTAGAGGACCAGTGCTTTGTATCAGTTTCAGAAAAAGAGTTGGACTACATATGGTCCCTAGGTGTAGGAAACACCGTTCTTTTATTCGGGGCACACTCATATTTCCTGTTGTCTTAGAGACTTTAGTAAGCAAGAGCGTGCTTCTCCCTCTAAAGCAGAGTGTGATCCATAGAAGAAAACTATGCTGTGTGTTTCCCTTCAGAAAAGGAGTTAAATCCCAGGCTCTATGTCTTCCTACAAGCAAGATTTCGTTTCAGGTAAAGGCAGTCACTTTTCAGCTCAAACGAACTACATCTTTCACGGAGCTCACACGTTTCTCATCTTAACAGACAAGCATTGGATGTTAGAGGACCAGTGCTTTGCATCAGTTTCAGAAGCAGAGTTGGACTAGATATGGTCCGTATGTGTAGGAAACACCGTTCTTTTGTTCTCAGCAAACTCACGTTTCCTGCTGTCTTAGAGACTCTAGAAAGCAAAAGCATGCTTCTTGTTCTAAAGCAGAGTGTGATAAATGGATGAGAACACTGCTGTGTGTTTCACTTCAGAAATGGAGTTAAATCCCAGGCTCTGAGTCTTCCTACAAGCAAGACTTCGTTTCATGTAAGGGCAGTCAGTTTTCAGTTCAAAGGAACTATATTGTTCACAAAGCTCACACGCTTCTCACCTTAACAGACAAGCATTGGATGTTAGAGAACCAGTCTTTGTATCAGTTTAAGAAGCAGATTTGGACTAGATATGGTCCGTATATGTAGGAAACACCGTTCTTTTGTTCTCAGCAAACTCACGTTTCCTGCTGTCTTAGAGACTCTAGAAAGCAAGAGCGTGCTTCTCGTTCTAAAGCAGAGTGTGATCCATGGAAGAAAACTATGCTGTGTGTTTCACAGCAGAAAAGGAGTTAAATCCAAGGCTCTGAGTCTCCCTACAAGCAAGACTTCGTTTCAGGTGAGGGCAGTCACTTTTCTGCTCAAACGAACTACATCTTTCACGAAGCTCACACGTTTCTCATCTTAACGGACAAGCATTGGATGTTAGAGGACCAGTGCTTTGTATCAGTTTCAGAAGCAGAGTTGGACTAGATATGGTCTGTAAGTGTAGGAAACACCGTTCTTTTGTTCTCAGCAAACTCAAGTTTCCTGCTGTCTTAGAGACTCTAGAAAGCAAGAGCATGCTTCTTGTTCTAAAGCAGAGTGTGATCAATGGATGATTACACTGCTGTGTGTTTCACTTCAGAAATGGAATTAAATCGCAGGCTCTGAGTCATCCTACATGCAAGACTTCGTTTCAGGTAAGGGCAGTCAGTTTTCTGCTCAAGCGAACTACATCGTTCATGATGCTCACATGTTTCTCATCTTAACTGACAAGCATTGGATGTTAGAGGACCAGTGCTTTGTGTCAGTTTCAGAAGAAGAGTTGGACTATATAATGTCCATATGTGTAGGAAACAGCGTTCTTTTATTCTCCGCACACTCACGTTTCCTGTTGTTTTAGAGACTCTAGAAAGCAAGAGCGTGCTTCTTGCTCTAAAGCAGAGTGTGATCCATGGATGAGAACTATGCTGTGTGTTTCCCTTCAGAAATGGAGTTAAATCCCAGGCTCTGAGTCTTCCTACAAGCAAGACTTCGTTTCTGGTAAGGGCAGTCACTTTTCAGCTCAAACGAACGACATCTTTCCCTGAGCTCACACGTTTCTCAACTTAAATGACAAGCATTGGATGTTAGAGGGTCAGTGCTTTGTGTCAGTTTCAGAAGTAGATTTGGACTAGATATGCTCCATATGTGCAGGAAACACCGGTCTTTTGTTCTGGGCACTCTCAGATTTCCTGTTGTATTAGAGACTCTACTAAGCAAGAGTGTGCTTCTCGCTCTAAAGCAGACTGTGATCCATGGATGAGAACTATGCTGTGTGTTTGCCTTCAGAAATGGAGTTAAATCCCAGTCTCTGAGTCTTCCTACAAGCAAGACTTCGTTTCAGGTAAGGGCAGTCACTTTTCTGCTCAAACGAACTACATCCTTCACGAAGCTCACACGTTTCTCATCTTAATTGACAAGCATTGGATGTTAGAGGGTCAGTGCTTTGTATCAGTTTCAGAAGTAGATTTGGACTAGATATGGTCCAGATGTGCAGGAAACACCGTTCTTTTGTTCTGGCCACACTCAGATTTCCTGCTGTCTTAGAGACTCTAGAAAGCAAGAGCGTGCTTCTTGCTCTAAAGCAGAGTGTGATCCATGGATGAGAACTATGCTGTGTGTTTCCCTTCAGAAATGGAGTTAAATCCCAGGCTCTGTGTCTTCCTACAAGCAAGACTTCGTTTCGGGTCAGGGCAGTCACTTTTCAGCTCAAACGAACTACATCGTTCACTGAGCTCACACGTTTCTCATCTTAACAGACAAGCATTGGATTTTAGAGGTCCAGTGCTTTGTATCAGTTTCAGAAGCAGAGTTGGACTAGATATGGTCCGTATGTGTAGGAAACACCGTTCTTTTGTTCTCAGCACACTCACGTTTCCTGCTGTCTTAGAGACTCTAGAAAGCAAGAGCATGCTTCTTGTTCTAAAGCAGATTGTGATCAATCGATGATTACAGTGCTGTGTGTTTTACTTCAGAAATGGAGTTAATTCCCAGGCTCTGAGTCTCCCTACAAGCAAGACTTCGTTTCAGTTAAGGGCAGTCACTTTTCTGCTCAAAGGAACTACATCGTTCACGAAGCTCACACGTTTCTCATCTTAACAGACAAGCATTGGATTTTACAGGACCAGTGTTTTGTATCAATTTCAGAAGCAGAGTT
Organism: Onychomys leucogaster; assembly: GCA_949786385.1. NCBI lineage: Eukaryota > Metazoa > Chordata > Mammalia > Rodentia > Cricetidae > Onychomys > Onychomys leucogaster. The sequence continues at coordinate 1,312,936 of CATKUP010000098.1, forward strand.
GGACTATGTAATGTCCTTATGTGTAGGAAACACCGTTATTTTGTTCTCAGCACACTCACGTTTCATGCTGTCTTAGAGAGTCTAGAAAGCAAGAGCGTGCTTCTCGCTCTAAAGCAGACTGTGATCCATGGATGAGAACTATGCTGTGTGTTTGCCTTCAGAAATGGAGTTAAATCCCAGGCTCTGAGTCTTCCTACAAGCAAGACTTCGTTTCAGGTAAGGGCAGTCACTTTTCTGCTCAAACGAACTACATCATTCACTGAGCTCACACGTTTCTCATATAACAGACAAGCATTGGATGTTAGAGGACCAGTGCTTTGTATCAGTTTCAGAAGCAGAGTTGGACTAGATATGGTCCGTAAGTGTAGGAAACACCGTTCTTTTGTTCTCAGCACACTCACGTTTCCTGCTGTCTTAGAGACTCTAGAAATCAAGAGCGTGCTTCTTGTTCTAAAGCAGACTGTGATCAATCGATGATTACAGTGCTGTGTGTTTTACTTCAGAAATGGAGTTAAATCCCAGGCTCTGAGTCTTCCTACAAGCAAGACTTCAATTCTGGAAAGGGCAGTCACTTTTCTGCTCAAATGTACTACATCATACACGAAGCTCACACGTTTCTCATCTTAATTGACAAGCATTGGATGTTAGAGGACCAGTGTTTTGTATCAGTTTCAGAAGAAGAGTTGGACTAGATATGGTCCATATATGTAGGAAACACTGTTCTTTTGTTCTGGGCACACTCAGATTTCCTGCTGTATTAGAGACTCTAGAAAGCAAGAGTGTGCTTCTCGCTGTAAAGCAGACTGTGATCCATGGATGAGAACTATGCTGTGTGTTTCCCTTCAGAAATGGAGTTAAATCCCAGGCTCTGTGTCTTCCTACAAGCAAGACTTCGTTTCGGGTCAGGGCAGTCACTTTTCAGCTCAAACAAACTACATCATTCACTGAGCTCACACGTTTGTCATCTTAACACACAAGCATTGGATGTTAGAGGACCAGTGCTTTGTATCAGTTTAAGAAGCAGAGTTGGACTAGATATGGTCCGTATGTGTAGGAAACACCGTTCTTTGTTCTCAGCACACTCAGGTTTCCTGCTGTCTTAGAGACTCTAGAAAGCAAGAGCGTGCTTCTTGCTCTAAAGCAGAGTGTGATCCTTGGATGAGAACTATGCTGTGTGTTTCCCTTCAGAAATGGAGTTAAATCCCAGGCTCTGAGTCTTCCTACAAGCAAGACTTCGTTTCTGGTAAGGGCAGTCACTTTTCAGCTCAAACGAAAGACATCTTTCACTGAGCTCACACGTTTCTCATCTTAAATGACAAGCATTGGATGTTAGAGGGTCAGTGCTTTGTGTCAGTTTCAGAAGCAGATTTGGACTACATATGGTCGATATGTGTAGAAAACACTGATCTTTTGTTCTGGGCACACTCACGGTTCCTGCTGTCTTAGAGACTCTAGAAAGCAAGAGCGTGCTTCTTGTTCTAAAGCAGACTGTGATCAATCGATGATTACAGTGCTGTGTGTTTTACTTCAGAAATGGAGTTAAATCCCAGGCTCTGAGTCTTCCTACAAGCAAGACTTCAATTCAGGTAAGGGCAGTCACTTTTCTGCTCAAATGTACTACATCATACACGAAGCTCACACGTTTCTCATCTTAATTGACAAGCATTGGATGTTAGAGGACCAGTGCTTTGTATCAGTTTCAGAAGAAGAGTTGAACTAGATATGGTCCATATGTGTAGGAAACACCGGTCTTTTGTTCTGGGCACACTCAGATTTCCTGCTGTATTAGAGACTCTAGAAAGCAAGAGTGTGCTTCTCGCTGTAAAGCAGACTGTGATCCATGGATGAGAACTATGCTGTGTGTTTGCCTTCAGAAATGGAGTTAAATCCCAGTCTCTGAGTCTTCCTACAAGCAAGACTTCGTTTCAGGTAAGGGCAGTCACTTTTCTGCTCAAACGAACTACATCATTCACTGAGCTCACACGTTTCTCATCTTAACTGACAAGCATTGGATGTTAGAGGGTCAGTGCTTTGTATCAGTTTCAGAAGTAGATTTGGACTAGATATGGTCCATATGTGCAGGAAACACCGTTCTTTTGTTCTGGGCACACTCAGATTTCCTGCTGTCTTAGAGAATCTAGAAAGAAAGAGCGTGCTTCTTGCTCTAAAGCAGAGTGTGATCCATGGATGAGAACTATGCTGTGTGTTTCCCTTCAGAAATGGAGTTAAATCCCAGGCTCTGTGTCTTCCTACAAGCAAGACTTCGTTTCGGGTCAGGGCAGTCACTTTTCAGCTCAAACGAACTACATCGTTCACTGAGCTCACACGTTTCTCACCTTAACACACAAGCATTGGATGTTAGAGGACCAGTGCTTTGTATCAGTTTAAGAAGCAGAGTTGGACTAGATATGGTCCGTATGTGTAGGAAACACCGTTCTTTGTTCTCAGCACACTCACGTTTCCTGCTGTCTTAGAGACTCTAGAAAGCAAGAGCATGCTTCTTGTTCTAAAGCAGAGTGTGATCAATGGATGAGACAATGCTGTGTGTTTCACTTCAGAAATGGAGTTAAATCCCATGCTCTGATTCTCTGTACAAGCAAGATTTCGTTTCAGGTAAGGGCAGTCACTTTTCTGCTCAAAGAAACTACATCGTTCACGAAGCTCACACGTTTCTCATCTTAACTGAGTAGCATTGGATGTTAGAGGACCAGTGCATTGTATCAGTTTAGGAAGAAGATGTGGACTACATATATTCAGTATGTGTAGGAAACACCGTTCTTTTGTTCTGGGCACACTCATATTTCCTGCTGTATTAGAGATTCTAGAAAGCAAGAGCGTGCTTCTTGCTCTAAAGCAGAGTGTGATCCATGGATGAGAACTATGCTGTGTGTTTCCCTTCAGAAATGGAGTTAAATCCCAGGCTCTGTGTCTTCCTACAAGCAAGACTTCGTTTCGGGTCAGGGCAGTCACTTTTCAGCTCAAACGAACTACATCGTTCACTGAGCTCACACGTTTCTCATCTTAACAGACAAGCATTGGATTTTAGAGGTCCAGTGCTTTGTATCAGTTTCAGAAGCAGAGTTGGACTAGATATGGTCCGTATGTGTAGGAAACACCGTTCTTTTGTTCTCAGCACACTCACGTTTCCTGCTGTCTTAGAGACTCTAGAAAGCAAGAGCATGCTTCTTGTTCTAAAGCAGATTGTGATCAATCGATGATTACAGTGCTGTGTGTTTTACTTCAGAAATGGAGTTAATTCCCAGGCTCTGAGTCTCCCTACAAGCAAGACTTCGTTTCAGTTAAGGGCAGTCACTTTTCTGCTCAAAGGAACTACATCGTTCACGAAGCTCACACGTTTCTCATCTTAACAGACAAGCATTGGATTTTACAGGACCAGTGTTTTGTATCAATTTCAGAAGCAGAGTTGGACTATGTAATGTCCTTATGTGTAGGAAACACCGTTATTTTGTTCTCAGCACACTCACGTTTCATGCTGTCTTAGAGAGTCTAGAAAGCAAGAGCGTGCTTCTCGCTCTAAAGCAGACTGTGATCCATGGATGAGAACTATGCTGTGTGTTTGCCTTCAGAAATGGAGTTAAATCCCAGGCTCTGAGTCTTCCTACAAGCAAGACTTCGTTTCAGGTAAGGGCAGTCACTTTTCTGCTCAAACGAACTACATCATTCACTGAGCTCACACGTTTCTCATATAACAGACAAGCATTGGATGTTAGAGGACCAGTGCTTTGTATCAGTTTCAGAAGCAGAGTTGGACTAGATATGGTCCGTAAGTGTAGGAAACACCGTTCTTTTGTTCTCAGCACACTCACGTTTCCTGCTGTCTTAGAGACTCTAGAAATCAAGAGCGTGCTTCTTGTTCTAAAGCAGACTGTGATCAATCGATGATTACAGTGCTGTGTGTTTTACTTCAGAAATGGAGTTAAATCCCAGGCTCTGAGTCTTCCTACAAGCAAGACTTCAATTCTGGAAAGGGCAGTCACTTTTCTGCTCAAATGTACTACATCATACACGAAGCTCACACGTTTCTCATCTTAATTGACAAGCATTGGATGTTAGAGGACCAGTGTTTTGTATCAGTTTCAGAAGAAGAGTTGGACTAGATATGGTCCATATATGTAGGAAACACTGTTCTTTTGTTCTGGGCACACTCAGATTTCCTGCTGTATTAGAGACTCTAGAAAGCAAGAGTGTGCTTCTCGCTGTAAAGCAGACTGTGATCCATGGATGAGAACTATGCTGTGTGTTTCCCTTCAGAAATGGAGTTAAATCCCAGGCTCTGTGTCTTCCTACAAGCAAGACTTCGTTTCGGGTCAGGGCAGTCACTTTTCAGCTCAAACAAACTACATCATTCACTGAGCTCACACGTTTGTCATCTTAACACACAAGCATTGGATGTTAGAGGACCAGTGCTTTGTATCAGTTTAAGAAGCAGAGTTGGACTAGATATGGTCCGTATGTGTAGGAAACACCGTTCTTTGTTCTCAGCACACTCAGGTTTCCTGCTGTCTTAGAGACTCTAGAAAGCAAGAGCGTGCTTCTTGCTCTAAAGCAGAGTGTGATCCTTGGATGAGAACTATGCTGTGTGTTTCCCTTCAGAAATGGAGTTAAATCCCAGGCTCTGAGTCTTCCTACAAGCAAGACTTCGTTTCTGGTAAGGGCAGTCACTTTTCAGCTCAAACGAAAGACATCTTTCACTGAGCTCACACGTTTCTCATCTTAAATGACAAGCATTGGATGTTAGAGGGTCAGTGCTTTGTGTCAGTTTCAGAAGCAGATTTGGACTACATATGGTCGATATGTGTAGAAAACACTGATCTTTTGTTCTGGGCACACTCACGGTTCCTGCTGTCTTAGAGACTCTAGAAAGCAAGAGCGTGCTTCTTGTTCTAAAGCAGACTGTGATCAATCGATGATTACAGTGCTGTGTGTTTTACTTCAGAAATGGAGTTAAATCCCAGGCTCTGAGTCTTCCTACAAGCAAGACTTCAATTCAGGTAAGGGCAGTCACTTTTCTGCTCAAATGTACTACATCATACACGAAGCTCACACGTTTCTCATCTTAATTGACAAGCATTGGATGTTAGAGGACCAGTGCTTTGTATCAGTTTCAGAAGAAGAGTTGAACTAGATATGGTCCATATGTGTAGGAAACACCGGTCTTTTGTTCTGGGCACACTCAGATTTCCTGCTGTATTAGAGACTCTAGAAAGCAAGAGTGTGCTTCTCGCTGTAAAGCAGACTGTGATCCATGGATGAGAACTATGCTGTGTGTTTGCCTTCAGAAATGGAGTTAAATCCCAGTCTCTGAGTCTTCCTACAAGCAAGACTTCGTTTCAGGTAAGGGCAGTCACTTTTCTGCTCAAACGAACTACATCATTCACTGAGCTCACACGTTTCTCATCTTAACTGACAAGCATTGGATGTTAGAGGGTCAGTGCTTTGTATCAGTTTCAGAAGTAGATTTGGACTAGATATGGTCCATATGTGCAGGAAACACCGTTCTTTTGTTCTGGGCACACTCAGATTTCCTGCTGTCTTAGAGAATCTAGAAAGAAAGAGCGTGCTTCTTGCTCTAAAGCAGAGTGTGATCCATGGATGAGAACTATGCTGTGTGTTTCCCTTCAGAAATGGAGTTAAATCCCAGGCTCTGTGTCTTCCTACAAGCAAGACTTCGTTTCGGGTCAGGGCAGTCACTTTTCAGCTCAAACGAACTACATCGTTCACTGAGCTCACACGTTTCTCACCTTAACAAACAAGCATTGGATGTTAGAGGACCAGTGCTTTGTATCAGTTTAAGAAGCAGAGTTGGACTAGATATGGTCCGTATGTGTAGGAAACACCGTTCTTTGTTCTCAGCACACTCACGTTTCCTGCTGTCTTAGAGACTCTAGAAAGCAAGAGCATGCTTCTTGTTCTAAAGCAGAGTGTGATCAATGGATGAGACAATGCTGTGTGTTTCACTTCAGAAATGGAGTTAAATCCCATGCTCTGATTCTCTGTACAAGCAAGATTTCGTTTCAGGTAAGGGCAGTCACTTTTCTGCTCAAAGAAACTACATCGTTCACGAAGCTCACACGTTTCTCATCTTAACTGAGTAGCATTGGATGTTAGAGGACCAGTGCATTGTATCAGTTTAGGAAGAAGATTTGGACTACATATATTCAGTATGTGTAGGAAACACCGTTCTTTTGTTCTGGGCACACTCATATTTCCTGCTGTATTAGAGATTCTAGAAAGCAAGATCGTGCTTCTTGCTCTAAAGCAGAGTGTGATCCATGGATTATAACTATGCTGTGTGTTTCCCTTCAGAAATGGAGTTAAATCCCAGGCTCTGTGTCCTCCTACAGGCAATACTTCGTTTCAGGTAAGAACAGTCACTTTTCAGGTCAAACGAACTACATCGTTCACGAAGCTCACACGTTTCTCATCTTAACAGACAAGCATTGGATTTTAGAGGACCAGTGCTTTGTATCAGTTTAAGAAGCAGAGTTGGACTAGATATGGTCCGTATGTGTAGGAAACACCGTTCTTTTGTTCTCAGCACACTCACGTTTCCTGAAGTCTTAGAGATTCTAGAAAGCAAGAGCATGCTTCTTGTTCTAAAGCAGATTGTGATCAATCGATGATTACAGTGCTGTGTGTTTTACTTCAGAAATGGAGTTAATTCCCAGGCTCTGAGTCTTCCTACAAGCAAGACTTCAATTCAGGTAAGGGCAGTCACTTTTCTGCTCAAATGAACTACATCATTCACGAAGCTCACACGTTTCTCATCTTAATTGACAAGCATTGGATGTTAGAGGACCAGTGCTTTGTATCAGTTTCAGAAGAAGAGTTGGACTAGATATGGTCCATATGTGTACAAACACCGTACTTTTGTTCTGGGCACACTCAGATTTCCTGAGGTATTAGAGAATCTAGAAAGCAAGAGTGTGCTTCTCGCTCTAAAGCAGAGTGTGATCCATGGATGAGACAATGCTGTGTGTTTCACTTCAGAAATGGAGTTAAATCCCAGGCTCTGAGTCTCCCTACAAGCAAGACTTCGTTTCAGGTAAGGGCAGTCACTTTTCTGCTCAAAGGAACTACATCGTTCACGAAGCTCACACGTTTCTCATCTTAACAGACAAGCATTGGATTTTACAGGACCAGTGTTTTTTATCAATTTCAGAAGCAGAGTTGGACTATATAATGTCCTTATGTGTAGGAAACACCGTTCTTTTGTTCTCAGCACACTCACGTTTCATGCTTTCTTAGAGAGTCTAGAAAGCAAGAGCGTGCTTCTCGCTCTAAAGCAGACTGTGATCCATGGATGAGAACTATGCTGTGTGTTTGCCTTCAGAAATGGAGTTAAATCCCAGGCTCTGAGTCTTCCTACAAGCAAGACTTCGTTTCAGGTAAGGGCAGTCACTTTTCTGCTCAAACGAACTACATCATTCACTGAGCTCACACGTTTCTCATATAACAGACAAGCATTGGATGTTAGAGGACCAGTGCTTTGTATCAGTTTCAGAAGCAGAGTTGGACTAGATATGGTCTGTAAGTGTAGGAAACACCGTTCTTTTGTTCTCAGCACACTCACGTTTCCTGCTGTCTTAGAGACTCTAGAAAGCAAGAGCGTGCTTCTTGTTCTAAAGCAGACTGTGATCAATTGATGATTACAGTGCTGTGTGTTTTACTTCAGAAATGGAGTTAAATCCCAGGCTCCGAGTCTTCCTATAAGCAAGACTTCAATTCAGGTAAGGGCAGTCACTTTTCTGCTCAAATGTACTACATCATACACGAAGCTCACACGTTTTTCATCTTAATTGACAAGCATTGGATGTTAGAGGACCAGTGCTTTGTATCAGTTTCAGAAGAAGAGTTGGACTAGATATGGTCCATATGGGTAGGAAACACCGGTCTTTTGTTCTGGGCACACTCAGATTTCCTGCTGTATTAGAGACTCTAGAAAGCAAGAGTGTGCTTCTCGCTCTAAAGCAGACTGTGATCCATGGATGAGAACTATGCTGTGTGTTTCCCTTCAGAAATGGACTTAAATCCCAGGCTCTGTGTCTTACTAAAAGCAAGACTTCTTTTCAGGTAAGGGCAGTCACTTTTCAGTTCAAAGAAACTACATCATTCACTAAGCTCACACGTTTCTCCTCTTAACTGACAAGCATTGGATGTTAGAGGACCAGTGCTTTGTATCACTTTCAGAAGCAGAGTTGGACTAGATATGGTCCGTATGTATAGGAAACACCGTTCTTTTGTTCTCAGCACACTCACGTTTCCTGCTGTCTTAGAGACTGTAGAAAGCAAGAGCATGCTTCTCGCTCTAAAGCAGAGTGTGATACATGGGTGAGAACTATGCTGTGTGTTTCCCTTCAGAAAAGGAGTTAAATCCCAGGCTCTGTGTCTTCCTACAAGCAAGACTTCGTTTCAGGTAAGGGCAGTCACTTTTCAGCTCAAATGAACTACATAGTTCACGGAGCTCACACGTTTCTCATCTTAACAGACAAGCATTGGATGTTAGAGGACCAGTCCTTTGTATCAGTTTCAGAAGCAGAGTTGGACTAGATATGGTCCGTGTGTAGGAAACACCGTTCTTTTCTTCTCAGCACACTCACGTTTCCTGCTGTCTTAGAGACTCTAGAAAGCAAGAGCGTGCTTCTTGTTCTAAAGCAGAGTGTGATCAATGAATGAGACAATGCGGTGTGTTTCACTTCAGAAATAGAGTTAAATCCCATGCTCTGAGTCTCCCTACAAGCAAGACTTCGTTTCAGGTAAGGGCAGTCACTTTTCTGCTCAAAGGAACTACATCCTTCACGAAGCTCACACGTTTCTCATCTTAACTGACAACCATTGGATGTTAGAGGACCAGTGCATTGTATCAGTTTCAGAAGAAGATTTGTACTAAATATAGGGCATATGTGTAGGAAACACCGTTCTTTTGTTCTGGGCACACTTAGATTTCCTGCTATATTAGAGAATCTAGAAAGCAAGAGCGTGCTTCTTGCTCTAAAGCAGAGTGTGATCCATGGATGAGAACTATGCTGTGTGTTTCCCTTCAGAAATGGAGTTAAATCCCAGGCTCTGAGTCTTCCTACAGGCAAGACTTCGTTTCAGGTAAGGGCAGTCACTTTTCTGCTCAAACGAACTACATCGTTCATGAAGCTCAAACGTTTCTCATCTTAATTGACAAGCATTGGATGTTAGAGGACCAGTGCTTTGTATCAGTTTCAGAAGAAGAGTTGGACTAGATATCGTCCGTATGTGTAGGAAACACCGTTCTTTTGTTCTCAGCACACTCAGGTTTCCTGCTGTCTTAGAGACTTTAGAAAGAAAGAGCGTGCTTCTCGCTCTAAAGCAGAGTGTGATCCATGGATGAGAACTATGCTGTGTGTTTCCCTTCAGAAATGGAGTTAAATCCCAGGCTCTGTGTCTTCCTACAAGCAAGACTTCGTTTCAGGTAAGGGCAGTCACTTTTCAGCTCAAACGAACTACATCCTTCACTGAGCTCACACGTTTCTCATCTTAACAGACAAGCATTGGATGTTAGAGGACCAGTGCATTGTATCAGTTTCAGAAGAAGATTTGGACTACATAAATTCAGGATGTGTAGGAAACACCGTTCTTTTGTTCTGGGCACACTCAGATTTCCTGCTGTATTAGAGACTCTATAAAGCAAGAGCGTCCTTCTTGCTCTAAAGCAAAGTGTGATCCCTTGATGAGAACTATGCTGTATGTTTCCCTTCAGAAATGGAGTTAAATCCCAGACTCTGTGTCTTCCTACAGGCAAGTCTTCGTTTCAGGTAAGGGCAGTCACTTTTCAGCTCAAAGGAACTACGTCATTCACTAAGCTCACACGTTTCTCAACTTAACTGACAAGCATTGGATGTTAGAGGACCAGTGCATTGTATCTGTTTCAGAAGCAGATTTGGAATAGATATGGTCCCGATGTGTAGGAAACACCATTATTTTGTTCTCAGCACACTCACGTTTCCTGCAGTCTTAGAGACTTTAGAAAGCAAGAGCGTGCTTCTCGCTCTAAAGCAGAGTGTGATCCATGGATGCGAACACTGCTGTGTGTTTCACTTCAGAAATGGAGTTAAATCCCATGCTCTGAGTCTTCCTACAAGCAAGACTTCGTTTCAGGTAAGGGCAGTCACTTTTCTGCTCAAACGAACTACATCTTTCACGAAGCTCACACGTTTCTCATCTTAACTGACAAGCATTGGATGTTAGAGGACCAGTGCATTCTATCAGTTTCAGAAGAAGATTTGGATTACATATTGTCCTTAAGTGTAGGAAACACCGTTCTTTTGTTCTGGGCACACTCATATTTCCTGCTCTATTAGAGACTCTATAAAGCAAGAGTGTGCTTCTTGCTCTAAAGCAGAGTGTGATCCATGGATGAGAACTGTGCTGTGTGTTTCACTTCAGAAATGGAGTTAAATCTCAGGCTCTGAGTCTTCCTACATGCAAGTTTTCGTTTCAGGTAAGGGTAGTCACTTTTCAGCTCAAAGGAACTACATCGTTCACTGAGCTCAGACGTTTCTCATCTTAACAGACAAGCATTGGATGTTAGAGGACCAGTCCTTTGTATCAGTTTCAGAAGCAGAGTTGGACTAGATATGGTCCGTATGTGTAGGAAACACCGTTCTTTCTTCTCAGCACACTCACGTTTCCTGCTGTCTTAGAGACTCTAGAAAGCAAGAGCATGCTTCTTGTTCTAAAGCAGAGTGTGATCAATGAATGAGACAATGCTGTGTGTTTCACTTCAGAAATGGAGTTAAATCCCATGCTCTGAGTCTCCCTACAAGCAAGACTTCGTTTCAGTTAAGGGCAGTCACTTTTTTGCTCAAAGGAACTACATCCTTCACGAAGCTCACACGTTTCTCATCTTAACTGACAACCATTGGATGTTAGAGGACCAGTGCATTGTATCAGTTTCAGAAGAAGATTTGGACTACATATAGGCCGTATGTGTAGGAAACACCGTTCTTTTGTTCTGGGCACACTCAGATTTCCTGCTATATTAGAGAATCTAGAAAGCAAGAGCGTGCTTCTTGCTCTAAATCAGAGTGTGATCAATGGATGAGAACTATGCTGTTTGTTTCCCTTCAGAAATGGAATTAAATCCCAGGCTCTGTGTCTTCCTACAGGAAAGACTTCGTTTCAGGTAAGGGCAGTCACTTTAATGCTCAAACGAACTACATCGTTCACGAAGCTCAAACGTTTCTCATCTTAATTGACAAGCATTGGATGTTAGAGGACCAGTGCTTTGTATCAGTTTCAGAAGAAGAGTTGATCTAGATATCGTCCGTATGTGTAGGAAACACCGTTCTTTTTTTCTCAGCACACTCACGTTTCCTGCTGTCTTAGAGACTTTAGAAAGCAAGAGCGTGCTTCTTGCTCTAAAGCAGAGTGTGATCCATGGATGAGAACTATGCTGTGTGTTTCCCTTCAGAAATGGAGTTAAATCCCAGGCTCTGTGTCTTCCTACAAGCAAGACTTCGTTTCAGGTAAGGGCAGTCACTTTTCAGCTTAAATGAACTACATTGTTCACGAAGCTCACACGTTTCTCATCTTAACAGACAAGCATTGGATGTTAGAGGACCAGTGCATTGTATCTGTTTCAGAAGCAGAGTTGGAATAGATATGGTCCCGATGTGTAGGAAACACCATTATTTTGTTCTCAGCACACTCACGTTTCCTGCAGTCTTAGAGACTTTAGAAAGCAAGAGCGTGCTTCTCGCTCTAAAGCAGAGTGTGATCCATGGATGCGAACACTGCTGTGTGTTTCACTTCAGAAATGGAGTTAAATCCCATGCTCTGAGTCTTCCTACAAGCAAGACTTCGTTTCAGGTAAGGGCAGTCACTTTTCTGCTCAAACGAACTACATCTTTCACGAAGCTCACACGTTTCTCATCTTAACTGACAAGCATTGGATGTTAGAGGACCAGTGCATTCTATCAGTTTCAGAAGAAGATTTGGATTACATATTGTCCTTAAGTGTAGGAAACACCGTTCTTTTGTTCTGGGCACACTCATATTTCCTGCTGTATTAGAGACTCTATAAAGCAAGAGTGTGCTTCTTGCTCTAAAGCAGAGTGTGATCCATGGATGAGAACTGTGCTGTGTGTTTCACTTCAGAAATGGAGTTAAATCCCAGGCTCTGAGTCTCCCTACAAGCAAGACTTCGTTTCAGGTAAGGGCAGTCACTTTTCTGCTCAAAGGAACTACATCGTTCACGAAGCTCACACGTTTCTCATCTTAACAGACAAGCATTGGATTTTACAGGACCAGTGTTTTGTATCAATTTCAGAAGCAGAGTTGGACTATATAATGTCCTTATGTGTAGGAAACACCGTTCTTTTGTTCTCAGCACACTCACGTTTCATGCTTTCTTAGAGAGTCTAGAAAGCAAGAGCGTGCTTCTCGCTCTAAAGCAGACTGTGATCCATGGATGAGAACTATGCTGTGTGTTTGCCTTCAGAAATGGAGTTAAATCCCAGGCTCTGAGTCTTCCTACAAGCAAGACTTCGTTTCAGGTAAGGGCAGTCACTTTTCTGCTCAAACGAACTACATCATTCACTGAGCTCACACGTTTCTCATATAACAGACAAGCATTGGATGTTAGAGGACCAGTGCTTTGTATCAGTTTCAGAAGCAGAGTTGGACTAGATATGGTCTGTAAGTGTAGGAAACACCGTTCTTTTGTTCTCAGCACACTCACGTTTCCTGCTGTCTTAGAGACTCTAGAAAGCAAGAGCGTGCTTCTTGTTCTAAAGCAGACTGTGATCAATTGATGATTACAGTGCTGTGTGTTTTACTTCAGAAATGGAGTTAAATCCCAGGCTCTGAGTCTTCCTATAAGCAAGACTTCAATTCAGGTAAGGGCAGTCAATTTTCTGCTCAAATGTACTACATCATACACGAAGCTCACACGTTTTTCATCTTAATTGACAAGCATTGGATGTTAGAAGCCCAGTGCTTTGTTTCAGTTTCAGAAGAAGAGTTGGACTAGATATGGTCCATATGTGTAGGAAACACCGGTCTTTTGTTCTGGGCACACTCAGATTTCCTGCTGTATTAGAGACTCTAGAAAGCAAGAATGTGCTTCTCGCTCTAAAGCAGAGTGTGATCCATGGATGAGAACTATGCTGTGTGTTTCCCTTCAGAAATGGAGTTAAATCCCAGGCTCTGAGTCTTCCTACAGGCAAGACTTCGTTTCAGGTAAGGGCAGTCACTTTTCTGCTCAAACGAACTACATCGTTCATGAAGCTCAAACGTTTCTCATCTTAATTGACAAGCATTGGATGTTAGAGGACCAGTGCTTTGTATCAGTTTCAGAAGAAGAGTTGGACTAGATATCGTCCGTATGTGTAGGAAACACCGTTCTTTTGTTCTCAGCACACTCAGGTTTCCTGCTGTTTTAGAGACTTTAGAAAGAAAGAGCGTGCTTCTCGCTCTAAAGCAGAGTGTGATCCATGGATGAGAACTATGCTGTGTGTTTCCCTTCAGAAATGGAGTTAAATCCCAGGCTCTGTGTCTTCCTACAAGCAAGACTTCATTTCAGGTAAGGGCAGTCACTTTTCAGCTCAAACGAACTACATCCTTCACTGAGCTCACACGTTTCTCATCTTAACAGACAAGCATTGGATGTTAGAGGACCAGTGCATTGTATCAGTTTCAGAAGAAGATTTGGACTACATAAAGTCAGTATGTGTAGGAAACACCGTTCTTTTGTTCTGGGCACACTCAGATTTCCTGCTGTATTAGAGACTCTATAAAGCAAGAGCGTCCTTCTTGCTCTAAAGCAAAGTGTGATCCCTTGAGGAGAACTATGCTGTATGTTTCCATTCAGAAATGGAGTTAAATCCCAGACTCTGTGTCTTTCTACAGGCAAGTCTTCGTTTCAGGTAAGGGCAGTCACTTTTCAGCTCAAAGGAACTACGTCATTCACTAAGCTCACACGTTTCTCAACTTAACTGACAAGCATTGGATGTTAGAGGACCAGTGCATTGTATCTGTTTCAGAAGCAGATTTGGAATAGATATGGTCCCGATGTGTAGGAAACACCATTATTTTGTTCTCAGCACACTCACGTTTCCTGCAGTCTTAGAGACTTTAGAAAGCAAGAGCGTGCTTCTCGCTCTAAAGCAGAGTGTGATCCATGGATGCGAACACTGCTGTGTGTTTCACTTCAGAAATGGAGTTAAATCCCATGCTCTGAGTCTTCCTACAAGCAAGACTTCGTTTCAGGTAAGGGCAGTCACTTTTCTGCTCAAACGAACTACATCTTTCACGAAGCTCACACGTTTCTCATCTTAACTGACAAGCATTGGATGTTAGAGGACCAGTGCTTTCTATCAGTTTCAGAAGAAGATTTGGATTACATATTGTCCTTAAGTGTAGGAAACACCGTTCTTTTGTTCTGGGCAAACTCATATTTCCTGCTGTATTAGAGACTCTATAAAGCAAGAGTGTGCTTCTTGCTCTAAAGCAGAGTGTGATCCATGGATGAGAACTGTGCTGTGTGTTTCACTTCAGAAATGGAGTTAAATCTCAGGCTCTGAGTCTTCCTACATGCAAGTTTTCGTTTCAGGTAAGGGTAGTCACTTTTCAGCTCAAAGGAACTACATCCTTCACTGAGCTCAGACGTTTCTCATCTTAACAGACAAGCATTGGATGTTAGAGGACCAGTCCTTTGTATCAGTTTCAGAAGCAGAGTTGGACTAGATATGGTCCGTATGTGTAGGAAACACCGTTCTTTCTTCTCAGCACACTCAAGTTTCCTGCTGTCTTAGAGACTCTAGAAAGCAAGAGCATGCTTCTTGTTCTAAAGCAGAGTGTGATCAATGAATGAGACAATGCTGTGTGTTTCACTTCAGAAATGGAGTTAAATCCCATGCTCTGAGTCTCCCTACAAGCAAGACTTCGTTTCAGTTAAGGGCAGTCACTTTTTTGCTCAAAGGAACTACATCCTTCACGAAGCTCACACGTTTCTCATCTTAACTGACAACCATTGGATGTTAGAGGACCAGTGCATTGTATCAGTTTCAGAAGAAGATTTGGACTACATATAGGCCGTATGTGTAGGAAACACCGTTCTTTTGTTCTGGGCACACTCAGATTTCCTGCTATATTAGAGAATCTAGAAAGCAAGAGCGTGCTTCTTGCTCTAAATCAGAGTGTGATCAATGGATGAGAACTATGCTGTGTGTTTCCCTTCAGAAATGGAGTTAAATCCCAGGCTCTGTGTCTTCCTACAGGAAAGACTTCGTTTCAGGTAAGGGCAGTCACTTTAATGCTCAAACGAACTACATCGTTCACGAAGCTCAAACGTTTCTCATCTTAATTGACAAGCATTGGATGTTAGAGGACCAGTGCTTTGTATCAGTTTCAGAAGAAGAGTTGATCTAGATATCGTCCGTATGTGTAGGAAACACCGTTCTTTTTTTCTCAGCACACTCACGTTTCCTGCTGTCTTAGAGACTTTAGAAAGCAAGAGCGTGCTTCTTGCTCTAAAGCAGAGTGTGATCCATGGATGAGAACTATGCTGTGTGTTTCCCTTCAGAAATGGAGTTAAATCCCAGGCTCTGTGTCTTCCTACAAGCAAGACTTCGTTTCAGGTAAGGGCAGTCACTTTTCAGCTTAAATGAACTACATTGTTCACGAAGCTCACACGTTTCTCATCTTAACAGACAAGCATTGGATGTTAGAGGACCAGTGCATTGTATCTGTTTCAGAAGCAGAGTTGGAATAGATATGGTCCCGATGTGTAGGAAACACCATTATTTTGTTCTCAGCACACTCACGTTTCCTGCAGTCTTAGAGACTTTAGAAAGCAAGAGCGTGCTTCTCGCTCTAAAGCAGAGTGTGATCCATGGATGCGAACACTGCTGTGTGTTTCACTTCAGAAATGGAGTTAAATCCCATGCTCTGAGTCTTCCTACAAGCAAGACTTCGTTTCAGGTAAGGGCAGTCACTTTTCTGCTCAAACGAACTACATCTTTCACGAAGCTCACACGTTTCTCATCTTAACTGACAAGCATTGGATGTTAGAGGACCAGTGCATTCTATCAGTTTCAGAAGAAGATTTGGATTACATATTGTCCTTAAGTGTAGGAAACACCGTTCTTTTGTTCTGGGCACACTCATATTTCCTGCTGTATTAGAGACTCTATAAAGCAAGAGTGTGCTTCTTGCTCTAAAGCAGAGTGTGATCCATGGATGAGAACTGTGCTGTGTGTTTCACTTCAGAAATGGAGTTAAATCCCAGGCTCTGAGTCTCCCTACAAGCAAGACTTCGTTTCAGGTAAGGGCAGTCACTTTTCTGCTCAAAGGAACTACATCGTTCACGAAGCTCACACGTTTCTCATCTTAACAGACAAGCATTGGATTTTACAGGACCAGTGTTTTGTATCAATTTCAGAAGCAGAGTTGGACTATATAATGTCCTTATGTGTAGGAAACACCGTTCTTTTGTTCTCAGCACACTCACGTTTCATGCTTTCTTAGAGAGTCTAGAAAGCAAGAGCGTGCTTCTCGCTCTAAAGCAGACTGTGATCCATGGATGAGAACTATGCTGTGTGTTTGCCTTCAGAAATGGAGTTAAATCCCAGGCTCTGAGTCTTCCTACAAGCAAGACTTCGTTTCACGTAAGGGCAGTCACTTTTCTGCTCAAACGAACTACATCATTCACTGAGCTCACACGTTTCTCATATAACAGACAAGCATTGGATGTTAGAGGACCAGTGCTTTGTATCAGTTTCAGAAGCAGAGTTGGACTAGATATGGTCTGTAAGTGTAGGAAACACCGTTCTTTTGTTCTCAGCACACTCACGTTTCCTGCTGTCTTAGAGACTCTAGAAAGCAAGAGCGTGCTTCTTGTTCTAAAGCAGACTGTGATCAATTGATGATTACAGTGCTGTGTGTTTTACTACAGAAATGGAGTTAAATCCCAGGCTCTGAGTCTTCCTATAAGCAAGACTTCAATTCAGGTAAGGGCAGTCACTTTTCTGCTGAAATGTACTACATCATACACGAAGCTCACACGTTTCTCATATAACAGACAAGCATTGGATGTTAGAGGACCAGTGCTTTGTATCAGTTTCAGAAGCAGAGTTGGACTAGATATGGTCTGTAAGTGTAGGAAACACCGGTCTTTTGTTCTGGGCACACTCAGATTTCCTGCTGTATTAGAGACTCTAGAAAGCAAGAGTGTGCTTCTCGCTCTAAAGCAGACTGTGATACATGGGTGAGAACTATGCTTTGTGTTTCCCGTCAGAAAAGGAGTTAAATCCCAGGCTCTGTGTCTTCCTACAAGCAAGACTTCGTTTCAGGTAAGGGCAGTCACTTTTCAGCTCAAACGAACTACATAGTTCACGGAGCTCACACGTTTCTCATCTTAACAGACAAGCATTGGATGTTAGAGGACCAGTCCTTTGTATCAGTTTCAGAAGCAGAGTTGGACTAGATATGGTCCGTATGTGTAGGAAACACCGTTCTTTTCTTCTCAGCACACTCACGTTTCCTGCTGTCTTAGAGACTCTAGAAAGCAAGAGCGTGCTTCTTGTTCTAAAGCAGAGTGTGATCAATGAATGAGACAATGCGGTGTGTTTCACTTCAGAAATAGAGTTAAATCCCATGCTCTGAGTCTCCCTACAAGCAAGACTTCGTTTCAGGTAAGGGCAGTCACTTTTCTGCTCAAAGGAACTACATCCTTCACGAGGCTCACACGTTTCTCATCTTAACTGACAACCATTGGATGTTAGAGGACCAGTGCATTGTATCAGTTTCAGAAGAAGATTTGGACTAAATATAGGGCATATGTGTAGGAAACACCGTTCTTTTGTTCTGGGCACACTCAGATTTCCTGCTATATTAGAGAATCTAGAAAGCAAGAGCATGCTTCTTGCTCTAAAGCAGAGTGTGATCCATGGATGAGAACTATGCTGTGTGTTTCCCTTCAGAAATGGAGTTAAATCCCAGGCTCTGAGTCTTCCTACGGGCAAGACTTCGTTTCAGGTAAGGGCAGTCACTTTTCTGCTCAAACGAACTACATCGTTCATGAAGCTCAAACGTTTCTCATCTTAATTGACAAGCATTGGATGTTAGAGGACCAGTGCTTTGTATCAGTTTCAAAAGAAGAGTTGGACTAGATATCGTCCGTATGTGTAGGAAACACCGTTCTTTTGTTCTCAGCACACAAAGGTTTCCTGCTGTTTTAGAGACTTTAGAAAGAAAGAGCGTGCTTCTCGCTCTAAAGCAGAGTGTGATCCATGGATGAGAACTATGCTGTGTGTTTCACTTCAGATATGGAGTTAAATCCCAGGCTCTGTGTCTTCCTACAAGCAAGACTTCGTTTCAGGTAAGGGCAGTCACTTTTCAGCTCAAAGGAACTACATCCTTCACTGAGCTCACACGTTTCTCATCTTAACAGACAAGCATTGGATGTTAGAGGACCAGTGCATTGTATCAGTTTCAGAAGAAGATTTGGACTACATAAAGTCAGTATGTGTAGGAAACACCGTTCTTTTGTTCTGGGCACACTCAGATTTCCTGCTGTATTAGAGACTCTATAAAGCAAGAGCGTCCTTCTTGCTCTAAAGCAAAGTGTGATCCCTTGATGAGAACTATGCTGTATGTTTCCCTTCAGAAATGGAGTTAAATCCCAGACTCTGTGTCTTCCTACAGGCAAGTCTTCGTTTCAGGTAAGGGCAGTCACTTTTCAGCTCAAAGGAACTACGTCATTCACTAAGCTCACACGTTTCTCAACTTAACTGACAAGCATTGGATGTTAGAGGACCAGTGCATTGTATCTGTTTCAGAAGCAGATTTGGAATAGATATGGTCCCGATGTGTAGGAAACACCATTATTTTGTTCTCAGCACACTCACGTTTCCTGCAGTCTTAGAGACTTTAGAAAGCAAGAGCGTGCTTCTCGCTCTAAAGCAGAGTGTGATCCATGGATGAGAACTATGCTGTGTGTTTCCCTTCAGAAATGGAGTTAAATCCCAGGCTCTGTGTCTTCCTACAGGAAAGACTTCGTTTCAGGTAAGGGCAGTCACTTTAATGCTCAAACGAACTACATCGTTCACGAAGCTCAAACGTTTCTCATCTTAATTGACAAGCATTGGATGTTAGAGGACCAGTGCTTTGTATCAGTTTCAGAAGAAGAGTTGATCTAGATATCGTCCGTATGTGTAGGAAACACCGTTCTTTTTTTCTCAGCACACTCACGTTTCCTGCTGTCTTAGAGACTTTAGAAAGCAAGAGCGTGCTTCTTGCTCTAAAGCAGAGTGTGATCCATGGATGAGAACTATGCTGTGTGTTTCCCTTCAGAAATGGAGTTAAATCCCAGGCTCTGTGTCTTCCTACAAGCAAGACTTCGTTTCAGGTAAGGGCAGTCACTTTTCAGCTTAAATGAACTACATTGTTCACGAAGCTCACATGTTTCTCATCTTAACAGACAAGCATTGGATGTTAGAGGACCAGTGCATTGTATCTGTTTCAGAAGCAGAGTTGGAATAGATATGGTCCCGATGTGTAGGAAACACCATTATTTTGTTCTCAGCACACTCACGTTTCCTGCAGTCTTAGAGACTTTAGAAAGCAAGAGCGTGCTTCTCGCTCTAAAGCAGAGTGTGATCCATGGATGCGAACACTGCTGTGTGTTTCACTTCTGAAATGGAGTTAAATCCCAGGCTCTGAGTCTTCCTACAAGCAAGACTTCGTTTCAGGTAAGGGCAGTCACTTTTCTGCTCAAACAAACTACATCTTTCACGAAGCTCACACGTTTCTCATCTTAACTGACAAGCATTGGATGTTAGAGGACCAGTGCATTCTATCAGTTTCAGAAGAAGATTTGGATTACATATTGTCCTTAAGTGTAGGAAACACCGTTCTTTTGTTCTGGGCACACTCATATTTCCTGCTGTATTAGAGACTCTATAAAGCAAGAGTGTGCTTCTTGCTCTAAAGCAGAGTGTGATCCATGGATGAGAACTGTGCTGTGTGTTTCACTTCAGAAATGGAGTTAAATCTCAGGCTCTGAGTCTTCCTACATGCAAGACTTCGTTTCAGGTAAGGGTAGTCACTTTTCTGCTCAAACTAACTACAACGTTCACGAAGCTCAAACGTTTCTCATCTTAATTGACAAGCATTGGATGTTAGAGGACCAGTGCTTTGTATCAGTTTCAGAAGAAGAGTTGATCTAGATATCGTCCGTATGTGTAGGAAACACCGTTCTTTTTTTCTCAGCACACTCACGTTTCCTGCTGTCTTAGAGACTTTAGAAAGCAAGAGCGTGCTTCTTGCTCTAAAGCAGAGTGTGATCCATGGATGAGAACTATGCTGTGTGTTTCCCTTCAGAAATGGAGTTAAATCCCAGGCTCTGTGTCTTCCTACAAGCCAGACTTCGTTTCAGGTAAGGGCAGTCACTTTTCAGCTTAAATGAACTACATTGTTCACGAAGCTCACACGTTTCTCATCTTAACAGACAAGCATTGGATTTTAGAGGACCAGTGCTTTGTATCAGTTTCAGATGCAGAGTTGGACTATATAATGTTTGCAAATGTAGGAAACACCGTTCTTTTGTTCTCAGCACACTCAAGTTTCCTGCTGTATTAGAGACTCTAGAAAGCAAGAGAGTGCTTCTCGCTCTAAAGCAGAGTGTGATCCATGGATGAGAAGTATGCTGTGTGTTTCCCTTCAGAAATGGACTTAAATCCCAGACTCTGTGTCTTCCTACATGGAAGACTTCGTTTCAGGTAAGGGCAGTCACTTTTCAGTTCAAAGGAACTACATCATTCACTAAGCTCACACGTTTCTCCTCTTAACTGACAAGCATTGGATGTTAGAGGACCAGTGCTTTGTATCAGTTTCAGATGCAGAGTTGGACTATATAATGTCTGTAAGTGTAGGAGACACCGTTCTTTTGTTCTCAGCACACACACCTTTCCTGCTGTCTTAGAGAATCTAGATAGCAAGAGCGTGTTTCTTGTTCTAAAGCAGAGTGTGATGAATGGATGATTACACTGCTGTGTGTTTTAGTTCAGAAATGGAGTTAAATCCCAGGCTCTGAGTCTTCCTACAAGCAAGACTTCAATTCACGTAAGGGCAGTCACTTTTCTGCTCAAACGAACTACATTGTTCACGAAGCTCACACGTTTCTCATCTTAACTGACAAGCATTGGATGTAAGATGGTCAGTTCTTTGTATCAGTTTCAGAAGCAGATTTGGACTACATATGGTCCATTTGTGTAGGAAACACCCTTCTTTTGTTCTGGGCACACTCAGATTTCCTGCTGTATTAGAGACTCTAGAAAGCAAGAGTGTGCTTCTCGCTCTAAAGCAGAGTGTGATCCATGGATGAGAACTGTGCTGTGTGTTTCACTTCGGAAATGGAGTTAAATCTCAGGCTCTGAGTCTTCCTACATGCAAGACTTCGTTTCAGGTAAGGGTAGTCACTTTTCAGCTCAAAGGAACTACATCATTCACTAAGCTCCCACGTTTCTCAACTTAACTGACAAGCATTGGATGTTAGAGGACCAGTGCATTGTATCTGTTTCAGAAGCAGAGTTGGAATAGATATGGTCCCGATGTGTAGGAAACACCATTATTTTGTTCTCAGCACACTCACGTTTCCTGCAGTCTTAGAGATTTTAGAAAGCAAGAGCGTGCTTCTCGCTCTAAAGCAGAGTGTGATCCATGGATGCGAACACTGCTGTGTGTTTCACTTCAGAAATGGAGTTAAATCCCATGCTCTGAGTCTTCCTACAAGCAAGACTTCGTTTCAGGTAAGGGCAGTCACTTTTCTGCTCAAACGAACTACATCTTTCACGAAGCTCACACGTTTCTCATCTTAACTGACAAGCATTGGATGTTAGAGGACCAGTGCATTCTATCAGTTTCAGAAGAAGATTTGGATTACATATTGTCCTTAAGTGTAGGAAACACCGTTCTTTTGTTCTGGGCACACTCATATTTCCTGCTGTATTAGAGACTCTATAAAGCAAGAGTGTGCTTCTTGCTCTAAAGCAGAGTGTGATCCATGGATGAGAACTGTGCTGTGTGTTTCACTTCAGAAATGGAGTTAAATCTCAGGCTCTGAGTCTTCCTACATGCAAGACTTCGTTTCAGGTAAGGGTAGTCACTTTTCTGCTCAAACGAACTACATCGTTCACGAAGCTCAAACGTTTCTCATCTTAATTGACAAGCATTGGATGTTAGAGGACCAGTGCTTTGTATCAGTTTCAGAAGAAGAGTTGATCTAGATATCGTCCGTATGTGTAGGAAACACCGTTCTTTTTTTCTCAGCACACTCACGTTTCCTGCTGTCTTAGAGACTTTAGAAAGCAAGAGCGTGCTTCTTGCTCTAAAGCAGAGTGTGATCCATGGATGAGAACTATGCTGTGTGTTTCCCTTCAGAAATGGAGTTAAATCCCAGGCTCTGTGTCTTCCTACAAGCAAGATTTCGTTTCAGGTAAGGGCAGTCACTTTTCAGCTTAAATGAACTACATTGTTCACGAAGCTCACACGTTTCTCATCTTAACAGACAAGCATTGGATTTTAGAGGACCAGTGCTTTGTATCAGTTTCAGATGCAGAGTTGGACTATATAATGTCTGTAATTGTAGGAAACACCGTACTTTTGTTCTCAGCACACTCAAGTTTCCTGCTGTATTAGAGACTCTAGAAAGCAATAGAGTGCTTCTCGCTCTAAAGCAGAGTGTGATCCATGGATGAGAACTATGCTGTGTGTTTCCCTTCAGAAATGGACTTAAATCCCAGGCTCTGTGTCTTCCTACAGGCAAGACTTCGTTTCAGGTAAGGGCAGTCACTTTTCAGTTCAAAGGAACTACATCATTCACTAAGCTCACACATTTCTCCTCTTAACTGACAAGCATTGGATGTTAGAGGACCAGTGCTTTGTATCACTTTCAGAAGCAGAGTTGGAATAGATATGGTCCGTATGTGTAGGAAACAAAGTTCTTTTCTTCTCAGCACATTCACGTTTCCTGCTGTCTTAGAGACTCTAGAAAGCAAGAGCGTGCTACTCGCTCTAAAGCAGAGTCTGATCCATGGATGAGAACTAAGCTTTGTGTTTCCCTACAGAAAAGGAGTTAAATCCAAGGCTCTGTGTCTTCCTACAAGCAAGACTTCGTTTCAGGTAAGGGCAGTCACTTTTCTGCTCAAACGAACTACATCGTTCACGAAGCTCACACGTTTCTCATCTTAATTGACAAGCATTGGATGTTAGAGGACCAGTGCTTTGTATCAGTTTCAGAAGAAGAGTTGGACTAGATATGGTCCATATGTGTAGGAAACACCGTTCTTTTGTTCTGGGCACACTCAGATTTCCTGCTGTATTAGAGACTCTAGAAAGCAAGAGTGTGCTTCTCGCTCTAAAGCAGACTGTGATCCATGGATGAGAACTATGCTGTGTGTTTGCCTTCCGAAATGGAGTTAAATCCCAGGCTCTGAGTCTTCCTACAAGCAAGACTTCGTTTCAGGTAAGGGCAGGCACTTTTCTGCTCAAACGAACTACATCATTCACTGAGCTCACACGTTTCTCATCTTAACTGACAAGCATTGGATGTTAGAGGGTCAGTGCTTTGTATCAGTTTCAGAAGTAGATTTGGACTAGATATGGTCCATATGTGCAGGAAACACCGTTCTTTTGTTCTGGGCACACTCAGATTTCCTGCTGTCTTAGAGACTCTACAAAGCAAGAGCGTGCTTCTTGCTCTAAAGCAGAGTGTGATCCATGGATGAGAACTATGCTGTGTGTTTCCCTTCAGAAATGGAGTTAAATCCCAGGCTCTGTGTCTTCCTACAAGCAAGACTTCGTTTCGGGTCCGGGCAGTCACTTTTCAGCTCAAACGAACTACATCGTTCACTGAGCTCACACGTTTCTCATCTTAACAGACAAGCATTGGATGTTAGAGGACCAGTGCTTTGTATCAGTTTAAGAAGCAGAGTTGGACTAGATATGGTCCGTATGTGTAGGAAACACCGTTCTTTGTTCTCAGCACACTCAGGTTTCCTGCTGTCTTAGAGACTCTAGAAAGCAAGAGCGTGCTTCTTGTTCTAAAGCAGAGTGTGATCAATGGATGTGACAATGCTGTGTGTTTCACTTAAGAAATGGAGTTAAATCCCATGCTCTGATTCTCTGTTCAAGCAAGATTTCGTTTCAGGTAAGGGCAGTCACTTTTCTGCTCAAAGAAACTACATCGTTCACAAAGCTCACACGTTTCTCATCTTAATTGAGGAGCATTGGATGTTAGAGGACCAGTGCAATGTATCAGTTTAGGAAGAAGATTTGGACTACATATATTCAGTATGTGTAGGAAACACCGTTCTTTTGTTCTGGGCACACTCATATTTCCTGCTGTATTAGAGATTCTAGAAAGCAAGATCGTGCTTCTTGCTCTAAAGCAGAGTGTGATCCATGGATGAGAACTATGCTGTGTGTTTCCCTTCAGAAATGGAGTTAAATCCCAGGCTCTGTGTCTTCCTACAGGCAATACTTCGTTTCAGGTAAGCACAGTCACTTTTCAGGTCAAACGAACTACATCTTTCACGAAGCTCACACGTTTCTCATCTTAACAGACAAGCATTGGATGTTGGAGGACCAGTGCTTTGTATCAGTTTCAGAAGGAGATTTGGACTAGATATGGTCCATATGTGTAGGAAACACCGTTCTTTTGTTCTCAGCAAACTCACGTTTCCTGTTGTCTTAGAGACTCTAGAAAGCAAGAGTGTGCTTCTCACTCTAAAGCAGAGTGTGATCCATGGTTGAGAACACTGCTATGTGTTTCACTTCAGAAATGGAGTTAAATCCCAGGCTCTGTGTCTTCCTATACGCAAGACTTCGTTTCAGGTAAGGGCAGTCACTTTTCTGCTCAAATGAACTACATCATTCACTGAGCTCACACGTTTCTCATATAACAGACAAGCATTGGATGTTAGAGGACCAGTGCTTTGTATCAGTTTCAGAAGCAGAGTTGGACTAGATATGGTCCGTAAGTGTAGGAAACACCGTTCTTTTGTTCTCAGCACACTCACGTTTCCTGCTGTCTTAGAGACTCTAGAAAGCAAGAGCGTGCTTCTTGTTCTAAAGCAGACTGTGATCAATTGATGATTATAGTGCTGTGTGTTTTACTTCAGAAATGGAGTTAAATCCCAGGCTCTGAGTCTTCCTATAAGCAAGACTTCAATTCAGGTAAGGGCAGTCACTTTTCTGCTCAAATGTACTACATCATACACGAAGCTCACACGTTTCTCATCTTAATTGACAAGCATTGGATGTTAGAGGACCAGTGCTTTGTATCAGTTTCAGAAGAAGAATTGGACTAGATATGGTCCATATGTGTAGGAAACACCGGTCTTTTGTTCTGGGCACACTCAGATTTCCTGCTGTATTAGAGACTCTAGAAAGCAAGAGTGTGCTTCTCGCTCTAAAGCAGACTGTGATCCATGGATGAGAACTATGCTGTGTGTTTGCCTTCAGAAATGCAGTTAAATCCCAGTCTCTGAGTCTTCCTACAAGCAAGACTTCGTTTCAGGTAAGGGCAGTCACTTTTCTGCTCAAACGAACTACATCATTCACTGAGCTCACACGTTTCTCATCTTAACTGACAAGCATTGGATGTTAGAGGGTCAGTGCTTTGTATCAGTTTCAGAAGAAGATTTGGATTACATATTGTCCTTAAGTGTAGGAAACACCGTTCTTTTGTTCTGGGCACACTCATATTTCCTGCTGTATTAGAGACTCTATAAAGCAAGAGTGTGCTTCTTGCTCTAAAGCAGAGTGTGATCCATGGATGAGAACTGTGCTGTGTGTTTCACTTCAGAAATGGAGTTAAATCTCAGGCTCTGAGTCTTCCTACATGCAAGACTTCGTTTCAGGTAAGGATAGTCACTTTTCTGCTCAAACGAACTACATCGTTCACGAAGCTCAAACGTTTCTCATCTTAATTGACAAGCATTGGATGTTAGAGGACCAGTGCTTTGTATCAGTTTCAGAAGAAGAGTTGATCTAGATATCGTCCGTATGTGTAGGAAACACCGTTCTTTTTTTCTCAGCACACTCACGTTTCCTGCTGTCTTAGAGACTTTAGAAAGCAAGAGCGTGCTTCTTGCTCTAAAGCAGAGTGTGATCCATGGATGAGAACTATGCTGTGTGTTTCCCTTCAGAAATGGAGTTAAATCCCAGGCTCTGTGTCTTCCTACAGGCAATACTTCGTTTCAGGTAAGCACAGTCACTTTTCAGGTCAAACGAACTACATCTTTCACGAAGCTCACACGTTTCTCATCTTAACAGACAAGCATTGGATGTTGGAGGACCAGTGCTTTGTATCAGTTTCAGAAGGAGATTTGGACTAGATATGGTCCATATGTGTAGGAAACACCGTTCTTTTGTTCTCAGCAAACTCACGTTTCCTGTTGTCTTAGAGACTCTAGAAAGCAAGAGTGTGCTTCTCACTCTAAAGCAGAGTGTGATCCATGGTTGAGAACACTGCTATGTGTTTCACTTCAGAAATGGAGTTAAATCCCAGGCTCTGTGTCTTCCTATACGCAAGACTTCGTTTCAGGTAAGGGCAGTCACTTTTCTGCTCAAATGAACTACATCATTCACTGAGCTCACACGTTTCTCATATAACAGACAAGCATTGGATGTTAGAGGACCAGTGCTTTGTATCAGTTTCAGAAGTAGATTTGGACTAGATATGGTCCATATGTGCAGGAAACACCGTTCTTTTGTTCTGGGCACACTCAGATTTCCTGCTGTCTTAGAGACTCTAGAAAGCAAGAGCGTGCTTCTTGTTCTAAAGCAGAGTATGATCAATGGATGAGACAATGCTGTGTGTTTTACTTCAGAAATGGAGTTAAATCCCAGGCTCTGTGTCTTCCTACAAGCAAGTCTTCGTTTCAGGTAAGGGCAGTCACTTTTCAGCTCAAACGAACTACATCCTTCACTGAGCTCACACGTTTCTCATCTTAACAGACAAGCATTGGATGTTAGAGGACCAGTGCATTGTATCAGTTTCAGAAGAAGATTTGGACTACATAAAGTCAGTATGTGTAGGAAACACCGTTCTTTTGTTCTGGGCACACTCAGATTTCCTGCTGTATTAGAGACTCTATAAAGCAAGAGCTTGCTTCTTGCTCTAAAGCAAAGTGTGATCCCTTGATGAGAACTATGCTGTATGTTTCCCTTCAGAAATGGAGTTAAATCCCAGGCTCTGTGTCTTCCTACAAGCCAGACTTCGTTTCAGGTAAGGGCAGTCACTTTTCAGCTTAAATGAACTACATTGTTCACGAAGCTCACACGTTTCTCATCTTAACAGACAAGCATTGGATT
This sequence comes from Onychomys leucogaster, assembly GCA_949786385.1. NCBI lineage: Eukaryota > Metazoa > Chordata > Mammalia > Rodentia > Cricetidae > Onychomys > Onychomys leucogaster. The sequence goes on from CATKUP010000098.1 coordinate 1,340,308, forward strand.
TTAGAGGACCAGTGCTTTGTATCAGTTTCAGATGCAGAGTTGGACTATATAATGTTTGCAAATGTAGGAAACACCGTTCTTTTGTTCTCAGCACACTCAAGTTTCCTGCTGTATTAGAGAATCTAGAAAGCAAGAGAGTGCTTCTCGCTCTAAAGCAGAGTGTGATCCATGGATGAGAAGTATGCTGTGTGTTTCCCTTCAGAAATGGACTTAAATCCCAGGCTCTGTGTCTTCCTACAGGCAAGACTTCGTTTCAGGTAAGGGCAGTCACTTTTCAGTTCAAAGGAACTACATCATTCACTAAGCTCACACGTTTCTCCTCTTAACTGACAAGCATTGGATGTTAGAGGACCAGTGCTTTGTATCACTTTCAGAAGCAGAGTTGGACTAGATATGGTCCGTATGTGTAGGAAACAAAGTTCTTTTGTTCTCAGCACATTCACGTTTCCTGCTGTCTTAGAGACTGTAGAAAGCAAGAGCGTGCTACTCGCTCTAAAGCAGAGTCTGATCCATGGATGAGAACTAAGCTTTGTGTTTCCCTACAGAAAAGGAGTTAAATCCCAGGCTCTGTGTCTTCCTACAAGCAAGACTTCGTTTCAGGTAAGGGCAGTCAGTTTTCTGCTCAAACGAACTGCATAGTTCACGAAGCTCACACGTTTCTCATCTTAACTGACAAGCATTGGATGTTAGAAGGAAAGTGCTTTGTATCATTTTCAGAAGCAGATTTGGACTACATATGGTCCGTATGTGTAGGAAACACCGATCTTTTGTTATGGGCACACTCAGGTTTCCTGCTGTCTTAGAGACTTTAGAAAGCAAGAGCGTGCTTCTTGCTCTAAAGCAGAGTGTGATCCATTGATGAGAACTATGCTGTATGTTTCCCTTCAGAAATGGAGTTAAATCCCAGACTCTGTGTCTTCCTACATGGAAGACTTCGTTTCAGGTAAGGGCAGTCAGTTTTCAGCTCAAACGAACTACATCATTCACGAAGCTCACACTTTTCTCATCTTAACAGACAAGCATTGGATTTTAGAGGACCAGTGCTTTGTATCAGTTTCAGATGCAGAGTTGGACTATATAATGTCTGTAAGTGTAGGAGACACCGTTCTTTTGTTCTCAGCACACACACCTTTCCTGCTGTCTTAGAGAATCTAGATAGCAAGAGCGTGTTTCTTGTTCTAAAGCAGAGTGTGATGAATGGATGATTACACTGCTGTGTGTTTTAGTTCAGAAATGGAGTTAAATCCCAGGCTCTGAGTCTTCCTACAAGCAAGACTTCAATTCACGTAAGGGCAGTCACTTTTCTGCTCAAACGAACTACATTGTTCACGAAGCTCACACGTTTCTCATCTTAACTGACAAGCATTGGATGTAAGATGGTCAGTGCTTTGTATCAGTTTCAGAAGCAGATTTGGACTACATATGGTCCATTTGTGTAGGAAACACCCTTCTTTTGTTCTGGGCACACTCAGATTTCCTGCTGTATTAGAGACTCTAGAAAGCAAGAGTGTGCTTCTCGCTCTAAAGCAGAGTGTGATCCATGGATGAGAACTGTGCTGTGTGTTTCACTTCGGAAATGGAGTTAAATCTCAGGCTCTGAGTCTTCCTACATGCAAGACTTCGTTTCAGGTAAGGGTAGTCACTTTTCAGCTCAAAGGAACTACATCATTCACTAAGCTCCCACGTTTCTCAACTTAACTGACAAGCATTGGATGTTAGAGGACCAGTGCATTGTATCTGTTTCAGAAGCAGAGTTGGAATAGATATGGTCCCGATGTGTAGGAAACACCATTATTTTGTTCTCAGCACACTCACGTTTCCTGCAGTCTTAGAGATTTTAGAAAGCAAGAGCGTGCTTCTCGCTCTAAAGCAGAGTGTGATCCATGGATGCGAACACTGCTGTGTGTTTCACTTCAGAAATGGAGTTAAATCCCATGCTCTGAGTCTTCCTACAAGCAAGACTTCGTTTCAGGTAAGGGCAGTCACTTTTCTGCTCAAACGAACTACATCTTTCACGAAGCTCACACGTTTCTCATCTTAACTGACAAGCATTGGATGTTAGAGGACCAGTGCATTCTATCAGTTTCAGAAGAAGATTTGGATTACATATTGTCCTTAAGTGTAGGAAACACCGTTCTTTTGTTCTGGGCACACTCATATTTCCTGCTGTATTAGAGACTCTATAAAGCAAGAGTGTGCTTCTTGCTCTAAAGCAGAGTGTGATCCATGGATGAGAACTGTGCTGTGTGTTTCACTTCAGAAATGGAGTTAAATCTCAGGCTCTGAGTCTTCCTACATGCAAGACTTCGTTTCAGGTAAGGGTAGTCACTTTTCTGCTCAAACGAACTACATCGTTCACGAAGCTCAAACGTTTCTCATCTTAATTGACAAGCATTGGATGTTAGAGGACCAGTGCTTTGTATCAGTTTCAGAAGAAGAGTTGATCTAGATATCGTCCGTATGTGTAGGAAACACCGTTCTTTTTTTCTCAGCACACTCACGTTTCCTGCTGTCTTAGAGACTTTAGAAAGCAAGAGCGTGCTTCTTGCTCTAAAGCAGAGTGTGATCCATGGATGAGAACTATGCTGTGTGTTTCCCTTCAGAAATGGAGTTAAATCCCAGGCTCTGTGTCTTCCTACAGGCAATACTTCGTTTCAGGTAAGCACAGTCACTTTTCAGGTCAAACGAACTACATCTTTCACGAAGCTCACACGTTTCTCATCTTAACAGACAAGCATTGGATGTTGGAGGACCAGTGCTTTGTATCAGTTTCAGAAGGAGATTTGGACTAGATATGGTCCATATGTGTAGGAAACACCGTTCTTTTGTTCTCAGCAAACTCACGTTTCCTGTTGTCTTAGAGACTCTAGAAAGCAAGAGTGTGCTTCTCACTCTAAAGAAGAGTGTGATCCATGGTTGAGAACACTGCTATGTGTTTCACTTCAGAAATGGAGTTAAATCCCAGGCTCTGTGTCTTCCTATACGCAAGACTTCGTTTCAGGTAAGGGCAGTCACTTTTCTGCTCAAATGAACTACATCATTCACTGAGCTCACACGTTTCTCATATAACAGACAAGCATTGGATGTTAGAGGACCAGTGCTTTGTATCAGTTTCAGAAGCAGAGTTGGACTAGATATGGTCCGTAAGTGTAGGAAACACCGTTCTTTTGTTCTCAGCACACTCACGTTTCCTGCTGTCTTAGAGACTCTAGAAAGCAAGAGCGTGCTTCTTGTTCTAAAGCAGACTGTGATCAATTGATGATTACAGTGCTGTGTGTTTTACTTCAGAAATGGAGTTAAATCCCAGGCTCTGAGTCTTCCTATAAGCAAGACTTCAATTCAGGTAAGGGCAGTCACTTTTCTGCTCAAATGTACTACATCATACACGAAGCTCACACGTTTCTCATCTTAATTGACAAGCATTGGATGTTAGAGGACCAGTGCTTTGTATCAGTTTCAGAAGAAGAATTGGACTAGATATGGTCCATATGTGTAGGAAACAACGTTCTTTTGTTCTGGGCACACTCAGATTTCCTGCTGTATTAGAGACTCTAGAAAGCAAGAGTGTGCTTCTCGCTCTAAAGCAGACTGTGATCCATGGATGAGAACTATGCTGTGTGTTTGCCTTCAGAAATGCAGTTAAATCCCAGTCTCTGAGTCTTCCTACAAGCAAGACTTCGTTTCAGGTAAGGGCAGTCACTTTTCTGCTCAAACGAACTACATCATTCACTGAGCTCACACGTTTCTCATCTTAACTGACAAGCATTGGATGTTAGAGGGTCAGTGCTTTGTATCAGTTTCAGAAGTAGATTTGGACTAGATATGGTCCATATGTGCAGGAAACACCGTTCTTTTGTTCTGGGCACACTCAGATTTCCTGCTGTCTTAGAGACTCTAGAAAGCAAGAGCGTGCTTCTTGTTCTAAAGCAGAGTATGATCAATGGATGAGACAATGCTGTGTGTTTTACTTCAGAAATGGAGTTAAATCCCAGGCTCTGTGTCTTCCTACAAGCAAGTCTTCGTTTCAGGTAAGGGCAGTCACTTTTCAGCTCAAACGAACTACATCCTTCACTGAGCTCACACGTTTCTCATCTTAACAGACAAGCATTGGATGTTAGAGGACCAGTGCATTGTATCAGTTTCAGAAGAAGATTTGGACTACATAAAGTCAGTATGTGTAGGAAACACCGTTCTTTTGTTCTGGGCACACTCAGATTTCCTGCTGTATTAGAGACTCTATAAAGCAAGAGCTTGCTTCTTGCTCTAAAGCAAAGTGTGATCCCTTGATGAGAACTATGCTGTATGTTTCCCTTCAGAAATGGAGTTAAATCCCAGACTCTGTGTCTTCCTACAGGCAAGTCTTCGTTTCAGGTAAGGGCAGTCACTTTTCAGCTCAAAGGAACTACATCATTCACTAAGCTCACACGTTTCTCAACTTAACTGACAAGCATTGGATGTTAGAGGACCAGTGCATTGTATCTGTTTCAGAAGCAGAGTTGGAATAGATATGGTCCCAATGTGTAGGAAACACCGTTCTTTTGTTCTCAGCAAACTCACGTTTCCTGATGTCTTAGAGACTCTAGAAAGGAAGAGTGTGCTTCTCACTCTAAAGCAGAGTGTGATCCATGGTTGAGAACACTGCTGTGTGTTTCACTTCAGAAATGGAGTTAAATCCCAGGCTCTGTGTCTTCCTACACGCAAGACTTCGTTTCAGGTAAGGGCAGTCACTTTTCTGCTCAAACGAACTACATCATTCACTGAGCTCACACGTTTCTCATATAACAGACAAGCATTGGATGTTAGAGGACCAGTGCTTTGTATCAGTTTCAGAAGCAGAGTTGGACTAGATATGGTCCGTAAGTGTAGGAAACACCGTTCTTTTGTTCTCAGCACACTCACGTTTCCTGCTGTCTTAGAGACTCTGGAAAGCAAGAGCGTGCTTCTTGTTCTAAAGCAGACTGTGATCAATTGATGATTACAGTGCTGTGTGTTTTACTTCAGAAATGGAGTTAATTCCCAGGCTCTGAGTCTTCCTATAAGCAAGACTTCAATTCAGGTAAGGGCAGTCACTTTTCTGCTCAAACGAACTACATCATTCACTGAGCTCACACGTTTCTCATCTTAACTGACAAGCATTGGATGTTAGAGGGTCAGTGCTTTGTATCAGTTTCAGAAGTAGATTTGGACTAGATATGGTCCATATGTGCAGGAAACACCGTTCTTTTGTTCTGGGCACACTCAGATTTCCTGCTGTCTTAGAGAATCTAGAAAGAAAGAGCGTGCTTCTTGCTCTAAAGCAGAGTGTGATCCATGGATGAGAACTATGCTGTGTGTTTCCCTTCAGAAATGGAGTTAAATCCCAGGCTCTGTGTCTTCCTACAAGCAAGACTTCGTTTCGGGTCAGGGCAGTCACTTTTCAGCTCAAACGAACTACATCGTTCACTGAGCTCACACGTTTCTCATCTTAACAGACAAGCATTGGATGTTAGAGGACCAGTGCTTTGTATCAGTTTAAGAAGCAGAGTTGGACTAGATATGGTCCGTATGTGTAGGAAAACCCGTTCTTTGTTCTCAGCACACTCAGGTTTCCTGCTGTCTTAGAGACTCTAGAAAGCAAGAGCGTGCTTCTTGTTCTAAAGCAGAGTGTGATCAATGGATGAGACAATGCTGTGTGTTTCACTTCAGAAATGGAGTTAAATCCCATGCTCTGATTCTCTGTACAAGCAAGATTTCGTTTCAGGTAAGGGCAGTCACTTTTCTGCTCAAGGAAACTACATCATTCACGAAGCTCACACGTTTCTCATCTTAATTGACAAGCATTGGATGTTAGAGGACCAGTGCTTTGTATCAGTTTCAGAAGAAGAGTTGGACTAGATATGGTCCATATGTGTACAAACACCGTACTTTTGTTCTGGGCACTCTCAGATTTCCTGAGGTATTAGAGAATCTAGAAAGCAAGAGTGTGCTTCTCGCTCTAAAGCAGAGTGTGATCCATGGATGAGACAATGCTGTGTGTTTCACTTCAGAAATGGAGTTAAATCCCAGGCTCTGAGTCTCCCTACAAGCAAGACTTCGTTTCAGGTAAGGGCAGTCACTTTTCTGCTCAAAGGATCTACATCGTTCACGAAGCTCACACGTTTCTCATCTTAACAGACAAGCATTGGATTTTACAGGACCAGTGTTTTGTATCAATTTCAGAAGCAGAGTTGGACTATATAATGTCCGTATGTGTAGGAAACACCGTTGTTTTGTTCTCAGCACACTCACGTTTCATGCTGTCTTAGAGAGTCTAGAAAGCAAGAGCGTGCTTCTCGCTCTAAAGCAGACTGTGATCCATGGATGAGAACTATGCTGTGTGTTTGCCTTCAGAAATGGAGTTAAATCCCAGGCTCTGAGTCTTCCTACACGCAAGACTTCTTTTCAGGTAAGGGCAGTCACTTTTCTGCTCAAACGAACTACATCATTCACTGAGCTCACACGTTTCTCATATAACAGACAAGCATTGGATGTTAGAGGACCAGTGCTTTGTATCAGTTTCAGAAGCAGAGTTGGAGTAGATATGGTCCGTAAGTGTAGGAAACACCGTTCTTTTGTTCTCAGCACACTCACGTTTCCTGCTGTCTTAGAGACTCTAGAAAGCAAGAGCGTGCTTCTTGTTCTAAAGCAGACTGTGATCAATTGATGATTACAGTGCTGTGTGTTTTACTTCAGAAATGGAGTTAAATCCCAGGCTCTGAGTCTTCCTATAAGCAAGACTTCAATTCAGGTAAGGGCAGTCACTTTTCTGTTCAAATGTACTACATCATACACGAAGCTCACACGTTTCTCATCTTAATTGACAAGCATTGGATGTTAGAGGACCAGTGCTTTGTATCAGTTTCAGAAGAAGAGTTGGACTAGATATGGTCCATATGTGTAGGAAACACCGGTCTTTTGTTCTGGGCACACTCAGATTTCCTGCTGTATTAGAGACTCTAGAAAGCAAGAGTGTGCTTCTCGCTCTAAAGCAGACTGTGATCCATGGATGAGAACTATGCTGTGTGTTTGCTTTCAGAAATGGTGTTAAATCCCAGTCTCTGAGTCTTCCTACAAGCAAGACTTCGTTTCAGGTAAGGGCAGTCACTTTTCTGCTCAAACGAACTACATCATTCACTGAGCTCACACGTTTCTCATCTTAACTGACAAGCATTGGATGTTAGAGGGTCAGTGCTTTGTATCAGTTTCAGAAGTAGATTTGGACTAGATATGGTCCATATGTGCAGGAAACACCGTTCTTTTGTTCTGGGCACACTCAGATTTCCTGCTGTCTTAGAGAATCTAGAAAGAAAGAGCGTGCTTCTTGCTCTAAAGCAGAGTGTGATCCATGGATGAGAACTATGCTGTGTGTTTCCCTTCAGAAATGGAGTTAAATCCCAGGCTCTGTGTCTTCCTACAAGCAAGACTTCGTTTCGGGTCAGGGCAGTCACTTTTCAGCTCAAACGAACTACATCGTTCACTGAGCTCACACGTTTCTCATCTTAACAGACAAGCATTGGATGTTAGAGGACCAGTGCTTTGTATCAGTTTAAGAAGCAGAGTTGGACTAGATATGGTCCCTATGTGTAGGAAACACCGTTCTTTGTTCTCAGCACACTCAGGTTTCCTGCTGTCTTAGAGACTCTAGAAAGCAAGAGCGTGCTTCTTGTTCTAAAGCAGAGTGTGATCAATGGATGAGACAATGCTGTGTGTTTCACTTCAGAAATGGAGTTAAATCCCATGCTCTGATTCTCTGTACAAGCAAGATTTCGTTTCGGGTAAGGGCAGTCACTTTTCTGCTCAAAGAAACTACATCGTTCACGAAGCTCACACGTTTCTCATCTTAACTGAGTAGCATTGGATGTTAGAGGACCAGTGCAATGTATCAGTTTAGGAAGAAGATTTGGACTACATATATTCAGTATGTGTAGGAAACACCGTTCTTTTGTTCTGGGCACACTCATATTTCCTGCTGTATTAGAGATTCTAGAAAGCAAGATCGTGCTTCTTGCTCTAAAGCAGAGTGTGATCCATTGATGAGAACTATGCTGTGTGTTTCCCTTCAGAAATGGAGTTAAATCCCAGGCTCTGTGTCTTCCTACAGGCAATACTTCGTTTCAGGTAAGCACAGTCACTTTTCAGGTCAAACGAACTACATCGTTCACTGAGCTCACACGTTTCTCATCTTAACAGACAAGCATTGGATGTTAGAGGACCAGTGCTTTGTATCAGTTTAAGAAGCAGAGTTGGACTAGATATGGTCCGTATGTGTAGGAAAACCCGTTCTTTGTTCTCAGCACACTCAGGTTTCCTGCTGTCTTAGAGACTCTAGAAAGCAAGAGCGTGCTTCTTGTTCTAAAGCAGAGTGTGATCAATGGATGAGACAATGCTGTGTGTTTCACTTCAGAAATGGAGTTAAATCCCATGCTCTGATTCTCTGTACAAGCAAGATTCGTTTCAGGTAAGGGCAGTCACTTTTCTGCTCAAGGAAACTACATCATTCACGAAGCTCACACGTTTCTCATCTTAATTGACAAGCATTGGATGTTAGAGGACCAGTGCTTTGTATCAGTTTCAGAAGAAGAGTTGGACTAGATATGGTCCATATGTGTACAAACACCGTACTTTTGTTCTGGGCACTCTCAGATTTCCTGAGGTATTAGAGAATCTAGAAAGCAAGAGTGTGCTTCTCGCTCTAAAGCAGAGTGTGATCCATGGATGAGACAATGCTGTGTGTTTCACTTCAGAAATGGAGTTAAATCCCAGGCTCTGAGTCTCCCTACAAGCAAGACTTCGTTTCAGGTAAGGGCAGTCACTTTTCTGCTCAAAGGATCTACATCGTTCACGAAGCTCACACGTTTCTCATCTTAACAGACAATCATTGGATTTTACAGGACCAGTGTTTTGTATCAATTTCAGAAGCAGAGTTGGACTATATAATGTCCGTATGTGTAGGAAACACCGTTGTTTTGTTCTCAGCACACTCACGTTTCATGCTGTCTTAGAGAGTCTAGAAAGCAAGAGCGTGCTTCTCGCTCTAAAGCAGACTGTGATCCATGGATGAGAACTATGCTGTGTGTTTGCCTTCAGAAATGGAGTTAAATCCCAGGCTCTGAGTCTTCCTACACGCAAGACTTCTTTTCAGGTAAGGGCAGTCACTTTTCTGCTCAAACGAACTACATCATTCACTGAGCTCACACGTTTCTCATATAACAGACAAGCATTGGATGTTAGAGGACCAGTGCTTTGTATCAGTTTCAGAAGCAGAGTTGGAGTAGATATGGTCCGTAAGTGTAGGAAACACCGTTCTTTTGTTCTCAGCACACTCACGTTTCCTGCTGTCTTAGAGACTCTAGAAAGCAAGAGCGTGCTTCTTGTTCTAAAGCAGACTGTGATCAATTGATGATTACAGTGCTGTGTGTTTTACTTCAGAAATGGAGTTAAATCCCAGGCTCTGAGTCTTCCTATAAGCAAGACTTCAATTCAGGTAAGGGCAGTCACTTTTCTGTTCAAATGTACTACATCATACACGAAGCTCACACGTTTCTCATCTTAATTGACAAGCATTGGATGTTAGAGGACCAGTGCTTTGTATCAGTTTCAGAAGAAGAGTTGGACTAGATATGGTCCATATGTGTAGGAAACACCGGTCTTTTGTTCTGGGCACACTCAGATTTCCTGCTGTATTAGAGACTCTAGAAAGCAAGAGTGTGCTTCTCGCTCTAAAGCAGACTGTGATCCATGGATGAGAACTATGCTGTGTGTTTGCTTTCAGAAATGGTGTTAAATCCCAGTCTCTGAGTCTTCCTACAAGCAAGACTTCGTTTCAGGTAAGGGCAGTCACTTTTCTGCTCAAACGAACTACATCATTCACTGAGCTCACACGTTTCTCATCTTAACTGACAAGCATTGGATGTTAGAGGGTCAGTGCTTTGTATCAGTTTCAGAAGTAGATTTGGACTAGATATGGTCCATATGTGCAGGAAACACCGTTCTTTTGTTCTGGGCACACTCAGATTTCCTGCTGTCTTAGAGAATCTAGAAAGAAAGAGCGTGCTTCTTGCTCTAAAGCAGAGTGTGATCCATGGATGAGAACTATGCTGTGTGTTTCCCTTCAGAAATGGAGTTAAATCCCAGGCTCTGTGTCTTCCTACAAGCAAGACTTCGTTTCGGGTCAGGGCAGTCACTTTTCAGCTCAAACGAACTACATCGTTCACTGAGCTCACACGTTTCTCATCTTAACAGACAAGCATTGGATGTTAGAGGACCAGTGCTTTGTATCAGTTTAAGAAGCAGAGTTGGACTAGATATGGTCCCTATGTGTAGGAAACACCGTTCTTTGTTCTCAGCACACTCAGGTTTCCTGCTGTCTTAGAGACTCTAGAAAGCAAGAGCGTGCTTCTTGTTCTAAAGCAGAGTGTGATCAATGGATGAGACAATGCTGTGTGTTTCACTTCAGAAATGGAGTTAAATCCCATGCTCTGATTCTCTGTACAAGCAAGATTTCGTTTCGGGTAAGGGCAGTCACTTTTCTGCTCAAAGAAACTACATCGTTCACGAAGCTCACACGTTTCTCATCTTAACTGAGTAGCATTGGATGTTAGAGGACCAGTGCAATGTATCAGTTTAGGAAGAAGATTTGGACTACATATATTCAGTATGTGTAGGAAACACCGTTCTTTTGTTCTGGGCACACTCATATTTCCTGCTGTATTAGAGATTCTAGAAAGCAAGATCGTGCTTCTTGCTCTAAAGCAGAGTGTGATCCATTGATGAGAACTATGCTGTGTGTTTCCCTTCAGAAATGGAGTTAAATCCCAGGCTCTGTGTCTTCCTACAGGCAATACTTCGTTTCAGGTAAGCACAGTCACTTTTCAGGTCAAACGAACTACATCGTTCACGAAGCTCACACGTTTCTCATCTTAACAGACAAGCATTGGATTTTAGAGGACCAGTGCTTTGTATCAGTTTAAGAAGCAGAGTTGGACTATATAATGTCCGTATGTGTAGGAAACACCGTTGTTTTGTTCTCAGCACACTCACGTTTCATGCTGTCTTAGAGAGTCTAGAAAGCAAGAGCGTGCTTCTCACTCTAAAGCAGACTGTGATCCATGGATGAGAACTATGCTGTGTGTTTCACTTCAGAAATGGAGTTAAATCCCAGGCTCTGAGTCTTCCTACACGCAAGACTTCGTTTCAGGTAAGGGCAGTCACTTTTCTGCTCAAACGAACTACATCATTCACTGAGCTCACACGTTTCTCATATAACAGACAAGCATTGGATGTTAGAGGACCAGTGCTTTGTATCAGTTTCAGAAGCAGAGTTGGAGTAGATATGGTCCGTAAGTGTAGGAAACACCGTTCTTTTGTTCTCAGCACACTCACGTTTCCTGCTGTCTTAGAGACTCTAGAAAGCAAGAGCGTGCTTCTTGTTCTAAAGCAGACTGTGATCAATTGATGATTACAGTGCTGTGTGTTTTACTTCAGAAATGGAGTTAAATCCCAGGCTCTGAGTCTTCCTATAAGCAAGACTTCAATTCAGGTAAGGGCAGTCACTTTTCTGTTCAAATGTACTACATCATACACGAAGCTCACACGTTTCTCATCTTAATTGACAAGCATTGGATGTTAGAGGACCAGTGCTTTGTATCAGTTTCAGAAGAAGAGTTGGACTAGATATGGTCCATATGTGTAGGAAACACCGGTCTTTTGTTCTGGGCACACTCAGATTTCCTGCTGTATTAGAGACTCTAGAAAGCAAGAGTGTGCTTCTCGCTCTAAAGCAGACTGTGATCCATGGATGAGAACTATGCTGTGTGTTTGCCTTCAGAAATGGAGTTAAATCCCAGTCTCTGAGTCTTCCTACAAGCAAGACTTCATTTCAGGTAAGGGCAGTCACTTTTCTGCTCAAACGAACTACATCATTCACTGAGCTCACACGTTTCTCATCTTAACTGACAAGCATTGGATGTTAGAGGGTCAGTGCTTTGTATCAGTTTCAGAAGTAGATTTGGACTAGATATGGTCCATATGTGCAGGAAACACCGTTCTTTTGTTCTGGGCACACTCAGATTTCCTGCTGTCTTAGAGAATCTAGAAAGAAAGAGCGTGCTTCTTGCTCTAAAGCAGAGTGTGATCCATGGATGAGATCTATGCTGTGTGTTTCCCTTCAGAAATGGAGTTAAATCCCAGGCTCTGTGTCTTCCTACAAGCAAGACTTCGTTTCGGGTCAGGGCAGTCACTTTTCAGCTCAAACGAACTACATCGTTCACTGAGCTCACACGTTTCTCATCTTAACAGACAAGCATTGGATGTTAGAGGACCAGTGCTTTGTATCAGTTTAAGAAGCAGAGTTGGACTAGATATGGTCCCTATGTGTAGGAAACACCGTTCTTTGTTCTCAGCACACTCAGGTTTCCTGCTGTCTTAGAGACTCTAGAAAGCAAGAGCGTGCTTCTTGTTCTAAAGCAGAGTGTGATCCATGAATGAGAAGTATGCTGTAAGTTTCCCTTCAGAAATGGAGTTAAATCCCAGGCTCTGAGTCTTCCTACAAACAAGACTTCAATTCAGGTAAGGGCAGTCACTTTTCTGCTCAAACATACTACATCGTTCATGAAGCTCACACGTTTCTCATCTTAACTGACAAGAATTGGATGTTAGATGGTCAGTACATTGTATCAGTTTCAGAAGCAGATTTGGACTGCATATGGTCCATATGTGTTGGAAACTCCGTTCTTTTGTTCTCAGCACACTCACGTTTCCTGCTGTCTTAGAGACTCTAGAAAGCAAGATCGTGCTTCTTGTTATAAAGCAGAGTGTGATCCATGGATGAGATCTATGCTGTGTGTTTGCCTTCAGAAATGGAGTTAAATCCACGGCTCTGAGTCTTGCTACAAGCAAGACTTTGTTTCAGGTAAGGGCAGTCACTTTTCAGCTCAAACGAACTACATCGTTCACTGAGCTCACACTTTTCTCATCTTAACTGACAAGCATTGGATGTTAGAGGGTCAGTGCTTTTTATCAGTTTCAGAAGCAGATTTGGACTAGATATGGTCCATATGTGTAGGTAACACCGTTCTTTTGTTCTGGGAATACTCGGCTTTCCTGCTGTCTGAGAGACTCTAGAAAGCAAGAGTGTGTTTCTCGCTCTAAAGCAGAGTGTGATCCATGGATGAAAACTATGCTGTGTTGTACCCTTCAGAAAAGTAGTTGAATCCCTGGCTCTATGTCTTCCTACAAGCAAGACTTCGTTTCATGTAATGGCAGTCTCTTTTCAGCTCAAACGAACTACATCATTCACGATGCTCACACGTTTCTCATCTTAACTGACGAGCATTGGATGTTAGAGGACCAGTGCATTCTATCAGTTTCAGAAGTAGATTTGGATTACATATAGTCCTTATGTGTAGGAAACACCGTTCTTTTGTTCTGGGCACACTCAGATTTACTGCTGTATTAGAGAATCTAGAAAGCAAGAGCGTGATTCTTGCTCTAAAGTAGAGTGTGATAAATGGATGAAAACTATGCTGTGTGTTTCTCTTCAGAAATGGAGGTAAATCCCAGGCTCTGAGTCTTCAATACAAGCAAGACTTCGTTTCAGGTAAGGGCAGTCACTTTTCAGCTCAAAGGAACTACATCTTTCATGGAGCTCACACGTTTCTCATCTTAACTGACAAGCATTGGATGTTAGAGGACCAGTGCTTTGTATAAGTTTAAGAAGCAGATTTGGACTAGATATGGTCCGTATGTGTAGGAAACACAGTTCTTTTGTTCTCAGCACACACACGTTTCCTGCTGTCTTAGAGACTCTAGAAAGCAAGAGCGTGCTTCTTGTTCTAAAGCAGAGTGTTATCAATGGATTAGACAATGCGGTGTGTTTCACTTCAGAAATGGAGTTAAATCCCATGCTCTGAGTCTCCCTACAAGCATGACTTCGTTTAAGGTAAGGGCAGTCACTTTTCTGCTCAAAGAACTACATCGTTCATGTAGCTCACACGTTTCTCATCTTAACTGACAAGCATTGGATGTTAGAGGACCAGTGCATTGTATCAGTTTCAGAAGAAGATTTTGACTACATATAATCAGTATGTGTAGGAAACACCGTTCTTTTGTTCTGGGCACAATCAGATTTCCTTCTGTATTAGAGACTCTAGAAAGCAAGAGCATGCTTCTTGCTCTAAAGCAGAGTGTGATCCATGAATGAGAACTATGCTGTATGTTTCCCTTCAGAAATGGAGTTAAATCCCAGGCTCTGTGTCTTCCTACAGGCAAGACTTCGTTTCAGGTAAGGGCAGTCACTCTTCAGCTCAATTGAACTACATCATTCACGGAGCTCACATGTTTCTCATCTTAACAGACAAGCATTGGATGTTAGAGGACCAGTGCTTTGTATCAGTTTCAGAAGCAGAGTTGGACTAGATATGGTCCGTATGTGTAGGAAATACCGTTCTTTTGTTCTCAGCAAACTCACGTTTCTTGCTGTCTTAGAGACTCTAGAAAGCAAGAGCGTGCTTCTTGTTCTAAAGCAGAGTGTGATCAATGGATGAGAACACTGCTGTGTGTTTCACTACAGAAATGGAGTTAAATCCCAGGCTCTCAGTCTTCCTACAAGCAAGACTTCGTTTCAGGTAAGGGCAGTCAGTTTTCTGCTCAAACGAACTACATCCTTCACGAAGTTCACACGTTTCTCATCCTAATTGACAAGCATTGGATGTTAGAGGACCAGTGCTTTGTATCAGTTTCAGAAGAAGAGTTGGACTAGATATGGTCCGTATGTGTAGGAAACATCTTTCTTTTGTTCTCAGCACACTAACGTTTCCTGCTGTCTTAGAGAATCTAGAAAGCAGGTGCGTGCTTCTCGCTCTAAAGCAGAGTGTGATCCATGGATGAGAACTATGCTGTGTGTTTCCCTTCAGAAATGTAGTTAAATCCCAGGCTCTGTGTCTTCCTACAAGCAAGACTTCGTTTCAGGTAAGAGCAGTCACTTTTCTGCTCAAACGAACTACATCGTTCACTGTGCTCACACGTTTTTCATCTTAAGAGACAAGCATTGGATGTTAGAGGACCAGTGCATTGTATCAGTTTCAGAAGAAGATTTGGACTTCATATAATCAGTATGTGTAGGAAACACCTTTCTTTTGTTCTGGGCACACTCAGATTTCCTTCTGTATTAGAGAATCTAGAAAGCAAGAGCGTGCTTCTTGCTCTAAAGCAGAGTGTGATCCATGGATGAGAACTCTGCTGTGTGTTTCCCTTCAGAAATGGAGTTAAATCCCAGGCTCTGTGTCTTCCTACAAGCAAGACTTCGTTTCAGGTAAGAGCAGTCACTTTTCAGCTCAATCGAACTACATCTTTCACGGAGCTCACACGTTTCTCATCTTAACAGACAAGCATTGGATGTTAGAGGACCAGTGCTTTGTATAAGTTTAAGAAGCAGATTTGGACTCGATATGGTCCGTATGTGTAGGAAACACAGTTCTTTTGTTCTCAGCACACACACGTTTCCTGCTGTCTTAGAGACTCTAGAAAGCAAGAGCGTGCTTCTTGTTCTAAAGCAGAGTGTTATCAATGGATTAGACAATGCGGTGTGTTTCACTTCAGAAATGGAGGTAAATCCCATGCTCTGAGTCTCCCTACAAGCATGACTTCGTTTAAGGTAACGGCAGTCACTTTTCTGCTCAAAGAACTACATCGTTCATGTAGCTCACACGTTTCTCATCTTAACTGACAAGCATTGGATGTTAGAGGACCAGTGCATTGTATCAGTTTCAGAAGAAGATTTGGACTACATATAATCAGTATGTGTAGGAAACACCGTTCTATTGTTCTAGGCACAATCAGATTTCCTTCTGTATTAGAGACTCTAGAAAGCAAGAGCATGCTTCTTGCTCTAAAGCAGAGTGTGATCCATGAATGAGAACTATGCTGTATGTTTCCCTTTAGAAATGGAGTTAAATCCCAGGCTCTGTGTCTTCCTACAGGCAAGACTTCGTTTCAGGTAAGGGCAGTCACTCTTCAGCTCAATCGAACTACATCTTTCACGGAGCTCACATGTTTCTCATCTTAACAGACAAGCATTGGATGTTAGAGGACCAGTGCTTTGTATCAGTTTAAGAAGCAGAGTTGGACTAGATATGGTCCCTATGTGTAGGAAACACCGTTCTTTGTTCTCAGCACACTCAGGTTTCCTGCTGTCTTAGAGACTCTAGAAAGCAAGAGCGTGCTTCTTGTTCTAAAGCAGAGTGTGATCCATGAATGAGAAGTATGCTGTAAGTTTCCCTTCAGAAATGGAGTTAAATCCCAGGCTCTGAGTCTTCCTACAAACAAGACTTCAATTCAGGTAAGGGCAGTCACTTTTCTGCTCAAACATACTACATCGTTCATGAAGCTCACACGTTTCTCATCTTAACTGACAAGAATTGGATGTTAGATGGTCAGTACATTGTATCAGTTTCAGAAGCAGATTTGGACTGCATATGGTCCATATGTGTTGGAAACTCCGTTCTTTTGTTCTCAGCACACTCACGTTTCCTGCTGTCTTAGAGACTCTAGAAAGCAAGATCGTGCTTCTTGTTATAAAGCAGAGTGTGATCCATGGATGAGATCTATGCTGTGTGTTTGCCTTCAGAAATGGAGTTAAATCCACGGCTCTGAGTCTTGCTACAAGCAAGACTTTGTTTCAGGTAAGGGCAGTCACTTTTCAGCTCAAACGAACTACATCGTTCACTGAGCTCACACTTTTCTCATCTTAACTGACAAGCATTGGATGTTAGAGGGTCAGTGCTTTTTATCAGTTTCAGAAGCAGATTTGGACTAGATATGGTCCATATGTGTAGGTAACACCGTTCTTTTGTTCTGGGAATACTCGGCTTTCCTGCTGTCTGAGAGACTCTAGAAAGCAAGAGTGTGTTTCTCGCTCTAAAGCAGAGTGTGATCCATGGATGAAAACTATGCTGTGTTGTACCCTTCAGAAAAGTAGTTGAATCCCTGGCTCTATGTCTTCCTACAAGCAAGACTTCGTTTCATGTAATGGCAGTCTCTTTTCAGCTCAAACGAACTACATCGTTCACGATGCTCACACGTTTCTCATCTTAACTGACGAGCATTGGATGTTAGAGGACCAGTGCATTCTATCAGTTTCAGAAGTAGATTTGGATTACATATAGTCCTTATGTGTAGGAAACACCGTTCTTTTGTTCTGGGCACACTCAGATTTACTGCTGTATTAGAGAATCTAGAAAGCAAGAGCGTGATTCTTGCTCTAAAGTAGAGTGTGATAAATGGATGAAAACTATGCTGTGTGTTTCTCTTCAGAAATGGAGGTAAATCCCAGGCTCTGAGTCTTCAATACAAGCAAGACTTCGTTTCAGGTAAGGGCAGTCACTTTTCAGCTCAAAGGAACTACATCTTTCATGGAGCTCACACGTTTCTCATCTTAACTGACAAGCATTGGATGTTAGAGGACCAGTGCTTTGTATAAGTTTAAGAAGCAGATTTGGACTAGATATGGTCCGTATGTGTAGGAAACACAGTTCTTTTGTTCTCAGCACACACACGTTTCCTGCTGTCTTAGAGACTCTAGAAAGCAAGAGCGTGCTTCTTGTTCTAAAGCAGAGTGTTATCAATGGATTAGACAATGCGGTGTGTTTCACTTCAGAAATGGAGTTAAATCCCATGCTCTGAGTCTCCCTACAAGCATGACTTCGTTTAAGGTAAGGGCAGTCACTTTTCTGCTCAAAGAACTACATCGTTCATGTAGCTCACACGTTTCTCATCTTAACTGACAAGCATTGGATGTTAGAGGACCAGTGCATTGTATCAGTTTCAGAAGAAGATTTTGACTACATATAATCAGTATGTGTAGGAAACACCGTTCTTTTGTTCTGGGCACAATCAGATTTCCTTCTGTATTAGAGACTCTAGAAAGCAAGAGCATGCTTCTTGCTCTAAAGCAGAGTGTGATCCATGAATGAGAACTATGCTGTATGTTTCCCTTCAGAAATGGAGTTAAATCCCAGGCTCTGTGTCTTCCTACAGGCAAGACTTCGTTTCAGGTAAGGGCAGTCACTCTTCAGCTCAATTGAACTACATCATTCACGGAGCTCACATGTTTCTCATCTTAACAGACAAGCATTGGATGTTAGAGGACCAGTGCTTTGTATCAGTTTCAGAAGCAGAGTTGGACTAGATATGGTCCGTATGTGTAGGAAATACCGTTCTTTTGTTCTCAGCAAACTCACGTTTCTTGCTGTCTTAGAGACTCTAGAAAGCAAGAGCGTGCTTCTTGTTCTAAAGCAGAGTGTGATCAATGGATGAGAACACTGCTGTGTGTTTCACTACAGAAATGGAGTTAAATCCCAGGCTCTCAGTCTTCCTACAAGCAAGACTTCGTTTCAGGTAAGGGCAGTCAGTTTTCTGCTCAAACGAACTACATCCTTCACGAAGTTCACACGTTTCTCATCCTAATTGACAAGCATTGGATGTTAGAGGACCAGTGCTTTGTATCAGTTTCAGAAGAAGAGTTGGACTAGATATGGTCCGTATGTGTAGGAAACATCTTTCTTTTGTTCTCAGCACACTAACGTTTCCTGCTGTCTTAGAGAATCTAGAAAGCAGGTGCGTGCTTCTCGCTCTAAAGCAGAGTGTGATCCATGGATGAGAACTATGCTGTGTGTTTCCCTTCAGAAATGTAGTTAAATCCCAGGCTCTGTGTCTTCCTACAAGCAAGACTTCGTTTCAGGTAAGAGCAGTCACTTTTCTGCTCAAACGAACTACATCGTTCACTGTGCTCACACGTTTTTCATCTTAAGAGACAAGCATTGGATGTTAGAGGACCAGTGCATTGTATCAGTTTCAGAAGAAGATTTGGACTTCATATAATCAGTATGTGTAGGAAACACCTTTCTTTTGTTCTGGGCACACTCAGATTTCCTTCTGTATTAGAGAATCTAGAAAGCAAGAGCGTGCTTCTTGCTCTAAAGCAGAGTGTGATCCATGGATGAGAACTCTGCTGTGTGTTTCCCTTCAGAAATGGAGTTAAATCCCAGGCTCTGTGTCTTCCTACAAGCAAGACTTCGTTTCAGGTAAGAGCAGTCACTTTTCAGCTCAATCGAACTACATCTTTCACGGAGCTCACACGTTTCTCATCTTAACAGACAAGCATTGGATGTTAGAGGACCAGTGCTTTGTATAAGTTTAAGAAGCAGATTTGGACTCGATATGGTCCGTATGTGTAGGAAACACAGTTCTTTTGTTCTCAGCACACACACGTTTCCTGCTGTCTTAGAGACTCTAGAAAGCAAGAGCGTGCTTCTTGTTCTAAAGCAGAGTGTTATCAATGGATTAGACAATGCGGTGTGTTTCACTTCAGAAATGGAGGTAAATCCCATGCTCTGAGTCTCCCTACAAGCATGACTTCGTTTAAGGTAACGGCAGTCACTTTTCTGCTCAAAGAACTACATCGTTCATGTAGCTCACACGTTTCTCATCTTAACTGACAAGCATTGGATGTTAGAGGACCAGTGCATTGTATCAGTTTCAGAAGAAGATTTGGACTACATATAATCAGTATGTGTAGGAAACACCGTTCTATTGTTCTAGGCACAATCAGATTTCCTTCTGTATTAGAGACTCTAGAAAGCAAGAGCATGCTTCTTGCTCTAAAGCAGAGTGTGATCCATGAATGAGAACTATGCTGTATGTTTCCCTTTAGAAATGGAGTTAAATCCCAGGCTCTGTGTCTTCCTACAGGCAAGACTTCGTTTCAGGTAAGGGCAGTCACTCTTCAGCTCAATCGAACTACATCTTTCACGGAGCTCACATGTTTCTCATCTTAACAGACAAGCATTGGATGTTAGAGGACCAGTGCTTTGTATCAGTTTCAGAAGCAGAGTTGGACTAGATATGGTCCGTATGTGTAGGAAATACCGTTCTTTTGTTCTCAGCAAACTCACGTTTCTTGCTGTCTTAGAGACTCTAGAAAGCAAGAGCGTGCTTCTTGTTCTAAAGCAGAGTGTGATCAATGGATGAGAACACTGCTGTGTGTTTCACTTCAGAAATGGAGTTAAATACCAGGCTCTGAGTCTTCCTACAAGCAAGACTTTGTTTCAGGTAAGGGAAGTCAGTTTTCTGCTCAAACGAACTACATCCTTCACGAAGCTCACACGTTTCTCATCTTAATTGACAAGCATTGGATGTTAGAGGACCAGTGCTTTGTATCAGTTTCAGAAGAAGAGTTGGACTAGATATGGTCCGTATGTGTAGGAAACACCTTTCTTTTGTTCTCAGCACACTCACGTTTCCTGCTGTCTTAGAGAATCTAGAAAGCAAGTGCGTGCTTCTCGCTCTAAAGCAGAGTGTGATCCATGGATGAGAACTATGCTGTGTGTTTCCCTTCAGAAATGTAGTTAAATCCCAGGCTCTGTGTCTTCCTACAAGCAAGACTTCGTTTCAGGTAAGAGCAGTCACTTTTCAGCTCAAACGAACTACATCGTTCACTGTGCTCACACGTTTTTCATCTTAAGAGACAAGCATTGGATGTTAGAGGACCAGTGCATTGTATCAGTTTCAGAAGAAGATTTGGACTTCATATAATCAGTATGTGTAGGAAACACCTTTCTTTTGTTCTGGGCACACTCAGATTTCCTTCTGTATTAGATAATCTAGAAAGCAAGAGCGTGCTTCTTGCTCTAAAGCAGAGTGTGATCCATGGATGAGAACTCTGCTGTGTGTTTCCCTTCAAAATGGAGTTAAATCCCAGGCTCTGTATCTTCCTACAAGCAAGACTTCGTTTCAGGTAAGAGCAGTCACTTTTCAGCTCAATCGAACTACATCTTTCACGGAGCTCACACGTTTCTCATCTTAACAGACAAGCATTGGATGTTAGAGGACCAGTGCTTTGTATCAGTTTCAGAAGCAGAGTTGGACTAGATATGGTCCGTATGTGTAGGAAATACCGTTCTTTTGTTCTCAGCAAACTCACGTTTCTTGCTGTCTTAGAGAATCTAGAAAGCAAGAGCGTGCTTCTTGTTCTAAAGCAGAGTGTGATCAATGGATGAGAAGACTGCTGTGTGTTTCACTTCAGAATTGGAGTTAAATCCCAGGCTCTGAGTCTTCCTACAAGCAAGACTTTGTTTCAGGTAAGGGAAGTCAGTTTTCTGCTCAAACGAACTACATCCTTCACGAAGCTCACACGTTTCTCATCTTAATTGACAAGCTTTGGATGTTAGAGGACCAGTGCTTTGTATCAGTTTCAGAAGAAGAGTTGGACTAGATATGGTCCGTATGTGTAGGAAACACCTTTCTTTTGTTCTCAGCACACTCACGTTTCCTGCTGTCTTAGAGAATCTAGAAAGCAAGTGCGTGCTTCTCGCTCTAAAGCAGAGTGTGATCCATGGATGAGAACTATGCTGTGTGTTTCCCTTCAGAAATGTAGTTAAATCCCAGGCTCTGTGTCTTCCTACAAGCAAGACTTCGTTTCAGGTAAGAGCAGTCACTTTTCAGCTCAAACGAACTACATCGTTCACTGTGCTCACACGTTTTTCATCTTAAGAGACAAGCATTGGATGTTAGAGGACCAGTGCATTGTATCAGTTTCAGAAGAAGATTTGAACTTCATATAATCAGTATGTGTAGGAAACACCTTTCTTTTGTTCTGGGCACACTCAGATTTCCTTCTGTATTAGAGAATCTAGAAAGCAAGAGCGTGCTTCTTGCTCTAAAGCAGAGTGTGATCCATGGATGAGAACTCTGCTGTGTGTTTCCCTTCAGAAATGGAGTTAAATCCCAGGCTCTGTGTCTTCCTACAAGCAAGACTTCGTTTCAGGTAAGAGCAGTCACTTTTCAGCTCAATCGAACTACATCTTTCACGGAGCTCACACGTTTCTCATCTTAACAGACAAGCATTGGATGTTAGAGCACCAGTGCTTTGTATCAGTTTCAGAAGCAGAGTTGGACTAGATATGGTCCGTATGTGTAGGAAACACAGTTCTTTTGTTCTCTGCACACACACGTTTCCTGCTGTCTTAGAGACTCTAGAAAGCAAGAGCGTGCTTCTTGTTCTAAAGCAGAGTGTTATCAATGGATTAGACAATGCGGTGTGTTTCACTTCAGAAATGGAGTTAAATCCCATGCTCTGAGTCTCCCTACAAGCATGACTTCGTTTAAGGTAAGGGCAGTCACTTTTCTGCTCAAAGAACTACATCGTTCATGTAGCTCACACGTTTCTCATCTTAACTGACAAGCATTGGATGTTAGAAGACCAGTGCATTGTTTCAGTTTCAGAAGAAGATTTGGACTACATATAATCAGTATGTGTAGGAAACACCGTTCTTTTGTTCTGGGCACAATCAGATTTCCTTCTGTATTAGAGACTCTAGAAAGCAAGAGCGTGCTTCTTGCTCTAAAGCAGAGTGTGATCCATGAATGAGAACTATGCTGTATGTTTCCCTTCAGAAATGTAGTTAAATCCCAGGCTGTGTGTCTTCCTACAGGCAAGACTTCGTTTCAGGTAAGGGCAGTCACTCTTCAGCTCAATCGAACTACATCATTCACGAAGCTCACACGTTTCTCATCTTAACAGACAAGCATTGGATTTTAGAGGACCAGTGCTTTGTATCAGTTTCAGAAGGAGAGTTGGACTATATAATGTCCGTATGTGTAGGAAACACCATTCTTTTGTTCTCAGCACACTGACGTTTCCTGCTGTCTTAGAGACTCTAGAAAGCAAGAGCGTGCTTCTTCTTCTAAAGCAGAGTGTCATCAATGGATGATTACACTGCTGTGTGTTTTACTTCAGAAATGGAGTTAAATCCCAGGCTCTGAGTCTTCCTACAAGCAAGACTTCAATTCAGGGAAGGGAAGTCACTTTTCTGCTCAAACGAACTACATCTTTCACGGAGCTCACATGTTTCTCATCTTAACAGACAAGCATTGGATGTTAGAGGACCAGTGCTTTGTATCAGTTTCAGAAGCAGAGTTGGACTAGATATGGTCCGTATGTGTAGGAAATACCGTTCTTTTGTTCTCAGCAAACTCACGTTTCTTGCTGTCTTAGAGACTCTAGAAAGCAAGAGCGTGCTTCTTGTTCTAAAGCAGAGTGTGATCAATGGATGAGAACACTGCTGTGTGTTTCACTTCAGAAATGGAGTTAAATCCCAGGCTCTGAGTCTTCCTACAAGCAAGACTTTGTTTCAGGTAAGGGAAGTCAGTTTTCTGCTCAAACGAACTACATCCTTCACGAAGCTCACACGTTTCTCATCTTAATTGACAAGCATTGGATGTTAGAGGACCAGTGCTTTGTATCAGTTTCAGAAGAAGAGTTGGACTAGATATGGTCCGTATGTGTAGGAAACACCTTTCTTTTGTTCTCAGCACACTCACGTTTCCTGCTGTCTTAGAGAATCTAGAAAGCAAGTGCGTGCTTCTCGCTCTAAAGCAGAGTGTGATCCATGGATGAGAACTATGCTGTGTGTTTCCCTTCAGAAATGTAGTTAAATCCCAGGCTCTGTGTCTTCCTACAAGCAAGACTTCGTTTCAGGTAAGAGCAGTCACTTTTCAGCTCAAACGAACTACATCGTTCACTGTGCTCACACGTTTTTCATCTTAAGAGACAAGCATTGGATGTTAGAGGACCAGTGCATTGTATCAGTTTCAGAAGAAGATTTGGACTTCATATAATCAGTATGTGTAGGAAACACCTTTCTTTTGTTCTGGGCACACTCAGATTTCCTTCTGTATTAGAGAATCTAGAAAACAAGAGCGTGCTTCTTGCTCTAAAGCAGAGTGTGATCCATGGATGAGAACTCTGCTGTGTGTTTCCCTTCAGAAATGGAGTTAAATCCCAGGCTCTGTGTCTTCCTACAAGCAAGACTTCGTTTCAGGTAAGAGCAGTCACTTTTCAGCTCAATCGAACTACATCTTTCACGGAGCTCACACGTTTCTCATCTTAACAGACAAGCATTGGATGTTAGAGGACCAGTGCTTTGTATCAGTTTCAGAAGCAGAGTTGGACTAGATATGGTCCGTATGTGTAGGAAATACCGTTCTTT
This sequence comes from Onychomys leucogaster, assembly GCA_949786385.1. NCBI lineage: Eukaryota > Metazoa > Chordata > Mammalia > Rodentia > Cricetidae > Onychomys > Onychomys leucogaster. Next base: position 1,364,370 of record CATKUP010000098.1, read on the forward strand.
TGTTCTCAGCAAACTCACGTTTCTTGCTGTCTTAGAGAATCTAGAAAGCAAGAGCGTGCTTCTTGTTCTAAAGCAGAGTGTGATCAATGGATGAGAACACGGCTGTGTGTTTCACTTCAGAATTGGAGTTAAATCCCAGGCTCTGAGTCTTCCTACAAGCAAGACTTTGTTTCAGGTAAGGGAAGTCAGTTTTCTGCTCAAACGAACTACATCCTTCACGAAGCTCACACGTTTCTCATCTTAATTGACAAGCATTGGATGTTAGAGGACCAGTGCTTTGTATCAGTTTCAGAAGAAGAGTTGGACTAGATATGGTCCGTATGTGTAGGAAACACCTTTCTTTTGTTCTCAGCACACTCACGTTTCCTGCTGTCTTAGAGAATCTAGAAAGCAAGTGCGTGCTTCTCGCTCTAAAGCAGAGTGTGATCCATGGATGAGAACTATGCTGTGTGTTTACCTTCAGAAATGTAGTTAAATCCCAGGCTCTGTGTCTTCCTACAAGCAAGACTTCGTTTCAGGTAAGAGCAGTCACTTTTCAGCTCAAACGAACTACATCGTTCACTGTGCTCACACGTTTTTCATCTTAAGAGACAAGCATTGGATGTTAGAGGACCAGTGCATTGTATCAGTTTCAGAAGAAGATTTGAACTTCATATAATCAGTATGTGTAGGAAACACCTTTCTTTTGTTCTGGGCACACTCAGATTTCCTTCTGTATTAGAGAATCTAGAAAGCAAGAGCGTGCTTCTTGCTCTAAAGCAGAGTGTGATCCATGGATGAGAACTCTGCTGTGTGTTTCCCTTCAGAAATGGAGTTAAATCCCAGGCTCTGTGTCTTCCTACAAGCAAGACTTCGTTTCAGGTAAGAGCAGTCACTTTTCAGCTCAATCGAACTACATCTTTCACGGAGCTCACACGTTTCTCATCTTAACAGACAAGCATTGGATGTTAGAGCACCAGTGCTTTGTATCAGTTTCAGAAGCAGAGTTGGACTAGATATGGTCCGTATGTGTAGGAAACACAGTTCTTTTGTTCTCTGCACACACACGTTTCCTGCTGTCTTAGAGACTCTAGAAAGCAAGAGCGTGCTTCTTGTTCTAAAGCAGAGTGTTATCAATGGATTAGACAATGCGGTGTGTTTCACTTCAGAAATGGAGTTAAATCCCATGCTCTGAGTCTCCCTACAAGCATGACTTCGTTTAAGGTAAGGGCAGTCACTTTTCTGCTCAAAGAACTACATCGTTCATGTAGCTCACACGTTTCTCATCTTAACTGACAAGCATTGGATGTTAGAGGACCAGTGCATTGTATCAGTTTCAGAAGAAGATTTGGACTACATATAATCAGTATGTGTAGGAAACACCGTTCTTTTGTTCTGGGCACAATCAGATTTCCTTCTGTATTAGAGACTCTAGAAAGCAAGAGCGTGCTTCTTGCTCTAAAGCAGAGTGTGATCCATGAATGAGAACTATGCTGTATGTTTCCCTTCAGAAATGTAGTTAAATCCCAGGCTGTGTGTCTTCCTACAGGCAAGACTTCGTTTCAGGTAAGGGCAGTCACTCTTCAGCTCAATCGAACTACATCATTCACGAAGCTCACACGTTTCTCATCTTAACAGACAAGCATTGGATTTTAGAGGACCAGTGCTTTGTATCAGTTTCAGAAGCAGAGTTGGACTATATAATGTCCGTATGTGTAGGAAACACCATTCTTTTGTTCTCAGCACACTGACGTTTCCTGCTGTCTTAGAGACTCTAGAAAGCAAGAGCGTGCTTCTTCTTCTAAAGCAGAGTGTCATCAATGGATGATTACACTGCTGTGTGTTTTACTTCAGAAATGGAGTTAAATCCCAGGCTCTGAGTCTTCCTACAAGCAAGACTTCAATTCAGGGAAGGGAAGTCACTTTTCTGCTCAAACGAACTACATCGTTCATGAAGCTCACACGTTTCTCATCTTAACTGACAAGTATTGGATGTTAGATGGTCAGTGCTTTGTATCAGTTTCAGAAGCAGATTTGGACTGCATATGGTCCATATGTGTAGGTAACACCGTTCTTTTGTTCTGGGAACACTCAGCTTTCCTGCTGTCTGAGAGACTCTAGAAAGCAAGAGTGTGTTTCTCGCTCTAAAGCAGAGTGTGATCCATGGATGAGATCTAAGCTGTGTGTTTGCTTTCAGAAATGGAGTTAAATCCCTGGCTCTGAGTCTTCCTACAAGCAAGACTTCATTTCAGGTAAGGGCAGTCACTTTTCTGCTCAAACGAACTACATCGTTCACGAAGCTCACACGTTTCTCATCTTAACTGACAAGCATTGGATGTTAGAGGACCAGTGCATTGTATCAGTTTCAGAAGAAGATTTGGACTACATATAGTCCTTATGTGTAGGAAACTCCGTTCTTTTGTTCTGGGCACACTCCGATTTCCTGCTGTATTAGAGAATCTAGAAAGCCAGAGCGTGATTCTTGCTCTAAAGGATAGTGTGATCCAGGGATGAAAACTATGCTGTGTGTTTCCCTTCAGAAATGGAGTTAAATCCCAGGTTCTGTGTCTTCCTACAGGCAAGACTTCGTTTCCGGTAAAGGCAGTCACTTTTCAGCTCAAAAGAACTACATCTTTCACGGAGCTCACACGTTTCTCATCTTAACAGACAAGCATTGGATGTTAGAGGACCAGTGCTTTGTATCAGTTTCAGAAGCAGAGTTGGACTAGATATGGTCCGTATGTGTAGGAAACACCATTCTTTTGTTTTCAGCAAACTCACGTTTCCTGCTGTCTTAGAGATTCTAGAAAGCAAGAGCGTGCTTCTTGTTCTAAAGCAGAGTGTGATCAATGGAGGAGAACACTGCTGTGTGTTTCACTTCAGAAATGGAGTTAAATCCCAGGCTCTGAGTCTTCCTACAAGCAAGACTTCGTTTCAGGTAAGGGCAGTCAGTTTTCTGCTCAAACGAACTACATCGTACACGAAGCTCACACGTTTCTCATCTTAATTGACAAGCATTGGATGTTAGAGGACCAGTGCTTTGTATCAGTTTCAGAAGAAGAGTTGGACTAGATATGGTCCGTATGTGTAGGAAACACAGATATTTTGTTCTGGGCACACTCACGTTTCCTGCTGCCTTAGAGATTCTAGTAGGAAGAGCGTTCTTCTCACTCTAAAACAGAGTGTGATCAATGGATGATTACACTGCTGTGTGTTTTACTTCAGAAATGGAGTTAAATCCCAGGCTCTGAGTCTTCCTAAAAAGCAAGACTTCCATTCAAGTAAGGGCAGTCATTTTTCTTCTCAAACTAACTACATCATTCACGAAGCTCACACGTTTCTCATCTTAAATGACAAGCATTGGATGTTAGAGGGTCAGTGCTTTGTATCAGTTTCAGAAGCAGAGTTGGACTACATATGGTCCATATGTATAGGAAACACCGTTCCTTTGTCCTGGGCACACTCAGATTTCCTGCTGTATTAGAGACTCTAGAAAGCTAGAGTGTGCTTCTTGCTCTAAAGCAGAGTGTGATCCATGGATGAGAACTATGTTGTGTGTTTCCCTTCAGAAATGGAGTTAAATCCCAGGCTCTGTGTCTTACTACAAGCAAGACTTCGTTTCAGGTAAGGGCAGTCACTTTTCAGTTCAAAGGAACTACATCATTCACAAAGCTCACACGTTTCTCATCTTAACTGACAAGCATTGGATGTTAGAGGACCAGTGCATTCTATCAGTTTCAGAAGAAGATTTGGACTACATATAGTCCGTATGTGTAGGAAACACCGTTCTTTTGTTCTCAGCAAACTCACGTTTCCTGCTGTCTTAGGGACTCTAGAAAGCAAGAGTGTGCTTCTTGCTCTAAAGCAGAGTGTGATCCAATGGATGAGAACTATGCTGTGTATTTCAATTCAGATATGGAGTTAAATCCCAGGCTCTGAGTCTTCCTACAAGCAAGACTTCGTTTCAGGTAAGGGCAGTCACTTTTCTGCTCAAACGAACTACATCGTTCATGAAGCTCACACGTTTCTCATCTTAACAGACAAGCATTGGATGTTAGAGGACCAGTGCTTTGTATCAGTTTCAGAAGAAGAGTTGGACTAGATATGGTCCGTATGTGTAGGTTACACCGTTCTTTTGTTCTCAGGACACTCACGTTTCCTGCTGTCTTAGAGACTCTAGAAAGCAAGAGAGTACTTCTCGCTCTAAAGCAGAGTGTGATCCATGGATGGGAACTATGCTGTCTGTTTGCCTTCAGAAATGGAGTTAAATCCCAGGCTCTGAGTCTTCCTACAAGCAAGACTTCGTTTCAGGTAAGGGCAGTCTCTTTTCTGCTCAAACGAACTACCTCTTTCACCGAGCTCACACATTCTCATCTTAACAGACAAGCATTGGATGTTAGAGGACCAGTGCTTTGTATCAGTTTCAGAAGCAGAGTTGGACTAGATACGGTCCATATGTGTAGGAAACACCGTTTTTTTGTTCTCAGCAAACTCACGTTTTCTGATGTCTTAGAGACTCTAGAAAGCAAGAGCGTGCTTCTTATTCTAAAGCAGAGTGTGATCAATGGATGAGAACACTGCTGTGTGTTTCACTTCAGAAATGGAGTTAAATCCCAGGCTCTGAGTCTTCCTACAAGCAAGACTTCCTTTCATGTAAGGGCAGTCACTTTCCTGCTCAAACGAACTACATCGTTCACTGAGCTCACACGTTTCTCATCTTAACTGACAAGCATTGGATGTTAGAGAACCAGTGCATTGTATCAGTTTCAGAAGAAGATGTGGACTAGATATGGTCCATATGTGTAGGAAACACCCTTCTTTTGTTCAGGGCACACTCAGCTTTCCTGCTGTCTTAGAGACTCTAGAAAGCAAGAGTGTGCTTCTCGCTCTAAAGCAGAGTGTGATCCATGGATGAAAACTATGCTGTGTGTTTCCCTTCATAAATGTAGTTAAATCGCAGGCTCTATGTCTTCCTACAAGCAAGAGTTCGTTTCAGGTAAGGGCAGTCACTTTTCAGCTCAAACGAACTACATCTTTCACGGAGTTCACATGTTTCTCATCTAAACAGACAAGCATTGGATGTTAGAGGACCAGTGCTTTGTATCAGTTTCAGAAGCAGAGTTGGACTAGATATGGTCCTTATGTGTTGAAACACTGTTCTTTTGTTTTCAGCAAAGTCACGTTTCTTGCTGTCTTACAGACTCTAGGAAGCAAGAGTATGCTTCTTGTTCTAACGCAGAGTGTGATCAATGGATGAGAACCCTGCTGTGTGTTTCACTTCAGAAATGGAGTTAAATCCCAGGCGCTGAGTCTTTCTACAAACAAGACTTCGTTTCAGGTAAGGGCAGTCAGTTTTCTGCTCAAACGAACTACATTGTTCATGAAGCTCACACGTTTCTCATCTTAACTGACAAGCATTGGATGTTAGAGGGTCAGTGCTTTGTATCAGTTTAAGAAGCAGATTTGGACTACATATTGTCCATATGTGTAGGAAACACCGATCTTTTGTTCTGGGCACACTCACGTTTCCTGCTGCCTTAGAGACTCTAGAAAGCAAGAGCGTGCTTCTTGCTCTAAAACAGAGTGTGATCCATGGATGAGACTATGCTGTGTGTTTCACTTCAGAAATGGAGTTCAATCCCATGCTCTGTGACTCCCTACAAGCAAGACTTCGTTTCAGGTAAGGGCAGTCACTTTTCTGCTCAAAGGAACAACATCGTTCACGAAGCTCATACGTTTCTCATCTTAAATGACAAGCATTGGATGTTAGAGGACCAGTGCTTTGTATCTGTTTCAGAAGCAGAGTTGGACTAGATATGGTCCCTATGTGTAGGAAACACCGTTCTTTTGTTCTCAGCACACTCACCTTTCCTGCTGTCTTTGAGAGTCTAGAAAGCAAGAGTGTGCTTCTACTTCTAAAGCAGAGTGTGATCCATGGATGATTACACTGCTGTGTGTTTTACTTCAGAAATGGAGTTAAATCCCAGGCTCTCAGTCTTCCTACAAACAAGACTTCCATTCAGGTAAGTGCAGTCACTTTTCTGCTCAAACGAACTACATCGTTCACGAACCTCACACGTTTCTCATCTTAATTGACAAGGATTGGATGTTAGAGGACCAGTGCTTTGTATCAGTTTCAGAAGCAGAGTTGGACTAGATATGGTCCCTATGTGTAGGAAACATCTTTCTTTTGTTCTCAGCACACTCACGTTTCCTGCTGTCTTAGAGAATCTAGAAAGCAAGTGCGTGCTTCTCGCTCTAAAGCAGAGTGTGATCCATGGATGAGAACTCTGCTGTGTGTTTCTCTTCAGAAATGGAGGTAAATCCCAGGCTCTGAGTCTTCAATACAAGCAAGACTTCGTTTCAGGTAAGGGCAGTCACTTTTCAGCTCAAAGGAACTACATCTTTCATGGAGCTCACACGTTTCTCATCTTAACTGACAAGCATTGGATGTTAGAGGACCAGTGCTTTGTATCAGTTTCAGAAGAAGAGTTGGACTAGATATGGTCCGTATGTGTAGGAAACATCTTTCTTTTGTTCTCAGCACACTCACGTTTCCTGCTGTCTTAGAGAATCTAGAAAGCAAGTGCGTGCTTCTCGCTCTAAAGCAGAGTGTGATCCATGGATAAGAACTATGCTGTGTGTTTCCCTTCAGAAATGGAGTTAAATCCCAGGCTCTGTGTCTTCCTACAAGCAAGACTTCGTTTCAGGTAAGAGCAGTCACTTTTCAGCTCAAACGAACTACATCGTTCACTGTGCTCACACGTTTTTCATCTTAACAGACAAGCATTGGATGTTAGAGGACCAGTGCATTGTATCAGTTTCAGAAGAAGATTTGGACTACATATAATCAGTATGTGTAGGAAACACCTTTCTTTTGTTCTGGGCACACTCAGATTTCCTTCTGTATTAGAGACTCTAGAAAGCAAGAGCGTGCTTCTTGCTCTAAAGCAGAGTGTGATCCATGGATGAGAACTCTGCTGTGTGTTTCCCTTCAGAAATGGAGTTAAATCCCAGGCTCTGTGCCTTCCTACAAGCAAGACTTCGTTTCAGGTAAGAGCAGTCACTTTTCAGCTCAATCGAACTACATCTTTCACGGAGCTCACACGTTTCTCATCTTAACAGACAAGCATTGGATGTTAGAGCACCAGTGCTTTGTATCAGTTTCAGAAGCAGAGTTGGACTAGATATGGTCCGTATGTGTAGGAAACACAGTTCTTTTGTTCTCAGCACACACACGTTTCTTGCTGTCTTAGAGACTCTAGAAAGCAAGAGCGTGCTTCTTGTTCTAAAGCAGAGTGTTATCAATGGATTAGACAATGCGGTGTGTTTCACTTCAGAAATGGAGTTAAATCCCATGCTCTGAGTCTCCCTACAAGCATGACTTCGTTTAAGGTAAGGGCAGTCACTTTTCTGCTCAAAGAACTACATCGTTCATGTAGCTCACACGTTTCTCATCTTAACTGACAAGCATTGGATGTTAGAGGACCAGTGCATTGTATCAGTTTCAGAAGAAGATTTTGACTACATATAATCAGTATGTGTAGGACACACCGTTCTTTTGTTCTGGGCACAATCAGATTTCCTTCTGTATTAGAGACTCTAGAAAGCAAGAGCGTGCTTCTTGCTCTAAAGCCGAGTGTGATCCATGAATGAGAACTATGCTGTATGTTTCCCTTCAGAAATGTAGTTAAATCCCAGGCTGTGTGTCTTCCTACAGGCAAGACTTCGTTTCAGGTAAGGGCAGTCACTCTTCAGCTCAATCGAACTACATCATTCACGAAGCTCACACGTTTCTCATCTTAACAGACAAGCATTGGATTTTAGAGGACCAGTGCTTTGTATCAGTTTCAGAAGCAGAGTTGGACTATATAATGTCCGTATGTGTAGGAAACACCGTTCTTTTGTTCTCAGCACACTCACGTTTCCTGCTGTCTTAGAGACTCTAGAAAGCAAGAGCGTGCTTCTTCTTCTAAAGCAGAGTGTCATCAATGGATGATTACACTGCTGTGTGTTTTACTTCAGAAATGGAGTTAAATCCCAGGCTCTGAGTCTTCCTACAAGCAAGACTTCAATTCAGGGAAGGGAAGTCACTTTTCTGCTCAAACGAACTACATCGTTCATGAAGCTCACACGTTTCTCATCTTAACTGACAAGTATTGGATGTTAGATGGTCAGTGCTTTGTATCAGTTTCAGAAGCAGATTTGGACTGCATATGGTCCATATGTGTAAGAAACTCCGTTCTTTTGTTCTCAGCACAAACACGTTTCCTGCTTTCTTGGAGACTCTAGAAAGCAAGATCGTGCTTCTTGTTATAAAGCAGAGTGTGATCCATGGATGAGATCTAAGCTGTGTGTTTGCTTTCAGATATGGAGTTAAATCCCTGGCTCTGAGTCTTCCTACAAGCAAGACTTCGTTTCAGGTAAGGGCAGTCACTTTTCTGCTCAAAGGAACTACATCGTTCACTGAGCTCACACGTTTCTCATCTTAACTGACAAGCTTTGGATGTTAGAGGGTCAGTCCTTTTTATCAGTTTCAGAAGCAGATTTGGACTAGATATGGTCCATATGTGTAGGTAACACCGTTCTTTTGTTCTGGGAACACTCAGCTTTCCTGCTGTCTGAGAGACTCTAGAAAGAAAGAGTGTGTTTCTCGCTCTAAAGCAGAGTGTGATCCATGGATGAAAACTATGCTGTGTGTTTCCTTTCAGACATGGAGTTAAATCCCAGGCTCTATGTCTTCCTACAAGCAAGAGTTCGTTTCAGGTAAGGGCAGTCACTTTTCTGCTCAAACGAACTACATCGTTCACGAAGCTCACACGTTTCTCATCTTAACTGACAAGCATTGGATGTTAGAGGACCAGTGCATTGTATCAGTTTCAGAAGAAGATTTGGACTACATATAGTCCTTATGTGTAGGAAACTCCGTTCTTTTGTTCTGGGCACACTCACGTTTCCTGCTGTCTTAGAGACTCTAGAAAGCAAGAGAGTACTTCTCGCTCTAAAGCAGAGTGTGATCCATGGATGGGAACTATGCTGTCTGTTTGCCTTCAGAAATGGAGTTAAATCCCAGGCTCTGAGTCTTCCTACAAGCAAGACTTCGTTTCAGGTAAGGGCAGTCACTTTTCTGCTCAAACGAACTACATCGTTCACTGAGCTCACACGTTTCTCATTTTAACTGACAAGCATTGGAAGTTAGAGGACCAGTGCTTTGTATCAGTTTCAGAAGCAGAGTTCGACTGGATTGGGTCCTTATGTGTAGGAAACACCGTTCTTTTGTTCTCAGCAAACTCACGTTTCCTGCTGTCTTAGAGACTCTAGAAAGCAAAAGCATGCTTCTTGTTCTAAAGCAGAGTGTGATCAATGGATGAGAACACTGCTGTGTGGTTCACTTCAGAAATGGAGTTAAATGCCAGGCTCTGAGTCTTCCTACAAGCAAGACATCGTTTCAGGTAAGGGCAGTCAGTTTTTTGCTCAAACGAACTACATCCTTCACGATGCTCACACGTTTCTCATCTTAACTGACAAGCATTGGATGTTATAGGACCAGTGCTTTGTATCAATTTCAGAAGAAGAGTTGGACTATATTATGTCCATATGTGTAGGAAACACCGTTCTTTTGTTCTCAGCACACTCACGTTACCTGCTGTCTTAGAGACTCTAGAAAGCAAGAGCGTGCTTCTTGCTCTAAAGCAGAGTGTGATCAATGGATGAGAACTATGCTTTGTGTTTCCCTTCAAAAATGGAGTTAAATCCCAGGCTCTGAGTCTCCCTACAAGCAAGATTTCCTTTCAGGTAAGGGCAGTCACTTTTCAGCTCAAACGAACTACATCGTTCACTGAGCTCACACGTTTCTCATCTTAACTGACAAGCATTAGATATTAGAGTACCAGTGCTTTGTATCTGTTTCAGAAGCAGAGTTGGACTAGATATGGTCCGTATGTGTAGGGAACACCGTTCATTTGTTCTCAGCACACTCAAGTTTCCTGCTGTCTTAGAGACTTTAGAAAGCAAGAGCGTGCTTCTCGCTCTAAAGCAGAGTGTGATCCATGGATGAAAACTATGCTGTGTGTTTCCCTTCAGAAAAGGAGTTAAATCCCAGGCTCTATGTCTTCCTACAAGCAAGACTTCGTTTCAGGTAAGGGCAGTCACTTTTCAGCTCAAACGAACTACATCTTTCACCGAGCTCACACGTTCTCATCTTAACAGACAAGCATTGGATGTTAGAGGACCAGTGCTTTGTATCAGTTTCAGAAGCAGAGTTGGACTAGATACGGTCCATATGTGTAGGAAACACCGTTTTTTTGTTCTCAGCAAACTCACGTTTTCTGCTGTCTTAGAGACTCTAGAAAGCAAGAGCGTGCTTCTTATTCTAAAGCAGAGTGTGATCAATGGATGAGAACACTGCTGTGTGTTTCACTTCAGAAAAGGAGTTAAATCCCAGGCTCTGAGTCTTCCTACAAGCAAGACTTCGTTTCAGGTAAGGGCAGTCAGTTTTCTGCTCAAACAAACTACATTGTTCATGAAGCTCACACGTTTCTCATCTTAACTGACAAGCATTGGATGTTAGAGGGTCAGTGCTTTGTATCAGTTTCAGAAGCAGATTTGGACTACATATTGTCCATATGTGTAGGAAACACCGATCTTTTGTTCTGGGCACACTCACGTTTCCTGCTGCCTTAGAGACTCTAGAAAGCAAGAGCGTGCTTCTCGCTCTAAAACAGAGCGTGATCCATGGATGAGACTATGCTGTGTGTTTCACTTCAGAAATGGAGTTAAATCCCATGCTCTGTGTCTCCCTACAAGCAAGACTTCGTTTCAGGTAAGGGAGTCACTTTTCTGCTCAAAGGAACAACATCGTTCACGAAGCTCACACGTTTCTCATCTTAACTGACAAGCATTGGATGTTAGAGGACCAGTGCTTTGTATCTGTTTCAGAAGCAGAGTTGGACTAGATATGGTCCCTATGTGTAGGAAACACCGTTCTTTTGTTCTCAGCACACTCACGTTTCCTGCTGTCTTTGAGAGTCTAGAAAGCAAGAGTGTGCTTCTTCTTCTAAAGCAGAGTGTGATCAATGGATGATTACACTGCTGTGTGTTTTACTTCAGAAATGGAGTTAAATCCCAGGCTCTGAGTCTTCCTACAAGCAAGACTTCCATTCAGGTAAGTGCAGTCACTTTTCTGCTCAAACGAACTACATCGTTCACGAACCTCACACGTTTCTCATCTTAATTGACAAGGATTGGATGTTAGAGGACCAGTGCTTTGTATCAGTTTCAGAAGAAGAGTTAGACTAGATATGGACCGTATGAGTAGGAAACACCGTACTTTTGTTCTCAGCACACTCACGTTTCCTGCTCTCTTAGCGACTCTAGAAAGCAAGAGCGTGCTTCTCGCTCTAAAGCAGAGTGTGATCCATGGATGAAAACTATGCTGTGTGTTTCCCTTCATAAATGTAGTTAAATCCCAGGCTCTATGTCTTCCTACAAGCAAGAGTTCGTTTCAGGTAAGGGCAGTCACTTTTCTGCTCAAACGAACTACATCGTTCACTGAGCTCACACGTTTCTCATCTTAACAGACAAGCATTGGATGTTAGAGGACCAGTGCGTTGTATCAGTTTCAGAAGCAGAGTTGGACTAGATATGGTCCGTATGTGTAGGAAACACTGTTCTTTTGTTTTCAGCAAACTCACGTTTCCTGCTGTCTTAGAGACTCTAGAAAGCAAGAGCGTGCTTCTTGTTCTAAAGCAGACTGTGATTAATTGATGATTACAGTGCTGTGTGTTTTACTTCAGAAATGGAGTTAAATCCCAGGCTCTGAGTCTTCCTACAAGCAAGACTTCAATTCAGGTAAGGGCAGTCACTTTTCTGCTCAAATGTACTACATCATACACGAAGCTCACACGTTTCTCATCTTAATTGACAAGCATTGGATGTTAGAGGACCAGTGCTTTGTATCAGTTTCAGAAGAAGAGTTGGACTAGATATGGTCCATATGTGTAGGAAACACCGGTCTTTTGTTCTGGGCACACTCAGATTTCCTGCTGTATTAGAGACTCTAGAAAGCAAGAGTGTGCTTCTCGCTCTAAAGCAGACTGTGATCCATGGATGAGAACTATGCTGTGTGTTTCCCTTCAGAAATGGAGTTAAATCCCAGTCTCTGAGTCTTCCTACAAGCAAGACTTCGTTTCAGGTAAGGGCAGTCACTTTTCTGCTCAAACGAACTACATCATTCACTGAGCTCACACGTTTCTCATCTTAACTGACAAGCCTTGGATGTTAGAGGGTCAGTGCTTTGTATCAGTTTCAGAAGTAGATTTGGACTACATGTGGTCCATATGTGCAGGAAACACCATTCTTTTGTTCTCGGCACACTCAGATTTCCTGCTGTCTTAGAGACTCTAGAAAGCAAGAGCGTGCTTCTCGCTCTAAAGCAGAGTGTGATCCATGGATCAGAACTATGCTGTGTGTTTCTCTTCAGAAATGGAGTTAAATTCCAGGCTCTGTATCTTCCTACAAGCAAGACTTCGTTTCAGGTAAGAGCAGTCACTTTTCCGCTCAAACGAACTACATCGTTCACTGAGCTCACACGTTTCTCATCTTAACAGACAAGCATTGGATGTTAGAGGACCAGTTCTTTGTATCAGTTTCAGAAGCAGAGTTGGACTATATAATGTCTGTATGTGTAGGAAACACCGTTCTTTTGTTCTCAGCAAACTCTCGTTTCCTGCTGTCTTAGAGACTCTAGAAAGCAAGAGCGTGCTTCTTGTTCTAAAGCAGAATTTGATCAATGCATGATTACACTGCTGTGTGTTTTACTTCAGAAATGGAGATAAATCCCAGGCTCTGAGTCTTCCTACAAGCAAGACTTCAATTCAGGTATGGGCAGTCACTTGTCTGCTCAAACGAACTACATCGTTCACGATGCTCACACGTTTCTCATCTTAACTGACAACCATTGGATGTTAGAGTGTCAGTGCTTTGTATCAGTTTCAGAAGCAGATTTGGACTACATATGGTCCATATGTATAGGAAACACCGTTCTTTTGTCCTGGGCACACTCAGATTTCCTGCTGTCTTAGAGACTCTAGAAAGCAAGAGCATACTTCTCGCTCTAAAGCAGAGTGTGATCCATGGATGAGAACTATGTTGTGTGTTTCCCTTCAGAAATGGACTTAAATCCCAGGCTCTGTGTCTTACTACAAGCAAGACTTCGTTTCAGGTAAGGGCAGTCACTTTTCAGTTCAAAGGATCTACATCATTCACAAAGCTCACACGTTTCTCATCTTAACTGACAAGCATTGGATGTTAGAGGACCAGTGCATTCTATCAGTTTCAGAAGAAGATTTGGACTACATATAGTCCGTATGGGTAGGAAACACCGTTCTTTTTTTCTGGGCCCACTCACGTTTCCTGCTGTCTTAGAGACTCTAGAAAGCAAGAGTGTGCTTCTTGCTCTAAAGCAGAGTGTCATCCATGGATGAGAACTATGCTGTGTGTTTCACTTCAGAAATGGAGTTTAATCCCAGGCTTTGAGTCTTCCTACAAGCAAGACTTCGTTTCAGGTAAGGGCAGTCACTTTTCAGTTCAAAGGAACTACATCATTCACAAAGCTCACACGTTTCTCATCTTAACTGACAAGCATTGGATGTTAGAGGATCAGTGCTTTGTATCAGTTTCAGAAGAAGAGTTGGACTAGATATGGTCCGTATGTGCAGGAAACACCGTTCTTTTGTTCTCAGCACACTCACGTTTCCTGCTGTCTTGGAGACTTTAGAAAGCAAGAGCGTGCTTCCCGCTCTAAAGCAGAGTGTGATCCATGGAAGAAAACTATGCTGTGTGTTTCCCTTCATAAATATAGGTAAATCCCAGGCTCTATGACTTCCTACAAGCAAGACTTCGTTTCAGGTAAGGGCAGTCACTTTTCAGCTCAAACGAACTACACCTTTCACAGAGCTCACATGTTTCTCATCTAAAGAGACAAGCATTGGATGTTAGAGGACCAGTGCGTTGTATCAGTTTCAGAAGCAGAGTTGGACTAGATATGGTCCGTATGTGTAGGAAACACTGTTCTTTTGTTTTCAGCAAACTCACGTTTCCTGCTGTCTTAGAGACTCTAGAAAGCAAGAGCGTGCTTCTTGTTCTAAAGCAGACTGTGATTAATTGATGATTACAGTGCTGTGTGTTTTACTTCAGAAATGGAGTTAAATCCCAGGCTCTGAGTCTTCCTACAAGCAAGACTTCAATTCAGGTAAGGGCAGTCACTTTTCTGCTCAAATGTACTACATCATACACGAAGCTCACACGTTTCTCATCTTAATTGACAAGCATTGGATGTTAGAGGACCAGTGCTTTGTATCAGTTTCAGAAGAAGAGTTGGACTAGCTATGGTCCATATGTGTAGGAAACACCGGTCTTTTGTTCTGGGCACACTCAGATTTCCTGCTGTATTAGAGACTCTAGAAAGCAAGAGTGTGCTTCTCGCTCTAAAGCAGACTGTGATCCATGGATGAGAACTATGCTGTGTGTTTCCCTTCAGAAATGGAGTTAAATCCCAGTCTCTGAGTCTTCCTACAAGCAAGACTTCGTTTCAGGTAAGGGCAGTCACTTTTCTGCTCAAACGAACTACATCATTCACTGAGCTCACACGTTTCTCATCTTAACTGACAAGCATTGGATGTTAGAGGGTCAGTGCTTTGTATCAGTTTCAGAAGTAGATTTGGACTAGATGTGGTCCATATGTGCAGGAAACACCATTCTTTTGTTCTCGGCACACTCAGATTTCCTGCTGTCTTAGAGACTCTAGAAAGCAAGAGCGTGCTTCTTGCTCTAAAGCAGAGTGTGATCCATGGATGAGAACTATGCTGTGTGTTTCCCTTCAGAAATGGAGTTAAATCCCATGCTCTGATTCTCTGTACAAGCAAGATTTCGTTTCAGGTAAGGGCAGTCACTTTTCTGCTCAAAGAAACTACATCGTTCACGAAGCTCACACGTTTCTCATCTTAATTGAGTAGCATTGGATGTTAGAGGACCAGTGCATTGTATCAGTTTAGGAAGAAGATTTGGACTACATATATTCAGTATGTGTAGGAAACACCGTTCTTTTGTTCTGGGCACACTCATATTTCCTGCTGTATTAGAGATTCTAGAAAGCAAGATCGTGCTTCTTGCTCTAAAGCAGAGTGTGATCCATGGATGAGAACTATGCTGTGTGTTTCCCTTCAGAAATGGAGTTAAATCCCAGGCTCTGTGTCTTCCTACAGGTAATACTTCGTTTCAGGTAAGCACAGTCACTTTTCAGGTCAAACGAACTACATCGTTAACGGAGCTCACACGTTTCTCATCTTAACAGACAAGCATTGGATGTTAGAGGACCAGTGCTTTGTATCAGTTTCAGAAGCAGAGTTGGACTAGATATGGTCCGCATGTGTAGAAAACACCGTTCTTTGGTTCTCAGCACACTCACGTTTCCTGCTGTCTTAGAGACTCTAGAAAGCAAGAGCATGCTTCTTGTTCTAAAGCAGATTGTGATCAATCGATGATTACAGTGCTGTGTGTTTTACTTCAGAAATGGAGTTAATTCCCAGGCTCTGAGTCTTCCTACAAGCAAGACTTCAATTCAGGTAAGGGCAGTCAATTTCTGCTCAAAGAAACTACATCGTTCACGAAGCTCACACGTTTCTCTTCTTAACTGAGTAGCATTGGATGTTAGAGGACCAGTGCATTGTATCAGTTTAGGAAGAAGATTTGGACTACATATATTCAGTATGTGTAGGAAACACCGTTCTTTTGTTCTGGGCACACTCAGATTTCCTGCTGTATTAGAGAATCTAGAAAGCAAGAGTGTGCTTCTCGCTCTAAGGCAGAGTGTGATCCATGGATGAGAACTATGCTGTGTGTTTCCCTTCAGAAATGGAGTTAAATCCCAGGCTCTGTGTCTTCCTACAAGCAAGACTTCGTTTCAGGTAAAGGCAGTCACTTTTCAGCTCAAACGAACTACATCGTTCACTGAGCTCACACATTTCTCATCTTAACAGACAAGCATTGGATGTTAGAGGACCAGTGCTTTGTATCAGTTTCAGAAGCAGAGTTGGACTAGATATGGTCCGCATGTGTAGAAAACACCGTTCTTTGTTTCTCAGCACACTCACGTTTCCTGCTGTCTCAGAGACTCTAGAAAGCAAGAGCGTGCTTCTTGTTCTAAAGCAGAGTGTGATCAATGGATGAGATAATGCTGTGTGTTTCATTTCTGAAACGGAGTTAAATCCCAGGCTCTGAGTCTCCCTACAAGCAAGAATTCGTTTCAGGTAAGTGCAGTCACTTTTCTGCTCAAAGGAACTACATCGTTCACGAAGATCACACGTTTCTCATCTTAACTGCCAAGCATTGGATGTTAGAGGGTCAGTGCTTTGTATCAGTTTCAGAAGCAGATTTGGACTACATATGGTCCATATGTGTAGGAAACAACGTTCTTTTGTTCTGGGCACACTCAGATTTCCTGCTGTATTAGAGACTCTAGAAAGCTAGAGTGTGCTTCTTGCTCTAAAGCAGAGTGTGATCCATGGATGAGAACTATGTTGTGTGTTTCCCTTCAGAAATGGACTTAAATCCCAGGCTCTGTGTCTTACTACAAGCAAGACTTCGATTCAGGTAAGGGCAATCACTTTTCAGTTCAAAAAACTACATCATTCACAAAGCTCACACGTTTCTCATCTTAACTGACAAGCATTGGAAGTTAGAGGACCAGTGCATTCTATCAGTTTCAGAAGCAGATTTGGACTACATATAATCCGTATGTGTAGGAAACACAGTTCATTTGTTCTGGGCACACTCAGATTTCCTGCTGTCTTAGAGACTCTAGAATGCAAGAGTGTGCTTCTTGCTCTAAAGCAGAGTGTGATCCATAGATGAGAACTATGCTGTGTTTTTCACTTCAGAAATGGAGTTAAATCCCAGGCTCAGAGTCTTCCTACAAGCAAGAATTCGTTTCAGGTAAGGGCAGTCAGTTTTCTGCTCAAACGAACTACATCGTTCACGATGCTGACACGTTTCTCAATTTACCTGACAAGCATTGGATGTTAGAGGACCAGTGCTTTGTATCAGTTTCAGAAGAAGAGTTGGACTATATAATGTCCGTATGTGTTGGAAACACCATTCTTTTGTTCTCAGCACACTCACGTTTCCTGCTGTATTAGAGACTCTAGAAATCAAGAGAGTGCTTCTCGCTCTAAAGCAGAGTGTGATCCATGGATGAAAACTATGCTGTTTGTTTCCCTTCAGAAAAGTAGTTAAATCCCAGGCTCTATGTCTTCGTACAAGCAAGACTTCGTTTCAGGTAAGGGCAGTCAGTTTTCTGCTCAAACGAACTACATCCTTCACTATGCTTACACGTTTCTCATCTTAACTGACAAGCATTGGATGTTAGAGGACCAGTGCTTTGTATCAGTTTCAGAAGAAGAGTTGGACTATATAATGTCCGTATGTGTAGGAAACACCGTTCTTTTGTTCTCTGCACACTCACGTTTCCTGCTGTCTTAGAGACTAGAGAAAGCAAGAGCGTGCTTCTCGCTCTAAAGCAGAGTGTGATGCATGGATGAGAACACTGCTCTGTGTTTCCCTTCAGAAATGGAGTTAAATCCCAGGCTCTGAGTCTTCCTACAAGCAAGACTTCGTTTCAGGTAAGGGCAGTCACTTTTCAGCTCAAACGAACTACATCGTTCACTGAGCTCACACGTTTCTCATCTTAACAGACAAGCATTGGATGTTAGAGGACCAGTGCTCTGTATCAGTTTCAGAAGCAGAGTTGGACTAGCTATGGTCCGTATGTGTAGGAAACACCGTTCTTTTGTTCTCAGCACACTCACGTTTCCGGCTGTCTTAGAGACTCTAGAAAGCAAGAGCGTGCTTCTTGTTCTAAAGCAGAGTGTGATCAATGGATGAGATAATGCTGTGTGTTTCACTTCAGAAATGGGGTTATTTTCCATGCTCTGTGTCTCCGTACAAGCATGACTTTGTTTAAGGTAAGGGCAGTCACTTTTCTGCTCAAACGAACTACATCGTTCACTGAGCTCACACGTTTCTCATATAACAGACAAGCATTGGATGTTAGAGGACCAGTGCTTTGTATCAGTTTCAGAAGCAGAGTTGGACTAGATATGGTCTGTAAGTGTAGGAAACACCGCTCTTTGTTCTCAGCACACTCACGTTTCCTGCTGTCTTAGAGACTCTAGAAAGCAAGAGCGTGCTTCTTGTTCTAAAGCAGACTGTGATCAATCGTTGATTACAGTGCTGTGTGTTTTACTTCAGAAATGGAGTTAAATCCCAGGCTCTGAGTCTTCCTACAAGCAAGACTTCAATTCAGGTAAGGGCAGTCACTTTTCTGCTCAAATGTACTACATCATACACGAAGCTCACACGTTTCTCATCTTAATTGACAAGCATTGGATGTTAGAGGACCAGTGCTTTGTATCAGTTTCAGAAGAAGAGGTGGACTAGATATGGTCCATATGTGTAGGAAACACCGTTCTTTTGTTCTGGGCACACTCAGATTTCCTGCTCTCTTAGAGACTCTAGAAAGCAAGAGCGTGCTTCTCGCTCTAAAGCAGAGTGTGATCCATGGATGAAAACTATGCTGTGTGTTTCCCTTCATAAATGTAGTTAAATCCCAGGCTCTATGTCTTCCTACAAGCAAGAGTTCGTTTCAGGTAAGGGCAGTCACTCTTCTGCTCAAACGAACTACATCGTTCACTGAGCTCACACGTTTCTCATCTTAACAGACAAGCATTGGATGTTAGAGGACCAGTGCTTTGTATCAGTTTCAGAAGCAGAGTTGGACTATATAATGTCTGTATGTGTAGGAAACACCGTTCTTTTGTTCTCAGCAAACTCTCGTTTCCTGCTGTCTTAGAGACTCTAGAAAGCAAGAGCGTGCTTCTTGTTCTAAAGCAGAATTTGATCAATGCATGATTACACTGCTGTGTGTTTTACTTCAGAAATGGAGATAAATCCCAGGCTCTGAGTCTTCCTACAAGCAAGACTTCAATTCAGGTATGGGCAGTCACTTGTCTGCTCAAACGAACTACATCGTTCACGATGCTCACACGTTTCTCATCTTAACTGACAACCATTGGATGTTAGAGTGTCAGTGCTTTGTATCAGTTTCAGAAGCAGATTTAGACTACATATGGTCCATATGTATAGGAAACACCGTTCTTTTGTCCTGGGCACACTCAGATTTCCTGCTGTCTTAGAGACTCTAGAAAGCAAGAGCATACTTCTCGCTCTAAAGCAGAGTGTGATCCATGGATGAGAACTATGTTGTGTGTTTCCCTTCAGAAATGGACTTAAATCCCAGGCTCTGTGTCTTACTACAAGCAAGACTTCGTTTCAGGTAAGGGCAGTCACTTTTCAGTTCAAAGGATCTACATCATTCACAAAGCTCACACGTTTCTCATCTTAACTGACAAGCATTGGGTGTTAGAGGACCAGTGCATTCTATCAGTTTCAGAAGAAGATTTGGACTACATATAGTCCGTATGGGTAGGAAACACCGTTCTTTTTTTCTGGGCCCACTCACGTTTCCTGCTGTCTTAGAGACTCTAGAAAGCAAGAGTGTGCTTCTTGCTCTAAAGCAGAGTGTCATCCATGGATGAGAACTATGCTGTGTGTTTCACTTCAGAAATGGAGTTTAATCCCAGGCTTTGAGTCTTCCTACAAGCAAGACTTCGTTTCAGGTAAGGGCAGTCACTTTTCTGCTCAAAGAAACAACATCGTTCACGAAGCTCACACGTTTCTCATCTTAATTGAGTAGCATTGGATGTTAGAGGACCAGTGCATTGTATCAGTTTAGGAAGAAGATTTGGACTACATATATTCAGTATGTGTAGGAAACACCGTTCTTTTGTTCTGGGCACACTCATATTTCCTGCTGTATTAGAGATTCTAGAAAGCAAGATCGTGCTTCTTGCTCTAAAGCAGAGTGTGATCCATGGATGAGAACTATGCTGTGTGTTTCCCTTCAGAAATGGAGTTAAATCCCAGGCTCTGTGTCTTCCTACAGTTAATACTTCGTTTCAGGTAAGCACAGTCACTTTTCAGGTCAAACGAACTACATCGTTAACGGAGCTCACACGTTTCTCATCTTAACAGACAAGCATTGGATGTTAGAGGACCAGTGCTTTGTATCAGTTTCAGAAGCAGAGTTGGACTAGATATGGTCCGCATGTGTAGAAAACACCGTTCTTTGGTTCTCAGCACACTCACGTTTCCTGCTGTCTTAGAGACTCTAGAAAGCAAGAGCATGCTTCTTGTTCTAAAGCAGATTGTGATCAATCGATGATTACAGTGCTGTGTGTTTTACTTCAGAAATGGAGTTAATTCCCAGGCTCTGAGTCTTCCTACAAGCAAGACTTCAATTCAGGTAAGGGCAGTCAATTTCTGCTCAAAGAAACTACATCGTTCACGAAGCTCACACGTTTCTCTTCTTAACTGAGTAGCATTGGATGTTAGAGGACCAGTGCATTGTATCAGTTTAGGAAGAAGATTTGGACTACATATATTCAGTATGTGTAGGAAACACCGTTCTTTTGTTCTGGGCACACTCAGATTTCCTGCTGTATTAGAGAATCTAGAAAGCAAGAGTGTGCTTCTCGCTCTAAGGCAGAGTGTGATCCATGGATGAGAACTATGCTGTGTGTTTCCCTTCAGAAATGGAGTTAAATCCCAGGCTCTGTGTCTTCCTACAAGCAAGACTTCGTTTCAGGTAAAGGCAGTCACTTTTCAGCTCAAACGAACTACATCGTTCACTGAGCTCACACATTTCTCATCTTAACAGACAAGCATTGGATGTTAGAGGACCAGTGGTTTGTATCAGTTTCAGAAGCAGAGTTGGACTAGATATGGTCCGCATGTGTAGAAAACACCGTTCTTTGTTTCTCAGCACACTCACGTTTCCTGCTGTCTCAGAGACTCTAGAAAGCAAGAGCGTGCTTCTTGTTCTAAAGCAGAGTGTGATCAATGGATGAGACAATGCTGTGTGTTTCATTTCTGAAACGGAGTTAAATCCCAGGCTCTGAGTCTCCCTACAAGCAAGAATTCGTTTCAGGTAAGTGCAGTCACTTTTCTGCTCAAAGGAACTACATCGTTCACGAAGATCACACGTTTCTCATCTTAACTGCCAAACATTGGATGTTAGAGGGTCAGTGCTTTGTATCAGTTTCAGAAGCAGATTTGGACTACATATGGTCCATATGTGTAGGAAACACCGTTCTTTTGTTCTGGGCACACTCAGATTTCCTGCTGTATTAGAGACTCTAGAAAGCTAGAGTGTGCTTCTTGCTCTAAAGCAGAGTGTGATCCATGGATGAGAACTATGTTGTGTGTTTCCCTTCAGAAATGGACTTAAATCCCAGGCTCTGTGTCTTACTACAAGCAAGACTTCGATTCAGGTAAGGGCAGTCACTTTTCAGTTCAAAAAACTACATCATTCACAAAGCTCACACGTTTCTCATCTTAACTGACAAGCATTGGAAGTTAGAGGACCAGTGCATTCTATCAGTTTCAGAAGCAGATTTGGACTACATATAATCCGTATGTGTAGGAAACACAGTTCATTTGTTCTGGGCACACTCAGATTTCCTGCTGTCTTAGAGACTCTAGAATGCAAGAGTGTGCTTCTTGCTCTAAAGCAGAGTGTGATCCATAGATGAGAACTATGCTGTGTTTTTCACTTCAGAAATGGAGTTAAATCCCAGGCTCAGAGTCTTCCTACAAGCAAGAATTCGTTTCAGGTAAGGGCAGTCAGTTTTCTGCTCAAACGAACTACATCGTTCACGATGCTGACACGTTTCTCAATTTACCTGACAAGCATTGGATGTTAGAGGACCAGTGCTTTGTATCAGTTTCAGAAGAAGAGTTGGACTATATAATGTCCGTATGTGTTGGAAACACCATTCTTTTGTTCTCAGCACACTCACGTTTCCTGCTGTATTAGAGACTCTAGAAATCAAGAGAGTGCTTCTCGCTCTAAAGCAGAGTGTGATCCATGGATGAAAACTATGCTGTTTGTTTCCCTTCAGAAAAGTAGTTAAATCCCAGGCTCTATGTCTTCGTACAAGCAAGACTTCGTTTCAGGTAAGGGCAGTCAGTTTTCTGCTCAAACGAACTACATCCTTCACGATGCTTACACGTTTCTCATCTTAACTGACAAGCATTGGATGTTAGAGGACCAGTGCTTTGTATCAGTTTCAGAAGAAGAGTTGGACTATATAATGTCCGTATGTGTAGGAAACACCGTTCTTTTGTTCTCTGCACACTCACGTTTCCTGCTGTCTTAGAGACTAGAGAAAGCAAGAGCGTGCTTCTCGCTCTAAAGCAGAGTGTGATGCATGGATGAGAACACTGCTCTGTGTTTCCCTTCAGAAATGGAGTTAAATCCCAGGCTCTGAGTCTTCCTACAAGCAAGACTTCGTTTCAAGTATGGGCAGTCACTTTTCAGCTCAAACGAACTACATCGTTCACTGAGCTCACACGTTTCTCATCTTAACAGACAAGCATTGGATGTTAGAGGACCAGTGCTCTGTATCAGTTTCACAAGCAGAGTTGGACTAGCTATGGTCCGTATGTGTAGGAAACACCGTTCTTTTGTTCTCAGCACACTCACGTTTCCGGCTGTCTTAGAGACTCTAGAAAGCAAGAGCGTGCTTCTTGTTCTAAAGCAGAGTGTGATCAATGGATGAGATAATGCTGTGTGTTTCACTTCAGAAATGGGGTTATTTTCCATGCTCTGTGTCTCCGTACAAGCATGACTTTGTTTAAGGTAAGGGCAGTCACTTTTCTGCTCAAACGAACTACATCGTTCACTGAGCTCACACGTTTCTCATATAACAGACAAGCATTGGATGTTAGAGGACCAGTGCTTTGTATCAGTTTCAGAAGCAGAGTTGGACTAGATATGGTCTGTAAGTGTAGGAAACACCGCTCTTTGTTCTCAGCACACTCACGTTTCCTGCTGTCTTAGAGACTCTAGAAAGCAAGAGCGTGCTTCTTCTTCTAAAGCAGAGTGTGATCAATGGATGAGACAATGCTGTGTGTTTCACTTAAGAAATGGAGTTAAATCCCATGCTCTGAGTCTCCGTACAGGCAAGATTTCGTTTCAGGTAAGGGCAGTCAATTTCTGCTCAAAGAAACTACATCGTTCACGAAGCTCACACGTTTCTCATCTTAACTGAGTAGCATTGGATGTTAGAGGACCAGTGCATTGTAACAGTTTAGGAAGAAGATTTGGACTACAAATATTCAGTATGTGTAGGAAACACCGTTCTTTTGTTCTGGGCACACTCAGATTTCCTGCTGTATTAGAGATTCTAGAAAGCAAGATCGTGCTTCTTGCTCTAAAGCAGAGTGTGATCCATGGATGAGAACTATGCTGTGTGTTTCCCTTCAGAAATGGACTTAAATCCCAGGCTCTGTGTCTTACTACAAGCAAGACTTCGTTTCAGGTAAGGGCAGTCACTTTTCAGTTCAAAAAACTACATCATTCACAAAGCTCACACGTTTCTCATCTTAACTGACAAGCATTGGATGTTAGAGGACCAGTGCATTCTATCAGTTTCAGAAGAAGATTTGGAATACATATAATCCGTATGTGTAGGAAACACAGTTCATTTGTTCTGGGCACACTCAGATTTCCTGCTGTCTTAGAGACTCTAGAATGCAAGCGTGTGCTTCTTGCTCTAAAGCAGAGTGTGATCCATAGATGAGAACTATGCTGTGTTTTTCACTTCAGAAATGGAGTTAAATCCCAGGCTCAGAGTCTTCCTACAAGCAAGAATTCGTTTCAGGTAAGGGCAGTCAGTTTTCTGCTCAAACGAACTACATCGTTCACGATGCTGACACGTTTCTCATCTTACCTGACAAGCATTGGATGTTAGAGGACCAGTGCTTTGTATCAGTTTCAGAAGAAGAGTTGGACTATATAATGTCCGTATGTGTTGGAAACATCGTTCTTTTGTTCTCAGCACACTCAGATTTCCTGCTGTATTAGAGACTCTAGAAATCAAGAGAGTGCTTCTCACTCTAAAGCAGAGTGTGATCAATGGATGAGATAATGCTGTGTGTTTCACTTCAGAAATGGGGTTATTTTCCATGCTCTGTGTCTCCCTACAAGCATGACTTTGTTTAAGGTAAGGGCAGTCACTTTTCTGCTCAAACGAACTACATCGTTCACTGAGCTCACACGTTTCACATCTTAACAGACACGCATTGGATGTTAGAGGACCAGTGCATTGTATCAGTTTCAGAAGAAGTTTTGGACTACATATAATCAGTAAGTGTAGGAAACACCGTTCTTTTGTTCTGGGCACACTCAGATTTCCTTCTGTCTTAGAGATTCTAGAAAGCAAGAGCGTGCTTCTTGTTCTAAAGCAGAGTGTGATCCATGAATGAGAATTATGCTGTATGTTTCCCTTCAGAAATGGAGTTAAATCCCAGGCTCTGAGTCTTCCTACAAGCAAGACTTCGTTTCAGGTAAGGGCAGTCACTTTTCAGCTCAAACGAACTACATCGTTCACTGAGCTCACACGTTTCTCATCTTAACAGACAAGCATTGGATGTTAGAGGACCAGTGCTTTGTATCAGTTTCAGAAGCAGAGTTGGACTAGATATGGTCCGCATGTGTAGGAAACACCGTTCTTTTGTTCTCAGCAGACTCACGTTTCCTGCTGTCTTAGAGACTCTAGAAAGCAAGAGCGTGCTTCTTGTTCTAAAGCAGACTGTGATCAATCGATGATTACAGTGCTGTGTGTTTTACTTCAGAAATGGAGTTAAATCCCAGGCTCTGAGTCTTCCAACAAGCAAGACTTCAATTCAGGTAAGGGCAGTCACTTTTCTGCTCAAATATACTACATCATACACGAAGCTCACACGTTTCTCATCTTAATTGACAAGCATTGGATGTTAGAGGAACAGTGCTTTGTATCAGTTTCAGAAGAAGAGTTGGACTAGATATGGTCCTTATGTGTAGGAAACAACGTTCTTTTGTTCTGGGCACACTCAGATTTCCTGCTTTATTAGAGACTCTAGTAAGCAAGAGTGTGCTTCTCGCTCTAAAGCAGACTGTGATCCATGGATGAGAACTATGCTGTATGTTTGCCTTCAGAAATGGAGTTAAATCCCAGTCTCTGAGTCTTCCTACAAGCAAGACTTCGTTTCAGGTAAGGGCAGGCACTTTTCTGCTCAAACGAACTACATCATTCACTGAGCTCACACGTTTCTCATCTTAACTGACAAGCATTGGATGTTAGAGGTTCAGTGCTTTGTATCAGTTTCAGAAGTAGATTTGGACTAGATATGGTCCATATGTGCAGGAAACACCGTTCTTTTGTTCTGGGCACACTCAGATTTCCTGCTGTCTTAGAGACTCTACAAAGCAAGAGCGTGCTTCTTGCTCTGAAGCAGAGTGTGATCCATGGATGAGAACTATGCTGTGTGTTTCCCTTCAGAAATGGAGTTAAATCCCAGGCTCTGTGTCTTCCTACAAGCAAGACTTCATTTCGGGTCAGGGCAGTCACTTTTCAGCTCAAAGGAACTCCATCGTTCACTGAGCTCACACGTTTCTCATCTTAACACACAAGCATTGGAGGTTAGAGGACCAGTTCTTTGTATCAGTTTAAGAAGCAGAGTTGGACTAGATATGGTCCGTATGTGTAGGAAACACCGTTCTTTGTTCTCAGCACACTCAGGTTTCCTGCTGTATTAGAGACTCTAGAAATCAAGAGAGTGCTTCTCACTCTAAAGCAGAGTGTGATCAATGGATGAGATAATGCTGTGTGTTTCACTTCAGAAATGGGGTTATTTTCCATGCTCTGTGTCTCCCTACAAGCATGACTTTGTTTAAGGTAAGGGCAGTCACTTTTCTGCTCAAACGAACTACATCGTTCACTGAGCTCACACGTTTCACATCTTAACAGACAAGCATTGGATGTTAGAGGACCAGTGCATTGTATCAGTTTCAGAAGAAGAGTTGGACTATATAATGTCTGTATGTGTAGGAAACACCGTTCTTTTGTTCTCAGCACACTCACGTTTCCTGCTGTCTTAGAGACACTAGAAAGCAAGAGCGTGCTTCTCGCTCTAAAGCAGAGTGTGATCCATGGATGAGAACTCTGCTGTGTGTTTCCCTTCAGAAATGGAGTTAAATCCCAGGCTCTGAGTCTTCCTACAAGCAAGACTTCGTTTCAGGTAAGGGCAGTCACTTTTCAGCTCAATCGAACTACATCGTTCAGAAGCTCACACGTTTCTCATCTTAACATACAAGCATTGGATTTTAGAGGACCAGAGCTTTGTATCAGTTTCAGAAGCAGAGTTGGACTATATAATGTCCATATGTTTAGGAAACACCGTTCTTTTGTTCTCAGCACCCTGATGTTTCCTGCTGTCTTAGAGACTCTAGAAAGGAAGAGCGTGCTTCTTCTTCTAAAGCAGAGTCTCATCAACGGATGATTACACTGCTGTGTGTTTTACTTCAGAAATGGAATTAAATCCCAGGCTCAGAGTCTTCCTACAAGCAAGACTTCGTTTCAGGTAAAGGCAGTCACTTTTCTGCTCAAACGAACTACATCGTTCACGATGCTGACACGTTTCTCATCTTGCCTGACAAGCATTGGATTTTAGAGGACCAGTGCTTTGTATCAGTTTCAGAAGAAGAGTTGGACTATATAATGTCCGTATGTGTAGGAAACACAGTTCTTTTGTTCTCAGCACACTCACGTTTCCTGCTGTGTTAGAGACTTTAGAAAGCAAGAGCGTGCTTCTTGCTCTAAAGCAGAGTGTGATCCATGGAAGAAAACTATGCTGTTTGTTTCCCTTCAGAAAAGTAGTTAAATCCCAGGCTCTATGTCTTGCTACAAGCAAGACTTCGTTTCAGGTAAGGGCGGTCACTTTTCAGCTCACACGAACTACATCTTTCACGGAGCTCACACGTTTCTCATCTTAACAGACAAGCATTGGATGTTAGGGGACCAGAGTTTTGTATCAGTTTCAGAAGCAGAGTTGGACTATATAATGTACATATGTTTAGGAAACACCGTTCTTTTGTTCTCAGCACACTGATGTTTCCTGCTGTCTTAGAGACTCTAGAAAGGAAGAGCGTGCTTCTTCTTCTAAAGCAGAGACTCATCAATGGATGATTACACTGCTGTGTGTTTTACTTCAGAAATGGAATTAAATCCCAGGCTCAGAGTCTTCCTACAAGCAAGACTTCGTTTCAGGTAAGGGCGGTCAATTTTCAGCTCAAACGAACTACATCTTTCACGGAGCTCACACGTTTCTCATCTTAACAGACAAGCATTGGATGTTAGAGGACCAGTGCTTTGTATCAGTTTCAGAAGCAGAGTTGGAATAGATATGGTCCGTATGTGTAGGAAACACCGTTCTTTTGTTCTCATCAAACTCACGTTTGCTGCTGTCTTAGAGACTCTAGAAAGCAAAACCATGCTCTTGTTCTAAAGCAGAGTGTGATCAATGGATGAGATAATGCTGTGTGTTTCACTTCAGAAATGGGGTTATTTTCCATGCTCTCTGTCTCCGTACAAGCATGACTTTGTTTAAGGTAAGGGCAGTCACTTTTCTGCTCAAACGAACTACATCGTTCACTGAGCTCACACGTTTCTCATCTTAACTGACAAGCATTGGATGTTAGAGGAACAGTGCTTTGTTTCAGTTTCAGAAGCAGAGTTGGACTAGACATGGTCCGTATGTGTAGGAAACACTGTTCTTTTGTTCTCAGCAAACTCACGTTTCTTGCTGTCTTAGAGACTCTAGAAAGCAAGAGCGTGCTTCTTCTTCGAAAGCAGAGTGTGATCAATGGATGAAAACAAAGCTATGTGTTTCACTTCAGAAATGGAGTTAAATCCCAGGCTCTGAGTCTTCCTACAATCAAGACTTCGTTTCAGGTAAGGGCAGTCAGTTTTCTGCTCAAAGGAACTACATCCTTCACGATGCTCACACGTTTCTCATCTTAACTGACAAGCATTGGATGTTAGAGGACCAGTGCTTTGTATCAGTTTCAGAAGAAGAGTTGGACTATATAATGTCCGTATGTGTAGGAAACACCGTTCTTTTGTTCTCAGCACACTCACCTTTCCTGCTGTCTTAGAGACACTAGAAAGCAAGAGCGTGCTTCTCGCTCTAAAGCAGAGTGTGATCCATGGATGAGAACTCTGCTGTGTGTTTCCCTTCAGAAATGGAGTTAAATCCCAGGCTCTGAGTCTTCCTACAAGCAAGACTTCGTTTCAGGTAAGGGCAGTCACTTTTCAGCTCAATCGAAATACATCGTTCAGAAGCTCACACGTTTCTCATCTTAACATACAAGCATTGGATTTTAGAGGACCAGAGCTTTGTATCAGTTTCAGAAGCAGAGTTGGACTATATAATGTCCATATGTTTAGGAAACACCGTTCTTTTGTTCTCAGCACCCTGATGTTTCCTGCTGTCTTAGAGACTCTAGAAAGGAAGAGCGTGCTTCTTCTTCTAAAGCAGAGTCTCATCAACGGATGATTACACTGCTGTGTGTTTTACTTCAGAAATGGAATTAAATCCCAGGCTCAGATTCTTCCTACAAGCAAGACTTCGTTTCAGGTAAGGGCAGTCTGTTTTCTGCTCAAACGAACTACATCGTTCACGATGCTGACACGTTTATCATCTTGCCTGACAAGCATTGGATTTTAGAGGACCAGTGCTTTGTATCAGTTTCAGAAGAAGAGTTGGACTATATAATGTCCGTATGAGTAGGAAACACAGTTCTTTTGTTCTCAGCACACTCACGTTTCCTGCTGTGTTAGAGACTTTAGAAAGCAAGAGCGTGCATCTTGCTCTAAAGCAGAGTGTGATCCATGGATGAAAACTATGCTGTTTGTTTCCCTTCAGAAAAGTAGTTAAATCCCAGGCTCTATGTCTTCGTACAAGCAAGACTTCGTTTCAGGTAAGGGCGGTCACTTTTCAGCTCAAACGAACTACATCTTTCACGGAGCTCACACGTTTCTCATCTTAACAGACAAGCATTGGATGTTAGGGGACCAGAGTTTTGTATCAGTTTCAGAAGCAGAGTTGGACTATATAATGTACATATGTTTAGGAAACACCGTTCTTTTGTTCTCAGCACACTGATGTTTCCTGCTGTCTTAGAGACTCTAGAAAGGAAGAGCGTGCTTCTTCTTCTAAAGCAGAGACTCATCAATGGATGATTACACTGCTGTGTGTTTTACTTCAGAAATGGAATTAAATCCCAGGCTCAGAATCTTCCTACAAGCAAGACTTCGTTTCAGGTAAGGGCGGTCACTTTTCAGCTCAAACGAACTACATCTTTCACGGAGCTCACACGTTTCTCATCTTAACAGACAAGCATTGGATGTTAGAGGACCAGTGCTTTTTATCAGTTTCAGAAGCAGAGTTGGAATAGATATGGTCCGTATGTGTAGGAAACACCGTTCTTTTGTTCTCATCAAACTCACGTTTGCTGCTGTCTTAGAGACTCTAGAAAGCAAAACCATGCTCTTGTTCTAAAGCAGAGTGTGATCAATGGATGAGAACACTGCTCTGTGTTTCACTTCAGAAATGGAGTTAAATCCCAGGCTCTGCGTCTTCCTACAAGCAAGACTTCGTTTCAGGTAAGGGCAGTCACTTTTCAGCTCAAACGAACTACATCGTTCACGAAGCTCACACGTTTCTCATCTTAACTGACAAGCATTGGATGTTAGACAACCAGTGCTTTGTATCTGTTTCAAAAGCAGAGTTGGACTAGATATGGTCCGTATGTGTAGGAAACACCGTTCTTTTGTTCTCAACACACTCACATTTCCTGCTGTCTTAGAGATTTTAGAAAGCAAGAGCGTGCTTCTTGCTCTAAAGCAGAGTGTGATCCATGGATGAAAACAATGCTCTGTGTTTCCCTTCAGAAAAGGAGTTTAATCCCAGGGTCTATGTCTTCCTACAAGCAAGACTTCGTTTCAGGTAAAGGCAGTCACTTTTCAGCTCAAACGAACTACATCTTTCACGGAGCTCACACGTTTCTCATCTTAACTGACAAGCATTGGATGTTAGAGGAACAGTGCTTTGTTTCAGTTTCAGAAGCTGAGTTGGACTAGACATTGTCCGTATGTGTAGGAAACACTGTTCTTTTGTTCTCAGCAAACTCACGTTTCTTGCTGTCTTAGAGACTCTAGAAAGCAAGAGCGTGCTTCTTCTTCGAAAGCAGAGTGTGATCACTGGATGAAAACAAAGCTATGTGTTTCACTTCAGAAATGGAGTTAAATCCCAGGCTCTGAGTCTTCCTACAATCAAGACTTCGTTTCAGGTAAGGGCAGTCAGTTTTCTGCTCAAAGGAACTACATCCTTCACGATGCTCACATGTTTCTCATCTTAACTGACAAGCATTGGATGTTAGAGGACCAGTGCTTTGTATCAGTTTCAGAAGAAGAGTTGGACTATATAATGCCCGTATGTGTAGGAAACACCGTTCTTTTGTTCTCAGCACACTCACGTTTCCTCCTGTCTTAGAGACACTAGAAAGCAAGAGCGTGCTTCTCGCTCTAAAGCAGAGTGTGATCCATGGATGAGAACTCTGCTGTGAGTTTCCCTTCAGAAATGGAGTTAAATCCCAGGCTCTGAGTCTTCCTACAAGCAAGACTTCCTTTCAGGTAAGGGCAGTCACTTTTCAGCTCAATCGAAATACATCGTTCAGAAGCTCACACGTTTCTCATCTTAACATACAAGCATTGGATTTTAGAGGACCAGAGCATTGTATCAGTTTCAGAAGCAGAGTTGGACTATATAATGTCCATATGTTTAGGAAACACCGTTCTTTTGTTCTCAGCACCCTGATGTTTCCTGCTGTCTTAGAGACTCTAGAAAGGAAGAGCGTGCTTCTTCTTCTAAAGCAGAGTCTCATCAACGGATGATTACACTGCTGTGTGTTTTACTTCAGAAATGGAATTAAATCCCAGGCTCAGATTCTTCCTACAAGCAAGATTTCGTTTCAGGTAAGGGCAGTCAGTTTTCTGCTCAAACGAACTACATCGTTCACGATGCAGACTCGTTTCTCATCTTGCCTGACAAGCATTGGATTTTAGAGGACCAGTGCTTTGTATCAGTTTTAGAAGAAGAGTTGGACTATATAATGTCCATATGTGAAGGAAACACAGTTCTTTTGTTCTCAGCACACTCACGTTTCCTGCTGTGTTAGAGACTTTAGAAAGCAAGAGCGTGCTTCTTGCTCTAAAGCAGAGTGTGATCCATGGATGAAAACTATGCTGTTTGTTTCCATTCAGAAAAGTAGTTAAATCCCAGGCTCTATGTCTTCGTACAAGCAAGACTTCGTTTCAGGTAAGGGCGGTCACTTTTCAGCTCAAACGAACTACATCTTTCACGGAGCTCACACGTTTCTCATCTTAACAGACAAGCATTGGATGTTAGAGGACCAGTGCTTTGTATCAGTTTCAGAAGCAGAGTTGGAATAGATATGGTCCGTATGTGTAGGAAACACCGTTCTTTTGTTCTCATCAAACTCACGTTTGCTGCTGTCTTAGAGACTCTAGAAAGCAAAACCATGCTCTTGTTCTAAAGCAGAGTGTGATCAATGGATGAGAACACTGCTCTGTGTTTCACTTCAGAAATGGAGTTAAATCCCAGGCTCTGCGTCTTCCTACAAGCAAGACTTCGTTTCAGGTAAGGGCAGTCACTTTTCAGCTCAAACGAACTACATCGTTCACGAAGCTCACACGTTTCTCATCTTAACTGACAAGCATTGGATGTTAGACAACCAGTGCTTTGTATCTGTTTCAAAAGCAGAGTTGGACTAGATATGGTCCGTATGTGTAGGAAACACCGTTCTTTTGTTCTCAACACACTCACGTTTCCTGCTGTCTTAGAGATTTTAGAAAGCAAGAGCGTGCTTCTTGCTCTAAAGCAGAGTGTGATCCATGGATGAAAACAATGCTCTGTGTTTCCCTTCAGAAAAGGAGTTTAATCCCAGGCTCTATGTCTTCCTACAAGCAAGACTTCGTTTCAGGTAAAGGCAGTCACTTTTCAGCTCAAACGAACTACATCTTTCACGGAGCTCACACGTTTCTCATCTTAACTGACAAGCATTGGATGTTAGAGGAACAGTGCTTTGTTTCAGTTTCAGAAGCTGAGTTGGACTAGACATTGTCCGTATGTGTAGGAAACACTGTTCTTTTGTTCTCAGCAAACTCAGGTTTCCTGCTGTATTAGAGACTCTAGAAATCAAGAGAGTGCTTCTCACTCTAAAGCAGAGTGTGATCAATGGATGAGATAATGCTGTGTGTTTCACTTCAGAAATGGGGTTATTTTCCATGCTCTGTGTCTCCCTACAAGCATGACTTTGTTTAAGGTAAGGGCAGTCACTTTTCTGCTCAAACGAACTACATCGTTCACTGAGCTCACACGTTTCACATCTTAACAGACAAGCATTGGATGTTAGAGGACCAGTGCATTGTATCAGTTTCAGAAGAAGAGTTGGACTATATAATGTCTGTATGTGTAGGAAACACCGTTCTTTTGTTCTCAGCACACTCACGTTTCCTGCTGTCTTAGAGACACTAGAAAGCAAGAGCGTGCTTCTCGCTCTAAAGCAGAGTGTGATCCATGGATGAGAACTCTGCTGTGTGTTTCCCTTCAGAAATGGAGTTAAATCCCAGGCTCTGAGTCTTCCTACAAGCAAGACTTCGTTTCAGGTAAGGGCAGTCACTTTTCAGCTCAATCGAACTACATCGTTCAGAAGCTCACACGTTTCTCATCTTAACATACAAGCATTGGATTTTAGAGGACCAGAGCTTTGTATCAGTTTCAGAAGCAGAGTTGGACTATATAATGTCCATATGTTTAGGAAACACCGTTCTTTTGTTCTCAGCACCCTGATGTTTCCTGCTGTCTTAGAGACTCTAGAAAGGAAGAGCGTGCTTCTTCTTCTAAAGCAGAGTCTCATCAACGGATGATTACACTGCTGTGTGTTTTACTTCAGAAATGGAATTAAATCCCAGGCTCAGAGTCTTCCTACAAGCAAGACTTCGTTTCAGGTAAAGGCAGTCACTTTTCTGCTCAAACGAACTACATCGTTCACGATGCTGACACGTTTCTCATCTTGCCTGACAAGCATTGGATTTTAGAGGACCAGTGCTTTGTATCAGTTTCAGAAGAAGAGTTGGACTATATAATGTCCGTATGTGTAGGAAACACAGTTCTTTTGTTCTCAGCACACTCACGTTTCCTGCTGTGTTAGAGACTTTAGAAAGCAAGAGCGTGCTTCTTGCTCTAAAGCAGAGTGTGATCCATGGAAGAAAACTATGCTGTTTGTTTCCCTTCAGAAAAGTAGTTAAATCCCAGGCTCTATGTCTTGCTACAAGCAAGACTTCGTTTCAGGTAAGGGCGGTCACTTTTCAGCTCACACGAACTACATCTTTCACGGAGCTCACACGTTTCTCATCTTAACAGACAAGCATTGGATGTTAGGGGACCAGAGTTTTGTATCAGTTTCAGAAGCAGAGTTGGACTATATAATGTACATATGTTTAGGAAACACCGTTCTTTTGTTCTCAGCACACTGATGTTTCCTGCTGTCTTAGAGACTCTAGAAAGGAAGAGCGTGCTTCTTCTTCTAAAGCAGAGACTCATCAATGGATGATTACACTGCTGTGTGTTTTACTTCAGAAATGGAATTAAATCCCAGGCTCAGAGTCTTCCTACAAGCAAGACTTCGTTTCAGGTAAGGGCGGTCAATTTTCAGCTCAAACGAACTACATCTTTCACGGAGCTCACACGTTTCTCATCTTAACAGACAAGCATTGGATGTTAGAGGACCAGTGCTTTGTATCAGTTTCAGAAGCAGAGTTGGAATAGATATGGTCCGTATGTGTAGGAAACACCGTTCTTTTGTTCTCATCAAACTCACGTTTGCTGCTGTCTTAGAGACTCTAGAAAGCAAAACCATGCTCTTGTTCTAAAGCAGAGTGTGATCAATGGATGAGATAATGCTGTGTGTTTCACTTCAGAAATGGGGTTATTTTCCATGCTCTGTGTCTCCGTACAAGCATGACTTTGTTTAAGGTAAGGGCAGTCACTTTTCTGCTCAAACGAACTACATCGTTCACTGAGCTCACACGTTTCTCATCTTAACTGACAAGCATTGGATGTTAGAGGAACAGTGCTTTGTTTCAGTTTCAGAAGCAGAGTTGGACTAGACATGGTCCGTATGTGTAGGAAACACTGTTCTTTTGTTCTCAGCAAACTCACGTTTCTTGCTGTCTTAGAGACTCTAGAAAGCAAGAGCGTGCTTCTTCTTCGAAAGCAGAGTGTGATCAATGGATGAAAACAAAGCTATGTGTTTCACTTCAGAAATGGAGTTAAATCCCAGGCTCTGAGTCTTCCTACAATCAAGACTTCGTTTCAGGTAAGGGCAGTCAGTTTTCTGCTCAAAGGAACTACATCCTTCACGATGCTCACACGTTTCTCATCTTAACTGACAAGCATTGGATGTTAGAGGACCAGTGCTTTGTATCAGTTTCAGAAGAAGAGTTGGACTATATAATGTCCGTATGTGTAGGAAACACCGTTCTTTTGTTCTCAGCACACTCACCTTTCCTGCTGTCTTAGAGACACTAGAAAGCAAGAGCGTGCTTCTCGCTCTAAAGCAGAGTGTGATCCATGGATGAGAACTCTGCTGTGTGTTTCCCTTCAGAAATGGAGTTAAATCCCAGGCTCTGAGTCTTCCTACAAGCAAGACTTCGTTTCAGGTAAGGGCAGTCACTTTTCAGCTCAATCGAAATACATCGTTCAGAAGCTCACACGTTTCTCATCTTAACATACAAGCATTGGATTTTAGAGGACCAGAGCTTTGTATCAGTTTCAGAAGCAGAGTTGGACTATATAATGTCCATATGTTTAGGAAACACCGTTCTTTTGTTCTCAGCACCCTGATGTTTCCTGCTGTCTTAGAGACTCTAGAAAGGAAGAGCGTGCTTCTTCTTCTAAAGCAGAGTCTCATCAACGGATGATTACACTGCTGTGTGTTTTACTTCAGAAATGGAATTAAATCCCAGGCTCAGATTCTTCCTACAAGCAAGACTTCGTTTCAGGTAAGGGCAGTCTGTTTTCTGCTCAAACGAACTACATCGTTCACGATGCTGACACGTTTATCATCTTGCCTGACAAGCATTGGATTTTAGAGGACCAGTGCTTTGTATCAGTTTCAGAAGAAGAGTTGGACTATATAATGTCCGTATGAGTAGGAAACACAGTTCTTTTGTTCTCAGCACACTCACGTTTCCTGCTGTGTTAGAGACTTTAGAAAGCAAGAGCGTGCATCTTGCTCTAAAGCAGAGTGTGATCCATGGATGAAAACTATGCTGTTTGTTTCCCTTCAGAAAAGTAGTTAAATCCCAGGCTCTATGTCTTCGTACAAGCAAGACTTCGTTTCAGGTAAGGGCGGTCACTTTTCAGCTCAAACGAACTACATCTTTCACGGAGCTCACACGTTTCTCATCTTAACAGACAAGCATTGGATGTTAGGGGACCAGAGTTTTGTATCAGTTTCAGAAGCAGAGTTGGACTATATAATGTACATATGTTTAGGAAACACCGTTCTTTTGTTCTCAGCACACTGATGTTTCCTGCTGTCTTAGAGACTCTAGAAAGGAAGAGCGTGCTTCTTCTTCTAAAGCAGAGACTCATCAATGGATGATTACACTGCTGTGTGTTTTACTTCAGAAATGGAATTAAATCCCAGGCTCAGAATCTTCCTACAAGCAAGACTTCGTTTCAGGTAAGGGCGGTCACTTTTCAGCTCAAACGAACTACATCTTTCACGGAGCTCACACGTTTCTCATCTTAACAGACAAGCATTGGATGTTAGAGGACCAGTGCTTTTTATCAGTTTCAGAAGCAGAGTTGGAATAGATATGGTCCGTATGTGTAGGAAACACCGTTCTTTTGTTCTCATCAAACTCACGTTTGCTGCTGTCTTAGAGACTCTAGAAAGCAAAACCATGCTCTTGTTCTAAAGCAGAGTGTGATCAATGGATGAGAACACTGCTCTGTGTTTCACTTCAGAAATGGAGTTAAATCCCAGGCTCTGCGTCTTCCTACAAGCAAGACTTCGTTTCAGGTAAGGGCAGTCACTTTTCAGCTCAAACGAACTACATCGTTCACGAAGCTCACACGTTTCTCATCTTAACTGACAAGCATTGGATGTTAGACAACCAGTGCTTTGTATCTGTTTCAAAAGCAGAGTTGGACTAGATATGGTCCGTATGTGTAGGAAACACCGTTCTTTTGTTCTCAAGACACTCACGTTTCCTGCTGTCTTAGAGATTTTAGAAAGCAAGAGCGTGCTTCTTGCTCTAAAGCAGAGTGTGATCCATGGATGAAAACAATGCTCTGTGTTTCCCTTCAGAAA
Source organism: Onychomys leucogaster (assembly GCA_949786385.1). NCBI lineage: Eukaryota > Metazoa > Chordata > Mammalia > Rodentia > Cricetidae > Onychomys > Onychomys leucogaster. The sequence continues at coordinate 1,400,812 of CATKUP010000098.1, forward strand.
AGGAGTTTAATCCCAGGCTCTATGTCTTCCTACAAGCAAGACTTCGTTTCAGGTAAAGGCAGTCACTTTTCAGCTCAAACGAACTACATCTTTCACGGAGCTCACACGTTTCTCATCTTAACTGACAAGCATTGGATGTTAGAGGAACAGTGCTTTGTTTCAGTTTCAGAAGCTGAGTTGGACTAGACATTGTCCGTATGTGTAGGAAACACTGTTCTTTTGTTCTCAGCAAACTCACGTTTCTTGCTGTCTTAGAGACTCTAGAAAGCAAGAGCGTGCTTCTTCTTCGAAAGCAGAGTGTGATCACTGGATGAAAACAAAGCTATGTGTTTCACTTCAGAAATGGAGTTAAATCCCAGGCTCTGAGTCTTCCTACAATCAAGACTTCGTTTCAGGTAAGGGCAGTCAGTTTTCTGCTCAAAGGAACTACATCCTTCACGATGCTCACATGTTTCTCATCTTAACTGACAAGCATTGGATGTTAGAGGACCAGTGCTTTGTATCAGTTTCAGAAGAAGAGTTGGACTATATAATGTCCGTATGTGTAGGAAACACCGTTCTTTTGTTCTCAGCACACTCACGTTTCCTCCTGTCTTAGAGACACTAGAAAGCAAGAGCGTGCTTCTCGCTCTAAAGCAGAGTGTGATCCATGGATGAGAACTCTGCTGTGAGTTTCCCTTCAGAAATGGAGTTAAATCCCAGGCTCTGAGTCTTCCTACAAGCAAGACTTCGTTTCAGGTAAGGGCAGTCACTTTTCAGCTCAATCGAAATACATCGTTCAGAAGCTCACATGTTTCTCATCTTAACATACAAGCATTGGATTTTAGAGGACCAGAGCATTGTATCAGTTTCAGAAGCAGAGTTGGACTATATAATGTCCATATGTTTAGGAAACACCGTTCTTTTGTTCTCAGCACCCTGATGTTTCCTGCTGTCTTAGAGACTCTAGAAAGGAAGAGCGTGCTTCTTCTTCTAAAGCAGAGTCTCATCAACGGATGATTACACTGCTGTGTGTTTTACTTCAGAAATGGAATTAAATCCCAGGCTCAGATTCTTCCTACAAGCAAGATTTCGTTTCAGGTAAGGGCAGTCAGTTTTCTGCTCAAACGAACTACATCGTTCACGATGCAGACACGTTTCTCATCTTGCCTGACAAGCATTGGATTTTAGAGGACCAGTGCTTTGTATCAGTTTTAGAAGAAGAGTTGGACTATATAATGTCCATATGTGAAGGAAACACAGTTCTTTTGTTCTCAGCACACTCACGTTTCCTGCTGTGTTAGAGACTTTAGAAAGCAAGAGCGTGCTTCTTGCTCTAAAGCAGAGTGTGATCCATGGATGAAAACTATGCTGTTTGTTTCCATTCAGAAAAGTAGTTAAATCCCAGGCTCTATGTCTTCGTACAAGCAAGACTTCGTTTCAGGTAAGGGCGGTCACTTTTCAGCTCAAACGAACTACATCTTTCACGGAGCTCACACGTTTCTCATCTTAACAGACAAGCATTGGATGTTAGGGGACCAGAGTTTTGTATCAGTTTCAGAAGCAGAGTTGGACTATATAATGTACATATGTTTAGGAAACACCGTTCTTTTGTTCTCAGCACACTGATGTTTCCTGCTGTCTTAGAGACTCTAGAAAGGAAGAGCGTGCTTCTTCTTCTAAAGCAGAGACTCATCAATGGATGATTACACTGCTGTGTGTTTTACTTCAGAAATGGAATTAAATCCCAGGCTCAGAGTCTTCCTACAAGCAAGACTTCGTTTCAGGTAAGGGCGGTCACTTTTCAGCTCAAACGAACTACATCTTTCACGGAGCTCACACGTTTCTCATCTTAACAGACAAGCATTGGATGTTAGAGGACCAGTGCTTTGTATCAGTTTCAGAAGCAGAGTTGGAATAGATATGGTCCGTATGTGTAGGAAACACCGTTCTTTTGTTCTCATCAAACTCACGTTTGCTGCTGTCTTAGAGACTCTAGAAAGCAAAACCATGCTCTTGTTCTAAAGCAGAGTGTGATCAATGGATGAGAACACTGCTCTGTGTTTCACTTCAGAAATGGAGTTAAATCCCAGGCTCTGCGTCTTCCTACAAGCAAGACTTCGTTTCAGGTAAGGGCAGTCACTTTTCAGCTCAAACGAACTACATCGTTCACGAAGCTCACACGTTTCTCATCTTAACTGACAAGCATTGGATGTTAGACAACCAGTGCTTTGTATCTGTTTCAAAAGCAGAGTTGGACTAGATATGGTCCGTATGTGTAGGAAACACCGTTCTTTTGTTCTCAACACACTCACGTTTCCTGCTGTCTTAGAGATTTTAGAAAGCAAGAGCGTGCTTCTTGCTCTAAAGCAGAGTGTGATCCATGGATGAAAACAATGCTCTGTGTTTCCCTTCAGAAAAGGAGTTTAATCCCAGGCTCTATGTCTTCCTACAAGCAAGACTTCGTTTCAGGTAAAGGCAGTCACTTTTCAGCTCAAACGAACTACATCTTTCACGGAGCTCACACATTTCTCATCTTAACTGACAAGCAATGGATGTTAGAGGAACAGTGCTTTGTTTCAGTTTCAGAAGCTGAGTTGGACTAGACATTGTCCGTATGTGTAGGAAACACTGTTCTTTTGTTCTCAGCAAACTCACGTTTCTTGCTGTCTTAGAGACTCTAGAAAGCAAGAGCGTGCTTCTTCTTCGAAAGCAGAGTGTGATCACTGGATGAAAACAAAGCTATGTGTTTCACTTCAGAAATGGAGTTAAATCCCAGGCTCTGAGTCTTCCTACAATCAAGACTTCGTTTCAGGTAAGGGCAGTCAGTTTTCTGCTCAAAGGAACTACATCCTTCACGATGCTCACACGTTTCTCATCTTAACTGACAAGCATTGGATGTTAGAGGACCAGTGCTTTGTATCAGTTTCAGAAGAAGAGTTGGACTATATAATGTCCGTATGTGTAGGAAACACCGTTCTTTTGTTCTCAGCACACTCACCTTTCCTCCTGTCTTAGAGACACTAGAAAGCAAGAGCGTGCTTCTCGCTCTAAAGCAGAGTGTGATCCATGGATGAGAACTCTGCTGTGTGTTTCCCTTCAGAAATGGAGTTAAATCCCAGGCTCTGAGTCTTCCTACAAGCAAGACTTCGTTTCAGGTAAGGGCAGTCACTTTTCAGCTCAATCGAAATACATCGTTCAGAAGCTCACATGTTTCTCATCTTAACATACAAGCATTGGATTTTAGAGGACCAGAGCTTTGTATCAGTTTCAGAAGCAGAGTTGGACTATATAATGTCCATATGTTTAGGAAACACCGTTCTTTTGTTCTCAGCACCCTGATGTTTCCTGCTGTCTTAGAGACTCTAGAAAGGAAGAGCGTGCTTCTTCTTCTAAAGCAGAGTCTCATCAACGGATGATTACACTGCTGTGTGTTTTACTTCAGAAATGGAATTAAATCCCAGGCTCAGATTCTTCCTACAAGCAAGACTTCGTTTCAGGTAAGGGCAGTCCGTTTTCTGCTCAAACGAACTACATCGTTCACGATGCTGACACGTTTCTCATCTTGCCTGACAAGCATTGGATTTTAGAGGACCAGTGCTTTGTATCAGTTTCAGAAGAAGAGTTGGACTATATAATGTCCATATGAGTAGGAAACACAGTTCTTTTGTTCTCAGCACACTCACGTTTCCTGCTGTGTTAGAGACTTTAGAAAGCAAGAGCGTGCTTCTTGCTCTAAAGCAGAGTGTGATCCATGGATGAAAACTATGCTGTTTGTTTCCCTTCAGAAAAGTAGTTAAATCCCAGGCTCTATGTCTTCGTACAAGCAAGACTTCGTTTCAGGTAAGGGCGGTCACTTTTCAGCTCAAAGGAACTACATCTTTCACGGAGCTCACACGTTTCTCATCTTAACAGACAAGCATTGGATGTTAGGGGACCAGAGTTTTGTATCAGTTTCAGAAGCAGAGTTGGACTATATAATGTACATATGTTTAGGAAACACCGTTCTTTTGTTCTCAGCACACTGATGTTTCCTGCTGTCTTAGAGACTCTAGAAAGGAAGAGCGTGCTTCTTCTTCTAAAGCAGAGACTCATCAACGGATGATTACACTGCTGTGTGTTTTACTTCAGAAATGGAATTAAATCCCAGGCTCAGAGTCTTCGTACAAGCAAGAATTCGTTTCAGGTAAGGGTGGTCACTTTTCAGCTCAAACGAACTACATCTTTCACGGAGCTCACACGTTTCTCATCTTAACAGACAAGCATTGGATGTTAGAGGACCAGTGCTTTGTATCAGTTTCAGAAGCAGAGTTGGAATAGATATGGTCCGTATGTGTAGGAAACACCGTTCTTTTGTTCTCATCAAACTCACGTTTGCTGCTGTCTTAGAGACTCTAGAAAGCAAAACCATGCTCTTGTTCTAAAGCAGAGTGTGATCAATGGATGAGAACACTGCTCTGTGTTTCACTTCAGAAATGGAGTTAAATCCCAGGCTCTGCGTCTTCCTACAAGCAAGACTTCGTTTCAGGTAAGGGCAGTCACTTTTCAGCTCAAACGAACTACATCTTTCACGGAGCTCACACGTTTCTCATCTTAACTGACAAGCATTGGATGTTAGAGGACCAGTGCTTTGTTTCAGTTTCAGAAGCAGAGTTGGACTAGACATGGTCCGTATGTGTAGGAAACACTGTTCTTTTGTTCTCAGCAAACTCACGTTTCTTGCTGTCTTAGAGACTCTAGAAAGCAAGAGCGTGCTTCTTGTTCTAAAGCAGAGTGTGATCAATGGATGAAAACAATGCTGTGTGTTTCACTTCAGAAATGGAGTTAAATCCCAGGCTCTGAGTCTTCCTACAAGCAAGACTTCGTTTCAGGTAAGGGCAGTCAGTTTTCTGCTCAAACGAACAACATCTTTCACGAAGCTCACCCGTTTCTCATCTTAATTGACAAGCATTGGATATTAGAGGACCAGTGCTTTGTCTCAGTTTCAGAAGAAGAGTTGGACTAGATATGGTCCGTATGTGAAGGAAACACCGTTCTTTTGTTCCCAGCACACTCACGTTTCCTGCTGTCTTAGAGACGCTAGAAAGCAAGTGCGTGCTTCTCGCTCTAAAGCAGAGTGTGATCCATGGATGAGAACTATGCTGTGTGTTTCCCTTCAGAAATGGAGTTAAATCCCAGGCTCTGTGTCTTCCTACAAGCAAGACTTCGTTTCAGGTAAGGGCAGTCACTTTTCAGCTCAAACGAACTACATCGTTCACTGAGCTCACACGTTTCTCATCTTAACAGACAAGCATTGGATGTTAGAGGACCAGTGCTTTGTATCAGTTTAAGAAGCAGAGTTGGAATAGATATGGTCCGTATGTGTAGGAAACAGCGTTCTTTTGTTCTCAGCACACTCACGTTTCCTGCTGTCTTAGAGACTCTAGAAAGCAAGATCGTGCTTCTTGTTATAAAGCAGAGTGTGATCCATGGATGAGATCTATGCTGTGTGTTTGCCTTCAGAAATGGAGTTAAATCCCCGGCTCTGAGTCTTCCTACAAGCAAGACTTTGTTTCAGGTAAGGGCAGTCACTTTTCAGCTCAAACGAACTACATCGTTCCCTGAGCTCACACGTTTCTCATCTTAACTGACAAGCATTGGATGTTAGAGGGTCAGTGCTTTTTATCAGTTTCAGAAGCAGATTTGGACTAGATATGGTCCATATGTGTAGGTAACACCGTTCTTTTGTTCTGGGAATACTCAGCTTTCCTGCTGTCTGAGAGACTCTGAAAGCAAGAGTGTGTTTCTCGCTCTAAAGCAGAGTGTGATCCATGGATGAAAACTATGCTGTGTTGTACCCTTCAGAAAAGTAGTTAAATCCCAGGCTCTATGTCTTCCTACAAGCAAGACTTCGTTTCAGGTAAGGGCAGTTACTTTTCAGCTCAAATGAACTACATCGTTCACGATGCTCACACGTTTCTCATCTTAACTGAGGAGCATTGGATGTTAGAGGACCAGTGAATTCTATCAGTTTCAGAAGAAGATTTGGATTACATATAGTCCTTATGTGTAGGAAACACCGTTCTTTTGTTCTGGGCACACTCAGATTTCCTGCTGTATTAGAGAATCTAGAAAGCAAGAGCGTGATTCTTGCTCTAAAGTAGAGTGTGATAAATGGATGAAAACTATGCTTTGTGTTTCCCTTCAGAAATGGAGTATAATCCCAGGTTCTGTGTCTTCCTACAGGCAAGACTTCGTTTCAGGTAAAGGCAGTCACTTTTCAGCTCAAACGAACTACATCTTTCACGAAGCTCACACGTTTCTCATCTTAACTGACAAGCATTGGATGTTAGACAACCAGTGCTTTGTATCTGTTTCAAAAGCAGAGTTGGAATAGATATGGTCCGTATGTGTAGGAAACACCGTTCTTTTGTTCTCAACACACTCACGTTTCCTGCTGTCTTAGAGATTTTAGAAAGCAAGAGCGTGCTTCTTGCTCTAAAGCAGAGTGTGATCCATGGATGAAAACAATGCTCTGTGTTTCCCTTCAGAAAAGGAGTTTAATCCCAGGCTCTATGTCTTCCTACAAGCAAGACTTCGTTTCAGGTAAAGGCAGTCACTTTTCAGCTCAAACGAACTACATCTTTCACGGAGCTCACACGTTTCTCATCTTAACTGACAAGCATTGGATGTTAGAGGAACAGTGCTTTGTTTCAGTTTCAGAAGCAGAGTTGGACTAGACATGGTCCGTATGTGTAGGAAACACCGTTCTTTTGTTCTCAGCACACTGATGTTTCCTGCTGTCTTAGAGACTCTAGAAAGGAAGAGCGTGCTTCTTCTTCTAAAGCAGAGACTCATCAACGGATGATTACACTGCTGTGTGTTTTACTTCAGAAATGGAATTAAATCCCTGGCTCAGAGTCTTCCTACAAGCAAGACTTCGTTTCAGGTAAGGGCGGTCACTTTTCAGCTCAAATGAACTACATCTTTCACGGAGCTCACACGTTTCTCATCTTAACAGACAAGCATTGGATGTTAGAGGACCAGTGCTTTGTATCAGTTTCAGAAGCAGAGTTGGAATAGATATGGTCCGTATGTGTAGGAAACACCGTTCTTTTGTTCTCATCAAACTCACGTTTGCTGCTGTCTTAGAGACTCTAGAAAGCAAAACCATGCTCTTGTTCTAAAGCAGAGTGTGATCAATGGATGAGAACACTGCTCTGTGTTTCACTTCAGAAATGGAGTTAAATCCCAGGCTCTGCGTCTTCCTACAAGCAAGACTTCGTTTCAGGTAAGGGCAGTCACTTTTCAGCTCAAACGAACTACATCGTTCACGAAGCTCACACGTTTCTCATCTTAACTGACAAGCATTGGATGTTAGACAACCAGTGCTTTGTATCTGTTTCAAAAGCAGGGTTGGACTAGATATGGTCCGTATGTGTAGGAAACACCCTTCTTTTGTTCTCAACACACTCACGTTTCCTGCTGTCTTAGAGACTTTAGAAAGCAAGAGCGTGCTTCTTGCTCTAAAGCAGAGTGTGATCCATGGATGAAAACAATGCTCTGTGTTTCCCTTCAGAAAAGGAGTTTAATCCCAGGCTCTATGTCTTCCTACAAGCAAGACTTCGTTTCAGGTAAAGGCAGTCACTTTTCAGCTCAAACGAACTACATCTTTCACGGAGCTCACACGTTTCTCATCTTAACAGACAAGCATTGGATGTTAGAGGACCAGAGTTTTGTATCAGTTTCAGAAGCAGAGTTGGACTATATAATGTACATATGTTTAGGAAACACTGTTCTTTTGTTCTCAACACACTGATGTTTCCTGCTGTCTTAGAGACTCTAGAAAGGAAGAGCGTGCTTCTTCTTCTAAAGCAGAGACTCATCAACGGATGATTACACTGCTGTATGTTTTACTTCAGAAATGGAATTAAATCCCAGGCTCAGAGTCTTCCTACAAGCAAGACTTCGTTTCAGGTAAGGGCGGTCACTTTTCAGCTCAAACGAACTACATCTTTCACGGAGCTCACACGTTTCTCATCTTAACAGACAAGCATTGGATGTTAGAGGACCAGTGCTTTGTATCAGTTTCAGAAGCAGAGTTGGAATAGATATGGGCCGTATGTGTAGGAAACACCGTTCTTTTGTTCTCATCAAACTCACGTTTCCTGCTGTCTTAGAGACTCTAGAAAGCAAAACCATGCTCTTGTTCTAAAGCAGAGTGTGATCAATGGATGAGAACACTGCTCTGTGTTTCACTTCAGAAATGGAGTTAAATCCCAGGCTCTGTGTCTTCCTACAAGCAAGACTTCGTTTCAGGTAAGGGCAGTCACTTTTCAGCTCAAACGAACTACATCGTTCAAGAAGCTCACACGTTTCTCATCTTAACTGACAAGCATTGGATGTTAGACAACCAGTGCTTTTTATCTGTTTCAGAAGCAGAGTTGGACTAGATATGGTCCGTATGTGTAGGAAACACTGTTCTTTTGTTCTCAGCACACTCACGTTTCCTGCTGTCTTAGAGACTTTAGAAAGCAAGAGCGTGCTTCTTGCTCTAAAGCAGAGTGTGATCCATGGATGAAAACAATGCTCTGTTTTCCCTTCAGAAAAGGAGTTTAATCCCAGGCTCTATGTCTTCCTACCAGCAAGACTTCGTTTCAGGTAAGGGCAGTCACTTTTCAGCTCAAACGAACTACATCGTTCACGAAGCTCACACGTTTCTCATCTTAACTGACAAGCATTGGATGTTAGACAACCAGTGCTTTGTATCTGTTTCAAAAGCAGGGTTGGACTAGATATGGTCCGTATGTGTAGGAAACACCGTTCTTTTGTTCTCAACACACTCACGTTTCCTGCTGTCTTAGAGACTTTAGAAAGCAAGAGCGTGCTTCTTGCTCTAAAGCAGAGTGTGATCCATGGATGAAAACAATGCTCTGTGTTTCCCTTCAGAAAAGGAGTTTAATCCCAGGCTCTATGTCTTCCTACAAGCAAGACTTCGTTTCAGGTAAAGGCAGTCACTTTTCAGCTCAAACGAACTACATCTTTCACGGAGCTCACACGTTTTTCATCTTAACTGACAAGCATTGGATGTTAGAGGACCAGTGCTTTGTTTCAGTTTCAGAAGCAGAGTTGGACTAGACATGGTCCGTATGTGTAGGAAACACTGTTCTTTTGTTCTCAGCAAACACACGTTTCTTGCTGTCTTAGAGACTCTAGAAAGCAAAAGCATGCTTCTTGTTCTAAAGCAGAGTGTGAACAATGGATGAAAACAAAGCTGTGTGTTTCACTTCAGAAATGGAGTTAAATCCCAGGCTCTGAGTCTTCCTACAAGCAAGACTTTGTTTCAGGTAAGGGCAGTCAGTTTTCTGCTCAAACGAACAACATCTTTCACGAAGCTCACCCGTTTCTCATCTTAATTGACAAGCATTGGATATTAGAGGACCAGTGCTTTGTCTCAGTTTCAGAAGAAGAGTTGGACTAGATATGGTCCGTATGTGAAGGAAACACCGTTCTTTTGTTCCCAGCACACTCACGTTTCCTGCTGTCTTAGAGACGCTAGAAAGCAAGTGCGTGCTTCTCGCTCTAAAGCAGAGTGTGATCCATGGATGAGAACTATGCTGTGTGTTTCCCTTCAGAAATGGAGTTAAATCCCAGGCTCTGTGTCTTCCTACAAGCAAGACTTCGTTTCAGGTAAGGGCAGTCACTTTTCAGCTCAAACGAACTACATCGTTCACTGAGCTCACACGTTTCTCATCTTAACAGACAAGCATTGGATGTTAGAGGACCAGTGCTTTGTATCAGTTTAAGAAGCAGAGTTGGAATAGATATGGTCCGTATGTGTAGGAAACAGCGTTCTTTTGTTCTCAGCACACTCACGTTTCCTGCTGTCTTAGAGACTCTAGAAAGCAAGATCGTGCTTCTTGTTATAAAGCAGAGTGTGATCCATGGATGAGATCTATGCTGTGTGTTTGCCTTCAGAAATGGAGTTAAATCCCCGGCTCTGAGTCTTCCTACAAGCAAGACTTTGTTTCAGGTAAGGGCAGTCACTTTTCAGCTCAAACGAACTACATCGTTCCCTGAGCTCACACGTTTCTCATCTTAACTGACAAGCATTGGATGTTAGAGGGTCAGTGCTTTTTATCAGTTTCAGAAGCAGATTTGGACTAGATATGGTCCATATGTGTAGGTAACACCGTTCTTTTGTTCTGGGAATACTCAGCTTTCCTGCTGTCTGAGAGACTCTGAAAGCAAGAGTGTATTTCTCGCTCTAAAGCAGAGTGTGATCCATGGATGAAAACTATGCTGTGTTGTACCCTTCAGAAAAGTAGTTAAATCCCAGGCTCTATGTCTTCCTACAAGCAAGACTTCGTTTCAGGTAAGGGCAGTTACTTTTCAGCTCAAATGAACTACATCGTTCACGATGCTCACACGTTTCTCATCTTAACTGAGGAGCATTGGATGTTAGAGGACCAGTGAATTCTATCAGTTTCAGAAGAAGATTTGGATTACATATAGTCCTTATGTGTAGGAAACACCGTTCTTTTGTTCTGGGCACACTCAGATTTCCTGCTGTATTAGAGAATCTAGAAAGCAAGAGCGTGATTCTTGCTCTAAAGTAGAGTGTGATAAATGGATGAAAACTATGCTTTGTGTTTCCCTTCAGAAATGGAGTATAATCCCAGGTTCTGTGTCTTCCTACAGGCAAGACTTCGTTTCAGGTAAAGGCAGTCACTTTTCAGCTCAAACGAACTACATCTTTCACGAAGCTCACACGTTTCTCATCTTAACTGACAAGCATTGGATGTTAGACAACCAGTGCTTTGTATCTGTTTCAAAAGCAGAGTTGGAATAGATATGGTCCGTATGTGTAGGAAACACCGTTCTTTTGTTCTCAACACACTCACGTTTCCTGCTGTCTTAGAGATTTTAGAAAGCAAGAGCGTGCTTCTTGCTCTAAAGCAGAGTGTGATCCATGGATGAAAACAATGCTCTGTGTTTCCCTTCAGAAAAGGAGTTTAATCCCAGGCTCTATGTCTTCCTACAAGCAAGACTTCGTTTCAGGTAAAGGCAGTCACTTTTCAGCTCAAACGAACTACATCTTTCACGGAGCTCACACGTTTCTCATCTTAACTGACAAGCATTGGATGTTAGAGGAACAGTGCTTTGTTTCAGTTTCAGAAGCAGAGTTGGACTAGACATGGTCCGTATGTGTAGGAAACACCGTTCTTTTGTTCTCAGCACACTGATGTTTCCTGCTGTCTTAGAGACTCTAGAAAGGAAGAGCGTGCTTCTTCTTCTAAAGCAGAGACTCATCAACGGATGATTACACTGCTGTGTGTTTTACTTCAGAAATGGAATTAAATCCCTGGCTCAGAGTCTTCCTACAAGCAAGACTTCGTTTCAGGTAAGGGCGGTCACTTTTCAGCTCAAATGAACTACATCTTTCACGGAGCTCACACGTTTCTCATCTTAACAGACAAGCATTGGATGTTAGAGGACCAGTGCTTTGTATCAGTTTCAGAAGCAGAGTTGGAATAGATATGGTCCGTATGTGTAGGAAACACCGTTCTTTTGTTCTCATCAAACTCACGTTTGCTGCTGTCTTAGAGACTCTAGAAAGCAAAACCATGCTCTTGTTCTAAAGCAGAGTGTGATCAATGGATGAGAACACTGCTCTGTGTTTCACTTCAGAAATGGAGTTAAATCCCAGGCTCTGCGTCTTCCTACAAGCAAGACTTCGTTTCAGGTAAGGGCAGTCACTTTTCAGCTCAAACGAACTACATCGTTCACGAAGCTCACACGTTTCTCATCTTAACTGACAAGCATTGGATGTTAGACAACCAGTGCTTTGTATCTGTTTCAAAAGCAGGGTTGGACTAGATATGGTCCGTATGTGTAGGAAACACCCTTCTTTTGTTCTCAACACACTCACGTTTCCTGCTGTCTTAGAGACTTTAGAAAGCAAGAGCGTGCTTCTTGCTCTAAAGCAGAGTGTGATCCATGGATGAAAACAATGCTCTGTGTTTCCCTTCAGAAAAGGAGTTTAATCCCAGGCTCTATGTCTTCCTACAAGCAAGACTTCGTTTCAGGTAAAGGCAGTCACTTTTCAGCTCAAACGAACTACATCTTTCACGGAGCTCACACGTTTCTCATCTTAACAGACAAGCATTGGATGTTAGAGGACCAGAGTTTTGTATCAGTTTCAGAAGCAGAGTTGGACTATATAATGTACATATGTTTAGGAAACACTGTTCTTTTGTTCTCAACACACTGATGTTTCCTGCTGTCTTAGAGACTCTAGAAAGGAAGAGCGTGCTTCTTCTTCTAAAGCAGAGACTCATCAACGGATGATTACACTGCTGTATGTTTTACTTCAGAAATGGAATTAAATCCCAGGCTCAGAGTCTTCCTACAAGCAAGACTTCGTTTCAGGTAAGGGCGGTCACTTTTCAGCTCAAACGAACTACATCTTTCACGGAGCTCACACGTTTCTCATCTTAACAGACAAGCATTGGATGTTAGAGGACCAGTGCTTTGTATCAGTTTCAGAAGCAGAGTTGGAATAGATATGGGCCGTATGTGTAGGAAACACCGTTCTTTTGTTCTCATCAAACTCACGTTTCCTGCTGTCTTAGAGACTCTAGAAAGCAAAACCATGCTCTTGTTCTAAAGCAGAGTGTGATCAATGGATGAGAACACTGCTCTGTGTTTCACTTCAGAAATGGAGTTAAATCCCAGGCTCTGTGTCTTCCTACAAGCAAGACTTCGTTTCAGGTAAGGGCAGTCACTTTTCAGCTCAAACGAACTACATCGTTCAAGAAGCTCACACGTTTCTCATCTTAACTGACAAGCATTGGATGTTAGACAACCAGTGCTTTTTATCTGTTTCAGAAGCAGAGTTGGACTAGATATGGTCCGTATGTGTAGGAAACACTGTTCTTTTGTTCTCAGCACACTCACGTTTCCTGCTGTCTTAGAGACTTTAGAAAGCAAGAGCGTGCTTCTTGCTCTAAAGCAGAGTGTGATCCATGGATGAAAACAATGCTCTGTTTTCCCTTCAGAAAAGGAGTTTAATCCCAGGCTCTATGTCTTCCTACCAGCAAGACTTCGTTTCAGGTAAGGGCAGTCACTTTTCAGCTCAAACGAACTACATCGTTCACGAAGCTCACACGTTTCTCATCTTAACTGACAAGCATTGGATGTTAGACAACCAGTGCTTTGTATCTGTTTCAAAAGCAGGGTTGGACTAGATATGGTCCGTATGTGTAGGAAACACCGTTCTTTTGTTCTCAACACACTCACGTTTCCTGCTGTCTTAGAGACTTTAGAAAGCAAGAGCGTGCTTCTTGCTCTAAAGCAGAGTGTGATCCATGGATGAAAACAATGCTCTGTGTTTCCCTTCAGAAAAGGAGTTTAATCCCAGGCTCTATGTCTTCCTACAAGCAAGACTTCGTTTCAGGTAAAGGCAGTCACTTTTCAGCTCAAACGAACTACATCTTTCACGGAGCTCACACGTTTTTCATCTTAACTGACAAGCATTGGATGTTAGAGGACCAGTGCTTTGTTTCAGTTTCAGAAGCAGAGTTGGACTAGACATGGTCCGTATGTGTAGGAAACACTGTTCTTTTGTTCTCAGCAAACACACGTTTCTTGCTGTCTTAGAGACTCTAGAAAGCAAAAGCATGCTTCTTGTTCTAAAGCAGAGTGTGAACAATGGATGAAAACAAAGCTGTGTGTTTCACTTCAGAAATGGAGTTAAATCCCAGGCTCTGAGTCTTCCTACAAGCAAGACTTTGTTTCAGGTAAGGGCAGTCAGTTTTCTGCTCAAACGAACAACATCTTTCACGAAGCTCACCCGTTTCTCATCTTAATTGACAAGCATTGGATATTAGAGGACCAGTGCTTTGTCTCAGTTTCAGAAGAAGAGTTGGACTAGATATGGTCCGTATGTGAAGGAAACACCGTTCTTTTGTTCCCAGCACACTCACGTTTCCTGCTGTCTTAGAGACGCTAGAAAGCAAGTGCGTGCTTCTCGCTCTAAAGCAGAGTGTGATCCATGGATGAGAACTATGCTGTGTGTTTCCCTTCAGAAATGGAGTTAAATCCCAGGCTCTGTGTCTTCCTACAAGCAAGACTTCGTTTCAGGTAAGGGCAGTCACTTTTCAGCTCAAACGAACTACATCGTTCACTGAGCTCACACGTTTCTCATCTTAACAGACAAGCATTGGATGTTAGAGGACCAGTGCTTTGTATCAGTTTAAGAAGCAGAGTTGGACTAGATATGGTCCGTATGTGTAGGAAACAGCGTTCTTTTATTCTCAGCTCACTCACGTTTCCTGCTGTCTTAGAGACTCTAGAAAGCAAGATCGTGCTTCTTGTTATAAAGCAGAGTGTGATCCATGGATGAGATCTATGCTGTGTGTTTGCCTGATTTAAATCCCCGGCTCTGAGTCTTCCTACAAGCAAGACTTTGTTTCAGGTAAGGGCAGTCACTTTTCAGCTCAAACGAACTACATCGTTCCCTGAGCTCACACGTTTCTCATCTTAACTGACAAGCATTGGATGTTAGAGGGTCAGTGCTTTTTATCAGTTTCAGAAGCAGATTTGGACTAGATATGGTCCATATGTGTAGGTAACACCGTTCTTTTGTTCTGGGCATACTCAGCTTTCCTGCTGTCTGAGAGACTCTGAAAGCAAGAGTGTGTTTCTCGCTCTAAAGCAGAGTGTGATCCATGGATGAAAACTATGCTGTGTTGTACCCTTCAGAAAAGTAGTTAAATCCCAGGCTCTATGTCTTCCTACAAGCAAGACTTCGTTTCAGGTAAGGGCAGTTACTTTTCAGCTCAAACGAACTACATCGTTCACGATGCTCACACGTTTCTCATCTTAACTGACGAGCATTGGATGTTAGAGGACCAGTGAATTCTATCAGTTTCAGAAGAAGATTTGGATTACATATAGTCCTTATGTGTAGGAAACACCGTTCTTTTGTTCTGGGCACACTCAGATTTCCTGCTGTATTAGAGAATCTAGAAAGCAAGAGCGTGATTCTTGCTCTAAAGTAGAGTGTGATAAATGGATGAAAACTATGCTGTGTGTTTCCCTTCAGAAATGGAGTATAATCCCAGGCTCTGAGTCTTCCTACAAGCAAGACTTCGTTTCAGGTAAGGGCAGTCAGTTTTCTGCTCAAACGAACTACATCCTTCACGAAGCTCACACGTTTCTCATCTGAATTGACAAGCATTGGATGTTAGAGGACCAGTGCTTTGTATCAGTTTCAGAAGAAGAGTTGGACTAGATATGGTCCGTATGTGTAGGAAACACCTTTCTTTTGTTCTCAGCACACTCACGTTTCCTGCTGTCTTAGAGAATCTAGAAAGCAAGTGCGTGCTTCTCGCTCTAAAGCAGAGTGTGATCCATGGATGAGAACTATACTGTGTGTTTCCCTTCTGAAATGGAGTTAAATCCCAGGCTCTGTGTCTTCCTACAAGCAAGACTTCGTTTCAGGTAAGAGCAGTCACTTTTCAGCTCAAACGAACTACATCGTTCACTGTGCTCACACGTATTTCATCTTAACAGACAAGCATTGGATGTTAGAGGACCAGTGCATTGTATCAGTTTCAGAAGAAGATTTGGACTACATATAATCAGTATGTGTAGGAAACACCTTTCTTTTGTTCTGGACACACTCAGATTTCCTTCTGTATTAGAGAATCTAGAAAGCAAGAGCGTGCTTCTTGCTCTAAAGCAGAGTGTGATCCATGAATGAGAACTATGCTGTATGTTTCACTTCAGAAATGGAGTTAAATCCCAGGCTCTGTGTCTTCCTACATGCAAGAATTCGTTTCAGGTAAGGGCAGTCACTTTTCAGCTCAATCGAACTACATCATTCACGAAGCTCACTCGTTTCTCATCTTAACAGACAATCATTGGATTTTAGTGGACCAGAGCTTTGTATCAGTTTCAGAAGCAGAGTTGGACTATATAATGTCCGTATGTGTAGGAAACACCGTTCTTTTGTTCTCAGCACACTGACGTTTCCTGCTGTCTTAGAGACTCTAGAAAGCAAGAGCGTGCTTCTTCTTCTAAAGCAGAGACTCATCAACGGATGATTACACTACTGTGTGTTTTACTTCAGAAATGGAATTAAATCCCAGGCTCAGAGTCTT
Organism: Onychomys leucogaster; assembly: GCA_949786385.1. NCBI lineage: Eukaryota > Metazoa > Chordata > Mammalia > Rodentia > Cricetidae > Onychomys > Onychomys leucogaster. Next base: position 1,416,939 of record CATKUP010000098.1, read on the forward strand.
CCTACAAGCAAGACTTCGTTTCAGGTAAGGGCAGTCAGTTTTCTGCACAAACGAACTACATTGTTCATGATGCTGACACGTTACTCATCTTACCTGACAAGCATTGGATGTTAGAGGACCAGTGCTTTGTATCAGTTTCAGAAGAAGAGTTGGACTATATAATGTCCGTATGGGGTGAAACACCGTTCTTTTGTTCTCAGCACACTCACATTTCATGCTGTATTAGAGACTCTAGAAATCAAGAGCGTGCTTCTCGCTCTAAAGCAGAGTGTGATCCATGGATGAAAACTATGCTGTTTGTTTCCCTTCAGAAAAGTAGTTAAATCCCAGGCTCTATGGCTTCGTACAAGCAAGACTTCGTTTCAGGTAAGGGCAGTCAGTTTTCTGCTCAAACGAACCACATCCTTCACGATGCTCACACGTTTCTCATCTTAACAGACAAGCATTGGATGTTAGAGGACCAGTGCTTTGTATCAGTTTCAGAAGCAGAGTTGGACTAGATATGGTCTGTATGTGTAGGAAACACCGTTCTTTTGTTCTCAGCACACTCACGTTTCCTGCTCTCTTAGAGACTCTAGAAAGCAAGAGCGTGCTTCTTGTTCTAAAGCAGAGTGTGATCCATGGATGAGATAATGCTGTGTGTTTCACTTCAGAAATGGGGTTATTTTCCATGCTCTGTGTCTCCCTACAAGCATGACTTCGTTTAAGGTAAGGGCAGTCACTTTTCTGCTCAAACGAACTACATCGTTCACTGAGCTCACACGTTTCTCATCTTAACAGACAAGCATTGGATGTTAGAGGACCAGTGCTTTGTATCAGTTTCAGAAGAAGATTTGGACTACATATAATCAGTAAGTGTAGGAAACACCGTTCTTTTGTTCTGGGCACACTCAGATTTCCTTCTGTCTTAGAGATTCTAGAAAGCAAGAGCGTGCTTCTTGTTCTAAAGCAGAGTGTGATCCATTAATGAGAACTATGCTGTATGTTTCCCTTCAGAAATGGAGTTAAATCCCAGGCTCTGTGTCTTCCTACAGGCAAGACTTCGTTTCAGGTAAGGGCAATCACTTTTCAGCTCAATCGAACTACATCGTTCACGAAGCTCACACTTTTCTCATCTTAACAGACAAGCATTGGATGTTAGAGGACCAGTGCTTTGTATCAGTTTTAGAAGCAGATTTGGAATAGATACGGTCCGTATGTGTGTGAAACACCGTTTTTGGTCTCATCATACTCACGTTTCCTGCTGTCTTAGAGACTCTAGAAAGCAAAAGCATGCTTCTTGTTCTAAAGTAGAGTGTGATCAATGGATGAGAACACTGCTGTGTTTCACTTCAGAAATGGAGTTAATTCCCAGGCTCTGAGTCTTCCTACAAGCAAGACTTCGTTTCAGGTAAGGGCAGTCAGTTTTCTGCTCAAACGAACTACATCCTTCACGAAGCTCACACGTTTCTCATCTTAATTGACATGCATTGGATGTTAGAGGACCAGTGCTTTGTATCAGTTTCAGAAGAAGAGTTGGACTAGATATGGTCCGTATGTGTAGGAAACACCTTTCTTTTGTTCTCAGCACACTCACGTTTCCTGCTGTCTTAGAGAATCTAGAAAGCAAGTGCGTGCTTCTCGCTCTAAAGCAGAGTGTGATCCATGGATGAGAACTATACTGTGTGTTTCCCTTCTGAAATGGAGTTAAATCCCAGGCTCTGTGTCTTCCTACAAGCAAGACTTCGTTTCAGGTAAGAGCAGTCACTTTTCAGCTCAAACGAACTACATCGTTCACTGTGCTCACACGTATTTCATCTTAACAGACAAGCATTGGATGTTAGAGGACCAGTGCATTGTATCAGTTTCAGAAGAAGATTTGGACTACATATAATCAGTATGTGTAGGAAACACCTTTCTTTTGTTCTGGACACACTCAGATTTCCTTCTGTATTAGAGAATCTAGAAAGCAAGAGCGTGCTTCTTGCTCTAAAGCAGAGTGTGATCCATGAATGAGAACTATGCTGTATGTTTCCCTTCAGAAATGGAGTTAAATCCCAGGCTCTGTGTCTTCCTACATGCAAGAATTCGTTTCAGGTAAGGGCAGTCACTTTTCAGCTCAATCGAACTACATCATTCACGAAGCTCACTCGTTTCTCATCTTAACAGACAATCATTGGATTTTAGTGGACCAGAGCTTTGTATCAGTTTCAGAAGCAGAGTTGGACTATATAATGTCCGTATGTGTAGGAAACACCGTTCTTTTGTTCTCAGCACACTGACGTTTCCTGCTGTCTTAGAGACTCTAGAAAGCAAGAGCGTGCTTCTTCTTCTAAAGCAGAGACTCATCAACGGATGATTACACTGCTGTGTGTTTTACTTCAGAAATGGAATTAAATCCCAGGCTCAGAGTCTTCCTACAAGCAAGACTTCGTTTCAGGTAAGGGCAGTCAGTTTTCTGCACAAACGAACTACATTGTTCATGATGCTGACACGTTACTCATCTTACCTGACAAGCATTGGATGTTAGAGGACCAGTGCTTTGTATCAGTTTCAGAAGAAGAGTTGGACTATATAATGTCCGTATGGGGTGAAACACCGTTCTTTTGTTCTCAGCACACTCACATTTCATGCTGTATTAGAGACTCTAGAAATCAAGAGCGTGCTTCTCGCTCTAAAGCAGAGTGTGATCCATGGATGAAAACTATGCTGTTTGTTTCCCTTCAGAAAAGTAGTTAAATCCCAGGCTCTATGTCTTCGTACAAGCAAGACTTCGTTTCAGGTAAGGGCAGTCAGTTTTCTGCTCAAACGAACCACATCCTTCACGATGCTCACACGTTTCTCATCTTAACAGGCAAGCATTGGATGTTAGAGGACCAGTGCTTTGTATCAGTTTCAGAAGCAGAGTTGGACTAGATATGGTCTGTATGTGTAGGAAACACCGTTCTTTTGTTCTCAGCACACTCACGTTTCCTGCTCTCTTAGAGACTCTAGAAAGCAAGAGCGTGCTTCTTGTTCTAAAGCAGAGTGTGATCCATGGATGAGATAATGCTGTGTGTTTCACTTCAGAAATGGGGTTATTTTCCATGCTCTGTGTCTCCCTACAAGCATGACTTCGTTTAAGGTAAGGGCAGTCACTTTTCTGCTCAAACGAACTACATCGTTCACTGAGCTCACACGTTTCTCATCTTAACAGACAAGCATTGGATGTTAGAGGACCAGTGCTTTGTATCAGTTTCAGAAGAAGATTTGGACTACATATAATCAGTAAGTGTAGGAAACACCGTTCTTTTGTTCTGGGCACACTCAGATTTCCTTCTGTCTTAGAGATTCTAGAAAGCAAGAGCGTGCTTCTTGTTCTAAAGCAGAGTGTGATCCATTAATGAGAACTATGCTGTATGTTTCCCTTCAGAAATGGAGTTAAATCCCAGGCTCTGTGTCTTCCTACAGGCAAGACTTCGTTTCAGGTAAGGGCAATCACTTTTCAGCTCAATCGAACTACATCGTTCACGAAGCTCACACTTTTCTCATCTTAACAGACAAGCATTGGATGTTAGAGGACCAGTGCTTTGTATCAGTTTTAGAAGCAGATTTGGAATAGATACGGTCCGTATGTGTGTGAAACACCGTTTTTGGTCTCATCATACTCACGTTTCCTGCTGTCTTAGAGACTCTAGAAAGCAAAAGCATGCTTCTTGTTCTAAAGTAGAGTGTGATCAATGGATGAGAACACTGCTGTGTTTCACTTCAGAAATGGAGTTAATTCCCAGGCTCTGAATCTTCCTACAATCAAGACTTCGTTTCAGGTAAGGGCAGTCAGTTTTCTGCTCAAACGAACTACATCCTTCACGATGCTCACACGTTTCTCATCTTAACTGACAAGCATTGGATGTTAGAGGACCAGTGCTTTGTATCAGTTTCAGAAGAAGAGTTGAACTATATAATGTCCGTATGTGTAGGAAACACCGTTCTTTTGTTCTCAGCACACTCACGTTTCCTGCTGTCTTAGAGACACTAGAAAGCAAGAGCGTGCTTCTTGCTCTAAAGCAGAGTGTGATCCATGGATGAGAACTCTGCTGTGTGTTTCCCTTCAGAAATGGAGTTAAATCCCAGGCTCTGAGTCTTCCTACAAGCAAGACTTCGTTTCAGGTAAGGGCAGTCACTTTTCAGCTCAATTGAACTACATCGTTCAGAAGCTCACACGTTTCTCATCTTAACATACAAGCATTGGATTTTAGAGGACCAGAGCTTTGTATCAGTTTCAGAAGCAGAGTTGGACTATATAATGTCCATATGTTTAGGAAACACCGTTCTTTTGTTCTCAGCACACTGATGTTTCCTGCTGTCTTAGGGACTCTAGAAAGGAAGAGCGTGCTTCTTCTTCTAAAGCAGAGTCTCATCAACGGATGATTACACTGCTGTGTGTTTTACTTCAGAAATGGAATTAAATCCCAGGCTCAGAGTCTTCCTACAAGCAAGACTTCGTTTCAGGTAAGGGCAGTCAGTTTTCTGCTCAAACGAACTACATTGTTCACGATGCTGACACGTTTCTCATCATGCCTGACAAGCATTGGATTTTAGAGGACCAGTGCTTTGTATCAGTTTCAGAAGAAGAGTTGGACTATATAATGTCCATATGTGTTGGAAACACGGTTCTTTTGTTCTCAGCACACTCACGTTTCCTGCTGTGTTAGAGACTTTAGAAAGCAAGAGCGTGCTTCTTGCTCTAAAGCAGAGTGTGATCCATGGATGAAAACTATGCTGTTTGTTTCCCTTCAGAAAAGTACTTAAATCCCAGACTCTATGTCTTCGTACAAGCAAGACTTCGTTTCAGGTAAGGGCGGTCACTTTTCAGCTCAAACGAACTACATCTTTCACGGAGCTCACACGTTTCTCATCTTAACAGACAAGCATTGGATGTTAGAGGACCAGAGTTTTGTATCAGTTTCAGAAGCAGAGTTGGACTATATAATGTACATATGTTTAGGAAACACTGTTCTTTTGTTCTCAACACACTGATGTTTCCTGCTGTCTTAGAGACTCTAGAAAGGAAGAGCGTGCTTCTTCTTCTAAAGCAGAGACTCATCAACGGATGATTACACTGCTGTATGTTTTACTTCAGAAATGGAATTAAATCCCAGGCTCAGAGTCTTCCTACAAGCAAGACTTCGTTTCAGGTAAGGGCGGTCACTTTTCAGCTCAAACGAACTACATCTTTCACGGAGCTCACACGTTTCTCATCTTAACAGACAAGCATTGGATGTTAGAGGACCAGTGCTTTGTATCAGTTTCAGAAGCAGAGTTGGAATAGATATGGGCCGTATGTGTAGGAAACACCGTTCTTTTGTTCTCATCAAACTCACGTTTCCTGCTGTCTTAGAGACTCTAGAAAGCAAAACCATGCTCTTGTTCTAAAGCAGAGTGTGATCAATGGATGAGAACACTGCTCTGTGTTTCACTTCAGAAATGGAGTTAAATCCCAGGCTCTGTGTCTTCCTACAAGCAAGACTTCATTTCAGGTAAGGGCAGTCACTTTTCAGCTCAAACGAACTACATCGTTCAAGAAGCTCACACGTTTCTCATCTTAACTGACAAGCATTGGATGTTAGACAACCAGTGCTTTTTATCAGTTTCAGAAGCAGATTTGGACTAGATATGGTCCATATGTGTAGGTAACACCGTTCTTTTGTTCTGGGCATACTCAGCTTTCCTGCTGTCTGAGAGACTCTGAAAGCAAGAGTGTGTTTCTCGCTCTAAAGCAGAGTGTGATCCATGGATGAAAACTATGCTGTGTTGTACCCTTCAGAAAAGTAGTTAAATCCCAGGCTCTATGTCTTCCTACAAGCAAGACTTCGTTTCAGGTAAGGGCAGTTACTTTTCAGCTCAAACGAACTACATCGTTCACGATGCTCACACGTTTCTCATCTTAACTGACGAGCATTGGATGTTAGAGGACCAGTGAATTCTATCAGTTTCAGAAGAAGATTTGGATTACATATAGTCCTTATGTGTAGGAAACACCGTTCTTTTGTTCTGGGCACACTCAGATTTCCTGCTGTATTAGAGAATCTAGAAAGCAAGAGCGTGATTCTTGCTCTAAAGTAGAGTGTGATAAATGGATGAAAACTATGCTGTGTGTTTCCCTTCAGAAATGGAGTATAATCCCAGGTTCTGTGTCTTCCTACAGGCAAGACTTCGTTTCAGGTAAAGGCAGTCACTTTTCAGCTCAAACGAACTACATCTTTCACGGAGATCACACGTTTCTCATCTTAACAGACAAGCATTGGATGTTAGAGGACCAGTGCTTTGTATCAGTTTCAGAAGCAGAGTTGGACTAGATATGGTCTGTATGTGTAGGAAATACCGTTCTTTTGTTCTCAGCAAACTCACGTTTCCTGCTGTCTTAGAGACTCTAGAAAGCAAGAGCGTGCTTCTTGTTCTAAAGCAGAGTGTGATCAATGGAAGAGAACACTGCTGTGTGTTTCACTTCAGAAATGGAGTTAAATCCCAGGCTCTGAGTCTTCCTACAAGCAAGACTTCGTTTCAGGTAAGGGCAGTCAGTTTTCTGCTCAAACGAACTACATCCTTCACGAAGCTCACACGTTTCTCATCTGAATTGACAAGCATTGGATGTTAGAGGACCAGTGCTTTGTATCAGTTTCAGAAGAAGAGTTGGACTAGATATGGTCCGTATGTGTAGGAAACACCTTTCTTTTGTTCTCAGCACACTCACGTTTCCTGCTGTCTTAGAGAATCTAGAAAGCAAGTGCGTGCTTCTCGCTCTAAAGCAGAGTGTGATCCATGGATGAGAACTATACTGTGTGTTTCCCTTCTGAAATGGAGTTAAATCCCAGGCTCTGTGTCTTCCTACAAGCAAGACTTCGTTTCAGGTAAGAGCAGTCACTTTTCAGCTCAAACGAACTACATCGTTCACTGTGCTCACACGTATTTCATCTTAACAGACAAGCATTGGATGTTAGAGGACCAGTGCATTGTATCAGTTTCAGAAGAAGATTTGGACTACATATAATCAGTATGTGTAGGAAACACCTTTCTTTTGTTCTGGACACACTCAGATTTCCTTCTGTATTAGAGAATCTAGAAAGCAAGAGCGTGCTTCTTGCTCTAAAGCAGAGTGTGATCCATGAATGAGAACTATGCTGTATGTTTCCCTTCAGAAATGGAGTTAAATCCCAGGCTCTGTGTCTTCCTACATGCAAGAATTCGTTTCAGGTAAGGGCAGTCACTTTTCAGCTCAATCGAACTACATCATTCACGAAGCTCACTCGTTTCTCATCTTAACAGACAATCATTGGATTTTAGTGGACCAGAGCTTTGTATCAGTTTCAGAAGCAGAGTTGGACTATATAATGTCCGTATGTGTAGGAAACACCGTTCTTTTGTTCTCAGCACACTGACGTTTCCTGCTGTCTTAGAGACTCTAGAAAGCAAGAGCGTGCTTCTTCTTCTAAAGCAGAGACTCATCAACGGATGATTACACTGCTGTGTGTTTTACTTCAGAAATGGAATTAAATCCCAGGCTCAGAGTCTTCCTACAAGCAAGACTTCGTTTCAGGTAAGGGCAGTCAGTTTTCTGCACAAACGAACTACATTGTTCATGATGCTGACACGTTACTCATCTTACCTGACAAGCATTGGATGTTAGAGGACCAGTGCTTTGTATCAGTTTCAGAAGAAGAGTTGGACTATATAATGTCCGTATGGGGTGAAACACCGTTCTTTTGTTCTCAGCACACTCACATTTCATGCTGTATTAGAGACTCTAGAAATCAAGAGCGTGCTTCTCGCTCTAAAGCAGAGTGTGATCCATGGATGAAAACTATGCTGTTTGTTTCCCTTCAGAAAAGTAGTTAAATCCCAGGCTCTATGTCTTCGTACAAGCAAGACTTCGTTTCAGGTAAGGGCAGTCAGTTTTCTGCTCAAACGAACCACATCCTTCACGATGCTCACACGTTTCTCATCTTAACAGACAAGCATTGGATGTTAGAGGACCAGTGCTTTGTATCAGTTTCAGAAGCAGAGTTGGACTAGATATGGTCTGTATGTGTAGGAAACACCGTTCTTTTGTTCTCAGCACACTCACGTTTCCTGCTCTCTTAGAGACTCTAGAAAGCAAGAGCGTGCTTCTTGTTCTAAAGCAGAGTGTGATCCATGGATGAGATAATGCTGTGTGTTTCACTTCAGAAATGGGGTTATTTTCCATGCTCTGTGTCTCCCTACAAGCATGACTTCGTTTAAGGTAAGGGCAGTCACTTTTCTGCTCAAACGAACTACATCGTTCACTGAGCTCACACGTTTCTCATCTTAACAGACAAGCATTGGATGTTAGAGGACCAGTGCTTTGTATCAGTTTCAGAAGAAGATTTGGACTACATATAATCAGTAAGTGTAGGAAACACCGTTCTTTTGTTCTGGGCACACTCAGATTTCCTTCTGTCTTAGAGATTCTAGAAAGCAAGAGCATGCTTCTTGTTCTAAAGCAGAGTGTGATCCATTAATGAGAACTATGCTGTATGTTTCCCTTCAGAAATGGAGTTAAATCCCAGGCTCTGTGTCTTCCTACAGGCAAGACTTCGTTTCAGGTAAGGGCAATCACTTTTCAGCTCAATCGAACTACATCGTTCACGAAGCTCACACTTTTCTCATCTTAACAGACAAGCATTGGATGTTAGAGGACCAGTGCTTTGTATCAGTTTTAGAAGCAGATTTGGAATAGATACGGTCCGTATGTGTGTGAAACACCGTTTTGGTCTCATCATACTCACGTTTCCTGCTGTCTTAGAGACTCTAGAAAGCAAAAGCATGCTTCTTGTTCTAAAGTAGAGTGTGATCAATGGATGAGAACACTGCTGTGTTTCACTTCAGAAATGGAGTTAATTCCCAGGCTCTGAATCTTCCTACAATCAAGACTTCGTTTCAGGTAAGGGCAGTCAGTTTTCTGCTCAAACGAACTACATCCTTCACGATGCTCACACGTTTCTCATCTTAACTGACAAGCATTGGATGTTAGAGGACCAGTGCTTTGTATCAGTTTCAGAAGAAGAGTTGAACTATATAATGTCCGTATGTGTAGGAAACACCGTTCTTTTTTTCTCAGCACACTCACGTTTCCTGCTGTCTTAGAGACACTAGAAAGCAAGAGCGTGCTTCTTGCTCTAAAGCAGAGTGTGATCCATGGATGAGAACTCTGCTGTGTGTTTCCCTTCAGAAATGGAGTTAAATCCCAGGCTCTGAGTCTTCCTACAAGCAAGACTTCGTTTCAGGTAAGGGCAGTCACTTTTCAGCTCAATTGAACTACATCGTTCAGAAGCTCACACGTTTCTCATCTTAACATACAAGCATTGGATTTTAGAGGACCAGAGCTTTGTATCAGTTTCAGAAGCAGAGTTGGACTATATAATGTCCATATGTTTAGGAAACACCGTTCTTTTGTTCTCAGCACACTGATGTTTCCTGCTGTCTTAGGGACTCTAGAAAGGAAGAGCGTGCTTCTTCTTCTAAAGCAGAGTCTCATCAACGGATGATTACACTGCTGTGTGTTTTACTTCAGAAATGGAATTAAATCCCAGGCTCAGAGTCTTCCTACAAGCAAGACTTCGTTTCAGGTAAGGGCAGTCAGTTTTCTGCTCAAACGAACTACATTGTTCACGATGCTGACACGTTTCTCATCATGCCTGACAAGCATTGGATTTTAGAGGACCAGTGCTTTGTATCAGTTTCAGAAGAAGAGTTGGACTATATAATGTCCATATGTGTTGGAAACACGGTTCTTTTGTTCTCAGCACACTCACGTTTCCTGCTGTGTTAGAGACTTTAGAAAGCAAGAGCGTGCTTCTTGCTCTAAAGCAGAGTGTGATCCATGGATGAAAACTATGCTGTTTGTTTCCCTTCAGAAAAGTACTTAAATCCCAGACTCTATGTCTTCGTACAAGCAAGACTTCGTTTCAGGTAAGGGCGGTCACTTTTCAGCTCAAACGAACTACATCTTTCACGGAGCTCACACGTTTCTCATCTTAACAGACAAGCATTGGATGTTAGAGGACCAGAGTTTTGTATCAGTTTCAGAAGCAGAGTTGGACTATATAATGTACATATATTTAGGAAACACTGTTCTTTTGTTCTCAACACACTGATGTTTCCTGCTGTCTTAGAGACTCTAGAAAGGAAGAGCGTGCTTCTTCTTCTAAAGCAGAGACTCATCAACGGATGATTACACTGCTGTATGTTTTACTTCAGAAATGGAATTAAATCCCAGGCTCAGAGTCTTCCTACAAGCAAGACTTCGTTTCAGGTAAGGGCGGTCACTTTTCAGCTCAAACGAACTACATCTTTCACGGAGCTCACACGTTTCTCATCTTAACAGACAAGCATTGGATGTTAGAGGACCAGTGCTTTGTATCAGTTTCAGAAGCAGAGTTGGAATAGATATGGGCCGTATGTGTAGGAAACACCGTTCTTTTGTTCTCATCAAACTCACGTTTCCTGCTGTCTTAGAGACTCTAGAAAGCAAAACCATGCTCTTGTTCTAAAGCAGAGTGTGATCAATGGATGAGAACACTGCTCTGTGTTTCACTTCAGAAATGGAGTTAAATCCCAGGCTCTGTGTCTTCCTACAAGCAAGACTTCGTTTCAGGTAAGGGCAGTCACTTTTCAGCTCAAACGAACTACATCGTTCAAGAAGCTCACACGTTTCTCATCTTAACTGACAAGCATTGGATGTTAGACAACCAGTGCTTTTTATCTGTTTCAGAAGCAGAGTTGGACTAGATATGGTCCGTATGTGTAGGAAACACTGTTCTTTTGTTCTCAGCACACTCACGTTTCCTGCTGTCTTAGAGACTTTAGAAAGCAAGAGCGTGCTTCTTGCTCTAAAGCAGAGTGTGATCCATGGATGAAAACAATGCTCTGTTTTCCCTTCAGAAAAGGAGTTTAATCCCAGGCTCTATGTCTTCCTACAAGCAAGACTTCGTTTCAGGTAAGGGCAGTCACTTTTCATCTCAAACGAACTACATCGTTCACTGAGCTCACACGTTTCTCATCTTAACTGACAAGCATTGGATGTTAGAGGGTCAGTGCTTTTTATCAGTTTCAGAAGCAGATTTGGACTAGATATGGTCCATATGTGTAGGTAACACCGTTCTTTTGTTCTGTGAATACTCAGCTTTCCTGCTGTCTGAGAGACTCTAGAAAGCAAGAGCGTGCTTCTTGTTCTAAAGCAGAGTGTGATCAATGGATGAAAACAAAGCTGTGTGTTTCACTTCAGAAATGGAGATAAATCCCAGGCTCTGAGTCTTCCTACAAGCAAGACTTCGTTTCAGGTAAGGGCAGTCAGTTTTCTGCTCAAACGAACAACATATTTCACGAAGCTCACCCGTTTCTCATCTTAATTGACCAGCATTGGATGTTAGAGGACCAGTGCTTTGTCTCAGTTTCAGAAGAATTTTTGGACTAGATATGGTCCGTATGTGAAGGAAACACCGTTCTTTTGTTCCCAGCACACTCACGTTTCCTGCTGTCTTAGAGACGCTAGAAAGCAAGTGCGTCCTTCTCGCTCTAAAGCAGAGTGTGATCCATGGATGAGAACTATGCTGTGTGTTTCCCTTCAGAAATGGAGTTAAATCCCAGGCTCTGTGTCTTCCTACAAGCAAGACTTCGTTTCAGGTAAGGGCAGTCACTTTTCAGCACAAACGAACTACATCGTTCACTGAGCTCACACGTTTCTCATCTTAACAGACAAGCATTGGATGTTAGAGGAACAGTGCTTTGTATCAGTTTAAGAAGCAGAGTTGGACTAGATATGGTCCATATGTGTAGGTAACACCGTTCTTTTGTTCTGGGAATACTCAGCTTTCCTGCTGTCTGAGAGACTCTAGAAAGCAAGAGTGTGTTTCTCACTCTAAAGCAGAGTGTGATCCATGGATGAAAACTATGCTGTGTTGTACCCTACAGAAAAGTAGTTAAATCCCAGGCTCTATGTCTTCCTACAAGCAAGACTTCGTTTCAGGTAAGGGCAGTCACTTTTCAGCTCAAACGAACTACATCGTTCACGAAGCTCACACGTTTCTCATCTTATCTGACAAGCATTGGATGTTAGAGGACCAGTGCATTGTATCAGTTTCAGAAGAAGATTTGGACTACATATAGTCCATATGTGTAGGAAACTCCGTTCTTTTGTTCTGGGCACACTCCGATTTCCTGCTGTATTAGAGAATCTAGAAAGCCAGAGCGTGATTCTTGCTCTAAAGTATAGTGTGATCCAGGGATGAAAACTATGCTGTGTGTTTCCCTTCAGAAATGGAGTTAAATCCCAGGTTCTGTGTCTTCCTACATGCAAGACTTCATTTCAGGTAAAGGCAGTCACTTTTCAGCTCAAACGAACTACATCTTTCACGGAGCTCAGAGGTTTCTCATCTTAACTGACAAGCATTGGATGTTAGAGGACCAGTGCTTTGTATCAGTTTCAGAAGAAGAGTTGGACTAGGTATGGTCTGTATGTGCAGGAAACACCGTTCTTTTGTTCTCAGCACACTCACGTTTCCAGCTGTCTTGGAGACTCTAGAAAGCAAGAGCGTGCTTCTCGCTCTAAAGCAGAGTGTGATCCATGGATGAAAACTATGCTGTGTGTTTCCCTTCATAAATGTAGTTAAATCCCAGGCTCTATGTCTTCCTACAAGCAAGACTTCGTTTCAGTTAAGGGCAGTCACTTTTCAGCTCAAACGAACTACATCTTTCACGGAGCTCACATGTTTCTCATCTAAACAGACAAGCATTGGATGTTAGAGGACCAGTGCTTTGTACCAGTTTCAGAAGCAGAGTTGGACTAGATATGGTCCGTATGGGTAGGAAACACTGTTCTTTTGTTTTCAGCAATGTCACGTTTCTTGCTGTCTTAGAGACTCTAGGAAGCAAGAGTATGCTTCTTGTTCTAACGCAGAGTGTGATCAATGGAGGAGAACCCTGCTGTGTGTTTCACTTCACAAATGGAGTTAAATCCCATGCTCTGAGTCTTCCTACAAGCAAGACTTCGTTTCAGGTAAGGGCAGTCAGTTTTCTGCTCAAACGAAATACATTGTTCATGAAGCTCACACGTTTCTCATCTTAACTGACAAGCATTGGATGTTAGAGGGTCAGTGCTTTGTATCAGTTTCAGAAGCAGATTTGGACTACATATTGTCCATATGTGTAGGAAACACCGATCATTTGTTCTGTGCACACTCACGTTTCCTGCTGCCTTAGAGACTCTAGTAGCAAGAGGGTGCTTCTCACTCTAAAACAGAGTGTGATCAATGGATGATTACACTGCTGTGTGTTTTACTTCAGAAATGGAGTTAAATCCCAGGCTCTGAGTCTTCCTAAAAGCAAGACTTCCATTCAGGTAAGGGCAGTCATTTTTCTTCTCAAACTAACTACATTGTTCACGAAGCTCACACGTTTCTCATCTTAACTGACAAGCATTGGATGTTAGAGGGTCAGTGCTTTGTATCAGTTTCAGAAGCAGATTTGGACTACATATGGTCCATATGTACAGGAAACACCGTTCTTTTGTCCTGGGCACACTCAGATTTCCTGCTGTATTAGAGACTCTAGAAAGCTAGAGTGTGCTTCTTGTTCTAAAGCAGAGTGTGATCCATGGATGAGAACTATGTTGTGTGTTTCCCTTCAGAAATGGACTTAAATCCCAGGCTCTATGTCTTACTACAAGCAAGACTTCGTTTCAGGTAAGGGCAGTCACTTTTCAGTTCAAAGGAACTACATCATTCACAAAGCTCACACGTTTCTCATCTTAACTGACAAGCATTGGATGTTAGATGACCAGTGCATTCTATCAGTTTCAGAAGAAGATTTGGACTACATATAGTCCGTATGTGTAGGAAACACCGTTCTTTTGTTCTGGGCACACTCACGTTTCCTGCTGTCTTAGAGACTCTAGAAAGCAAGAGTGTGCTTCTTGCTCTAAAGCAGAGTTTGATCCATGGATGAGAACAATGCTGTGTGTTTCAATTAAGAAATGGAGTTAAATCCCAGGCTCTGAGTCTTCCTACAAGCAAGACTTCGTTTCAGGTAAGGGCAGTCACTTTTCTGCTCAAACGAACTACATCGTTCACGAAGCTCACACGTTTCTCATCTTAACAGACAAGCATTGGATGTTAGAGGACCAGTGCTTTGTATCAGTTTCAGAATTAGAGTTGGACTAGATATGGTCCGTATGTGTTGAAACACTGTCCTTTTGTTTTCAGCAAACTCACGTTTCTTGCTGTCTTAGAGACTCTAGGAAGCAAGAGTATGCTTCCTGTTCTAACGCAGAGTGTGATCAATGGATGAGAACCCTGCTGTGTGTTTCACTTCAGAAATGGAGTTAAATCCAAGGCTCTGAGTCTTCCTACAAGCAAGACTTCGTTTCAGGTAAGGGCAGTCAGTTTTCTGCTCAAGCGAACTACATTGTTCATGAAGCTCACACGTTTCTCATCTTAACTGACAAGCATTAGATGTTAGAGGGTCAGTGCTTTGTATCAGTTTCAGAAGCAGATTTGGACTACATATTGTCCATATGTGTAGGAAACACCGATCTTTTGTTCTGGGCACACTCAAGTTTCCTGCTGCCTTAGAGACTCTAGAAAGCAAGAGCGTGCTTCTCGCTCTAAAACAGAGTGTGATCCATGGATGAGACTATGCTGTGTGTTTCACTTCAGAAATGGAGTTAAATCCCATGCTCTGTGTCTCCCTACAAGCAAGAATTCGTTTCAGGTAAGGGCAGTCACTTTTCTGCTCAAAGGACCAACATTGTTCACGAAGCTCACACGTTTCTCATCTTAACTGACAAGCATTGGATGTTAGAGAACCAGTGCTTTGTATCTGTTTCATAAGCAGAGTTGGACTAGATATGGTCCCTATGTGTAGGAAACACCGTTCTTTTGTTCTCAGCACACTCACGTTTCCTGCTGTCTTTGAGAGTCTAGAAAGCAAGAGCATTCTTCTTGTTCTAAAGCAGAGTGTGATCAATGGATGATTACACTGCTGTGTGTTTTACTTCAGAAATGGAGTTAAATCCCAGGCTCTGAGTCTTCCTACAAGCAAGACTTCCATTCAGGTAAGGGCAGTCACTTTTCTGCTCAAACGAACTACATCGTTCACGAACCTCACACGTTTCTCATCTTAATTGACAAGCATTGGATGTTAGAGGACCAGTGCATTGTATCAGTTTCAGAAGAAGATTTGGACTAGATATGGTCCATATGTGTAGGAAACATGCTTCTTTTGTTCTGGGCACACTCAGATTTCCTGCTGTCTTAGAGACTCTAGAAAGCAAGAGCGTGCTTCTTGCTCTAAAGCAGAGTGTGATCCATGGATGAAAACTATGCTGTGTGTTTCCCTTCATAAATGTAGTTAAATCCCAGGCTCTATGTCTTCCTACAAGCAAGAGTTCGTTTCAGGTAAGGGCAGTCACTTTTCAGCTCAAACGAACTACATCTTTCACGGAGCTCACACGTTTCTCATCTTAACAGACAAGCATTGGATGTTAGAGGACCAGAGTTTTGTATCAGTTTCAGAAGCAGAGTTGGACTATATAATGTACATATGTTTAGGAAACACCGTTCTTTTGTTCTCATCAAACTCACGTTTCCTGCTGTATTAGAAATTCTAGAAAGCAAGAGCGTGCTTCTTGCTCTAAAGCAGAGTGTGATCCATGGATGAGAACTATGCTGTGTGTTTCCCTTCAGAAATGGAGTTAAAAACCCAGGCTCTGTGTCTTCCTACAAGCAAGACTTCGTTTCAGGTAAGGGCAGTCACTTTTCAGCTCAAACGAACTACATCTTTCACGGTGCTCACAGGTTTCTCATCTAAACAGACAAGCATTGGATGTTAGAGGACCAGTGCTTTGTATCAGTTTCAGAAGCAGAGTTGGACTAGATATGGTCCTTATGTGTTGAAACACTGTCCTTTTGTTTTCAGCAAACTCACGTTTCTTGCTGTCTTAGAGACTCTAGGAAGCAAGAGTATGCTTCCTGTTCTA
This sequence comes from Onychomys leucogaster, assembly GCA_949786385.1. NCBI lineage: Eukaryota > Metazoa > Chordata > Mammalia > Rodentia > Cricetidae > Onychomys > Onychomys leucogaster. The sequence goes on from CATKUP010000098.1 coordinate 1,432,951, forward strand.
ACGCAGAGTGTGATCAATGGATGAAACCCTGCTGTGTGTTTCACTTCAGAAATGGAGTTAAATCCAAGGCTCTGAGTCTTTCTACAAGCAAGACTTCGTTTCAGGTAAGGGCAGTCAGTTTTCTGCTCAAGCGAACTACATTGTTCATGAAGCTCACACGTTTCTCATCTTAACTGACAAGCATTGGATGTTAGAGGGTCAGTGCTTTGTATCAGTTTCAGAAGCAGTTTGGACTACATATTGTCCATATGTGTAGGAAACACCGATCTTTTGTTCTGGGCACACTCAAGTTTCCTGCTGCCTTAGAGAATCTAGAAAGCAAGAGCGTGCTTCTCGCTCTAAAACAGAGTGTGATCCATGGATGAGACTATGCTGTGTGTTTCACTTCAGAAATGGAGTTAAATCCCATGCTCTGTGTCTCCCTACAAGCAAGACTTCGTTTCAGGTAAGGGCAGTCACTTTTCTGCTCAAAGGAACAACATCGTTCACAAAGCTCACACGTTTCTCATCTTAACTGACAAGCATTGGATGTTAGAGGACCAGTGCTTTGTATCTGTTTCAGAAGCAGAGTTGGACTAGATATGGTCCCTATGTGTAGGAAACACCGTTCTTTTGTTCTCAGCACACTCACGTTTCCTGCTGTCTTTGAGAGTCTAGAAAGCAAGAGCGTGCTTCTTGTTCTAAAGCAGAGTGTGATCAATGGATGATTACACTGCTGTGTGTTTTACTTTAGAAATGGAGTTAAATCCCAGGCTCTGAGTCTTCCTACAAGCAAGACTTCCATTCAGGTAAGGGCAGTCACTTTTCTGCTCAAACGAACTACATCGTTCACGAACCTCACACGTTTCTCATCTTAATTGACAAGCATTGGATGTTAGAGGACCAGTGCATTGTATCAGTTTCAGAAAAAGATTTGGACTAGATATGGTCCATATGTGTAGGAAACACGCTTCTTTTGTTCTGGGCACACTCAGATTTCCTGCTGTCTTAGAGACTCTAGAAAGCAAGAGCGTGCTTCTTGCTCTAAAGCAGAGTGTGATCCATGGATGAAAACTATGCTGTGTGTTTCCCTTCATAAATGTAGTTAAATCCCAGGCTCTATGTCTTCCTACAAGCAAGAGTTCGTTTCAGGTAAGGGCAGTCACTTTTCAGCTCAAACGAACTACATCTTTCACGGAGCTCACACGTTTCTCATCTTAACAGACAAGCATTGGATGTTAGAGGACCAGAGTTTTGTATCAGTTTCAGAAGCAGAGTTGGACTATATAATGTACATATGTTTAGGAAACACCGTTCTTTTGTTCTCATCAAACTCACGTTTCCTGCTGTCTTAGAGACTCTAGAAAGCAAAACCATGCTCTTGTTCTAAAGCAGAGTGTGAGCAATGGATGAGAACACTGTTCTGTGTTTCACTTCAGAAATGGAGTTAAATCCCAGACTCTGCGTCTTCCTACAAGCAAGACTTTGTTTCAGGTAAGGGCAGTCACTTTTCAGCTCAAACGAACTACATCGTTCAAGAAGCTCACATGTTTCTCATCTTAACTGACAAGCATTGGACGTTAGACAACCAGTGCTTTGTATCTGTTTCAGAAGCAGAGTTGGACTAGATATGGTCCCTATGTGTAGGAAACACCGTTCTTTTGTTCTCAGCACACTCACGTTTCCTGCTGTCTTAGAGACTTTAGAAAGCAAGAGCGTGCTTCTTGCTCTAAAGCAGAGTGTGATCCATGGATGAAAACAATGCTCTGTTTTCCCTTCAGAAAAGGAGTTTAATCCCAGGCTCTATGTCTTCCTACAAGCAAGACTTCGTTTCAGGTAAGGGCAGTCACTTTTCATCTCAAACGAACTACATCGTTCACTGAGCTCACACGTTTCTCATCATAACTGACAAGCATTGGATGTTAGAGGGTCAGTGCTTTTTATCAGTTTCACAAGCAGATTTGGACTAGATATGGTCCATATGTGTAGGTAACACCATTCTTTTGTTCTGGGAATACTCAGCTTTCCTGCTGTCTGAGAGACTCTAGAAAGCAAGAGCGTCCTTCTTGTTCTAAAGCAGTGTGTGATCAATGGATGAAAACAAAGCTGTGTGTTTCACTTCAGAAATGGAGTAAAATCCCAGGCTCTGAGTCTTCCTACAAGCAAGACTTCGTTTCAGATAAGGGCAGTCAGTTTTCTGCTCAAACGAACAACATCTTTCACGAAGCTCACCCATTTCTCATCTTAATTGACAAGCATTGGATGTTAGAGGACCAGTGCTTTGTCTCAGTTTCAGAAGAAGAGTTGGACTAGATATGGTCCGTATGTGAACGAAACACCGTTCTTTTGTTCCCAGCACACTCACGTTACCTGCTGTCTTAGAGACGCTAGAAAGCAAGTGCGTGCTTCTCGCTCTAAAGCAGAGTGTGATCCATGGATGAGAACTATGCTGTGTGTTTTCCTTCAGAAATGGAGTTAAATCCCAGGCTCTGTGTCTTCCTACAAGCAAGACTTCGTTTCAGGTAAGGGCAGTCACTTTTCAGCTCAAACGAACTACATCGTTCACTGAGCTCACACGTTTCTCATCTTAACAGACAAGCATTGGATGTTAGAGGAACAGTGCTTTGTATCAGTTTAAGAAGCAGAGTTGGACTAGATATGGTCCGTATGTGTAGGAAACAGCGTTCTTTTGTTCTCAGCACACTGATGTTTCCTGCTGTCTTAGAGACTCTAGAAAGCAAGATCGTGCTTCTTGTTATAAAGCAGAGTGTGATCCATGGATGAGATCTATGCTGTGTGTTTGCCTTCAGAAATGGAGTTAAATCGCCGGCTCTGAGTCTTCCTACAAGCAATACTTTGTTTCAGGTAAGGGCAGTCACTTTTCAGCTCAAACGAACTACATCGTTCATTGAGCTCACACGTTTCTCATCTTAACTGACAAGCATTGGATGTTAGAGGGTCAGTGCTTTTTATCAGTTTCAGAAGCAGATTTGGACTAGATATGGTCCATATGTGTAGGTAACACCGTTCTTTTTTTCTGGGAATACTCAGCTTTCCTGCTGTCTGAGAGACTCTAGAAAGCAAGAGTGTGTTTCTCGCTCTAAAGCAGAGTGTGATCCATGGATGAAAACTATGCTGTGTTGTACCCTTCAGAAAAGTAGTTAAATCCCAGGCTCTATGTCTTCCTACAAGCAAGACTTCGTTTCAGGTAAGGGCAGTCACTTTTCAGCTCAAACGAACTACATCGTTCACGAAGCTCACACGTTTCTCATCTTATCTGACAAGCATTGGATGTTAGAGGACCAGTGCATTGTATCAGTTTCAGAAGAAGATTTGGACTACATATAGTCCGTATGTGTAGGAAACTCCGTTCTTTTGTTCTGGGCACACTCCGATTTCCTGCTGTATTAGAGAATCTAGAAAGCCAGAGTGTGATTCTTGCTCTAAAGTATAGTGTGATCCAGGGATGAAAACTATGCTGTGTGTTTCACTTCAGAAATGGAGTTAAATCCCAGGCTCTGAGTCTTCCTACAAGCAAGACTTCATTTCAGGTAAGGGCAGTCACTTTTCTGCACAAACGAACTACAAAGTTCACGAAGCTCACACGTTTCTCATCTTAACCTACAAGCATTGGATGTTAGAGGACCAGTGCTTTGTATCAGTTTCAGAAGAAGAGTTGGACTAGGTATGGTCTGTATGTGCAGGAAACACCGTTCTTTTGTTCTCAGCACACTCACGTTTCCAGCTGTCTTGGAGACTCTAGAAAGCAAGAGCGTGCTTCTCGCTCTAAATCATAGTGTGATCCATGAATGAAAACTCTTCTGTGTGTTTCCCTTCATAAATGTAGTTAAATCCCAGGCTCTATGTCTTCCTACAAGCAAGACTTCGTTTCAGTTAAGGGCAGTCACTTTTCAGCTCAAACGAACTACATCTTTCACGGAGCTCACATGTTTCTCATCTAAACAGACAAGCATTGGATGTTAGAGGACCAGTGCTTTGTATCAGTTTCAGAAGCAGAGTTGGACTAGATATGGTCCGTATTGGTAGGAAACACTGTTCTTTTGTTTTCAGCAAAGTCACGTTTCTTGCTGTCTTAGAGACTCTAGGAAGCAAGAGTATGCTTCTTGTTCTAACGCAGAGTGCGATCAATGGATGAGAACCCTGCTGTGTGTTTCACTTCAGAAATGGAGTTAAATCCCAGGCTCTGAGTCTTCCTACAAGCAAGACTTCGTTTCAGGTAAGGGCAGTCACTTTTCTGCTCAAACGAAATACATTGTTCATGAAGCTCACACGTTTCTCATCTTAACTGACAAGCATTGGATGTTAGAGGGTCAGTGCTTTGTATCAGTTTCAGAAGTAGATTTGGACTAGATATGGTCCATATGTGTAGGAAACACCGATCTTTTGTTCTGTGCACACTCACGTTTCCTGCTGCCTTAGAGACTCTAGTAGCAAGAGCGTGCTTCTCACTCTAAAACAGACTGTGATCAATGGATGATTACACTGCTGTGTGTTTTACTTCAGAAATGGAGTTAAATCCCAGGCTCTGAGTCTTCCTACAAGCCAGACTTCCATTCAGGTAAGGGCAGTCATTTTTCTTCTCAAACTAACTACATTGTTCACGAAGCTCACACGTTTCTCATCTTAACTGACAAGCATTGGATGTTAGAGGGTCAGTGCTTTGTATCAGTTTCAGAAGCAGATTTGGACTACATATGGTCCATATGTATAGGAAACACCGTTCTTTTGTCCTGGGCACACTCATATTTCCTGCTGTATTAGAGACTCTAGAAAGCTAGAGTGTGCTTCTTGCTCTAAAGCAGAGTGTGATCCATGGATGAGAACTATGTTGTGTGTTTCCCTTCAGAAATGGACTTAAATCCCAGGCTCTGTGTCTTACTACAAGCAAGACTTCGTTTCAGGTAAGGGCAGTCACTTTTCAGTTCAAAGGAACTACATCATTCACAAAGCTCACACGTTTCTCATTTTAACTGACAAGCATTGGATGTTAGATGACCAGTGCATTCTATCAGTTTCAGAAGAAGATTTGGACTACATATAGTCCGTATGTGTAGGAAACACTGTTCTTTTGTTCTGGGCACACTCACGTTTCCTGCTGTCTTAGAGACTCTAGAAAGCAAGAGTGTGCTTCTTGCTCTAAAGCAGAGTGTGATCCATGGATGAGAACTATGCTGTGTGTTTCAATTCAGAAATGGAGTTAAATCCCAGGCTCTGAGTCTTCCTACAAGCAAGACTTCGTTTCAGGTAAGGGCAGTCACTTTTCTTCTCAAACGAACTACATCGTTCATGAAGCTCACACGTTTCTCATCTTAACAGACAAGCATTGGATGTTAGAGGACCAGTGCTTTGTATCAGTTTCAGAAGAAGAGTTGGACTAGATATGGTCCGTATGTGTAGGTTACACCGTTCTTTTGTTCTCAGCACACTCACGTTTCCTCCTGTCTTAGAGACTCTAGAAAGCAAGAGAGTACTTCTCGCTCTAAAGCAGAGTGTGATCCATGGATGGGAACTATGCTGTGTGTTTGCCTTCAGAAATGGAGATAAATCCCAGGCTCTGAGTCTTCCTACAAGCAAGACTTCGTTTCAGGTAAGGGCAGTCACTTTTCTGCTCAAACGAACTACATTGTTCACTGAGCTCACACGTTTCTCATCTTAACTGACAAGCATTAGATATTAGAGTACCAGTGCTTTGTATCTGTTTCAGAAGAAGATTTGGACTAGATATGGTCCATATGTGTAGGAAACACCCTTCTTTTGTTCTGGGCACACTCAGATTTCCTGCTGTCTTAGATACTCTAGAAAGCAAGAGTGTGTTTCTCGCTCTAAAGCAGAGTGTGATCCATGGATGAAAACTATGCTGTGTGTTTCCCTTCATAAATGTAGTTAAATCCCAGGCTCTATGTCTTCCTACAAGCAAGTGTTCGTTTCAGGTAAGGGCAGTCACTTTTCAGCTCAAACGAACTACATCTTTCACGGTGCTCACATGTTTCTCATCTAAACAGACAAGCATTGGATGTTAGAGGACCAGTGCTTTGTATCAGTTTCAGAAGCAGAGTTGGACTAGATATGGTCCTTATGTGTTGAAACACTGTTCTTTTGTTTTCAGCAAACTCACGTTTCTTGCTGTCTTAGAGACTCTAGGAAGCAAGAGTATGCTTCTTGTTCTAAGGCAGAGTGTGATCAATGGATGAGAACCCTGCTGTGTGTTTCACTTCAGAAATGGAGTTAAATCCCAGGCTCTGAGTCTTCCTACAAGCAAGACTTCGTTTCAGGTAAGGGCAGTCAGTTTTCTGCTCAATTGAACTACATTGTTCATGAAGCTCACACGTTTCTCATCTTAACTGACAAGCATTGGATGTTAGAGGGTCAGTGCTTTGTATCAATTTCAGAAGCAGATTTGGACTACATATTGTCCATATGTGTAGGAAACACCGATCTTTTGTTCTGGGCACACTCAAGTTTCCTGCTGCCTTAGAGACTCTAGAAAGCAAGAGCGTGCTTCTTGCTCTAAAACAGAGTGTGATCCATGGATGAGACTATGCTGTGTGTTTCACTTCAGAAATGGAGTTAAATCCCATGCTCTGTGTCTCCCTACAAGCAAGACTTCGTTTCAGGTAAGGGCAGTCACTTTTCTGCTCAAAGGAACAACATCGTTCACGAAGCTCACACGTTTCTCATCTTAACTGACAAGCATTGGATGTTAGAGGACCAGTGCTTTGTATCTGTTTCAGAAGCAGAGTTGGACTAGATATGGTCCCTATGTGTAGGAAACACCGTTCTTTTGTTCTCAGCACACTCACGTTTCCTGCTGTCTTTGAGAGTCTAGAAAGCAAGAGCGTGCTTCTTGCTCTAAAGCAGAGTGTGATCCATGGATGAAAACTATGCTGTGTGTTTCCCTTCATAAATGTAGTTAAATCCCAGGCTCTATGTCTTCCTACAAGCAAGAGTTCGTTTCAGGTAAGGGAAGTCACTTTTCAGCTCAAACGAACTACATCTTTCACGGAGCTCACATGTTTCTCATCTAAACAGACAAGCATTGGATGTTAGAGGACCAGTGCTTTGTATCAGTTTCAGAAGCAGAGTTGGACTAGATATGGTCCTTATGTGTTGAAACACTGTTCTTTTGTTTTCAGCAAACTCACGTTTCTTGCTGTCTTAGAGACTCTAGGAAGCAAGAGTATGCTTCTTGTTCTAACGCAGAGTGTGATCAATGGATGAGAACCCTGCTGTGTGTTTCACTTCAGAAATGGAGTTAAATCCCAGGCTCTGAGTCTTCCTACAAGCAAGACTTCGTTTCAGGTAAGGGCAGTAAGTTTTCTGCTCAAACGAACTACATTGTTCATGAAGCTCACACGTTTCTCATATTAACTGACAAGCATTGGATGTTAGAGGGTCAGTGCTTTGTATCAGTTTCAGAAGCAGATTAGGACTACATATTGTCCATATGTGTAGGAAACACCGATCTTTTGTTCTGGGCACACTCAAGTTTCCTGCTGCCTTAGAGACTCTAGAAAGCAAGAGCGTGCTTCTCGCTCTAAAACAGAGTGTGATCCATGGATGAGACTATGCTGTGTGTTTCACTTCAGAAATGGAGTTAAATCCCATGCTCTGTGTCTCCCTACAAGCAAGACTTCGTTTCAGGTAAGGGCAGTCACTTTTCTGCTCAAAGAAACAACATCGTTCACGAAGCTCACACGGTTCTCATCTTAACTGACAAGCATTGGATGTTAGAGGACCAGTGCTTTGTATCTGTTTCAGAAGCAGAGTTGGACTAGATATGGTCCCTATGTGTAGGAAACACCGTTCTTTTGTTCTCAGCACACTCACGTTTCCTGCTGTCTTTGAGAGTCTAGAAAGCAAGAGCGTGCTTCTTGTTCTAAAGCAGAGTGTGATCAATGGATGATTACACTGCTGTGTGTTTTACTTCAGAAATGGAGTTAAATCCCAGGCTCTGAGTCTTCCTACAAGCAAGACTTCCATTCAGGTAAGGGCAGTCACTTTTCTGCTCAAATGAACTACATCGTTCACGAAGCTCACACGTTTCTCATCTTAATTGACAAGGATTGGATGTTAGAGGACCAGTGCTTTGTATCAGTTTCAGAAGAAGAGTTGGACTAGATATGGTCCGTATGAGTAGGAAACACCGTTCTTTTGTTCTCAGCACACTCACGTTTCCTGCTCTCTTAGAGACTCTAGAAAGCAAGAGCGTGCTTCTCGCTCTAAAGCAGAGTGTGATCCATGGATGAGAACTATGCTGTGTGGTGGCCTTCAGAAATGGAGTTAAATCCCAGGCTCTGAGTCTTCCTACAAGCAAGACTTCGTTTCAGGTAAGGGCAGTCACTTTTCTGCTCAAACGAACTACATCGTTCACTGAGCTCACACGTTTCTCATCTTAACTGACAAGCATTGGATGTTAGAGGACCAGTGCATTGTATCAGTTTCAGAAGAAGATTTGGACTAGATATGGTCCATATGTGTAGGAAACACCCTTCTTTTGTTCTGGGCACACTCAGATTTCCTGCTGTCTTAGAGACTCTAGAAAGCAAGAGCGTGCTTCTTGCTCTAAAGCAGAGTGTGATCCATGGATGAAAACTATGCTGTGTGTTTCCCTTCATAAATGTAGTTAAATCCCAGGCTCTTTGTCTTCCTACAAGCAAGAGTTCTTTTCAGGTAAGGGCAGTCACTTTTCAGCTCAAACGAACTACATCTTCCACGGAGCTCACATGTTTCTCATCTAAACAGACAAGCATTGGATGTTAGAGGACCAGTGCTTTGTATCAGTTTCAGAAGCAGAGTTGGACTAGATATGGTCCTTATGTGTTGAAACACTGTTCTTTTGTTTTCAGCAAACTCACGTTTCTTGCTGTCTTAGAGACTCTAGGAAGCAAGAGTATGCTTCTTGTTCTAACGCAGAGTGTGATCAATGGATGAGAACCCTGCTGTGTGTTTCACTTCGGAAATGGAGTTAAATCCCAGGCTCTGAGTCTTCCTACAAGCAAGACTTCGTTTCAGGTAAGGGCAGTCAGTTTTCTGCTCAAACGAACTACATTGTTCATGAAGCTCACACGTTTCTCATATTAACTGACAAGCATTGGATGTTAGAGGGTCAGTGCTTTGTATCAGTTTCAGAAGCAGATTTGGACTACATATTGTCCATATGTGTAGGAAACACCGATCTTTTGTTCTGGGCACACTCACGTTTCCTGCTGCCTTAGAGACTCTAGAAAGCAAGAGCGTGCTTCTTTCTCTAAAACAGAGTGTGATCCATGGATGAGACTATGCTGTGTGTTTCACTTCAGAAATGGAGTTAAATCCCATGCTCTGTGTCTCCCTACAAGCAAGACTTCGTTTCAGGTAAGGGCAGTCACTTTTCTGCTCAAAGGAACAACATCGTTCACGAAGCTCACACGTTTCTCATCTTAACTGACAAGCATTGGATGTTAGAGGACCAGTGCTTTGTATCTGTTTCAGAAGCAGAGTTGGACTAGATATGGTCCCTATGTGTAGGAAACACCATTCTTTTGTTCTCAGCACACTCACGTTTCCTGCTGTCTTTGAGAGTCTAGAAAGCAAGAGCGTGCTTCTTGTTCTAAAGCAGAGTGTGATCAATGGATGATTACACTGCTGTGTGTTTTACTTCAGAAATGTAGTTAAATCCCAGGCTCTGAGTCTTCCTACAAGCAAGGCTTCCATTCAGGTAAGGGCAGTCACTTTTCGGCTCAAACGATCTACATCGTTCACGGAGCTCACACGTTTCTCATCTTAATTGACAAGGATTGGATGTTAGAGGACCAGTGCTTTGTATCAGTTTCAGAAGAAGAGTTGGACTAGATATGGTCCGTATGAGTAGGAAACACCGTTCTTTTGTTCTCAGCACACTCACTTTCCTGCTGTCTTAGACTCTAGAAAGCAAGAGCGTGCTTCTCGCTCTAAAGCAGAGTGTGATCCATGGATCAGAACTATGCTGTGTGTTTGCCTTCAGAAATGGAGTTAAATCCCAGGCTCTGAGTCTTCCTACAAGCAAGACTTCGTTTCAGGTAAGGGCAGTCAGTTTTCTGCTCAAACGAACTACATCGTTCACTGAGCTCACACATTTCTCATTTTAACTGACAAGCATTGGAAGTTAGAGGACCAGTGCTTTGTATCAGTTTCAGAAGCAGAGTTCGACTGGATTGGGTCCTTATGTGTAGGAAACTCCGTTCTTTTGTTCTCAGCAAACTCACGTTTCCTGCCGTCTTAGAGACTCTAGAAAGCAAAAGCATGCTTCTTGTTCTAAAGCAGAGTGTGATCAATGGATGAGAACTCTGCTGTGTGTTTGACTTCAGAAATGGAGTTAAATGCCAGGCTCTGAGTCTTCCTACAAGCAAGATATCGTTTCAGGTAAGGGCAGTCAGTTTTCTGCTCAAACGAACTACATCATTCACGATGCTCACACGTTTCTCATCTTAACTGACAAGCATTGGATGTTAGAGGACCAGTGCATTGTATCAGTTTCAGAAGAAGATTTGGACTAGATATGGTCCATATGTGTAGGAAACACCCTTCTTTTGTTCTGGACACACTCAGATTTCCTGCTGTCTTAGAGACTCTAGAAAGCAAGAGCGTGCTTCTTGCTCTAAAGCAGAGTGTGATCCATGGATGAGACTATGCTGTGTGTTTCACTTCAGAAATGGAGTTAAATCCCATGCTCTGTGTCTCCCTACAAGCAAGACTTCGTTTCAGGTAAGGGCAGTCACTTTTCTGCTCAAAGGAACAACATCGTTCACGAAGCTCACACGTTTCTCATCTTAACTGACAAGCATTGGATGTTAGAGGACCAGTGCTTTGTATCTGTTTCAGAAGCAGAGTTGGACTAGATATGGTCCCTATGTGTAGGAAACACCGTTCTTTTGTTCTCAGCACACTCACGTTTCCTGCTGTCTTTGAGAGTCTAGAAAGCAAGAGCGTGCTTCTTGCTCTAAAGCAGAGTGTGATCCATGGATGAAAACTATGCTGTGTGTTTCCCTTCATAAATGTAGTTAAATCCCAGGCTCTATGTCTTCCTACAAGCAAGAGTTCGTTTCAGGTAAGGGAAGTCACTTTTCAGCTCAAACGAACTACATCTTTCACGGAGCTCACATGTTTCTCATCTAAACAGACAAGCATTGGATGTTAGAGGACCAGTGCTTTGTATCAGTTTCAGAAGCAGAGTTGGACTAGATATGGTCCTTATGTGTTGAAACACTGTTCTTTTGTTTTCAGCAAACTCACGTTTCTTGCTGTCTTAGAGACTCTAGGAAGCAAGAGTATGCTTCTTGTTCTAACGCAGAGTGTGATCAATGGATGAGAACCCTGCTGTGTGTTTCACTTCAGAAATGGAGTTAAATCCCAGGCTCTGAGTCTTCCTACAAGCAAGACTTCGTTTCAGGTAAGGGCAGTAAGTTTTCTGCTCAAACGAACTACATTGTTCATGAAGCTCACACGTTTCTCATATTAACTGACAAGCATTGGATGTTAGAGGGTCAGTGCTTTGTATCAGTTTCAGAAGCAGATTAGGACTACATATTGTCCATATGTGTAGGAAACACCGATCTTTTGTTCTGGGCACACTCAAGTTTCCTGCTGCCTTAGAGACTCTAGAAAGCAAGAGCGTGCTTCTCGCTCTAAAACAGAGTGTGATCCATGGATGAGACTATGCTGTGTGTTTCACTTCAGAAATGGAGTTAAATCCCATGCTCTGTGTCTCCCTACAAGCAAGACTTCGTTTCAGGTAAGGGCAGTCACTTTTCTGCTCAAAGAAACAACATCGTTCACGAAGCTCACACGGTTCTCATCTTAACTGACAAGCATTGGATGTTAGAGGACCAGTGCTTTGTATCTGTTTCAGAAGCAGAGTTGGACTAGATATGGTCCCTATGTGTAGGAAACACCGTTCTTTTGTTCTCAGCACACTCACGTTTCCTGCTGTCTTTGAGAGTCTAGAAAGCAAGAGCGTGCTTCTTGTTCTAAAGCAGAGTGTGATCAATGGATGATTACACTGCTGTGTGTTTTACTTCAGAAATGGAGTTAAATCCCAGGCTCTGAGTCTTCCTACAAGCAAGACTTCCATTCAGGTAAGGGCAGTCACTTTTCTGCTCAAATGAACTACATCGTTCACGAAGCTCACACGTTTCTCATCTTAATTGACAAGGATTGGATGTTAGAGGACCAGTGCTTTGTATCAGTTTCAGAAGAAGAGTTGGACTAGATATGGTCCGTATGAGTAGGAAACACCGTTCTTTTGTTCTCAGCACACTCACGTTTCCTGCTCTCTTAGAGACTCTAGAAAGCAAGAGCGTGCTTCTCGCTCTAAAGCAGAGTGTGATCCATGGATGAGAACTATGCTGTGTGGTGGCCTTCAGAAATGGAGTTAAATCCCAGGCTCTGAGTCTTCCTACAAGCAAGACTTCGTTTCAGGTAAGGGCAGTCACTTTTCTGCTCAAACGAACTACATCGTTCACTGAGCTCACACGTTTCTCATCTTAACTGACAAGCATTGGATGTTAGAGGACCAGTGCATTGTATCAGTTTCAGAAGAAGATTTGGACTAGATATGGTCCATATGTGTAGGAAACACCCTTCTTTTGTTCTGGGCACACTCAGATTTCCTGCTGTCTTAGAGACTCTAGAAAGCAAGAGCGTGCTTCTTGCTCTAAAGCAGAGTGTGATCCATGGATGAAAACTATGCTGTGTGTTTCCCTTCATAAATGTAGTTAAATCCCAGGCTCTTTGTCTTCCTACAAGCAAGAGTTCTTTTCAGGTAAGGGCAGTCACTTTTCAGCTCAAACGAACTACATCTTCCACGGAGCTCACATGTTTCTCATCTAAACAGACAAGCATTGGATGTTAGAGGACCAGTGCTTTGTATCAGTTTCAGAAGCAGAGTTGGACTAGATATGGTCCTTATGTGTTGAAACACTGTTCTTTTGTTTTCAGCAAACTCACGTTTCTTGCTGTCTTAGAGACTCTAGGAAGCAAGAGTATGCTTCTTGTTCTAATGCAGAGTGTGATCAATGGATGAGAACCCTGCTGTGTGTTTCACTTCGGAAATGGAGTTAAATCCCAGGCTCTGAGTCTTCCTACAAGCAAGACTTCGTTTCAGGTAAGGGCAGTCAGTTTTCTGCTCAAACGAACTACATTGTTCATGAAGCTCACACGTTTCTCATATTAACTGACAAGCATTGGATGTTAGAGGGTCAGTGCTTTGTATCAGTTTCAGAAGCAGATTTGGACTACATATTGTCCATATGTGTAGGAAACACCGATCTTTTGTTCTGGGCACACTCACGTTTCCTGCTGCCTTAGAGACTCTAGAAAGCAAGAGCGTGCTTCTTTCTCTAAAACAGAGTGTGATCCATGGATGAGACTATGCTGTGTGTTTCACTTCAGAAATGGAGTTAAATCCCATGCTCTGTGTCTCCCTACAAGCAAGACTTCGTTTCAGGTAAGGGCAGTCACTTTTCTGCTCAAAGGAACAACATCGTTCACGAAGCTCACACGTTTCTCATCTTAACTGACAAGCATTGGATGTTAGAGGACCAGTGCTTTGTATCTGTTTCAGAAGCAGAGTTGGACTAGATATGGTCCCTATGTGTAGGAAACACCATTCTTTTGTTCTCAGCACACTCACGTTTCCTGCTGTCTTTGAGAGTCTAGAAAGCAAGAGCGTGCTTCTTGTTCTAAAGCAGAGTGTGATCAATGGATGATTACACTGCTGTGTGTTTTACTTCAGAAATGTAGTTAAATCCCAGGCTCTGAGTCTTCCTACAAGCAAGGCTTCCATTCAGGTAAGGGCAGTCACTTTTCGGCTCAAACGATCTACATCGTTCACGGAGCTCACACGTTTCTCATCTTAATTGACAAGGATTGGATGTTAGAGGACCAGTGCTTTGTATCAGTTTCAGAAGAAGAGTTGGACTAGATATGGTCCGTATGAGTAGGAAACACCGTTCTTTTGTTCTCAGCACACTCACTTTCCTGCTGTCTTAGACTCTAGAAAGCAAGAGCGTGCTTCTCGCTCTAAAGCAGAGTGTGATCCATGGATCAGAACTATGCTGTGTGTTTGCCTTCAGAAATGGAGTTAAATCCCAGGCTCTGAGTCTTCCTACAAGCAAGACTTCGTTTCAGGTAAGGGCAGTCAGTTTTCTGCTCAAACGAACTACATCGTTCACTGAGCTCACACATTTCTCATTTTAACTGACAAGCATTGGAAGTTAGAGGACCAGTGCTTTGTATCAGTTTCAGAAGCAGAGTTCGACTGCATTGGGTCCTTATGTGTAGGAAACTCCGTTCTTTTGTTCTCAGCAAACTCACGTTTCCTGCCGTCTTAGAGACTCTAGAAAGCAAAAGCATGCTTCTTGTTCTAAAGCAGAGTGTGATCAATGGATGAGAACTCTGCTGTGTGTTTGACTTCAGAAATGGAGTTAAATGCCAGGCTCTGAGTCTTCCTACAAGCAAGATATCGTTTCAGGTAAGGGCAGTCAGTTTTCTGCTCAAACGAACTACATCATTCACGATGCTCACACGTTTCTCATCTTAACTGACAAGCATTGGATGTTAGAGGACCAGTGCATTGTATCAGTTTCAGAAGAAGATTTGGACTAGATATGGTCCATATGTGTAGGAAACACCCTTCTTTTGTTCTGGACACACTCAGATTTCCTGCTGTCTTAGAGACTCTAGAAAGCAAGAGCGTGCTTCTTGCTCTAAAGCAGAGTGTGATCCATGGATGAAAACTATGCTGTGTGTTTCCCTTCATAAATGGAGTTAAATCCCAGGCTCTTTGTCTTCCTACAAGCAAGAGTTCGTTTCAGGTAAGGGCAGTCAGTTTTCTGCTCAAACGAACTACATTGTTCATGAAGCTCACACGTTTCTCATATTAACTGACAAGCATTGGATGTTAGAGGGTCAGTGCTTTGTATCAGTTTCAGAAGCAGATTTGGACTACATATTGTCCATATGTGTAGGAAACACCGATCTTTTGTTCTGGGCACACTCACGTTTCCTGCTGCCTTAGAGACTCTAGAAAGCAAGAGCGTGCTTCTTGCTCTAAAACAGAGTGTGATCCATGGATGAGACTATGCTGTGTGTTTCACTTCAGAAATGGAGTTAAATCCCATGCTCTGTGTCTCCCTACAAGCAAGACTTCGTTTCAGGTAAGGGCAGTCACTTTTCTGCTCAAAGGAACAACATCGTTCACGAAGCTCACACGTTTCTCATCTTAACTGACAAGCATTGGATGTTAGAGGACCAGTGCTTTGTATCTGTTTCAGAAGCAGAGTTGGACTAGATATGGTCCCTATGTGTAGGAAACACCGTTCTTTTGTTCTCAGCACACTCACGTTTCCTGCTGTCTTTGAGAGTCTAGAAAGCAAGAGCATGCTTCTTGTTCTAAAGCAGAGTGTGATCAATGGATGATTACACTGCTGTGTGTTTTACTTCAGAAATGGAGTTAAATCCCAGGCTCTGAGTCTTCCTACAAGCAGGACTTCCATTCAGGTAAGGGCAGTCACTTTTCTGCTCAAACGAACTACATCGTTCACGAAGCTCACACGTTTCTCATCTTAATTGACAAGGATTGGATGTTAGAGGACCAGTGCTTTGTATCAGTTTCAGAAGAAGAGTTGGACTAGATATGGTCCGTATGAGTAGGAAACACCGTTCTTTTGTTTTCAGCACACTCACGTTTCCTGCTCTCTTAGAGACTCTAGAAAGCAAGAGCGTGCTTCTCGCTCTAAAGCAGAGTGTGATCGATGGATGAGAACTATGCTGTGTGGTGGCCTTCAGAAATGGAGTTAAATCCCAGGCTCTGAGTCTTCCTACAAGCAAGACTTCGTTTCAGGTAAGGGCAGTCACTTTTCTGCTCAAACGAACTACATCGTTCACTGAGCTCACACGTTTCTCATCTTAACTGACAAGCATTGGATGTTGGAGGACCAGTGCATTGTATCAGTTTCAGAAGAAGATTTGGACTAGATTGGTCCATATGTGTAGGAAACACCCTTCTTTTGTTCTGGGCACACTCAGATTTCCTGCTGTCTTAGAGACTCTAGAAAGCAAGAGCGTGCTTCTTGCTCTAAAGCAGAGTGTGATCCATGGATGAAAACTATGCTGTGTGTTTCCCTTCATAAATGTAGTTAAATCCCAGGCTCTTTGTATTCCTACAAGCAAGAGTTCGTTTCAGGTAAGGGCAGTCACTTTTCAGCTCAAACGAACTACATCTTTCACGGAGCTCACATGTTTCTCATCTAAACAGACAAGCATTGGATGTTAGAGGACCAGTGCTTTGTATCAGTTTCAGAAGCAGAGTTGGACTAGATATTGTCCTTATGTGTTGAAACACTGTTTTTTGTTTTCAGCAAACTCACGTTTCTTGCTGTCTTAGAGACTCTAGGAAGCAAGAGTATGCTTCTTGTTCTAACGCAGAGTGTGATCAATGGATGAGAACCCTGCTGTGTGTTTCACTTCAGAAATGGAGTTAAATCCCAGGCTCTGAGTCTTCCTACAAGCAAGACTTCGTTTCAGGTAAGGGCAGTCAGTTTTCTGCTCAAACGAACTTCATTGTTCATGAAGCTCACACGTTTCTCATATTAACTGACAAGCATTGGATGTTAGAGGGTCAGTGCATTGTATCAGTTTCAGAAGCAGATTTGGACTACATATTGTCCATATGTGTAGGAAACACCGATCTTTTGTTCTCAGCACACTCACGTTTCCTGCTGCCTTAGAGACTCTAGAATGCAAGAGCGTGCTTCTTGCTCTAAAACAGAGTGTGATCCATGGATGAGACTATGCTGTGTGTTTCACTTCAGAAATGGAGTTAAATCCCATGCTCTGTGTCTCCCTACAAGCAAGACTTCGTTTCAGGTAAGGGCAGTCACTTTTCTGCTCAAAGGAACAACATCGTTCACGAAGCTCACACGTTTCTCATCTTAACTGACAAGCATTGGATGTTAGAGGACCAGTGCTTTGTATCTGTTTCAGAAGCAGAGTTGGACTAGATATGGTCCGTATGAGTAGGAAACACCATTCTTTTGTTCTCAGCACACTCACTTTCCTGCTGTCTTAGAGACTCTAGAAAGCAAGAGCGTGCTTCTCGCTCTAAAGCAGAGTGTGATCCATGGATCAGAACTATGCTGTGTGTTTGCCTTCAGAAATGGAGTTAAATCCCAGGCTCTGAGTCTTCCTACAAGCAAGACTTCCATACAGGTAAGGGCAGTCACTTTTCTGCTCAAATGATCTACATCGTTCACGAACCTCACACGTTTCTCATCTTAATTGACAAGGATTGGATGTTAGAGGACCAGTGCTTTGTATCAGTTTCAGAAGAAGAGTTGGACTAGATATGGTCCGTATGAGTAGGAAACACCGTTCTTTTGTTCTCAGCACACTCACGTTTCCTGCTCTCTTAGAGACTCTAGAAAGCAAGAGCGTGCTTCTCGCTCTAAAGCAGAGTGTGATCCATGGATGAGAACTATGCTGTGTGGTGGCCTTCAGAAATGGAGTTAAATCCCAGGCTCTGAGTCTTCCTACAAGCAAGATTTCGTTTCAGGTAAGGGCAGTCACTTTTCTGCTCAAACGAACTACATCGTTCACTGAGCTCACACGTTTCTCATCTTAACTGACAAGCATTGGATGTTAGAGGACCAGTGCATTGTATCAGTTTCAGAAGAAGATTTGGACTAGATATGGTCCATATGTGTAGGAAACACCCTTCTTTTGTTCTGGGCACACTCAGATTTCCTGCTGTCTTAGAGACTCTAGAAAGCAAGAGCGTGCTTCTTGCTCTAAAGCAGAGTGTGATCAATGGATGAGAACCATGCTGTGTGTTTCACTTCAGAAATGGAGTTAAATCCCAGGCTCAGAGTCTTCCTACAAGCAAGACTTCGTTTCAGGTAAGGGCAGTCAGTTTTCTGCTCAAACGAACTACATTGTTCATGAAGCTCACACGTTTCTCATATTAACTGACAAGCATTGGATGTTAGAGGGTCAGTGCTTTGTATCAGTTTCAGAAGCAGATTTGGACTACATATTGTCCATATGTGTAGGAAACACCGATCTTTTGTTCTGGGCACACTCAAGTTTCCTGCTGCCTTAGAGACTCTAGAAAGCAAGAGCGTGCTTCTCGCACTAAAACAGAGTGTGATCCATGGATGAGACTATGCTGTGTGTTTCACTTCAGAAATGGAGTTAAATCCCATGCTCTGTGTCTCCCTACAAGCAAGACTTCGTTTCAGGTAAGGGCAGTCACTTTTCTGCTCAAAGGAACAACATCGTTCACGAAGCTCACACGTTTCTCATCTTAACTGACAAGCATTGGATGTTAGAGGACCAGTGCTTTGTATCTGTTTCAGAAGCAGAGTTGGACTAGATATGGTCCCTATGTGTAGGAAACACCGTTCTTTTGTTCTCAGCACACTCACGTTTCCTGCTGTCTTTGAGAGTCTAGAAAGCAAGAGCGTGCTTCTTGTTCTAAAGCAGAGTGTGATCAATGGATGATTACACTGCTGTGTGTTTTACTTCAGAAATGGAGTTAAATCCCAGGCTCTGAGTCTTCCTACAAGCAAGACTTCGTTTCAGGTAAGGGCAGTCACTTTTCTGCTCAAACGAACTACATCGTTCACTGAGCTCACACGTTTCTCATCTTAACTGACAAGCATTGGATGTTAGAGGACCAGTGCATTGTATCAGTTTCAGAAGAAGATTTGGACTTGATATGGTCCATATGTGTAGGAAACACCCTTCTTTTGTTCTGGGCACACTCAGATTTCCTGCTGTCTTAGAGACTCTAGAAAGCAAGAGCGTGCTTCTTGTTCTAAAGCAGAGTGTGATCAATGGATGATTACACTGCTGTGTGTTTTACTTCAGAAATGGAGTTAAATCCCAGGCTCTGAGTCTTCCTACAAGCAAGACTTCCATTCAGGTAAGGGCAGTCACTTTTCTGCTCAAACGAACTACATCGTTCACTGAGCTCACACATTTCTCATTTTAACTGACAAGCATTGGAAGTTAGAGGACCAGTGCTTTGTATCAGTTTCAGAAGCAGAGTTCGACTGGATTGGGTCCTTATGTGTAGGAAACACCGTTCTTTTGTTCTCAGCAAACTCACGTTTCCTGCCGTCTTAGAGACTCTAGAAAGCAAAAGCATGCTTCTTGTTCTAAAGCAGAGTGTGATCAATGGATGAGAACCCTGCTGTGTGTTTCACTTCAGAAATGGAGTTAAATGCCAGGCTCTGAGTCTTCCTACAAGCAAGATATCGTTTCAGGTAAGGGCAGTCAGTTTTCTGCTCAAACGAACTACATCATTCATGATGCTCACACGTTTCTCATCTTAACTGACAAGCATTGGATGTTAGAGGACCAGTGCATTGTATCAGTTTCAGAAGAAGATTTGGACTAGATATGGTCCATATGTGTAGGAAACACCCTTCTTTTGTTCTGGACACATTCAGATTTCCTGCTGTCTTAGAGACTCTAGAAAGCAAGAGCGTGCTTCTTGCTCTAAAGCAGAGTGTGATCCATGGATGAAAACTATGCTGTGTGTTTCCCTTCATAAATGTAGTTAAATCCCAGGCTCTTTGTATTCCTACAAGCAAGAGTTCGTTTCAGGTAAGGGCAGTCACTTTTCAGCTCAAACGAACTACATCTTTCACGGAGCTCACATGTTTCTCATCTAAACAGACAAGCATTGGATGTTAGAGGACCAGTGCTTTGTATCAGTTTCAGAAGCAGAGTTGGACTAGATATTGTCCTTATGTGTTGAAACACTGTTTTTTGTTTTCAGCAAACTCACGTTTCTTGCTGTCTTAGAGACTCTAGGAAGCAAGAGTATGCTTCTTGTTCTAACGCAGAGTGTGATTAATGGATGAGAACCCTGCTGTGTGTTTCACTTCAGAAATGGAGTTAAATCCCAGGCTCTGAGTCTTCCTACAAGCAAGACTTCGTTTCAGGTAAGGGCAGTCAGTTTTCTGCTCAAACGAACTTCATTGTTCATGAAGCTCACACGTTTCTCATATTAACTGACAAGCATTGGATGTTAGAGGGTCAGTGCATTGTATCAGTTTCAGAAGCAGATTTGGACTACATATTGTCCATATGTGTAGGAAACACCGATCTTTTGTTCTCAGCACACTCACGTTTCCTGCTGCCTTAGAGACTCTAGAATGCAAGAGCGTTCTTCTTGCTCTAAAACAGAGTGTGATCCATGGATGAGACTATGCTGTGTGTTTCACTTCAGAAATGGAGTTAAATCCCATGCTCTGTGTCTCCCTACAAGCAAGACTTCGTTTCAGGTAAGGGCAGTCACTTTTCTGCTCAAAGGAACAACATCGTTCACGAAGCTCACACGTTTCTCATCTTAACTGACAAGCATTGGATGTTAGAGGACCAGTGCTTTGTATCTGTTTCAGAAGCAGAGTTGGACTAGATATGGTCCGTATGAGTAGGAAACACCATTCTTTTGTTCTCAGCACACTCACTTTCCTGCTGTCTTAGAGACTCTAGAAAGCAAGAGCGTGCTTCTCGCTCTAAAGCAGAGTGTGATCCATGGGTCAGAACTATGCTGTGTGTTTGCCTTCAGAAATGGAGTTAAATCCCAGGCTCTGAGTCTTCCTACAAGCAAGACTTCCATACAGGTAAGGGCAGTCACTTTTCTGCTCAAATGAACTACATCGTTCACGAACCTCACACGTTTCTCATCTTAATTGACAAGGATTGGATGTTAGAGGACCAGTGCTTTGTATCAGTTTCAGAAGAAGAGTTGGACTAGATATGGTCCGTATGAGTAGGAAACACCGTTCTTTTGTTCTCAGCACACTCACGTTTCCTGCTCTCTTAGAGACTCTAGAAAGCAAGAGCGTGCTTCTCGCTCTAAAGCAGAGTGTGATCCATGGATGAGAACTATGCTGTGTGGTGGCCTTCAGAAATGGAGTTAAATCCCAGGCTCTGAGTCTTCCTACAAGCAAGATTTCGTTTCAGGTAAGGGCAGTCACTTTTCTGCTCAAACGAACTACATCGTTCACTGAGCTCACACGTTTCTCATCTTAACTGACAAGCATTGGATGTTAGAGGACCAGTGCATTGTATCAGTTTCAGAAGAAGATTTGGACTAGATATGGTCCATATGTGTAGGAAACACCCTTCTTTTGTTCTGGGCACACTCAGATTTCCTGCTGTCTTAGAGACTCTAGAAAGCAAGAGCGTGCTTCTTGCTCTAAAGCAGAGTGTGATCAATGGATGAGAACCATGCTGTGTGTTTCACTTCAGAAATGGAGTTAAATCCCAGGCTCAGAGTCTTCCTACAAGCAAGACTTCGTTTCAGGTAAGGGCAGTCAGTTTTCTGCTCAAACGAACTACATTGTTCATGAAGCTCACACGTTTCTCATATTAACTGACAAGCATTGGATGTTAGAGGGTCAGTGCTTTGTATCAGTTTCAGAAGCAGATTTGGACTACATATTGTCCATATGTGTAGGAAACACCGATCTTTTGTTCTGGGCACACTCAAGTTTCCTGCTGCCTTAGAGACTCTAGAAAGCAAGAGCGTGCTTCTCGCACTAAAACAGAGTGTGATCCATGGATGAGACTATGCTGTGTGTTTCACTTCAGAAATGGAGTTAAATCCCATGCTCTGTGTCTCCCTACAAGCAAGACTTCGTTTCAGGTAAGGGCAGTCACTTTTCTGCTCAAAGGAACAACATCGTTCACGAAGCTCACACGTTTCTCATCTTAACTGACAAGCATTGGATGTTAGAGGACCAGTGCTTTGTATCTGTTTCAGAAGCAGAGTTGGACTAGATATGGTCCCTATGTGTAGGAAACACCGTTCTTTTGTTCTCAGCACACTCACGTTTCCTGCTGTCTTTGAGAGTCTAGAAAGCAAGAGCGTGCTTCTTGTTCTAAAGCAGAGTGTGATCAATGGATGATTACACTGCTGTGTGTTTTACTTCAGAAATGGAGTTAAATCCCAGGCTCTGAGTCTTCCTACAAGCAAGACTTCGTTTCAGTTAAGGGCAGTCACTTTTCTGCTCAAACGAACTACATCGTTCACTGAGCTCACACGTTTCTCATCTTAACTGACAAGCATTGGATGTTAGAGGACCAGTGCATTGTATCAGTTTCAGAAGAAGATTTGGACTTGATATGGTCCATATGTGTAGGAAACACCCTTCTTTTGTTCTGGGCACACTCAGATTTCCTGCTGTCTTAGAGACTCTAGAAAGCAAGAGCGTGCTTCTTGTTCTAAAGCAGAGTGTGATCAATGGATGATTACACTGCTGTGTGTTTTACTTCAGAAATGGAGTTAAATCCCAGGCTCTGAGTCTTCCTACAAGCAAGACTTCCATTCAGGTAAGGGCAGTCACTTTTCTGCTCAAACGAACTACATCGTTCACGGAGCTCACACGTTTCTCATCTTAATTGACAAGGATTGGATGTTAGAGGACCAGTGCTTTGTATCAGTTTCAGAAGAAGAGTTGGACTAGATATGGTCCGTATGAGTAGGAAACACCGTTCTTTTGTTCTCAGCACACTCACTTTCCTGCTGTCTTAGACTCTAGAAAGCAAGAGCGTGCTTCTCGCTCTAAAGCAGAGTGTGATCCATGGATCAGAACTATGCTGTGTGTTTGCCTTCAGAAATGGAGTTAAATCCCAGGCTCTGAGTCTTCCTACAAGCAAGACTTCGTTTCAGGTAAGGGCAGTAACTTTTCTGCTCAAACGAACTACATCGTTCACTGAGCTCACACATTTCTCATTTTAACTGACAAGCATTGGAAGTTAGAGGACCAGTGCTTTGTATCAGTTTCAGAAGCAGAGTTCGACTGGATTGGGTCCTTATGTGTAGGAAACACCGTTCTTTTGTTCTCAGCAAACTCACGTTTCCTGCCGTCTTAGAGACTCTAGAAAGCAAAAGCATGCTTCTTGTTCTAAAGCAGAGTGTGATCAATGGATGAGAACCCTGCTGTGTGTTTCACTTCAGAAATGGAGTTAAATGCCAGGCTCTGAGTCTTCCTACAAGCAAGATATCGTTTCAGGTAAGGGCAGTCAGTTTTCTGCTCAAACGAACTACATCATTCATGATGCTCACACGTTTCTCATCTTAACTGACAAGCATTGGATGTTAGAGGACCAGTGCATTGTATCAGTTTCAGAAGAAGATTTGGACTAGATATGGTCCATATGTGTAGGAAACACCCTTCTTTTGTTCTGGACACATTCAGATTTCCTGCTGTCTTAGAGACTCTAGAAAGCAAGAGCGTGCTTCTTGCTCTAAAGCAGAGTGTGATCCATGGATGAAAACTATGCTGTGTGTTTCCCTTCATAAATGTAGTTAAATCCCAGGCTCTTTGTATTCCTACAAGCAAGAGTTCGTTTCAGGTAAGGGCAGTCACTTTTCAGCTCAAACGAACTACATCTTTCACGGAGCTCACATGTTTCTCATCTAAACAGACAAGCATTGGATGTTAGAGGACCAGTGCTTTGTATCAGTTTCAGAAGCAGAGTTGGACTAGATATTGTCCTTATGTGTTGAAACACTGTTTTTTGTTTTCAGCAAACTCAAGTTTCTTGCTGTCTTAGAGACTCTAGGAAGCAAGAGTATGCTTCTTGTTCTAACGCAGAGTGTGATTAATGGATGAGAACCCTGCTGTGTGTTTCACTTCAGAAATGGAGTTAAATCCCAGGCTCTGAGTCTTCCTACAAGCAAGACTTCGTTTCAGGTAAGGGCAGTCAGTTTTCTGCTCAAACGAACTTCATTGTTCATGAAGCTCACACGTTTCTCATATTAACTGACAAGCATTGGATGTTAGAGGGTCAGTGCATTGTATCAGTTTCAGAAGCAGATTTGGACTACATATTGTCCATATGTGTAGGAAACACCGATCTTTTGTTCTCAGCACACTCACGTTTCCTGCTGCCTTAGAGACTCTAGAATGCAAGAGCGTGCTTCTTGCTCTAAAACAGAGTGTGATCCATGGATGAGACTATGCTGTGTGTTTCACTTCAGAAATGGAGTTAAATCCCATGCTCTGTGTCTCCCTACAAGCAAGACTTCGTTTCAGGTAAGGGCAGTCACTTTTCTGCTCAAAGGAACAACATCGTTCACGAAGCTCACAGGTTTCTCATCTTAACTGACAAGCATTGGATGTTAGAGGACCAGTGCTTTGTATCTGTTTCAGAAGCAGAGTTGGACTAGATATGGTCCGTATGAGTAGGAAACACCATTCTTTTGTTCTCAGCACACTCACTTTCCTGCTGTCTTAGAGACTCTAGAAAGCAAGAGCGTGCTTCTCGCTCTAAAGCAGAGTGTGATCCATGGGTCAGAACTATGCTGTGTGTTTGCCTTCAGAAATGGAGTTAAATCCCAGGCTCTGAGTCTTCCTACAAGCAAGACTTCCATACAGGTAAGGGCAGTCACTTTTCTGCTCAAATGAACTACATCGTTCACGAACCTCACACGTTTCTCATCTTAATTGACAAGGATTGGATGTTAGAGGACCAGTGCTTTGTATCAGTTTCAGAAGAAGAGTTGGACTAGATATGGTCCGTATGAGTAGGAAACACCGTTCTTTTGTTCTCAGCACACTCACGTTTCCTGCTCTCTTAGAGACTCTAGAAAGCAAGAGCGTGCTTCTCGCTCTAAAGCAGAGTGTGATCCATGGATGAGAACTATGCTGTGTGGTGGCCTTCAGAAATGGAGTTAAATCCCAGGCTCTGAGTCTTCCTACAAGCAAGATTTCGTTTCAGGTAAGGGCAGTCACTTTTCTGCTCAAACGAACTACATCGTTCACTGAGCTCACACGTTTCTCATCTTAACTGACAAGCATTGGATGTTAGAGGACCAGTGCATTGTATCAGTTTCAGAAGAAGATTTGGACTAGATATGGTCCATATGTGTAGGAAACACCCTTCTTTTGTTCTGGGCACACTCAGATTTCCTGCTGTCTTAGAGACTCTAGAAAGCAAGAGCGTGCTTCTTGCTCTAAAGCAGAGTGTGATCAATGGATGAGAACCATGCTGTGTGTTTCACTTCAGAAATGGAGTTAAATCCCAGGCTCAGAGTCTTCCTACAAGCAAGACTTCGTTTCAGGTAAGGGCAGTCAGTTTTCTGCTCAAACGAACTACATTGTTCATGAAGCTCACACGTTTCTCATATTAACTGACAAGCATTGGATGTTAGAGGGTCAGTGCTTTGTATCAGTTTCAGAAGCAGATTTGGACTACATATTGTCCATATGTGTAGGAAACACCGATCTTTTGTTCTGGGCACACTCAAGTTTCCTGCTGCCTTAGAGACTCTAGAAAGCAAGAGCGTGCTTCTCGCACTAAAACAGAGTGTGATCCATGGATGAGACTATGCTGTGTGTTTCACTTCAGAAATGGAGTTAAATCCCATGCTCTGTGTCTCCCTACAAGCAAGACTTCGTTTCAGGTAAGGGCAGTCACTTTTCTGCTCAAAGGAACAACATCATTCACGAAGCTCACACGTTTCTCATCTTAACTGACAAGCATTGGATGTTAGAGGACCAGTGCTTTGTATCTGTTTCAGAAGCAGAGTTGGACTAGATATGGTCCCTATGTGTAGGAAACACCGTTCTTTTGTTCTCAGCACACTCACGTTTCCTGCTGTCTTTGAGAGTCTAGAAAGCAAGAGCGTGCTTCTTGTTCTAAAGCAGAGTGTGATCAATGGATGATTACACTGCTGTGTGTTTTACTTCAGAAATGGAGTTAAATCCCAGGCTCTGAGTCTTCCTACAAGCAAGACTTCGTTTCAGGTAAGGGCAGTCACTTTTCTGCTCAAACGAACTACATCGTTCACTGAGCTCACACGTTTCTCATCTTAACTGACAAGCATTGGATGTTAGAGGACCAGTGCATTGTATCAGTTTCAGAAGAACATTTGGACTTGATATGGTCCATATGTGTAGGAAACACCCTTCTTTTGTTCTGGGCACACTCAGATTTCCTGCTGTCTTAGAGACTCTAGAAAGCAAGAGCGTGCTTCTTGTTCTAAAGCAGAGTGTGATCAATGGATGATTACACTGCTGTGTGTTTTACTTCAGAAATGGAGTTAAATCCCAGGCTCTGAGTCTTCCTACAAGCAAGACTTCCATTCAGGTAAGGGCAGTCACTTTTCTGCTCAAACGAACTACATCGTTCACGGAGCTCACACGTTTCTCATCTTAATTGACAAGGATTGGATGTTAGAGGACCAGTGCTTTGTATCAGTTTCAGAAGAAGAGTTGGACTAGATATGGTCCGTATGAGTAGGAAACACCGTTCTTTTGTTCTCAGCACACTCACTTTCCTGCTGTCTTAGACTCTAGAAAGCAAGAGCGTGCTTCTCGCTCTAAAGCAGAGTGTGATCCATGGATCAGAACTATGCTGTGTGTTTGCCTTCAGAAATGGAGTTAAATCCCAGGCTCTGAGTCTTCCTACAAGCAAGACTTCGTTTCAGGTAAGGGCAGTCACTTTTCTGCTCAAACGAACTACATCGTTCACTGAGCTCACACATTTCTCATTTTAACTGACAAGCATTGGAAGTTAGAGGACCAGTGCTTTGTATCAGTTTCAGAAGCAGAGTTCGACTGGATTGGGTCCTTATGTGTAGGAAACACCGTTCTTTTGTTCTCAGCAAACTCACGTTTCCTGCCGTCTTAGAGACTCTAGAAAGCAAAAGCATGCTTCTTGTTCTAAAGCAGAGTGTGATCAATGGATGAGAACCCTGCTGTGTGTTTCACTTCAGAAATGGAGTTAAATGCCAGGCTCTGAGTCTTCCTACAAGCAAGATATCATTTCAGGTAAGGGCAGTCAGTTTTCTGCTCAAACGAACTACATCATTCATGATGCTCACACGTTTCTCATCTTAACTGACAAGCATTGGATGTTAGAGGACCAGTGCATTGTATCAGTTTCAGAAGAAGATTTGGACTAGATATGGTCCATATGTGTAGGAAACACCCTTCTTTTGTTCTGGACACATTCAGATTTCCTGCTGTCTTAGAGACTCTAGAAAGCAAGAGCGTGCTTCTTGCTCTAAAGCAGAGTGTGATCCATGGATGAAAACTATGCTGTGTGTTTCCCTTCATAAATGTAGTTAAATCCCAGGCTCTTTGTATTCCTACAAGCAAGAGTTCGTTTCAGGTAAGGGCAGTCACTTTTCAGCTCAAACGAACTACATCTTTCACGGAGCTCACATGTTTCTCATCTAAACAGACAAGCATTGGATGTTAGAGGACCAGTGCTTTGTATCAGTTTCAGAAGCAGAGTTGGACTAGATATTGTCCTTATGTGTTGAAACACTGTTTTTTGTTTTCAGCAAACTCAAGTTTCTTGCTGTCTTAGAGACTCTAGGAAGCAAGAGTATGCTTCTTGTTCTAACGCAGAGTGTGATTAATGGATGAGAACCCTGCTGTGTGTTTCACTTCAGAAATGGAGTTAAATCCCAGGCTCTGAGTCTTCCTACAAGCAAGACTTCGTTTCAGGTAAGGGCAGTCAGTTTTCTGCTCAAACGAACTTCATTGTTCATGAAGCTCACACGTTTCTCATATTAACTGACAAGCATTGGATGTTAGAGGGTCAGTGCATTGTATCAGTTTCAGAAGCAGATTTGGACTACATATTGTCCATATGTGTAGGAAACACCGATCTTTTGTTCTCAGCACACTCACGTTTCCTGCTGCCTTAGAGACTCTAGAATGCAAGAGCGTGCTTCTTGCTCTAAAACAGAGTGTGATCCATGGATGAGACTATGCTGTGTGTTTCACTTCAGAAATGGAGTTAAATCCCATGCTCTGTGTCTCCCTACAAGCAAGACTTCGTTTCAGGTAAGGGCAGTCACTTTTCTGCTCAAAGGAACAACATCGTTCACGAAGCTCACAGGTTTCTCATCTTAACTGACAAGCATTGGATGTTAGAGGACCAGTGCTTTGTATCTGTTTCAGAAGCAGAGTTGGACTAGATATGGTCCGTATGAGTAGGAAACACCATTCTTTTGTTCTCAGCACACTCACTTTCCTGCTGTCTTAGAGACTCTAGAAAGCAAGAGCGTGCTTCTCGCTCTAAAGCAGAGTGTGATCCATGGGTCAGAACTATGCTGTGTGTTTGCCTTCAGAAATGGAGTTAAATCCCAGGCTCTGAGTCTTCCTACAAGCAAGACTTCCATACAGGTAAGGGCAGTCACTTTTCTGCTCAAATGAACTACATCGTTCACGAACCTCACACGTTTCTCATCTTAATTGACAAGGATTGGATGTTAGAGGACCAGTGCTTTGTATCAGTTTCAGAAGAAGAGTTGGACTAGATATGGTCCGTATGAGTAGGAAACACCGTTCTTTTGTTCTCAGCACACTCACGTTTCCTGCTCTCTTAGAGACTCTAGAAAGCAAGAGCGTGCTTCTCGCTCTAAAGCAGAGTGTGATCCATGGATGAGAACTATGCTGTGTGGTGGCCTTCAGAAATGGAGTTAAATCCCAGGCTCTGAGTCTTCCTACAAGCAAGATTTCGTTTCAGGTAAGGGCAGTCACTTTTCTGCTCAAACGAACTACATCGTTCACTGAGCTCACACGTTTCTCATCTTAACTGACAAGCATTGGATGTTAGAGGACCAGTGCATTGTATCAGTTTCAGAAGAAGATTTGGACTAGATATGGTCCATATGTGTAGGAAACACCCTTCTTTTGTTCTGGGCACACTCAGATTTCCTGCTGTCTTAGAGACTCTAGAAAGCAAGAGCGTGCTTCTTGCTCTAAAGCAGAGTGTGATCAATGGATGAGAACCATGCTGTGTGTTTCACTTCAGAAATGGAGTTAAATCCCAGGCTCAGAGTCTTCCTACAAGCAAGACTTCGTTTCAGGTAAGGGCAGTCAGTTTTCTGCTCAAACGAACTACATTGTTCATGAAGCTCACACGTTTCTCATATTAACTGACAAGCATTGGATGTTAGAGGGTCAGTGCTTTGTATCAGTTTCAGAAGCAGATTTGGACTACATATTGTCCATATGTGTAGGAAACACCGATCTTTTGTTCTGGGCACACTCAAGTTTCCTGCTGCCTTAGAGACTCTAGAAAGCAAGAGCGTGCTTCTCGCACTAAAACAGAGTGTGATCCATGGATGAGACTATGCTGTGTGTTTCACTTCAGAAATGGAGTTAAATCCCATGCTCTGTGTCTCCCTACAAGCAAGACTTCGTTTCAGGTAAGGGCAGTCACTTTTCTGCTCAAAGGAACAACATCATTCACGAAGCTCACACGTTTCTCATCTTAACTGACAAGCATTGGATGTTAGAGGACCAGTGCTTTGTATCTGTTTCAGAAGCAGAGTTGGACTAGATATGGTCCCTATGTGTAGGAAACACCGTTCTTTTGTTCTCAGCACACTCACGTTTCCTGCTGTCTTTGAGAGTCTAGAAAGCAAGAGCGTGCTTCTTGTTCTAAAGCAGAGTGTGATCAATGGATGATTACACTGCTGTGTGTTTTACTTCAGAAATGGAGTTAAATCCCAGGCTCTGAGTCTTCCTACAAGCAAGACTTCGTTTCAGGTAAGGGCAGTCACTTTTCTGCTCAAACGAACTACATCGTTCACTGAGCTCACACGTTTCTCATCTTAACTGACAAGCATTGGATGTTAGAGGACCAGTGCATTGTATCAGTTTCAGAAGAAGATTTGGACTTGATATGGTCCATATGTGTAGGAAACACCCTTCTTTTGTTCTGGGCACACTCAGATTTCCTGCTGTCTTAGAGACTCTAGAAAGCAAGAGCGTGCTTCTTGTTCTAAAGCAGAGTGTGATCAATGGATGATTACACTGCTGTGTGTTTTACTTCAGAAATGGAGTTAAATCCCAGGCTCTGAGTCTTCCTACAAGCAAGACTTCCATTCAGGTAAGGGCAGTCACTTTTCTGCTCAAACGAACTACATCGTTCACGGAGCTCACACGTTTCTCATCTTAATTGACAAGGATTGGATGTTAGAGGACCAGTGCTTTGTATCAGTTTCAGAAGAAGAGTTGGACTAGATATGGTCCGTATGAGTAGGAAACACCGTTCTTTTGTTCTCAGCACACTCACTTTCCTGCTGTCTTAGACTCTAGAAAGCAAGAGCGTGCTTCTCGCTCTAAAGCAGAGTGTGATCCATGGATCAGAACTATGCTGTGTGTTTGCCTTCAGAAATGGAGTTAAATCCCAGGCTCTGAGTCTTCCTACAAGCAAGACTTCGTTTCAGGTAAGGGCAGTCACTTTTCTGCTCAAACGAACTACATCGTTCACTGAGCTCACACATTTCTCATTTTAACTGACAAGCATTGGAAGTTAGAGGACCAGTGCTTTGTATCAGTTTCAGAAGCAGAGTTCGACTGGATTGGGTCCTTATGTGTAGGAAACACCGTTCTTTTGTTCTCAGCAAACTCACGTTTCCTGCCGTCTTAGAGACTCTAGAAAGCAAAAGCATGCTTCTTGTTCTAAAGCAGAGTGTGATCAATGGATGAGAACCCTGCTGTGTGTTTCACTTCAGAAATGGAGTTAAATGCCAGGCTCTGAGTCTTCCTACAAGCAAGATATCGTTTCAGGTAAGGGCAGTCAGTTTTCTGCTCAAACGAACTACATCGTTCACGATGCTCACACGTTTCTCATCTTAACTGACAATCATTGGATGTTAGAGGACCAGTGCTTTGTATCAGTTTCAGAAGAAGATTTGGACTAGATATGGTCCATATGTGTAGGAAACACCCTTCTTTTGTTCTGGACACACTCAGATTTCCTGCTGTCTTAGAGACTCTAGAAAGCAAGAGCGTGCTTCTTGCTCTAAAGCAGAGTGTGATCCATGGATGAAAACTATGCTGTGTGTTTCCCTTCATAAATGTAGTTAAATCCCAGGCTCTTTGTCTTCCTACAAGCAAGAGTTCGTTTCAGGTAAGGGCAGTCAGTTTTCTGCTCAAACGAACTACATTGTTCATGAAGCTCACACGTTTCTCATATTAACTGACAAGCATTGGATGTTAGAGGGTCAGTGCTTTGTATCAGTTTCAGAAGCAGATTTGGACTACATATTGTCCATATGTGTAGGAAACACCGATCTTTTGTTCTGGGCACACTCACGTTTCCTGCTGCCTTAGAGACTCTAGAAAGCAAGAGCGTGCTTCTTGCTCTAAAACAGAGTGTGATCCATGGATGAGACTATGCTGTGTGTTTCACTTCAGAAATGGAGTTAAATCCCATGCTCTGTGTCTCCCTACAAGCAAGACTTCGTTTCAGGTAAGGGCAGTCACTTTTCTGCTCAAAGGAACAACATCGTTCACGAAGCTCACACGTTTCTCATCTTAACTGACAAGCATTGGATGTTAGAGGACCAGTGCTTTGTATCAGTTTCAGAAGCAGAGTTGGACTAGATATGGTCCCTATGTGTAGGAAACACCGTTCTTTTGTTCTCAGCACACTCACGTTTCCTGCTGTCTTTGAGAGTCTAGAAAGCAAGAGCATGCTTCTTGTTCTAAAGCAGAGTGTGATCAATGGATGATTACACTGCTGTGTGTTTTACTTCAGAAATGGAGTTAAATCCCAGGCTCTGAGTCTTCCTACAAGCAAGACTTCCATTCAGGTAAGGGCAGTCACTTTTCTGCTCAAACGAACTACATCGTTCACGAAGCTCACACGTTTCTCATCTTAATTGACAAGGATTGGATGTTAGAGGACCAGTGCTTTGTATCAGTTTCAGAAGAAGAGTTGGACTAGATATGGTCCGTATGGGTAGGAAACAACTTTCTTTTGTTTTCAGCACACTCACGTTTCCTGCTCTCTTAGAGACTCTAGAAAGCAAGAGCGTGCTTCTCGCTCTAAAGCAGAGTGTGATCCATGGATGAGAACTATGCTGTGTGGTGGCCTTCAGAAATGGAGTTAAATCCCAGGCTCTGAGTCTTCCTACAAGCAAGACTTCGTTTCAGGTAAGCGCAGTCACTTTTCAGCTCAAACGAACTACATCTTTCACGGAGCTCACATGTTTCTCATCTAAACAGACAACCATTGGATGTTAGAGGACCAGTGCTTTGTATCAGTTTCAGAAGCAGAGTTGGACTAGATATTGTCCTTATGTGTTGAAACACTGTTCTTTTGTTTTCAGCAAACTCACGTTTCTTGCTGTCTTAGAGACTCTAGGAAGCAAGAGTATGCTTCTTGTTCTAACGCAGAGTGTGATTAATGGATGAGAACCCTGCTGTGTGTTTCACTTCAGAAATGGAGTTAAATCCCAGGCTCTGAGTCTTCCTACAAGCAAGACTTCGTTTCAGGTAAGGGCAGTCAGTTTTCTGCTCAAACGAACTTCATTGTTCATGAAGCTCACACGTTTCTCATATTAACTGACAAGCATTGGATGTTAGAGGGTCAGTGCATTGTATCAGTTTCAGAAGCAGATTTGGACTACATATTGTCCATATGTGTAGGAAACACCGATCTTTTGTTCTCAGCACACTCACGTTTCCTGCTGCCTTAGAGACTCTAGAATGCAAGAGCGTGCTTCTTGCTCTAAAACAGAGTGTGATCCATGGATGAGACTATGCTGTGTGTTTCACTTCAGAAATGGAGTTAAATCCCATGCTCTGTGTCTCCCTACAAGCAAGACTTCGTTTCAGGTAAGGGCAGTCACTTTTCTGCTCAAAGGAACAACATCGTTCACGAAGCTCACAGGTTTCTCATCTTAACTGACAAGCATTGGATGTTAGAGGACCAGTGCTTTGTATCTGTTTCAGAAGCAGAGTTGGACTAGATATGGTCCGTATGAGTAGGAAACACCATTCTTTTGTTCTCAGCACACTCACTTTCCTGCTGTCTTAGAGACTCTAGAAAGCAAGAGCGTGCTTCTCGCTCTAAAGCAGAGTGTGATCCATGGGTCAGAACTATGCTGTGTGTTTGCCTTCAGAAATGGAGTTAAATCCCAGGCTCTGAGTCTTCCTACAAGCAAGACTTCCATACAGGTAAGGGCAGTCACTTTTCTGCTCAAATGAACTACATCGTTCACGAACCTCACACGTTTCTCATCTTAATTGACAAGGATTGGATGTTAGAGGACCAGTGCTTTGTATCAGTTTCAGAAGAAGAGTTGGACTAGATATGGTCCGTATGAGTAGGAAACACCGTTCTTTTGTTCTCAGCACACTCACGTTTCCTGCTCTCTTAGAGACTCTAGAAAGCAAGAGCGTGCTTCTCGCTCTAAAGCAGAGTGTGATCCATGGATGAGAACTATGCTGTGTGGTGGCCTTCAGAAATGGAGTTAAATCCCAGGCTCTGAGTCTTCCTACAAGCAAGATTTCGTTTCAGGTAAGGGCAGTCACTTTTCTGCTCAAACGAACTACATCGTTCACTGAGCTCACACGTTTCTCATCTTAACTGACAAGCATTGGATGTTAGAGGACCAGTGCATTGTATCAGTTTCAGAAGAAGATTTGGACTAGATATGGTCCATATGTGTAGGAAACACCCTTCTTTTGTTCTGGGCACACTCAGATTTCCTGCTGTCTTAGAGACTCTAGAAAGCAAGAGCGTGCTTCTTGCTCTAAAGCAGAGTGTGATCAATGGATGAGAACCATGCTGTGTGTTTCACTTCAGAAATGGAGTTAAATCCCAGGCTCAGAGTCTTCCTACAAGCAAGACTTCGTTTCAGGTAAGGGCAGTCAGTTTTCTGCTCAAACGAACTACATTGTTCATGAAGCTCACACGTTTCTCATATTAACTGACAAGCATTGGATGTTAGAGGGTCAGTGCTTTGTATCAGTTTCAGAAGCAGATTTGGACTACATATTGTCCATATGTGTAGGAAACACCGATCTTTTGTTCTGGGCACACTCAAGTTTCCTGCTGCCTTAGAGACTCTAGAAAGCAAGAGCGTGCTTCTCGCACTAAAACAGAGTGTGATCCATGGATGAGACTATGCTGTGTGTTTCACTTCAGAAATGGAGTTAAATCCCATGCTCTGTGTCTCCCTACAAGCAAGACTTCGTTTCAGGTAAGGGCAGTCACTTTTCTGCTCAAAGGAACAACATCATTCACGAAGCTCACACGTTTCTCATCTTAACTGACAAGCATTGGATGTTAGAGGACCAGTGCTTTGTATCTGTTTCAGAAGCAGAGTTGGACTAGATATGGTCCCTATGTGTAGGAAACACCGTTCTTTTGTTCTCAGCACACTCACGTTTCCTGCTGTCTTTGAGAGTCTAGAAAGCAAGAGCGTGCTTCTTGTTCTAAAGCAGAGTGTGATCAATGGATGATTACACTGCTGTGTGTTTTACTTCAGAAATGGAGTTAAATCCCAGGCTCTGAGTCTTCCTACAAGCAAGACTTCGTTTCAGGTAAGGGCAGTCACTTTTCTGCTCAAACGAACTACATCGTTCACTGAGCTCACACGTTTCTCATCTTAACTGACAAGCATTGGATGTTAGAGGACCAGTGCATTGTATCAGTTTCAGAAGAAGATTTGGACTTGATATGGTCCATATGTGTAGGAAACACCCTTCTTTTGTTCTGGGCACACTCAGATTTCCTGCTGTCTTAGAGACTCTAGAAAGCAAGAGCGTGCTTCTTGTTCTAAAGCAGAGTGTGATCAATGGATGATTACACTGCTGTGTGTTTTACTTCAGAAATGGAGTTAAATCCCAGGCTCTGAGTCTTCCTACAAGCAAGACTTCCATTCAGGTAAGGGCAGTCACTTTTCTGCTCAAACGAACTACATCGTTCACGGAGCTCACACGTTTCTCATCTTAATTGACAAGGATTGGATGTTAGAGGACCAGTGCTTTGTATCAGTTTCAGAAGAAGAGTTGGACTAGATATGGTCCGTATGAGTAGGAAACACCGTTCTTTTGTTCTCAGCACACTCACTTTCCTGCTGTCTTAGACTCTAGAAAGCAAGAGCGTGCTTCTCGCTCTAAAGCAGAGTGTGATCCATGGATCAGAACTATGCTGTGTCTTTGCCTTCAGAAATGGAGTTAAATCCCAGGCTCTGAGTCTTCCTACAAGCAAGACTTCGTTTCAGGTAAGGGCAGTCACTTTTCTGCTCAAACGAACTACATCGTTCACTGAGCTCACACATTTCTCATTTTAACTGACAAGCATTGGAAGTTAGAGGACCAGTGCTTTGTATCAGTTTCAGAAGCAGAGTTCGACTGGATTGGGTCCTTATGTGTAGGAAACACCGTTCTTTTGTTCTCAGCAAACTCACGTTTCCTGCCGTCTTAGAGACTCTAGAAAGCAAAAGCATGCTTCTTGTTCTAAAGCAGAGTGTGATCAATGGATGAGAACCCTGCTGTGTGTTTCACTTCAGAAATGGAGTTAAATGCCAGGCTCTGAGTCTTCCTACAAGCAAGATATCGTTTCAGGTAAGGGCAGTCAGTTTTCTGCTCAAACGAACTACATCATTCATGATGCTCACACGTTTCTCATCTTAACTGACAAGCATTGGATGTTAGAGGACCAGTGCATTGTATCAGTTTCAGAAGAAGATTTGGACTAGATATGGTCCATATGTGTAGGAAACACCCTTCTTTTGTTCTGGACACATTCAGATTTCCTGCTGTCTTAGAGACTCTAGAAAGCAAGAGCGTGCTTCTTGCTCTAAAGCAGAGTGTGATCCATGGATGAAAACTATGCTGTGTGTTTCCCTTCATAAATGTAGTTAAATCCCAGGCTCTTTGTATTCCTACAAGCAAGAGTTCGTTTCAGGTAAGGGCAGTCACTTTTCAGCTCAAACGAACTACATCTTTCACGGAGCTCACATGTTTCTCATCTAAACAGACAAGCATTGGATGTTAGAGGACCAGTGCTTTGTATCAGTTTCAGAAGCAGAGTTGGACTAGATATTGTCCTTATGTGTTGAAACACTGTTTTTTGTTTTCAGCAAACTCAAGTTTCTTGCTGTCTTAGAGACTCTAGGAAGCAAGAGTATGCTTCTTGTTCTAACGCAGAGTGTGATTAATGGATGAGAACCCTGCTGTGTGTTTCACTTCAGAAATGGAGTTAAATCCCAGGCTCTGAGTCTTCCTACAAGCAAGACTTCGTTTCAGGTAAGGGCAGTCAGTTTTCTGCTCAAACGAACTTCATTGTTCATGAAGCTCACACGTTTCTCATATTAACTGACAAGCATTGGATGTTAGAGGGTCAGTGCATTGTATCAGTTTCAGAAGCAGATTTGGACTACATATTGTCCATATGTGTAGGAAACACCGATCTTTTGTTCTCAGCACACTCACGTTTCCTGCTGCCTTAGAGACTCTAGAATGCAAGAGCGTGCTTCTTGCTCTAAAACAGAGTGTGATCCATGGATGAGACTATGCTGTGTGTTTCACTTCAGAAATGGAGTTAAATCCCATGCTCTGTGTCTCCCTACAAGCAAGACTTCGTTTCAGGTAAGGGCAGTCACTTTTCTGCTCAAAGGAACAACATCGTTCACGAAGCTCACAGGTTTCTCATCTTAACTGACAAGCATTGGATGTTAGAGGACCAGTGCTTTGTATCTGTTTCAGAAGCAGAGTTGGACTAGATATGGTCCGTATGAGTAGGAAACACCATTCTTTTGTTCTCAGCACACTCACTTTCCTGCTGTCTTAGAGACTCTAGAAAGCAAGAGCGTGCTTCTCGCTCTAAAGCAGAGTGTGATCCATGGGTCAGAACTATGCTGTGTGTTTGCCTTCAGAAATGGAGTTAAATCCCAGGCTCTGAGTCTTCCTACAAGCAAGACTTCCATACAGGTAAGGGCAGTCACTTTTCTGCTCAAATGAACTACATCGTTCACGAACCTCACACGTTTCTCATCTTAATTGACAAGGATTGGATGTTAGAGGACCAGTGCTTTGTATCAGTTTCAGAAGAAGAGTTGGACTAGATATGGTCCGTATGAGTAGGAAACACCGTTCTTTTGTTCTCAGCACACTCACGTTTCCTGCTCTCTTAGAGACTCTAGAAAGCAAGAGCGTGCTTCTCGCTCTAAAGCAGAGTGTGATCCATGGATGAGAACTATGCTGTGTGGTGGCCTTCAGAAATGGAGTTAAATCCCAGGCTCTGAGTCTTCCTACAAGCAAGATTTCGTTTCAGGTAAGGGCAGTCACTTTTCTGCTCAAACGAACTACATCGTTCACTGAGCTCACACGTTTCTCATCTTAACTGACAAGCATTGGATGTTAGAGGACCAGTGCATTGTATCAGTTTCAGAAGAAGATTTGGACTAGATATGGTCCATATGTGTAGGAAACACCCTTCTTTTGTTCTGGGCACACTCAGATTTCCTGCTGTCTTAGAGACTCTAGAAAGCAAGAGCGTGCTTCTTGCTCTAAAGCAGAGTGTGATCAATGGATGAGAACCATGCTGTGTGTTTCACTTCAGAAATGGAGTTAAATCCCAGGCTCAGAGTCTTCCTACAAGCAAGACTTCGTTTCAGGTAAGGGCAGTCAGTTTTCTGCTCAAACGAACTACATTGTTCATGAAGCTCACACGTTTCTCATATTAACTGACAAGCATTGGATGTTAGAGGGTCAGTGCTTTGTATCAGTTTCAGAAGCAGATTTGGACTACATATTGTCCATATGTGTAGGAAACACCGATCTTTTGTTCTGGGCACACTCAAGTTTCCTGCTGCCTTAGAGACTCTAGAAAGCAAGAGCGTGCTTCTCGCACTAAAACAGAGTGTGATCCATGGATGAGACTATGCTGTGTGTTTCACTTCAGAAATGGAGTTAAATCCCATGCTCTGTGTCTCCCTACAAGCAAGACTTCGTTTCAGGTAAGGGCAGTCACTTTTCTGCTCAAAGGAACAACATCATTCACGAAGCTCACACGTTTCTCATCTTAACTGACAAGCATTGGATGTTAGAGGACCAGTGCTTTGTATCTGTTTCAGAAGCAGAGTTGGACTAGATATGGTCCCTATGTGTAGGAAACACCGTTCTTTTGTTCTCAGCACACTCACGTTTCCTGCTGTCTTTGAGAGTCTAGAAAGCAAGAGCGTGCTTCTTGTTCTAAAGCAGAGTGTGATCAATGGATGATTACACTGCTGTGTGTTTTACTTCAGAAATGGAGTTAAATCCCAGGCTCTGAGTCTTCCTACAAGCAAGACTTCGTTTCAGGTAAGGGCAGTCACTTTTCTGCTCAAACGAACTACATCGTTCACTGAGCTCACACGTTTCTCATCTTAACTGACAAGCATTGGATGTTAGAGGACCAGTGCATTGTATCAGTTTCAGAAGAACATTTGGACTTGATATGGTCCATATGTGTAGGAAACACCCTTCTTTTGTTCTGGGCACACTCAGATTTCCTGCTGTCTTAGAGACTCTAGAAAGCAAGAGCGTGCTTCTTGTTCTAAAGCAGAGTGTGATCAATGGATGATTACACTGCTGTGTGTTTTACTTCAGAAATGGAGTTAAATCCCAGGCTCTGAGTCTTCCTACAAGCAAGACTTCCATTCAGGTAAGGGCAGTCACTTTTCTGCTCAAACGAACTACATCGTTCACGGAGCTCACACGTTTCTCATCTTAATTGACAAGGATTGGATGTTAGAGGACCAGTGCTTTGTATCAGTTTCAGAAGAAGAGTTGGACTAGATATGGTCCGTATGAGTAGGAAACACCGTTCTTTTGTTCTCAGCACACTCACTTTCCTGCTGTCTTAGACTCTAGAAAGCAAGAGCGTGCTTCTCGCTCTAAAGCAGAGTGTGATCCATGGATCAGAACTATGCTGTGTGTTTGCCTTCAGAAATGGAGTTAAATCCCAGGCTCTGAGTCTTCCTACAAGCAAGACTTCGTTTCAGGTAAGGGCAGTCACTTTTCTGCTCAAACGAACTACATCGTTCACTGAGCTCACACATTTCTCATTTTAACTGACAAGCATTGGAAGTTAGAGGACCAGTGCTTTGTATCAGTTTCAGAAGCAGAGTTCGACTGGATTGGGTCCTTATGTGTAGGAAACACCGTTCTTTTGTTCTCAGCAAACTCACGTTTCCTGCCGTCTTAGAGACTCTAGAAAGCAAAAGCATGCTTCTTGTTCTAAAGCAGAGTGTGATCAATGGATGAGAACCCTGCTGTGTGTTTCACTTCAGAAATGGAGTTAAATGCCAGGCTCTGAGTCTTCCTACAAGCAAGATATCGTTTCAGGTAAGGGCAGTCAGTTTTCTGCTCAAACGAACTACATCGTTCACGATGCTCACACGTTTCTCATCTTAACTGACAATCATTGGATGTTAGAGGACCAGTGCTTTGTATCAGTTTCAGAAGAAGATTTGGACTAGATATGGTCCATATGTGTAGGAAACACCCTTCTTTTGTTCTGGACACACTCAGATTTCCTGCTGTCTTAGAGACTCTAGAAAGCAAGAGCGTGCTTCTTGCTCTAAAGCAGAGTGTGATCCATGGATGAAAACTATGCTGTGTGTTTCCCTTCATAAATGTAGTTAAATCCCAGGCTCTTTGTCTTCCTACAAGCAAGAGTTCGTTTCAGGTAAGGGCAGTCAGTTTTCTGCTCAAACGAACTACATTGTTCATGAAGCTCACACGTTTCTCATATTAACTGACAAGCATTGGATGTTAGAGGGTCAGTGCTTTGTATCAGTTTCAGAAGCAGATTTGGACTACATATTGTCCATATGTGTAGGAAACACCGATCTTTTGTTCTGGGCACACTCACGTTTCCTGCTGCCTTAGAGACTCTAGAAAGCAAGAGCGTGCTTCTTGCTCTAAAACAGAGTGTGATCCATGGATGAGACTATGCTGTGTGTTTCACTTCAGAAATGGAGTTAAATCCCATGCTCTGTGTCTCCCTACAAGCAAGACTTCGTTTCAGGTAAGGGCAGTCACTTTTCTGCTCAAAGGAACAACATCGTTCACGAAGCTCACACGTTTCTCATCTTAACTGACAAGCATTGGATGTTAGAGGACCAGTGCTTTGTATCAGTTTCAGAAGCAGAGTTGGACTAGATATGGTCCCTATGTGTAGGAAACACCGTTCTTTTGTTCTCAGCACACTCACGTTTCCTGCTGTCTTTGAGAGTCTAGAAAGCAAGAGCATGCTTCTTGTTCTAAAGCAGAGTGTGATCAATGGATGATTACACTGCTGTGTGTTTTACTTCAGAAATGGAGTTAAATCCCAGGCTCTGAGTCTTCCTACAAGCAAGACTTCCATTCAGGTAAGGGCAGTCACTTTTCTGCTCAAACGAACTACATCGTTCACGAAGCTCACACGTTTCTCATCTTAATTGACAAGGATTGGATGTTAGAGGACCAGTGCTTTGTATCAGTTTCAGAAGAAGAGTTGGACTAGATATGGTCCGTATGGGTAGGAAACAACTTTCTTTTGTTTTCAGCACACTCACGTTTCCTGCTCTCTTAGAGACTCTAGAAAGCAAGAGCGTGCTTCTCGCTCTAAAGCAGAGTGTGATCCATGGATGAGAACTATGCTGTGTGGTGGCCTTCAGAAATGGAGTTAAATCCCAGGCTCTGAGTCTTCCTACAAGCAAGACTTCGTTTCAGGTAAGCGCAGTCACTTTTCAGCTCAAACGAACTACATCTTTCACGGAGCTCACATGTTTCTCATCTAAACAGACAACCATTGGATGTTAGAGGACCAGTGCTTTGTATCAGTTTCAGAAGCAGAGTTGGACTAGATATTGTCCTTATGTGTTGAAACACTGTTCTTTTGTTTTCAGCAAACTCACGTTTCTTGCTGTCTTAGAGACTCTAGGAAGCAAGAGTATGCTTCTTGTTCTAACGCAGAGTGTGATCAATGGATGAGAACCCTGCTGTGTGTTTCACTTCAGAAATGGAGTTAAATCCCAGGCTCTGAGTCTTCCTACAAGCAAGACTTCGTTTCAGGTAAGGGCAGTCAGTTTTCTGCTCAAACGAACTTCATTGTTCATGAAGCTCACACGTTTCTCATATTAACTGACAAGCATTGGATGTTAGAGGGTCAGTGCATTGTATCAGTTTCAGAAGCAGATTTGGACTACATATTGTCCATATGTGTAGGAAACACCGATCTTTTGTTCTCAGCACACTCACGTTTCCTGCTGCCTTAGAGACTCTAGAATGCAAGAGCGTGATTCTTGCTCTAAAACAGAGTGTGATCCATGGATGAACTATGCTGTGTGTTTCACTTCAGAAATGGAGTTAAATCCCATGCTCTGTGTCTCCCTACAAGCAAGACTTCGTTTCAGGTAAGGGCAGTCACTTTTCTGCTCAAAGGAACAACATCGTTCACGAAGCTCACACGTTTCTCATCTTACCTGACAAGCATTGGATGTTAGAGAACCAGTGCTTTGTATCTGTTTCAGAAGCAGAGTTGGACTAGATATGGTCCGTATGAGTAGGAAACACCATTCTTTTGTTCTCAGCACACTCATTTTCCTGCTGTCTTAGAGACTCTAGAAAGCAAGAGCGTGCTTCTCGCTCTAAAGCAGAGTGTGATCCATGGATCAGAACTATGCTGTGTGTTTGCCTTCAGAAATGGAGTTAAATCCCAGGCTCTGAGTCTTCCTACAAGCAAGACTTCCATTCAGGTAAGGGCAGTCACTTTTCTGCTCAAATGAACTACATCGTTCACGAACCTCACACGTTTCTCATCTTAATTGACAAGGATTGGATGTTAGAGGACCAGTGCTTTGTATCAGTTTCAGAAGAAGAGTTGGACTAGATATGGTCCGTATGAGTAGGAAACACCGTTCTTTTGTTCTCAGCACACTCACGTTTCCTGCTCTCTTAGAGACTCTAGAAAGCAAGAGCGTGCTTCTCGCTCTAAAGCAGAGTATGATCCATGGATGAGAACTATGCTGTGTGGTGGCCTTCAGAAATGGAGTTAAATCCCAGGTTCTGAGTCTTCCTACAAGAAAGACTTCGTTTCAGGTAAGGGCAGTCACTTTTCTGCTCAAACGAACTACATCGTTCACTGAGCTCACACGTTTCTCATCTTAACTGACAAGCATTGGATGTTAGAGGACCAGTGCATTGTATCAGTTTCAGAAGAAGATTTGGACTAGTTATGGTCCATATGTGTAGGAAACACCCTTCTTTTGTTCTGGGCACACTCAGATTTCCTGCTGTCTTAGAGACTCTAGAAAGCAAGAGCGTGCTTCTTGCTCTAAAGCAGAGTGTGATCCATGGATGAAAACTATGCTGTGTGTTTCCCTTCATAAATGTAGTTAAATCCCAGGCTCTATGTCTTCCTACAAGCAAGAGTTCGTTTCAGGTAAGGGCAGTCACTTTTCAGCTCAAATGAACTACATCTTTCACGGAGCTCACATGTTCCTCATCTAAACA
The DNA here is from genome assembly GCA_949786385.1 of Onychomys leucogaster. Taxonomy (NCBI): domain Eukaryota; kingdom Metazoa; phylum Chordata; class Mammalia; order Rodentia; family Cricetidae; genus Onychomys; species Onychomys leucogaster. Next base: position 1,475,241 of record CATKUP010000098.1, read on the forward strand.
GACAAGCATTGGATGTTAGAGGACCAGTGCTTTGTATCAGTTTCAGAAGCAGAGTTGGACTAGATATGGTCCTTATGTGTTGAAACACTGTTCTTTTGTTTTCAGCAAACTCACGTTTCTTGCTGTCTTAGAGACTCTAGGAAGCAAGAGTATGCTTCTTGTTCTAACGCAGAGTGTGATCAATGGATGAGAACCCTGCTGTGTGTTTCACTTCAGAAATGGAGTTAAATCCCAGGCTCAGAGTCTTCCTACAAGCAAGACTTCGTTTCAGGTAAGGGCAGTCAGTTTTCTGCTCAAACGAACTACATTGTTCATGAAGCTCACACGTTTCTCATATTAACTGACAAGCATTGGATGTTAGAGGGTAAGTGCTTTGTATCAGTTTCAGAAGCAGATTTGGACTACATATTGTCCATATGTGTAGGAAACACCGATCTTTTGTTCTGGGCACACTCAAGTTTCCTGCTGCCTTAGAGACTCTAGAAAGCAAGAGCGTGCTTCTCGCACTAAAACAGAGTGTGATCCATGGATGAGACTATGCTGTGTGTTTCACTTCAGAAATGGAGTTAAATCCCATGCTCTGTGTCTCCCTACAAGCAAGACTTCGTTTCAGGTAAGGGCAGTCACTTTTCTGCTCAAAGGAACAACATCGTTCACGAAGCTCACACGTTTCTCATCTTAACTGACAAGCATTGGATGGTAGAGGACCAGTGCTTTGTATGTGTTTCAGAAGCAGAGTTGGACTAGATATGGTCCCTATGTGTAGGAAACACCGTTCTTTTGTTCTCAGCACACTCACGTTTCCTGCTGACTTTGAGAGTCTAGAAAGCAAGAGCGTGCTTCTTGTTCTAAAGCAGAGTGTGATCAATGGATGATTACACTGCTGTGTGTTTTACTTCAGAAATGGAGTTAAATCCCAGGCTCTGAGTCTTCCTACAAGCAAGACTTCCATTCAGGTAAGGGCAGTCACTTTTCTGCTCAAACGAACTACATCGTTCACGAACCTCACACGTTTCTCATCTTAATTGACAAGGATTGGATGTTAGAGGACCAGTGCTTTGTATCAGTTTCAGAAGAAGAGTTGGACTAGATACGGTCCGTATGAGTAGGAAACACCGTTCTTTTGTTCTCAGCACACTCACGTTTCCTGCTCTCTTAGAGACTCTAGAAAGCAAGAGCGTGCTTCTCGCTCTAAAGCAGAGTGTGATCCATGGATGAGAACTATGCTGTGTGGTGGCCTTCAGAAATGGAGTTAAATCCCAGGCTCTGAGTCTTCCTACAAGCAAGACTTCGTTTCAGGTAAGGGCAGTCACTTTTCTGCTCAAACGAACTACATCGTTCACTGAGCTCACACGTTTCTCATCTTAACTGACAAGCATTGGATGTTAGAGGACCAGTGCATTGTATCAGTTTCAGAAGAAGATTTGGACTTGATATGGTCCATATGTGTAGGAAACACCCTTCTTTTGTTCTGGGCACACTCAGATTTCCTGCTGTCTTAGAGACTCTAGAAAGCAAGAGCGTGCTTCTTGCTCTAAAGCATAGTGTGATCCATGGATGAAAACTATGCTGTGTGTTTCCCTTCATAAATGTAGTTAAATCCCAGGCTCTATGTCTTCCTACAAGCAAGAGTTCGTTTCAGGTAAGGGCAGTCACTTTTCAGATCAAACGAACTACATCTTTCACGGAGCTCACATGTTTCTCATCTAAACAGACAAGCATTGGATGTTAGAGGACCAGTGCTTTGTATCAGTTTGAGAAGCAGAGTTGGACTAGATATGGTCCTTATGTGTTGAAACACTGTTCTTTTGTTTTCAGCAAACTCACGTTTCTTGCTGTCTTAGAGACTCTAGGAAGCAAGAGTATGCTTCTTGTTCTAACGCAGAGTGTGATCAATGGATGAGAACCCTGCTGTGTGTTTCACTTCAGAAATGGAGTTAAATCCCAGGCTCTGAGTCTTCCTACAAGCAAGACTTCGTTTCAGGTAAGGGCAGTCAGTTTTCTGCTCAAACGAACTACATTGTTCATGAAGCTCACTCGTTTCTCATATTAACTGACAAGCATTGGATGTTAGAGGGTCAGTGCTTTGTATCAGTTTCAGAAGCAGATTTGGACTACATATTGTCCATATGTGTAGGAAACACCGATCTTTTGTTCTGGGCACACTCACGTTTCCTGCTGCCTTAGAGACTCTAGAAAGCAAGAGCGTGCTTCTTTCTCTAAAACAGAGTGTGATCCATGGATGAGACTATGCTGTGTGTTTCACTTCAGAAATGGAGTTAAATCCCATGCTCTGTGTCTCCCTACAAGCAAGACTTCGTTTCAGGTAAGGGCAGTCACTTTTCTGCTCAAAGGAACAACATCGTTCACGAAGCTCACACGTTTCTCATCTTAACTGACAAGCATTGGATGGTAGAGGACCAGTGCTTTGTATCTGTTTCAGAAGCAGAGTTGGACTAGATATGGTCCCTATGTGTAGGAAACACCGTTCTTTTGTTCTCAGCACACTCAAGTTTCCTGCTGTCTTTGAGAGTCTAGAAAGCAAGAGCGTGCTTCTTGTTCTAAAGCAGAGTGTGATCAATGGATGATTACACTGCTGTGTGTTTTATTTCAGAAATGGAGTTAAATCCCAGGCTCTGAGTCTTCCTACAAGCAAGGCTTCCATTCAGGTAAGGGCAGTCACTTTTCTGCTCAAACGAACTACATCGTTCACGAAGCTCACACGTTTCTCATCTTAATTGACAAGGATTGGATGTTAGAGGACCAGTGCTTTGTATCAGTTTCAGAAGAAGAGTTGGACTAGATATGGTCCGTATGAGTAGGAAACACCGTTCTTTTGTTCTCAGCACACTCACGTTTCCTGCTGTCTTAGAGACTCTAGAAAGCAAGAGCGTGCTTCTTGTTCTAAAGCAGAGTGTGATCAATGGATGATTACACTGCTGTGTGTTTTACTTCAGAAATGGAGTTAAATCCCAGGCTCTGAGTCTTCCTACAAGCAAGGCTTCCATTCAGGTAAGGGCAGTCACTTTTCTGCTCAAACGAACTACATCGTTCACGAAGCTCACACGTTTCTCATCTTAATTGACAAGGATTGGATGTTAGAGGACCAGTGCTTTGTATCAGTTTCAGAAGAAGAGTTGGACTAGATATGGTCCGTATGAGTAGGAAACACCGTTCTTTTGTTCTCAGCACACTCACGTTTCCTGCTGTCTTAGAGACTCTAGAAAGCAAGAGCGTGCTTCTCGCTCTAAAGCAGAGTGTGATCCATGGATCAGAACTATGCTGTGTGTTTCCCTTCAGAAATGGGGTTAAATTCCAGGCTCTGTATCTTCCTACAATCAAGACTTCGTTTCAGGTAAGAGCAGTCAGTTTTCTGCTCAAACGAACTACATCGTTCACTGAGCTCACACGTTTCTCATCTTAACAGACAAGCATTGGATGTTAGAGGACCAGTGCTTTGTATCTGTTTCAGAAGCAGAGTTGGACTATATAATGTCTGTATGTGTAGGAAACACCGTTCTTTTGTTCTCAGCAAACTCACGTTTCCTGCTGTCTTAGAGACTCTAGAAAGCAAGAGCGTGCTTCTTGTTCTAAAGCAGAGTTTGATCAATGCATGATTACACTGCTGTGTGTTTTACTTCAGAAATGGAGATAAATCCCAGGCTCTGAGTCTTCCTACAAGCAAGACTTCAATTCAGGTATGGGCAGTCACTTTTCTGCTCAAACGAACTACATCGTTCACGATGCTCACACGTTTCTCATCTTAACTGACAACCATTGGATGTTAGAGTGTCAGTGCTTTGTATCAGTTTCAGAAGAAGATTTGTACTACATATCGTCCGTATGTGTAGGAAACACCGTTCTTTTGTTCTGGGCACACTCACGTTTCCTGCTGTCTTAGAGACTCTAGAAAGCAAGAGTGTGCTTCTTGCTCTAAAGCAGAGTGTGATCCATGGATGAGAACTATGCTGTGTGTTTCACTTCAGTAATGGAGTTAAATCCCAGGCTTTGAGTCTTCCTACAAGCAAGACTTCGTTTCAGGTAAGGGCAGTCACTTTTCTGCACAAACGAACTACAAAGTTCATGAAGCTCACACGTTTCTCATCTTAACTGACAAGCATTGGATGTTAGAGGCCCAGTGCTTTGTATCAGTTTCAGAAGAAGAGTTGGACTAGATATGGTCCCTATGTGCAGGAAACACCGTTCTTTTGTTCTCAGCACACTCACGTTTCCTGCTGTCTTGGAGACTTTAGAAAGCAAGAGCGTGCTTCTCGCTCTAAAGCAGAGTGTGATCCATGGATGAAAACTATGCTGTGTGTTTCCCTTCATAAATATAGTTAAATCCCAGGCTCTATGTCTTCCTACAAGCAAGACTTCGTTTCAGTTAAGGGCAGTCACTTTTCAGCTCAAACGAACTACATCTTTCACAGAGCTCACATGTTTCTCATCTAAACAGACAAGCATTGGATATTAGAGGACCAGTGCTTTGTATCAGTTTCAGAAGCAGAGTTGGACTAGATATGGTCCGTATGTGTAGGAAACACTGTTCTTTTGTTTTCAGCAAACTCACGTTTCTTGGTGTCTTATAGATTCTAGGAAGCAAGAGTATGCTTCTTGTTCTAACACAGAGTTTGATCAATGGATGAGAACCCTGCTGTGTGTTTCACTTCAGAAATGGAGTTAAATCCCAGGCTCTGAGTCTCCCTACAAGCAAGACTTCGTTTAAGGTAAGGGCAGTCACTTTTCTGCTCAAAGGAACTACATCGTTCACAAAGCACACACGTTTCTCATCTTAACTGACAAGCATTGGATGTTAGAGGGTCAGTGCTTTGTATCAGTTTCAGAAGCAGATTTGGACTACATATGGTCCATATGTATAGGAAACACCGTTCTTTTGTCCTGGGCACACTCAGATTTCCGGCTGTATTAGAGACTCTAGAAAGCTAGAGCGTGCTTCTTGCTCTAAAACAGAGTGTGATCCATGGATGAGACTATGCTGTGTGTTTCACTTCAGAAATGGAGTTAAATCCCATGCTCTGTGTCTCCCTACAAGCAAGACTTCGTTTCAGGTAAGGGCAGTCACTTTTCTGCTCAAAGGAACAACATCGTACACGAAGCTCACACGTTTCTCATCTTAACTGACAAGCATTGGATGTTAGAGGACCAGTGCTTTGTATCTGTTTCAGAAGCAGAGTTGGACTAGATATGGTCCCTATGTGTAGGAAACACCGTTCTTTTGTTCTCAGCACACTCACGTTTCCTGCTATCTTTGAGAGTCTAGAAAGCAAGAGCGTGCTTCTTGTTCTAAAGCAGAGTGTGATCAATGGATGATTACACTGCTGTGTGTTTTACTTCAGAAATTGAGTTAAATCCCAGGCTCTGAGTCTTCCTACAAGCAAGACTTCCATTCAGGTAAGGGCAGTAACTTTTCTGCTCAAACGAACTACATCGTTCACGAAGCTCACACGTTTCTCATCTTAATTGACAAGGATTGGATGTTAGAGGACCAGTGCTTTGTATCAGTTTCAGAAGAAGAGTTGGACTAGATATGGTCCGTATGAGTAGGAAACACCGTTCTTTTGTTCTCAGCACACTCACTTTCCTGCTGTCTTAGAGACTCTAGAAAGCAAGAGCGTGCTTCTCGCTCTAAATCAGAGTGTGATCCATGGATCAGAACTATGCTGTGTGTTTGCCTTCAGAAATGGAGTTGAATCCCAGGCTCTGAGTCTTCCTACAAGCAAGACTTCGTTTCAGGTAAGGGCAGTCACTTTTCTGCTCAAACGAACTACATCGTTCACTGAGCTCACACGTTTCTCATCTTAACTGACAAGCATTGGATGTTAGAGGACCAGTGCATTGTATCAGTTTCAGAAGAAGATTTGGACTAGATATGGTCCATATGTGTAGGAAACACCCTTCTTTTGTTCTGGGCACACTCAGATTTCCTGCTGTCTTAGAGACTCTAGAAAGCAAGAGCGTGCTTCTTGCTCTAAAGCATAGTGTGATCCATGGCTGAAAACTATGCTGTGTGTTTCCCTTCATAAATATAGTTAAATCCCAGGCTCTATGTCTTCCTAAAAGCAAGAGTTCGTTTCAGGTAAGGGCAGTCACTTTTCAGCTCAAACGAACTACATCTTTCACGGAGCTCACATGTTTCTCATCTAAACAGACAAGCATTGGATATTAGAGGACCAGTGCTTTGTATCAGTTTCAGAAGCAGAGTTGGACTAGATATGATCCTTATGTGTTGAAACACTGTTCTTTTGTTTTCAGCAAACTCACGTTTCTTGCTGTCTTAGAGACTCTAGGAAGCAAGAGTATGCTTTATGTTCTAACGCAGAGTGTGATCAATGGATGAGAACCCTGCTGTGTGTTTCACTTCAGAAATGGAGATAATCCCAGGCTCTGAGTCTTCCTACAAGCAAGACATCGTTTCAGGTAAGGGCAGTCAGTTTTCTGCTCAAACGAACTACATTGTTCATGAAGCTCACACGTTTCTCATATTAACTGACAAGCATTGGATGTTAGAGGGTCAGTGCTTTGTATCAGTTTCAGAAGCAGATTTGGACTACATATTGTCCATATGTGTAGGAAACACCGATCTTTTGTTCTGGGCACACTCACGTTTCCTGCTGCCTTAGAGACTCTAGAAAGCAAGAGCGTGCTTCTTGCTCTAAAACAGAGTGTGATCCATGGATGAGACTATGCTGTGTGTTTCACTTCAGAAATGGAGTTAAATCCCATGCTCTGTGTCTCCCTACAAGCAAGACTTCGTTTCAGGTAAGGGCAGTCACTTTTCTGCTCAAAGGAACAACATAGTTCACGAAGCTCACACGTTTCTCATCTTAACTGACAAGCATTGGATGTTAGAGGACCAGTGCTTTGTATCTGTTTCAGAAGCAGAGTTGGACTAGATATGGTCCCTATGTGTAGGAAACACCGTTCTTTTGTTCTCAGCACACGCACGTTTCCTGCTGTCTTTGAGAGTCTAGAAACAAGAGCGTGCTTCTTGTTATAAAGCAGAGTGTGATCAATGGATGATTACACTGCTGTGTGTTTTACTTCAGAAATGGAGTTAAATCCCAGGCTCTGAGTCTTCCTACAAGCAAGACTTCCATTCAGGTAAGGGCAGTCACTTTTCTGCTCAAAGGAACTACATCGTTCATGAACCTCACACGTTTCTCATCTTAATTGACAAGGATTGGATGTTAGAGGACCAGTGCTTTGTATCAGTTTCAGAAGAAGAGTTGGACTAGATATGGTCCATATGAGTAGGAAACACCGTTCTTTTGTTCTCAGCACACTCACGTTTCCTGCTGTCTTAGAGACTCTAGAAAGCAAGAGCGTGCTTCTCGCTCTAAAGCAGAGTGTGATCCATGGATCAGAACTATGCTGTGTGTTTCCCTTCAGAAATGGAGTTAAATCCCAGGCTCTGTATCTTCCTACAAGCAAGACTTCGTTTCAGGTAAGAGCAGTCACTTTTCTGCTCAAACGAACTACATCGTTCACTGAGCTGACACGTTTCTCATCTTAACAGACAAGCATTGGATGTTAGAGAACCAGTGCTTTGTATCTGTTTCAGAAGCAGAGTTGGACTATATAATGTCTGTATGTGTAGGAAACACCGTTCTTTTGTTCTCAGCAAACTCACGTTTCCTGCTGTCTTAGAGACTCTAGAAAGCAAGAGCGTGCTTCTTGTTCTAAAGCAGAGTTTGATCAATGCATGATTACACTGCTGTGTGTTTTACTTCAGAAATGGAGATAAATCCCAGGCTCTGAGTCTTCCTACAAGCAAGACTTCAATTCAGGTATGGGCAGTCACTTTTCTGCTCAAACGAACTACATCGTTCACGATGCTCACACGTTTCTCATCTTAACTGACAACCATTGGATGTTAGAGTGTCAGTGCTTTGTATCAGTTTCAGAAGCAGATTTGGACTACATATGGTCCATATGTATAGGAAACACCGTTCTTTTGTCCTGGGCACACTCAGATTTCCTGCTGTCTTAGAGACTCTAGAAAGCAAGAGCGTACTTCTCGCTCTAAAGCAGAGTGTGATCCATGGATGAGAACTATGTTGTGTGTTTCCCTTCAGAAATGGACTTAAATCCCAGGCTCTGTGTCTTACTACAAGCAAGACTTCGTTTCAGGTAAGGGCAGTCACTTTTCAGTTCAAAGGAACTACATCATTCACAAAGCTCACACGTTTCTCATCTTAACTGACAAGCATTGAATGTTAGAGGACCAGTGCATTCTATCAGTTTCAGAAGAAGATTTGGATTACATATAGTCCGTATGTGTAGGAAACACCGTTCTTTTGTTCTGGGCACACTCACGTTTCCTGCTGTCTTAGAGACTCTAGAAAGCAAGAGTGTGCTTCTTGCTCTAAAGCAGAGTGTGATCCATGGATGAGAACTATGCTGTGTGTTTCACTTCAGAAATGGAGTTAAATCCCAGGCTTTGAGTCTTCCTACAAGCAAGACTTCGTTTCAGGTAAGGGCAGTCACTTTTCTGCACAAACGATCTACAAAGTTCATGAAGCTCACACGTTTCTCATCTTAACTGACAAGCATTGGATGTTAGAGGACCAGTGCTTTGTATCAGTTTCAGAAGAAGAGTTGGACTAGATATGGTCCCTATGTGCAGGAAACACCGTTCTTTTGTTCTCAGCACACTCACGTTTCCTGCTGTCTTGGAGATTTAGAAAGCAAGAGCGTGCTTCTCGCTCTAAAGCAGAGTGTGATCCATGGATGAAAACTATGCTGTGTGTTTCCCTTCATAAATATAGTTAAATCCCAGGCTCTATGTCTTCCTACAAGCAAGACTTCGTTTCAGTTAAGGGCAGTCACTTTTCAGCTCAAACGAACTACATCTTTCACAGAGCTCACATGTTTCTCATCTAAACAGACAAGCATTGGATGTTAGAGGACCAGTGCTTTGTATCAGTTTCAGAAGCAGAGTTGGACTAGATATGGTCCGTATGTGTAGGAAACACTGTTCTTTTGTTTTCAGCAAACTCACGTTTCTTGGTGTCTTTTAGACTCTAGGAAGCAAGAGTATGCTTCTTGTTCTAACACAGAGTTTGATCAATGGATGAGAACCCTGCTGTGTGTTTCACTTCAGAAATGGAGTTAAATCCCAGGCTCTGAGGCTCCCTACAAGCAAGACTTCGTTTAAGGTAAGGACAGTCACTTTTATGCTCAAAGGAACTACATCGTTCACAAAGCACACACGTTTCTCATCTTAACTGACAAGCATTGGATGTTAGAGGGTCAGTGCTTTGTATCAGTTTCAGAAGCAGATTTGGACTACATATGGTCCATATGTATAGGAAACACCATTCTTTTGTCCTGGGCACACTCAGATTTCCTGCTGTATTAGAGACTCTAGAAAGCTAGAGTGTGCTTCTTGCTCTAAAGCAGAGTGTGATCCATGGATGAGAACTATGTTGTGTGTTTCCCTTCAGAAATGGACTTAAATCCCAGGCTCTGTGTCTTACTACAAGCAAGACTTCATTTCAGGTAAGGGAAGTCACATTTCAGTTCAAAGAAACTACATCATTCACAAAGCTCACACGTTTCTCATCTTAACTGACAAGCATTGGATGTTAGAGGACCAGTGCATTCTATCAGTTTCAGAAGAAGATTTGGACTACATATAGTCCGTATGTGTAGGAAACACCGTTCTTTTGTTCTCAGCACACTCACGTTTCCTGCTGTCTTGGAGACTCTAGAAAGCAAGAGCGTGCTTCTCGCTCTAAAGCAGAGTGTGATCCATGGATGAAAACTATGCTGTGTGTTTCCCTTCATAAATGTAGTCAAATCCCAGGCTCTATGTCTTCCTACAAGCAAGACTTCGTTTCAGTTAAGGGCAGTCACTTTTCAGCTCAAACGAACTACATCTTTCACGGAGCTCACATGTTTCTCATCTAAACAGAAAAGCATTGGATGTTAGAGGACCAGTGCTTTGTATCAGTTTCAGAAGCAGAGTTGGACTAGATATGGTCCATATGGGTAGGAAACACTGTTCTTTTGTTTTCAGCAAAGTCACGTTTCTTGCTGTCTTAGAGACTCTAGGAAGCAAGAGTATGCTTCTTGTTCTAACGCAGAGTGTGATCAATGGATGAGAACCCTGCTGTGTGTTTCACTCTAGAAATGGAGTTAAATCCCAGGCTCTGAGTCTTCCTACAAGCAAGACTTCGTTTCAGGTAAGGGCAGTCAGTTTTCTGCTCAAACGAAATACATTGTTCATGAAGCTCACACGTTTCTCATCTTAACTGACAAGCATTGGATGTTAGAGGGTCAGTGCTTTGTATCAGTTTCAGAAGCAGATTTGGACTACATATGGTCCATATGTATAGGAAACACCGTTCTTTTGTCCTGGGCACACTCAGATTTCCTGCTGAATTAGAGACTCAACAAAGCTAGAGTGTGCTTCTTGCTCTAAAGCAGAGTGTGATCCATGGATGAGAACTATGTTGTGTGTTTAACTTCAGAAATGGACTTAAATCCCAGGCTCTGTGTCTTACTACAAGCAAGACTTCGTTTCAGGTAAGGGCAGTCACTTTTCAGTTCAAAGGAACTACATCATTCACAAAGCTCACACGTTTCTCATCTTAACTGACAAGCATTGGATGTTAGATGACCAGTGCATTCTATCAGTTTCAGAAGAAGATTTGGACTACATATAGTCCGTATGTGTAGGAAACACCGTTCTTTTCTTCTGGGCACACTCACGTTTCCTGCTGTCTTAGAGACTCTAGAAAGCAAGAGTGTGCTTCTTGCTCTAAAGCAGAGTGTGATCCATGGATGAGAACTATGCTGTGTGTTTCAGTTCAGAAATGGAGTTAAATCCCAGGCTCTGAGTCTTCCTACAACAAGACTTCGTTTCAGGTAAGGGCAGTCACTTTTCTGCTCAAACGAACTACATCGTTCACTGAGCTCACACATTTCTCATTTTAACTGACAAGCATTGGAAGTTAGAGGACCAGTGCTTTGTATCAGTTTCAGAAGCAGAGTTCGACTGGATTGGGTCCTTATGTGTAGGAAACACCGTTCTTTTGTTCTCAGCAAACTCACGTTTCCTGCTGTCTTAGAGACTCTAGAAAGCAAAAGCATGCTTCTTGTTCTAAAGCAGAGTGTGATCAATGGATGAGAACACTGCTGTGTGTTTCACTTCAGAAATGGAGTTAAATGCCAGGCTCTGAGTCTTCCTACAAGCAAGACATCGTTTCAGGTAAGGGCAGTCAGTTTTCTGCTCAAACGAACTACATCGTTCACTGAGCTCACACGTTTCTCATCTTAACTGACAAGCATTAGATATTAGAGTACCAGTGCTTTGTATCTGTTTCAGAAGAAGATTTGGACTAGATATGGTCCATATGTGTAGGAAACACCCTTCTTTTGTTCTGGGCACACTCAGATTTCCTGCTGTCTTAGAGACTCTAGAAAGCAAGAGCGTGCTTCTTGCTCTAAAGCAGAGTGTGATCCATGGATGAAAACTATGCTGTGTGTTTCCCTTCAGAAATGGACTTAAATCCCAGGCTCTGTGTCTTACTACAAGCAAGACTTCGTTTCAGGTAAGGGCAGTCACTTTTCAGTTCAAAGGAACTACATCATTCACAAAGCTCACACGATTCTCATCTTAACTGACAAGCATTGAATGTTAGAGGACCAGTGCATTCTATCAGTTTCAGAAGAAGATTTGTACTACATATAGTCTGTATGTGTAGGAAACACCGTTCTTTTGTTCTGGGCACACTCACGTTTCCTGCTGTCTTAGAGACTCTAGAAAGCAAGAGTGTGCTTCTTGCTCTAAAGCAGAGTGTGATCCATGGATGAGAACTATGCTGTGTGTTTCACTTCAGAAATGGAGTTAAATCCCAGGCTTTGAGTCTTTCTACAAGCAAGACTTCGTTTCAGGTAAGGGCAGTCACTTTTCTGCACAAAGGAACTACAAAGTTCATGAAGCTCACACGTTTCTCATCTTAACTGAAAAGCATTGGATGTTAGAGGACCAGTGCTTTGTATCAGTTTCAGAAGAAGAGTTGGACTAGATATGGTCCCTATGTGCAGGAAACACCGTTCTTTTGTTCTCAGCACACTCACGTTTCCTGCTTTCTTGGAGACTTTAGAAAGCAAGACCGTGCTTCTCGCTCTAAAGGAGAGTGTGATCCATGGATGAAAACTATGCTGTGTGTTTCCCTTCATAAATGTAGTCAAATCCCAGGCTCTATGTCTTCCTACAAGCAAGACTTCGTTTCAGTTAAGGGCAGTCACTTTTCAGCTCAAACGAACTACATCTTTCACGGAGCTCACATGTTTCTCATCTAAACAGAAAAGCATTGGATGTTAGAGGACCAGTGCTTTGTATCAGTTTCAGAAGCAGAGTTGGACTAGATATGGTCCATATGGGTAGGAAAGACTGTTCTTTTGTTTTCAGCAAAGTCACGTTTCTTGCTGTCTTAGAGACTCTAGGAAGCAAGAGTATGCTTCTTGTTCTAACGCAGAGTGTGATCAATGGATGAGAACCCTGCTGTGTGTTTCACTCTAGAAATGGAGTTAAATCCCAGGCTCTGAGTCTTCCTACAAGCAAGACTTCGTTTCAGGTAAGGGCAGTCAGTTTTCTGCTCAAACGAAATACATTGTTCATGAAGCTCACACGTTTCTCATATTAACTGACAAGCATTGGATGTTAGAGGGTCAGTGCTTTGTATCAGTTTCAGAAGCAGATTTGGACTACATATTGTCCATATGTGTAGGAAACACCGATCTTTTGTTCTGGGCACACTCACGTTTCCTGCTGCCTTAGAGACTCTAGTAGCAAGAGCGTGCTTCTCACTCTAAAACAGAGTGTGATCAATGGATGATTACACTGCTGTGTGTTTTATTTCAGAAATGGAGTTAAATCCCAGGCTCTGAGTCTTCCTACAAGCAAGACTTCCATTCAGGTAAGGGCAGTCATTTTTCTTCTCAAACTAACTACATTGTTCACGAATCTCACACGTTTCTCATCTTAACTGACAAGCATTGGATGTTAGAGGGTCAGTGCTTTGTATCAGTTTCAGAAGCAGATTTGGACTACATATGGTCCATATGTATAGGAAACACCGTTCTTTTGTCCTGGGCACACTCAGATTTCCTGCTGAATTAGAGACTCAACAAAGCTAGAGTGTGCTTCTTGCTCTAAAGCAGAGTGTGATCCATGGATGAGAACTATGTTGTGTGTTTAACTTCAGAAATGGACTTAAATCCCAGGCTCTGTGTCTTACTACAAGCAAGACTTCGTTTCAGGTAAGGGCAGTCACTTTTCAGTTCAAAGGAACTACATCATTCACAAAGCTCACACGTTTCTCATCTTAACTGACAAGCATTGGATGTTAGATGACCAGTGCATTCTATCAGTTTCAGAAGAAGATTTGGACTACATATAGTCCGTATGTGTAGGAAACACCGTTCTTTTCTTCTGGGCACACTCACGTTTCCTGCTGTCTTAGAGACTCTAGAAAGCAAGAGTGTGCTTCTTGCTCTAAAGCAGAGTGTGATCCATGGATCAGAACTATGCTGTGTGTTTCCCTTCAGAAATGGGGTTAAATTCCAGGCTCTGTATCTTCCTACAATCAAGACTTCGTTTCAGGTAAGAGCAGTCAGTTTTCTGCTCAAACGAACTACATCGTTCACTGAGCTCACACGTTTCTCATCTTAACAGACAAGCATTGGATGTTAGAGGACCAGTGCTTTGTATCTGTTTCAGAAGCAGAGTTGGACTATATAATGTCTGTATGTGTAGGAAACACCGTTCTTTTGTTCTCAGCAAACTCACGTTTCCTGCTGTCTTAGAGACTCTAGAAAGCAAGAGCGTGCTTCTTGTTCTAAAGCAGAGTTTGATCAATGCATGATTACACTGCTGTGTGTTTTACTTCAGAAATGGAGATAAATCCCAGGCTCTGAGTCTTCCTACAAGCAAGACTTCAATTCAGGTATGGGCAGTCACTTTTCTGCTCAAACGAACTACATCGTTCACGATGCTCACACGTTTCTCATCTTAACTGACAACCATTGGATGTTAGAGTGTCAGTGCTTTGTATCAGTTTCAGAAGAAGATTTGTACTACATATCGTCCGTATGTGTAGGAAACACCGTTCTTTTGTTCTGGGCACACTCACGTTTCCTGCTGTCTTAGAGACTCTAGAAAGCAAGAGTGTGCTTCTTGCTCTAAAGCAGAGTGTGATCCATGGATGAGAACTATGCTGTGTGTTTCACTTCAGTAATGGAGTTAAATCCCAGGCTTTGAGTCTTCCTACAAGCAAGACTTCGTTTCAGGTAAGGGCAGTCACTTTTCTGCACAAACGAACTACAAAGTTCATGAAGCTCACACGTTTCTCATCTTAACTGACAAGCATTGGATGTTAGAGGCCCAGTGCTTTGTATCAGTTTCAGAAGAAGAGTTGGACTAGATATGGTCCCTATGTGCAGGAAACACCGTTCTTTTGTTCTCAGCACACTCACGTTTCCTGCTGTCTTGGAGACTTTAGAAAGCAAGAGCGTGCTTCTCGCTCTAAAGCAGAGTGTGATCCATGGATGAAAACTATGCTGTGTGTTTCCCTTCATAAATATAGTTAAATCCCAGGCTCTATGTCTTCCTACAAGCAAGACTTCGTTTCAGTTAAGGGCAGTCACTTTTCAGCTCAAACGAACTACATCTTTCACAGAGCTCACATGTTTCTCATCTAAACAGACAAGCATTGGATATTAGAGGACCAGTGCTTTGTATCAGTTTCAGAAGCAGAGTTGGACTAGATATGGTCCGTATGTGTAGGAAACACTGTTCTTTTGTTTTCAGCAAACTCACGTTTCTTGGTGTCTTATAGATTCTAGGAAGCAAGAGTATGCTTCTTGTTCTAACACAGAGTTTGATCAATGGATGAGAACCCTGCTGTGTGTTTCACTTCAGAAATGGAGTTAAATCCCAGGCTCTGAGTCTCCCTACAAGCAAGACTTCGTTTAAGGTAAGGGCAGTCACTTTTCTGCTCAAAGGAACTACATCGTTCACAAAGCACACACGTTTCTCATCTTAACTGACAAGCATTGGATGTTAGAGGGTCAGTGCTTTGTATCAGTTTCAGAAGCAGATTTGGACTACATATGGTCCATATGTATAGGAAACACCGTTCTTTTGTCCTGGGCACACTCAGATTTCCGGCTGTATTAGAGACTCTAGAAAGCTAGAGCGTGCTTCTTGCTCTAAAACAGAGTGTGATCCATGGATGAGACTATGCTGTGTGTTTCACTTCAGAAATGGAGTTAAATCCCATGCTCTGTGTCTCCCTACAAGCAAGACTTCGTTTCAGGTAAGGGCAGTCACTTTTCTGCTCAAAGGAACAACATCGTACACGAAGCTCACACGTTTCTCATCTTAACTGACAAGCATTGGATGTTAGAGGACCAGTGCTTTGTATCTGTTTCAGAAGCAGAGTTGGACTAGATATGGTCCCTATGTGTAGGAAACACCGTTCTTTTGTTCTCAGCACACTCACGTTTCCTGCTATCTTTGAGAGTCTAGAAAGCAAGAGCGTGCTTCTTGTTCTAAAGCAGAGTGTGATCAATGGATGATTACACTGCTGTGTGTTTTACTTCAGAAATTGAGTTAAATCCCAGGCTCTGAGTCTTCCTACAAGCAAGACTTCCATTCAGGTAAGGGCAGTAACTTTTCTGCTCAAACGAACTACATCGTTCACGAAGCTCACACGTTTCTCATCTTAATTGACAAGGATTGGATGTTAGAGGACCAGTGCTTTGTATCAGTTTCAGAAGAAGAGTTGGACTAGATATGGTCCGTATGAGTAGGAAACACCGTTCTTTTGTTCTCAGCACACTCACTTTCCTGCTGTCTTAGAGACTCTAGAAAGCAAGAGCGTGCTTCTCGCTCTAAATCAGAGTGTGATCCATGGATCAGAACTATGCTGTGTGTTTGCCTTCAGAAATGGAGTTGAATCCCAGGCTCTGAGTCTTCCTACAAGCAAGACTTCGTTTCAGGTAAGGGCAGTCACTTTTCTGCTCAAACGAACTACATCGTTCACTGAGCTCACACGTTTCTCATCTTAACTGACAAGCATTGGATGTTAGAGGACCAGTGCATTGTATCAGTTTCAGAAGAAGATTTGGACTAGATATGGTCCATATGTGTAGGAAACACCCTTCTTTTGTTCTGGGCACACTCAGATTTCCTGCTGTCTTAGAGACTCTAGAAAGCAAGAGCGTGCTTCTTGCTCTAAAGCATAGTGTGATCCATGGCTGAAAACTATGCTGTGTGTTTCCCTTCATAAATATAGTTAAATCCCAGGCTCTATGTCTTCCTACAAGCAAGAGTTCGTTTCAGGTAAGGGCAGTCACTTTTCAGCTCAAACGAACTACATCTTTCACGGAGCTCACATGTTTCTCATCTAAACAGACAAGCATTGGATATTAGAGGACCAGTGCTTTGTATCAGTTTCAGAAGCAGAGTTGGACTAGATATGATCCTTATGTGTTGAAACACTGTTCTTTTGTTTTCAGCAAACTCACGTTTCTTGCTGTCTTAGAGACTCTAGGAAGCAAGAGTATGCTTTATGTTCTAACGCAGAGTGTGATCAATGGATGAGAACCCTGCTGTGTGTTTCACTTCAGAAATGGAGATAATCCCAGGCTCTGAGTCTTCCTACAAGCAAGACATCGTTTCAGGTAAGGGCAGTCAGTTTTCTGCTCAAACGAACTACATTGTTCATGAAGCTCACACGTTTCTCATATTAACTGACAAGCATTGGATGTTAGAGGGTCAGTGCTTTGTATCAGTTTCAGAAGCAGATTTGGACTACATATTGTCCATATGTGTAGGAAACACCGATCTTTTGTTCTGGGCACACTCACGTTTCCTGCTGCCTTAGAGACTCTAGAAAGCAAGAGCGTGCTTCTTGCTCTAAAACAGAGTGTGATCCATGGATGAGACTATGCTGTGTGTTTCACTTCAGAAATGGAGTTAAATCCCATGCTCTGTGTCTCCCTACAAGCAAGACTTCGTTTCAGGTAAGGGCAGTCACTTTTCTGCTCAAAGGAACAACATAGTTCACGAAGCTCACAAGTTTCTCATCTTAACTGACAAGCATTGGATGTTAGAGGACCAGTGCTTTGTATCTGTTTCAGAAGCAGAGTTGGACTAGATATGGTCCCTATGTGTAGGAAACACCGTTCTTTTGTTCTCAGCACACTCACGTTTCCTGCTGTCTTTGAGAGTCTAGAAACAAGAGCGTGCTTCTTGTTATAAAGCAGAGTGTGATCAATGGATGATTACACTGCTGTGTGTTTTACTTCAGAAATGGAGTTAAATCCCAGGCTCTGAGTCTTCCTACAAGCAAGACTTCCATTCAGGTAAGGGCAGTCACTTTTCTGCTCAAAGGAACTACATCGTTCATGAACCTCACACGTTTCTCATCTTAATTGACAAGGATTGGATGTTAGAGGACCAGTGCTTTGTATCAGTTTCAGAAGAAGAGTTGGACTAGATATGGTCCATATGAGTAGGAAACACCGTTCTTTTGTTCTCAGCACACTCACGTTTCCTGCTGTCTTAGAGACTCTAGAAAGCAAGAGCGTGCTTCTCGCTCTAAAGCAGAGTGTGATCCATGGATCAGAACTATGCTGTGTGTTTCCCTTCAGAAATGGAGTTAAATCCCAGGCTCTGTATCTTCCTACAAGCAAGACTTCGTTTCAGGTAAGAGCAGTCACTTTTCTGCTCAAACGAACTACATCGTTCACTGAGCTGACACGTTTCTCATCTTAACAGACAAGCATTGGATGTTAGAGAACCAGTGCTTTGTATCTGTTTCAGAAGCAGAGTTGGACTATATAATGTCTGTATGTGTAGGAAACACCGTTCTTTTGTTCTCAGCAAACTCACGTTTCCTGCTGTCTTAGAGACTCTAGAAAGCAAGAGCGTGCTTCTTGTTCTAAAGCAGAGTTTGATCAATGCATGATTACACTGCTGTGTGTTTTACTTCAGAAATGGAGATAAATCCCAGGCTCTGAGTCTTCCTACAAGCAAGACTTCAATTCAGGTATGGGCAGTCACTTTTCTGCTCAAACGAACTACATCGTTCACGATGCTCACACGTTTCTCATCTTAACTGACAACCATTGGATGTTAGAGTGTCAGTGCTTTGTATCAGTTTCAGAAGCAGATTTGGACTACATATGGTCCATATGTATAGGAAACACCGTTCTTTTGTCCTGGGCACACTCAGATTTCCTGCTGTCTTAGAGACTCTAGAAAGCAAGAGCGTACTTCTCGCTCTAAAGCAGAGTGTGATCCATGGATGAGAACTATGTTGTGTGTTTCCCTTCAGAAATGGACTTAAATCCCAGGCTCTGTGTCTTACTACAAGCAAGACTTCGTTTCAGGTAAGGGCAGTCACTTTTCAGTTCAAAGGAACTACATCATTCACAAAGCTCACACGTTTCTCATCTTAACTGACAAGCATTGAATGTTAGAGGACCAGTGCATTCTATCAGTTTCAGAAGAAGATTTGGATTACATATAGTCCGTATGTGTAGGAAACACCGTTCTTTTGTTCTGGGCACACTCACGTTTCCTGCTGTCTTAGAGACTCTAGAAAGCAAGAGTGTGCTTCTTGCTCTAAAGCAGAGTGTGATCCATGGATGAGAACTATGCTGTGTGTTTCACTTCAGAAATGGAGTTAAATCCCAGGCTTTGAGTCTTCCTACAAGCAAGACTTCGTTTCAGGTAAGGGCAGTCACTTTTCTGCACAAACGAACTACAAAGTTCATGAAGCTCACACGTTTCTCATCTTAACTGACAAGCATTGGATGTTAGAGGACCAGTGCTTTGTATCAGTTTCAGAAGAAGAGTTGGACTAGATATGGTCCCTATGTGCAGGAAACACCGTTCTTTTGTTCTCAGCACACTCACGTTTCCTGCTGTCTTGGAGATTTAGAAAGCAAGAGCGTGCTTCTCGCTCTAAAGCAGAGTGTGATCCATGGATGAAAACTATGCTGTGTGTTTCCCTTCATAAATATAGTTAAATCCCAGGCTCTATGTCTTCCTACAAGCAAGACTTCGTTTCAGTTAAGGGCAGTCACTTTTCAGCTCAAACGAACTACATCTTTCACAGAGCTCACATGTTTCTCATCTAAACAGACAAGCATTGGATGTTAGAGGACCAGTGCTTTGTATCAGTTTCAGAAGCAGAGTTGGACTAGATATGGTCCGTATGTGTAGGAAACACTGTTCTTTTGTTTTCAGCAAACTCACGTTTCTTGGTGTCTTATAGACTCTAGGAAGCAAGAGTATGCTTCTTGTTCTAACACAGAGTTTGATCAATGGATGAGAACCCTGCTGTGTGTTTCACTTCAGAAATGGAGTTAAATCCCAGGCTCTGAGGCTCCCTACAAGCAAGACTTCGTTTAAGGTAAGGACAGTCACTTTTATGCTCAAAGGAACTACATCGTTCACAAAGCACACACGTTTCTCATCTTAACTGACAAGCATTGGATGTTAGAGGGTCAGTGCTTTGTATCAGTTTCAGAAGCAGATTTGGACTACATATGGTCCATATGTATAGGAAACACCATTCTTTTGTCCTGGGCACACTCAGATTTCCTGCTGTATTAGAGACTCTAGAAAGCTAGAGTGTGCTTCTTGCTCTAAAGCAGAGTGTGATCCATGGATGAGAACTATGTTGTGTGTTTCCCTTCAGAAATGGACTTAAATCCCAGGCTCTGTGTCTTACTACAAGCAAGACTTCATTTCAGGTAAGGGAAGTCACATTTCAGTTCAAAGAAACTACATCATTCACAAAGCTCACACGTTTCTCATCTTAACTGACAAGCATTGGATGTTAGAGGACCAGTGCATTCTATCAGTTTCAGAAGAAGATTTGGACTACATATAGTCCGTATGTGTAGGAAACACCGTTCTTTTGTTCTCAGCACACTCACGTTTCCTGCTGTCTTGGAGACTCTAGAAAGCAAGAGCGTGCTTCTCGCTCTAAAGCAGAGTGTGATCCATGGATGAAAACTATGCTGTGTGTTTCCCTTCATAAATGTAGTCAAATCCCAGGCTCTATGTCTTCCTACAAGCAAGACTTCGTTTCAGTTAAGGGCAGTCACTTTTCAGCTCAAACGAACTACATCTTTCACGGAGCTCACATGTTTCTCATCTAAACAGAAAAGCATTGGATGTTAGAGGACCAGTGCTTTGTATCAGTTTCAGAAGCAGAGTTGGACTAGATATGGTCCATATGGGTAGGAAACACTGTTCTTTTGTTTTCAGCAAAGTCACGTTTCTTGCTGTCTTAGAGACTCTAGGAAGCAAGAGTATGCTTCTTGTTCTAACGCAGAGTGTGATCAATGGATGAGAACCCTGCTGTGTGTTTCACTCTAGAAATGGAGTTAAATCCCAGGCTCTGAGTCTTCCTACAAGCAAGACTTCGTTTCAGGTAAGGGCAGTCAGTTTTCTGCTCAAACGAAATACATTGTTCATGAAGCTCACACGTTTCTCATCTTAACTGACAAGCATTGGATGTTAGAGGGTCAGTGCTTTGTATCAGTTTCAGAAGCAGATTTGGACTACATATGGTCCATATGTATAGGAAACACCGTTCTTTTGTCCTGGGCACACTCAGATTTCCTGCTGAATTAGAGACTCAACAAAGCTAGAGTGTGCTTCTTGCTCTAAAGCAGAGTGTGATCCATGGATGAGAACTATGTTGTGTGTTTAACTTCAGAAATGGACTTAAATCCCAGGCTCTGTGTCTTACTACAAGCAAGACTTCGTTTCAGGTAAGGGCAGTCACTTTTCAGTTCAAAGGAACTACATCATTCACAAAGCTCACACGTTTCTCATCTTAACTGACAAGCATTGGATGTTAGATGACCAGTGCATTCTATCAGTTTCAGAAGAAGATTTGGACTACATATAGTCCGTATGTGTAGGAAACACCGTTCTTTTCTTCTGGGCACACTCACGTTTCCTGCTGTCTTAGAGACTCTAGAAAGCAAGAGTGTGCTTCTTGCTCTAAAGCAGAGTGTGATCCATGGATGAGAACTATGCTGTGTGTTTCAGTTCAGAAATGGAGTTAAATCCCAGGCTCTGAGTCTTCCTACAACAAGACTTCGTTTCAGGTAAGGGCAGTCACTTTTCTGCTCAAACGAACTACATCGTTCACTGAGCTCACACATTTCTCATTTTAACTGACAAGCATTGGAAGTTAGAGGACCAGTGCTTTGTATCAGTTTCAGAAGCAGAGTTCGACTGGATTGGGTCCTTATGTGTAGGAAACACCGTTCTTTTGTTCTCAGCAAACTCACGTTTCCTGCTGTCTTAGAGACTCTAGAAAGCAAAAGCATGCTTCTTGTTCTAAAGCAGAGTGTGATCAATGGATGAGAACACTGCTGTGTGTTTCACTTCAGAAATGGAGTTAAATGCCAGGCTCTGAGTCTTCCTACAAGCAAGACATCGTTTCAGGTAAGGGCAGTCAGTTTTCTGCTCAAACGAACTACATCGTTCACTGAGCTCACACGTTTCTCATCTTAACTGACAAGCATTAGATATTAGAGTACCAGTGCTTTGTATCTGTTTCAGAAGAAGATTTGGACTAGATATGGTCCATATGTGTAGGAAACACCCTTCTTTTGTTCTGGGCACACTCAGATTTCCTGCTGTCTTAGAGACTCTAGAAAGCAAGAGCGTGCTTCTTGCTCTAAAGCAGAGTGTGATCCATGGATGAAAACTATGCTGTGTGTTTCCCTTCAGAAATGGACTTAAATCCCAGGCTCTGTGTCTTACTACAAGCAAGACTTCGTTTCAGGTAAGGGCAGTCACTTTTCAGTTCAAAGGAACTACATCATTCACAAAGCTCACACGATTCTCATCTTAACTGACAAGCATTGAATGTTAGAGGACCAGTGCATTCTATCAGTTTCAGAAGAAGATTTGTACTACATATAGTCTGTATGTGTAGGAAACACCGTTCTTTTGTTCTGGGCACACTCACGTTTCCTGCTGTCTTAGAGACTCTAGAAAGCAAGAGTGTGCTTCTTGCTCTAAAGCAGAGTGTGATCCATGGATGAGAACTATGCTGTGTGTTTCACTTCAGAAATGGAGTTAAATCCCAGGCTTTGAGTCTTTCTACAAGCAAGACTTCGTTTCAGGTAAGGGCAGTCACTTTTCTGCACAAAGGAACTACAAAGTTCATGAAGCTCACACGTTTCTCATCTTAACTGAAAAGCATTGGATGTTAGAGGACCAGTGCTTTGTATCAGTTTCAGAAGAAGAGTTGGACTAGATATGGTCCCTATGTGCAGGAAACACCGTTCTTTTGTTCTCAGCACACTCACGTTTCCTGCTTTCTTGGAGACTTTAGAAAGCAAGACCGTGCTTCTCGCTCTAAAGGAGAGTGTGATCCATGGATGAAAACTATGCTGTGTGTTTCCCTTCATAAATGTAGTCAAATCCCAGGCTCTATGTCTTCCTACAAGCAAGACTTCGTTTCAGTTAAGGGCAGTCACTTTTCAGCTCAAACGAACTACATCTTTCACGGAGCTCACATGTTTCTCATCTAAACAGAAAAGCATTGGATGTTAGAGGACCAGTGCTTTGTATCAGTTTCAGAAGCAGAGTTGGACTAGATATGGTCCATATGGGTAGGAAAGACTGTTCTTTTGTTTTCAGCAAAGTCACGTTTCTTGCTGTCTTAGAGACTCTAGGAAGCAAGAGTATGCTTCTTGTTCTAACGCAGAGTGTGATCAATGGATGAGAACCCTGCTGTGTGTTTCACTCTAGAAATGGAGTTAAATCCCAGGCTCTGAGTCTTCCTACAAGCAAGACTTCGTTTCAGGTAAGGGCAGTCAGTTTTCTGCTCAAACGAAATACATTGTTCATGAAGCTCACACGTTTCTCATATTAACTGACAAGCATTGGATGTTAGAGGGTCAGTGCTTTGTATCAGTTTCAGAAGCAGATTTGGACTACATATTGTCCATATGTGTAGGAAACACCGATCTTTTGTTCTGGGCACACTCACGTTTCCTGCTGCCTTAGAGACTCTAGTAGCAAGAGCGTGCTTCTCACTCTAAAACAGAGTGTGATCAATGGATGATTACACTGCTGTGTGTTTTATTTCAGAAATGGAGTTAAATCCCAGGCTCTGAGTCTTCCTACAAGCAAGACTTCCATTCAGGTAAGGGCAGTCATTTTTCTTCTCAAACTAACTACATTGTTCACGAATCTCACACGTTTCTCATCTTAACTGACAAGCATTGGATGTTAGAGGGTCAGTGCTTTGTATCAGTTTCAGAAGCAGATTTGGACTACATATGGTCCATATGTATAGGAAACACCGTTCTTTTGTCCTGGGCACACTCAGATTTCCTGCTGAATTAGAGACTCAACAAAGCTAGAGTGTGCTTCTTGCTCTAAAGCAGAGTGTGATCCATGGATGAGAACTATGTTGTGTGTTTAACTTCAGAAATGGACTTAAATCCCAGGCTCTGTGTCTTACTACAAGCAAGACTTCGTTTCAGGTAAGGGCAGTCACTTTTCAGTTCAAAGGAACTACATCATTCACAAAGCTCACACGTTTCTCATCTTAACTGACAAGCATTGGATGTTAGATGACCAGTGCATTCTATCAGTTTCAGAAGAAGATTTGGACTACATATAGTCCGTATGTGTAGGAAACACCGTTCTTTTCTTCTGGGCACACTCACGTTTCCTGCTGTCTTAGAGACTCTAGAAAGCAAGAGTGTGCTTCTTGCTCTAAAGCAGAGTGTGATCCATGGATGAGAACTATGCTGTGTGTTTCAGTTCAGAAATGGAGTTAAATCCCAGGCTCTGAGTCTTCCTACAACAAGACTTCGTTTCAGGTAAGGGCAGTCACTTTTCTGCTCAAACGAACTACATCGTTCACTGAGCTCACACATTTCTCATTTTAACTGACAAGCATTGGAAGTTAGAGGACCAGTGCTTTGTATCAGTTTCAGAAGCAGAGTTCGACTGGATTGGGTCCTTATGTGTAGGAAACACCGTTCTTTTGTTCTCAGCAAACTCACGTTTCCTGCTGTCTTAGAGACTCTAGAAAGCAAAAGCATGCTTCTTGTTCTAAAGCAGAGTGTGATCAATGGATGAGAACACTGCTGTGTGTTTCACTTCAGAAATGGAGTTAAATGCCAGGCTCTGAGTCTTCCTACAAGCAAGACATCGTTTCAGGTAATGGCAGTCAGTTTTCTGCTCAAACGAACTACATCGTTCACTGAGCTCACACGTTTCTCATCTTAACTGACAAGCATTAGATATTAGAGTACCAGTGCTTTGTATCTGTTTCAGAAGAAGATTTGGACTAGATATGGTCCATATGTGTAGGAAACACCCTTCTTTTGTTCTGGGCACACTCAGATTTCCTGCTGTCTTAGAGACTCTAGAAAGCAAGAGCGTGCTTCTTGCTCTAAAGCAGAGTGTGATCCATGGATGAAAACTATGCTGTGTGTTTCCCTTCAGAAATGGACTTAAATCCCAGGCTCTGTGTCTTACTACAAGCAAGACTTCGTTTCAGGTAAGGGCAGTCACTTTTCAGTTCAAAGGAACTACATCATTCACAAAGCTCACACGATTCTCATCTTAACTGACTAGCATTGAATGTTAGAGGACCAGTGCATTCTATCAGTTTCAGAAGAAGATTTGTACTACATATAGTCTGTATGTGTAGGAAACACCGTTCTTTTGTTCTGGGCACACTCACGTTTCCTGCTGTCTTAGAGACTCTAGAAAGCAAGAGTGTGCTTCTTGCTCTAAAGCAGAGTGTGATCCATGGATGAGAACTATGCTGTGTGTTTCACTTCAGAAATGGAGTTAAATCCCAGGCTTTGAGTCTTCCTACAAGCAAGACTTCGTTTCAGGTAAGGGCAGTCACTTTTCTGCACAAAGGAACTACAAAGTTCATGAAGCTCACACGTTTCTCATCTTAACTGAAAAGCATTGGATGTTAGAGGACCAGTGCTTTGTATCAGTTTCAGAAGAAGAGTTGGACTAGATATGGTCCCTATGTGCAGGAAACACCGTTCTTTTGTTCTCAGCACACTCACGTTTCCTGCTGTCTTGGAGACTTTAGAAAGCAAGAGCGTGCTTCTCGCTCTAAAGCAGAGTGTGATCCATGGATGAAAACTATGCTGTGTGTTTCCCTTCATAAATATAGTTAAATCCCAGGCTCTATGTCTTCCTACAAGCAAGACTTCGTTTCAGTTAAGGGCAGTCACTTTTCAGCTCAAACGAACTACATCTTTCACAGAGCTCACATGTTTCTCATCTAAACAGACAAGCATTGGATGTTAGAGGACCAGTGCTTTGTATCAGTTTCAGAAGCAGAGTTGGACTAGATATGGTCCGTATGTGTAGGAAACACTGTTCTTTTGTTTTCAGCAAACTCACGTTTCTTGGTGTCTTATAGACTCTAGGAAGCAAGAGTATGCTTCTTGTTCTAACACAGAGTTTGATCAATGGATGAGAACCCTGCTGTGTGTTTCACTTCAGAAATGGAGTTAAATCCCAGGCTCTGAGTCTCCCTACAAGCAAGACTTCGTTTAAGGTAAGGACAGTCACTTTTCTGCTCAAAGGAACTACATCGTTCACAAAGCACACACGTTTCTCATCTTAACTGACAAGCATTGGATGTTAGAGGGTCAGTGCTTTGTATCAGTTTCAGAAGCAGATTTGGACTACATATGGTCCATATGTATAGGAAACACCGTTCTTTTGTCCTGGGCACACTCAGATTTCCTGCTGTATTAGAGACTCTAGAAAGCTAGAGTGTGCTTCTTGCTCTAAAGCAGAGTGTGATCCATGGATGAGAACTATGTTGTGTGTTTCCCTTCAGAAATGGACTTAAATCCCAGGCTCTGTGTCTTACTACAAGCAAGACTTCGTTTCAGGTAAGGGAAGTCACATTTCAGTTCAAAGGAACTACATCATTCACAAAGCTCACACGTTTCTCATCTTAACTGACAAGCATTGGATGTTAGAGGACCAGTGCATTCTATCAGTTTCAGAAGAAGATTTGGACTACATATAGTCCGTATGTGTAGGAAACACCGTTCTTTTGTTCTGGGCACACTCAGATTTCCTGCTGTCTTAGAGACTCTAGAAAGCAAGAGTGTGCTTCTGCTCTAAAGCAGAGTGTGATCCATGGATGAGAACTATGCTGTGTGTTTCAATTCAGAAATGGAGTTAAATCCCAGGTTCTGAGTCTTCCTACATGCAAGACTTCGTTTCAGGTAAGGGCAGTCACTTTTCTGCTCAAACGAACTACGTCGTTCACGAAGCTCACACGTTTCTCATCTTAACTGACAAGCATTGGATGTTAGAGGACCAGTGCTTTGTATCAGTTTCAGAAGAAGAGTTGGACTAGATATAGTCCGTATGTGTAGGTTACACCGCTCTTTTGTTCTCAGCACACTCACGTTTCCTGCTGTCTTAGAGATTCTAGAATGCAAGAGCGTACTTCTCGCTCTAAAGCAGAGTGTGATCCATGGATGGGAACTATGCTGTGTGTTTGGCTTCAGAAATGGAGTTAAATGCCAGGCTCTGAGTCTTCCTACAAGCAAGACATCGTTTCACGTAAGGGCAGTCAGTTTTCTGCTCAAACGAACTACATCGTTCACGATGCTCACACGTTTCTCATCTTAACTGACAATCATTGGATGTTAGAGGACCAGTGCTTTGTATCAGTTTCAGAAGAAGAGTTGGACTAGGTATGGTCTGTATGTGCAGGAAACACCGTTCTTTTGTTCTCAGCACACTCACGTTTCCTGCTGTCTTGGAGACTCTAGAAAGCAAGAGCGTGCCTCTCGCTCTAAAGCAGAGTGTGATCCATGGATGAAAACTATGCTGTGTGTTTCCCTTCATAAATGTAGTCAAATCCCAGGCTCTATGTCTTCCTACAAGCAGGACTTCGTTTCAGTTAAGGGCAGTCACTTTTCAGCTCAAAGGAACTACATCTTTCACAGAGCTCACATGTTTCTCATCTAAACAGACAAGCATTGGATGTTAGAGGACCAGTGCTTTGTATCAGTTTCAGAAGCAGAGTTGGACTAGATATGGTCCTTATGTGTTGAAACACTGTTCTTTTGTTTTCAGCAAACTCACGTTTCTTGCTGTCTTAGAGACTCTAGGAAGCAAGAGTATGCTTCTTGTTCTAACGCAGTGTGTGATCAATGGATGAGAACCCTGCTGTGTGTTTTACTTCAGAAATGGAGTTAAATCCCAGGCTCTGAGTCTTCCTACAAGCAAGACTTCCATTCAGGTAAGGGCAGTCACTTTTCTGCTCAAACGAACTACATCGTTCACGAACCTCACACGTTTCTCATCTTAATTGACAAGGACTGGATGTTAGAGGACCAGTGCTTTGTATCAGTTTCAGAAGAAGAGTTGGACTAGATATGGTCCGTATGAGTAGGAAACACCGTTCTTTTGTTCTCAGCACCCTCATGTTTCCTGCTCTCTTAGAGACTCTAGAAAGCAAGAGCGTGCTTCTCGCTCTAAAGCAGAGTGTGATCCATGTATGAGAACTATGCTGTGTGGTGGCCTTCAGAAATGGAGTTAAATCCCAGGCTCTGAGTCTTCCTACAAGCAAGACTTCGTTTCAGGTAAGGGCAGTCACTTTTCTGCTCAAACGAACTACATCGTTCACTGAGCTCACACGTTTCTCATCTTAACTGACAAGCATTGGATGTTAGAGGAGCAGTGCATTGTATCAGTTTCAGAAGAAGATTTGGACTTGATATGGTCCATATGTGTAGGAAACACCCTTCTTTTGTTCTGGGCACACTCAGATTTCCTGCTGTCTTAGAGACTCTAGAAAGCAAGAGCGTGCTTCTTGCTCTAAAGCATAGTGTGATCCATGGATGAAAACTATGCTGTGTGTTTCCCTTCAAAAATGTAGTTAAATCCCAGGCTCTATGTCTTCCTACAAGCAAGAGTTCGTTTCAGGTAAGGGCAGTCACTTTTCAGCTCAAACGAACTACATCTTTCACGGAGCTCACATGTTTCTCATCTAAACAGACAAGCATTGGATGTTAGAGGACCAGTGCTTTGTATCAGTTTGAGAAGCAGAGTTGGACTAGATATGGTCCTTATGTGTTGAAACACTGTTCTTTTGTTTTCAGCAAACTCACGTTTCTTGCTGTCTTAGAGACTCTAGGAAGCAAGAGTATGCTTCTTGTTCTAACGCAGAGTGTGATCAATGGATGAGAACCCTGCTGTGTGTTTCACTTCAGAAATGGAGTTAAATCCCAGGCTCTGAGTCTTCCTACAAGCAAGACTTCGTTTCAGGTAAGGGCAGTCAGTTTTCTGCTCAAACGAACTACATTGTTCATGAAGCTCACTCGTTTCTCATATTAACTGACAAGCATAGGATGTTAGAGGGTCAGTGCTTTGTATCAGTTTCAGAAGCAGATTTGGACTACATATTGTCCATATGTGTAGGAAACACCAATCTTTTGTTCTGGGCACACTCACGTTTCCTGCTCCCTTAGAGACTCTAGAAAGCAAGAGCGTGCTTCTCGCTCTAAAACAGAGTGTGATCCATGGATGAGACTATGCTGTGTGTTTCACTTCAGAAATGGAGTTAAATCCCATGCTCTGTGTCTCCCTACAAGCAAGACTTCGTTTCAGGTAAGGGCAGTCACTTTTCTGCTCAAAGGAACAACATCGTTCACGAAGCTCACACGTTTCTCATCTTAACTGACAAGCATTGGATGGTAGAGGACCAGTGCTTTGTATGTGTTTCAGAAGCAGAGTTGGACTAGATATGGTCCCTATGTGTAGGAAACACCGTTCTTTTGTTCTCAGCACACTCACGTTTCCTGCTGTCTTTGAGAGTCTAGAAAGCAAGAGCGTGCTTCTTGTTCTAAAGCAGAGTGTGATCAATGGATGATTACACTGCTGTGTGTTTTACTTCAGAAATGGAGTTAAATCCCAGGCTCTGAGTCTTCCTACAAGCAAGACTTCCATTCAGGTAATGGCAGTCACTTTTCTGCTCAAACGAACTACATCGTTCACGAAGCTCACACGTTTCTCATATTAATT
Organism: Onychomys leucogaster; assembly: GCA_949786385.1. Classification (NCBI taxonomy): domain Eukaryota; kingdom Metazoa; phylum Chordata; class Mammalia; order Rodentia; family Cricetidae; genus Onychomys; species Onychomys leucogaster. The sequence continues at coordinate 1,504,369 of CATKUP010000098.1, forward strand.
GACAAGGATTGGATGTTAGAGGACCAGTGCTTTGTATCAGTTTCAGAAGAAGAGTTGGACTAGATATGGTCCGTATGAGTAGGAAACACCGTTCTTTTGTTCTCAGCACACTCACGTTTCCTGCTGTCTTAGAGACTCTAGAAAGCAAGAGCGTGCTTCTCGCTCTAAAGCAGAGTGTGATCCATGGATCAGAACTATGCTGTGTGTTTCCCTTCAGAAATGGGGTTAAATTCCAGGCTCTGTATCTTCCTACAATCAAGACTTCGTTTCAGGTAAGAGCAGTCAGTTTTCTGCTCAAACGAACTACATCGTTCACTGAGCTCACACGTTTCTCATCTTAACAGACAAGCATTGGATGTTAGAGGACCAGTGCTTTGTATCTGTTTCAGAAGCAGAGTTGGACTATATAATGTCTGTATGTGTAGGAAACACCGTTCTTTTGTTCTCAGCAAACTCACGTTTCCTGCTGTCTTAGAGACTCTAGAAAGCAAGAGCGTGCTTCTTGCTCTAAAGCAGAGTGTGATCCATGGATGAGAACTATGCTGTGTGTTTCACTTCAGAAATGGAGTTAAATCCCAGGCTTTGAGTCTTCCTACAAGCAAGACTTCGTTTCAGGTAAGGGCAGTCACTTTTCTGCACAAACGAACTACAAAGTTAATGAAGCTCACACGTTTCTCATCTTAACTGACAAGCATTGGATGTTAGAGGACCAGTGCTTTGTATCAGTTTCAGAAGAAGAGTTGGACTAGATATGCTCCGTATGAGTAGGAAACACCGTTCTTTTGTTCTCAGCACACTCACTTTCCTGCTGTCTTAGAGACTCTAGAAAGCAAGAGCGTGCTTCTCGCTCTAAATCAGAGTGTGATCCATGGATCAGAACTATGCTGTGTGTTTGCCTTCAGAAATGGAGTTAAATCCCAGGCTCTGAGTCTTCCTACAAGCAAGACTTCGTTTCAGGTAAGGGCAGTCACTTTTCTGCTCAAACGAACTACATCGTTCACTGAGCTCACACATTTCTCATTTTAACTGACAAGCATTGGAAGTTAGAGGACCAGTGCTTTGTATCAGTTTCAGAAGCAGAGTTCGACTGGATTGGGTCCTTATGTGTAGGAAACACCGTTCTTTTGTTCTCAGCAAACTCAAGTTTCCTGCTGTCTTAGAGACTCTAGAAAGCAAAAGCATTCTTCTTGTTCTAAAGCAGAGTGTGATCAATGGATGAGAACTCTGCTGTGTGTTTCCCTTCAAAAATGGAGTTAAATCCCAGGCTCTGAGTCTCCCTACAAGCAAGACTTCGTTTCAGGTAAGGGCAGTCAATTTTCAGCTCAAACGAACTACATCGTTCACTGAGCTCACACATTTCTCATCTTAACAGACAAGCATTGGATGTTAGAGGACCAGTGCTTTGTATCTGTTTCAGAAGAAGATTTGGACTAGATATGGTCCATATGTGTAGGAAACACCGTTCTTTTGTTCTGGGCACACTCAGATTTCCTGCTGTCTTAGATACTCTCGAAAGCAAGAGTGTGCTTCTCGCTCTAAAGCAGAGTGTGATCCATGGATGAAAACTATGCTGTGTGTTTCACTTCAGAAATGGAGTTAAATCCAAGGCTCTGAGTCTTCCTACAAGCAAGACTTCGTTTCAGGTAAGGGCAGTCAGTTTTCTGCTCAAGCGAACTACATTGTTCATGAAGCTCACACGTTTCTCATCTTAACTGACAAGCATTGGATGTTAGAGGGTCAGTGCTTTGTATCAGTTTCAGAAGCAGATTTGGACTACATATTGTCCATATGTGTAGGAAACACCGATCTTTTGTTCTGGGCACACTCAAGTTTCCTGCTGCCTTAGAGACTCTAGAAAGCAAGAGCGTGCTTCTCGCTCTAAAACAGAGTGTGATCCATGGATGAGACTATGCTGTGTGTTTCACTTCAGAAATGGAGTTAAATCCCAGGCTCTGAGTCTTCCTACAAGCAAGACTTCGTTTCAGGTAAGGGCAGTCAGTTTTCTGCTCAAAGAACTACATTGTTCATAAAGCTCACACGTTTCTCATATTAACTGACAAGCATTGGATGTTAGAGGGTCAGTGCTTTGTATCAGTTTCAGAAGCAGATTTGGACTACATATTGTCCATATGTGTAGGAAACACCGATCTTTTGTTCTGGGCACACTCACGTTTCCTGCTGCCTTAGAGACTCTAGAAAGCAAGAGCGTGCTTCTTGCTCTAAAACAGAGTGTGATCCATGGATGAGACTATGCTGTGTGTTTCACTTCAGAAATGGAGTTAAATCCCATGCTCTGTGTCTCCCTACAAGCAAGACTTCGTTTCAGGTAAGGGCAGTCACTTTTCTGCTCAAAGGAACAACATCGTTCACGAAGCTCACACGTTTCTCATCTTAACTGACAAGCATTGGATGTTAGAGGACCAGTGCTTTGTATCAGTTTCAGAAGAAGAGTTGGACTAGATATGGTCCGTATGAGTAGGAAACACCGTTCTTTTGTTCTCAGCACACTCACGTTTCCTGCTCTCTTAGAGACTCTAGAAAGCAAGAGCGTGCTTCTTGTTCTAAAGCAGAGTTTGATCAATGCATGATTACACTGCTGTGTGTTTTACTTCAGAAATGGAGATAAATCCCAGGCTCTGAGTCTTCCTACAAGCAAGACTTCAATTCAGGTATGGGCAGTCACTTTTCTGCTCAAACGAACTACATCGTTCACGATGCTCACACGTTTCTCATCTTAACTGACAACCATTGGATGTTAGAGTGTCAGTGCTTTGTATCAGTTTCAGAAGAAGATTTGTACTACATATAGTCCATATGTGTAGGAAACACCGTTCTTTTGTTCTGGGCACACTCACGTTTCCTGCTGTCTTAGAGACTCTAGAAAGCAAGAGTGTGCTTCTTGCTCTAAAGCAGAGTGTGATCCATGGATGATTACACTGCTGTGTGTTTTACTTCAGAAATGGAGTTAAATCCCAGGCTCTGAGTCTTCCTACAAGCAAGACTTCCATTCAGGTAAGGGCAGTCACTTTTCTGCTCAAACGAACTACATCGTTCACGAACCTCACACGTTTCTCATCTTAATTGACAAGGATTGGATGTTAGAGGACCAGTGCTTTGTATCAGTTTCAGAAGAAGAGTTGGACTAGATATGGTCCATATGAGTAGGAAACACCATTCTTTTGTTCTCAGCACACTCACGTTTCCTGCTCTCTTAGAGACTCTAGAAAGCAAGAGCGTGCTTCTCGCTCTAAAGCAGAGTGTGAACCATGGATGAGAACTATGCTGTGTGGTGGCCTTCAGAAATGGAGTTAAATCCCAGGCTCTGAGTCTTCCTACAAGCAAGACTTCATTTCAGGTAAGGGCAGTCACTTTTCTGCTCAAACGAACTACATCGTTCACTGAGCTCACACGTTTCTCATCTTAACTGACAAGCATTGGATGTTAGAGGACCAGTGCATTGTATCAGTTTCAGAAGAAGATTTGGACTAGATATGGTCCATATGTGTAGGAAACACCCTTCTTTTGTTCTGGGCACACTCAGATTTCCTGCTGTCTTAGAGACTCTAGAAAGCAAGAGCGTGCTTCTTGCTCTAAAGCATAGTGTGATCCATGCATGAAAACTATGCTGTGTGTTTCCCTTCATAAATGTAGTTAAATCCCAGGCTCTATGTCTTCCTACAAGCAAGAGTTCGTTTCAGGTAAGGGCAGTCACTTTTCAGCTCAAACGAACTACATCTTTCACGGAGCTCACATGTTTCTCATCTAAACAGACAAGCATTGGATGTTAGAGGACCAGTGCTTTGTATCAGTTTCAGAAGCAGAGTTGGACTAGATATGATCCTTATGTGTTGAAACACTGTTCTTTTGTTTTCAGCAAACTCACGTTTCTTGCTGTCTTAGAGACTCTAGGAAGCAAGAGTATGCTTCTTGTTCTAACGCAGAGTGTGATCAATGGATGAGAACCCTGCTGTGTGTTTCACTTCAGAAATGGAGTTAAATCCCAGGCTCTGAGTCTTCCTACAAGCAAGACTTCGTTTCAGGTAAGGGCAGTCAGTTTTCTGCTCAAACGAACTACATTGTTCATGAAGCTCACACGTTTCTCATATTAACTGACAAGCATTGGATGTTAGAGGGTCAGTGCTTTGTATCAGTTTCAGAAGCAGATTTGGACTACATATTGTCCATATGTGTAGGAAACACCGATCTTTTGTTCTGGGCACACTCACGTTTCCTGCTGCCTTAGAGACTCTAGAAAGCAAGAGCGTGCTTCTTGCTCTAAAACAGAGTGTGATCCATGGATGAGACTATGCTGTGTGTTTCACTTCAGAAATGGAGTTAAATCCCATGCTCTGTGTCTCCCTACAAGCAAGACTTCGTTTCAGGTAAGGGCAGTCACTTTTCTGCTCAAAGGAACAACATCGTTCACGAAGCTCACACGTTTCTCATCTTAACTGACAAGCATTGGATGTTAGAGGACCAGTGCTTTGTATCAGTTTCAGAAGAAGAGTTGGACTAGATATGGTCCGTATGAGTAGGAAACACCGTTCTTTTGTTCTCAGCACACTCACGTTTCCTGCTCTCTTAGAGACTCTAGAAAGCAAGAGCGTGCTTCTTGTTCTAAAGCAGAGTTTGATCAATGCATGATTACACTGCTGTGTGTTTTACTTCAGAAATGGAGATAAATCCCAGGCTCTGAGTCTTCCTACAAGCAAGACTTCAATTCAGGTATGGGCAGTCACTTTTCTGCTCAAACGAACTACATCGTTCACGATGCTCACACGTTTCTCATCTTAACTGACAACCATTGGATGTTAGAGTGTCAGTGCTTTGTATCAGTTTCAGAAGAAGATTTGTACTACATATAGTCCATATGTGTAGGAAACACCGTTCTTTTGTTCTGGGCACACTCACGTTTCCTGCTGTCTTAGAGACTCTAGAAAGCAAGAGTGTGCTTCTTGCTCTAAAGCAGAGTGTGATCCATGGATGAGAACTATGCTGTCTGTTTCACTTCAGAAATGGAGTTAAATCCCAGGCTTTGAGTCTTCCTACAAGCAAGACTTCGTTTCAGGTAAGGGCAGTCACTTTTCTGCTCAAAGGAACAACATCGTTCATGAAGCTCACACGTTTCTCATCTTAACTGACAAGCATTGGATGTTAGAGGACCAGTGCTTTGTATCTGTTTCAGAAGCAGAGTTTTACTAGATATGGTCCCTATGTGTAGGAAACACCGTTCTTTTGTTCTCAGCATACTCACGTTTCCTGCTATCTTTGAGAGTCTAGAAAGCAAGAGCGTGCTTCTTGTTCTAAAGCAGAGTGTGATCAATGGATGATTACACTGCTGTGTGTTTTACTTCAGAAATTGAGTTAAATCCCAGGCTCTGAGTCTTCCTACAAGCAAGACTTCCATTCAGGTAAGGGCAGTCACTTTTCTGCTCAAACGAACTACATCGTTCACGAAGCTCACACGTTTCTCATCTTAATTGACAAGGATTGGATGTTAGAGGACCAGTGCTTTGTATCAGTTTCAGAAGAAGAGTTGGACTAGATATGGTCCGTATGAGTAGGAAACACCGTTCTTTTGTTCTCAGCACACTCACTTTCCTGCTGTCTTAGAGACTCTAGAAAGCAAGAGCGTGCTTCTCGCTCTAAATCAGAGTGTGATCCATGGATCAGAACTATGCTGTGTGTTTGCCTTCAGAAATGGAGTTAAATCCCAGGCTCTGAGTCTTCCTACAAGCAAGACTTCGTTTCAGGTAAGGGCAGTCACTTTTCTGCTCAAACGAACTACATCGTTCACTGAGCTCACACATTTCTCATTTTAACTGACAAGCATTGGAAGTTAGAGGACCAGTGCTTTGTATCAGTTTCAGAAGCAGAGTTCGACTGGATTGGGTCCTTATGTGTAGGAAACACCGTTCTTTTGTTCTCAGCAAACTCAAGTTTCCTGCTGTCTTAGAGACTCTAGAAAGCAAAAGCATTCTTCTTATTCTAAAGCAGAGTGTGATCAATGGATGAGAACTATGCTGTGTGTTTCCCTTCAAAAATGGAGTTAAATCCCAGGCTCTGAGTCTCCCTACAAGCAAGACTTCGTTTCAGGTAAGGGCAGTCAATTTTCAGCTCAAACGAACTACATCGTTCACTGAGCTCACACGTTTCTCATCTTAACTGACAAGCATTAGATATTAGAGTACCAGTGATTTGTATCTGTTTCAGAAGAAGATTTGGACTAGATATGGTCCATATGTGTAGGAAACACCCTTCTTTTGTTCTGGGCACACTCAGATTTCTTGCTGTCTTAGATACTCTAGAAAGCAAGAGCGTGCTTCTCGCTCTAAAACAGAGTGTGATCCATGGATGAGACTATGCTGTGTGTTTCACTTCAGAAATGGAGTTAAATCCCATGCTCTGTGTCTCCCTACAAGCAAGACTTCGTTTCAGGTAAGGGCAGTCACTTTTCTGCTCAAAGGAACAACATCGTTCACGAAGCTCACACGTTTCTCATCTTAACTGACAAGCATTGGATGGTAGAGGACCAGTGCTTTGTATGTGTTTCAGAAGCAGAGTTGGACTAGATATGGTCCCTATGTGTAGGAAACACCGTTCTTTTGTTCTCAGCACACTCACGTTTCCTGCTGTCTTTGAGAGTCTAGAAAGCAAGAGCGTGCTTCTTGTTCTAAAGCAGAGTGTGATCAATGGATGATTACACTGCTGTGTGTTTTACTTCAGAAATGGAGTTAAATCCCAGGCTCTGAGTCTTCCTACAAGCAAGACTTCCATTCAGGTAATGGCAGTCACTTTTCTGCTCAAACGAACTACATCGTTCACGAAGCTCACACGTTTCTCATATTAATTGACAAGGATTGGATGTTAGAGGACCAGTGCTTTGTATCAGTTTCAGAAGAAGAGTTGGACTAGATATGGTCCGTATGAGTAGGAAACACCGTTCTTTTGTTCTCAGCACACTCACGTTTCCTGCTGTCTTAGAGACTCTAGAAAGCAAGAGCGTGCTTCTCGCTCTAAAGCAGAGTGTGATCCATGGATCAGAACTATGCTGTGTGTTTCCCTTCAGAAATGGGGTTAAATTCCAGGCTCTGTATCTTCCTACAATCAAGACTTCGTTTCAGGTAAGAGCAGTCAGTTTTCTGCTCAAACGAACTACATCGTTCACTGAGCTCACACGTTTCTCATCTTAACAGACAAGCATTGGATGTTAGAGGACCAGTGCTTTGTATCTGTTTCAGAAGCAGAGTTGGACTATATAATGTCTGTATGTGTAGGAAACACCGTTCTTTTGTTCTCAGCAAACTCACGTTTCCTGCTGTCTTAGAGACTCTAGAAAGCAAGAGCGTGCTTCTTGCTCTAAAGCAGAGTGTGATCCATGGATGAGAACTATGCTGTGTGTTTCACTTCAGAAATGGAGTTAAATCCCAGGCTTTGAGTCTTCCTACAAGCAAGACTTCGTTTCAGGTAAGGGCAGTCACTTTTCTGCACAAACGAACTACAAAGTTAATGAAGCTCACACGTTTCTCATCTTAACTGACAAGCATTGGATGTTAGAGGACCAGTGCTTTGTATCAGTTTCAGAAGAAGAGTTGGACTAGATATGCTCCGTATGAGTAGGAAACACCGTTCTTTTGTTCTCAGCACACTCACTTTCCTGCTGTCTTAGAGACTCTAGAAAGCAAGAGCGTGCTTCTCGCTCTAAATCAGAGTGTGATCCATGGATGAGAACTATGCTGTGTGTTTGCCTTCAGAAATGGAGTTAAATCCCAGGCTCTGAGTCTTCCTACAAGCAAGACTTCGTTTCAGGTAAGGGCAGTCACTTTTCTGCTCAAACGAACTACATCGTTCACTGAGCTCACACATTTCTCATTTTAACTGACAAGCATTGGAAGTTAGAGGACCAGTGCTTTGTATCAGTTTCAGAAGCAGAGTTCGACTGGATTGGGTCCTTATGTGTAGGAAACACCGTTCTTTTGTTCTCAGCAAACTCAAGTTTCCTGCTGTCTTAGAGACTCTAGAAAGCAAAAGCATTCTTCTTGTTCTAAAGCAGAGTGTGATCAATGGATGAGAACTCTGCTGTGTGTTTCCCTTCAAAAATGGAGTTAAATCCCAGGCTCTGAGTCTCCCTACAAGCAAGACTTCGTTTCAGGTAAGGGCAGTCAATTTTCAGCTCAAACGAACTACATCGTTCACTGAGCTCACACATTTCTCATCTTAACAGACAAGCATTGGATGTTAGAGGACCAGTGCTTTGTATCTGTTTCAGAAGAAGATTTGGACTAGATATGGTCCATATGTGTAGGAAACACCGTTCTTTTGTTCTGGGCACACTCAGATTTCCTGCTGTCTTAGATACTCTCGAAAGCAAGAGTGTGCTTCTCGCTCTAAAGCAGAGTGTGATCCATGGATGAAAACTATGCTGTGTGTTTCACTTCAGAAATGGAGTTAAATCCAAGGCTCTGAGTCTTCCTACAAGCAAGACTTCGTTTCAGGTAAGGGCAGTCAGTTTTCTGCTCAAGCGAACTACATTGTTCATGAAGCTCACACGTTTCTCATCTTAACTGACAAGCATTGGATGTTAGAGGGTCAGTGCTTTGTATCAGTTTCAGAAGCAGATTTGGACTACATATTGTCCATATGTGTAGGAAACACCGATCTTTTGTTCTGGGCACACTCAAGTTTCCTGCTGCCTTAGAGACTCTAGAAAGCAAGAGCGTGCTTCTCGCTCTAAAACAGAGTGTGATCCATGGATGAGACTATGCTGTGTGTTTCACTTCAGAAATGGAGTTAAATCCCAGGCTCTGAGTCTTCCTACAAGCAAGACTTCGTTTCAGGTAAGGGCAGTCAGTTTTCTGCTCAAAGAACTACATTGTTCATAAAGCTCACACGTTTCTCATATTAACTGACAAGCATTGGATGTTAGAGGGTCAGTGCTTTGTATCAGTTTCAGAAGCAGATTTGGACTACATATTGTCCATATGTGTAGGAAACACCGATCTTTTGTTCTGGGCACACTCACGTTTCCTGCTGCCTTAGAGACTCTAGAAAGCAAGAGCGTGCTTCTTGCTCTAAAACAGAGTGTGATCCATGGATGAGACTATGCTGTGTGTTTCACTTCAGAAATGGAGTTAAATCCCATGCTCTGTGTCTCCCTACAAGCAAGACTTCGTTTCAGGTAAGGGCAGTCACTTTTCTGCTCAAAGGAACAACATCGTTCACGAAGCTCACACGTTTCTCATCTTAACTGACAAGCATTGGATGTTAGAGGACCAGTGCTTTGTATCAGTTTCAGAAGAAGAGTTGGACTAGATATGGTCCGTATGAGTAGGAAACACCGTTCTTTTGTTCTCAGCACACTCACGTTTCCTGCTCTCTTAGAGACTCTAGAAAGCAAGAGCGTGCTTCTTGTTCTAAAGCAGAGTTTGATCAATGCATGATTACACTGCTGTGTGTTTTACTTCAGAAATGGAGATAAATCCCAGGCTCTGAGTCTTCCTACAAGCAAGACTTCAATTCAGGTATGGGCAGTCACTTTTCTGCTCAAACGAACTACATCGTTCACGATGCTCACACGTTTCTCATCTTAACTGACAACCATTGGATGTTAGAGTGTCAGTGCTTTGTATCAGTTTCAGAAGAAGATTTGTACTACATATAGTCCATATGTGTAGGAAACACCGTTCTTTTGTTCTGGGCACACTCACGTTTCCTGCTGTCTTAGAGACTCTAGAAAGCAAGAGTGTGCTTCTTGCTCTAAAGCAGAGTGTGATCCATGGATGATTACACTGCTGTGTGTTTTACTTCAGAAATGGAGTTAAATCCCAGGCTCTGAGTCTTCCTACAAGCAAGACTTCCATTCAGGTAAGGGCAGTCACTTTTCTGCTCAAACGAACTACATCGTTCACGAACCTCACACGTTTCTCATCTTAATTGACAAGGATTGGATGTTAGAGGACCAGTGCTTTGTATCAGTTTCAGAAGAAGAGTTGGACTAGATATGGTCCATATGAGTAGGAAACACCATTCTTTTGTTCTCAGCACACTCACGTTTCCTGCTCTCTTAGAGACTCTAGAAAGCAAGAGCGTGCTTCTCGCTCTAAAGCAGAGTGTGAACCATGGATGAGAACTATGCTGTGTGGTGGCCTTCAGAAATGGAGTTAAATCCCAGGCTCTGAGTCTTCCTACAAGCAAGACTTCATTTCAGGTAAGGGCAGTCACTTTTCTGCTCAAACGAACTACATCGTTCACTGAGCTCACACGTTTCTCATCTTAACTGACAAGCATTGGATGTTAGAGGACCAGTGCATTGTATCAGTTTCAGAAGAAGATTTGGACTAGATATGGTCCATATGTGTAGGAAACACCCTTCTTTTGTTCTGGGCACACTCAGATTTCCTGCTGTCTTAGAGACTCTAGAAAGCAAGAGCGTGCTTCTTGCTCTAAAGCATAGTGTGATCCATGCATGAAAACTATGCTGTGTGTTTCCCTTCATAAATGTAGTTAAATCCCAGGCTCTATGTCTTCCTACAAGCAAGAGTTCGTTTCAGGTAAGGGCAGTCACTTTTCAGCTCAAACGAACTACATCTTTCACGGAGCTCACATGTTTCTCATCTAAACAGACAAGCATTGGATGTTAGAGGACCAGTGCTTTGTATCAGTTTCAGAAGCAGAGTTGGACTAGATATGATCCTTATGTGTTGAAACACTGTTCTTTTGTTTTCAGCAAACTCACGTTTCTTGCTGTCTTAGAGACTCTAGGAAGCAAGAGTATGCTTCTTGTTCTAACGCAGAGTGTGATCAATGGATGAGAACCCTGCTGTGTGTTTCACTTCAGAAATGGAGTTAAATCCCAGGCTCTGAGTCTTCCTACAAGCAAGACTTCGTTTCAGGTAAGGGCAGTCAGTTTTCTGCTCAAACGAACTACATTGTTCATGAAGCTCACACGTTTCTCATATTAACTGACAAGCATTGGATGTTAGAGGGTCAGTGCTTTGTATCAGTTTCAGAAGCAGATTTGGACTACATATTGTCCATATGTGTAGGAAACACCGATCTTTTGTTCTGGGCACACTCACGTTTCCTGCTGCCTTAGAGACTCTAGAAAGCAAGAGCGTGCTTCTTGCTCTAAAACAGAGTGTGATCCATGGATGAGACTATGCTGTGTGTTTCACTTCAGAAATGGAGTTAAATCCCATGCTCTGTGTCTCCCTACAAGCAAGACTTCGTTTCAGGTAAGGGCAGTCACTTTTCTGCTCAAAGGAACAACATCGTTCACGAAGCTCACACGTTTCTCATCTTAACTGACAAGCATTGGATGTTAGAGGACCAGTGCTTTGTATCAGTTTCAGAAGAAGAGTTGGACTAGATATGGTCCGTATGAGTAGGAAACACCGTTCTTTTGTTCTCAGCACACTCACGTTTCCTGCTCTCTTAGAGACTCTAGAAAGCAAGAGCGTGCTTCTTGTTCTAAAGCAGAGTTTGATCAATGCATGATTACACTGCTGTGTGTTTTACTTCAGAAATGGAGATAAATCCCAGGCTCTGAGTCTTCCTACAAGCAAGACTTCAATTCAGGTATGGGCAGTCACTTTTCTGCTCAAACGAACTACATCGTTCACGATGCTCACACGTTTCTCATCTTAACTGACAACCATTGGATGTTAGAGTGTCAGTGCTTTGTATCAGTTTCAGAAGAAGATTTGTACTACATATAGTCCATATGTGTAGGAAACACCGTTCTTTTGTTCTGGGCACACTCACGTTTCCTGCTGTCTTAGAGACTCTAGAAAGCAAGAGTGTGCTTCTTGCTCTAAAGCAGAGTGTGATCCATGGATGAGAACTATGCTGTCTGTTTCACTTCAGAAATGGAGTTAAATCCCAGGCTTTGAGTCTTCCTACAAGCAAGACTTCGTTTCAGGTAAGGGCAGTCACTTTTCTGCTCAAAGGAACAACATCGTTCATGAAGCTCACACGTTTCTCATCTTAACTGACAAGCATTGGATGTTAGAGGACCAGTGCTTTGTATCTGTTTCAGAAGCAGAGTTTTACTAGATATGGTCCCTATGTGTAGGAAACACCGTTCTTTTGTTCTCAGCATACTCACGTTTCCTGCTATCTTTGAGAGTCTAGAAAGCAAGAGCGTGCTTCTTGTTCTAAAGCAGAGTGTGATCAATGGATGATTACACTGCTGTGTGTTTTACTTCAGAAATTGAGTTAAATCCCAGGCTCTGAGTCTTCCTACAAGCAAGACTTCCATTCAGGTAAGGGCAGTCACTTTTCTGCTCAAACGAACTACATCGTTCACGAAGCTCACACGTTTCTCATCTTAATTGACAAGGATTGGATGTTAGAGGACCAGTGCTTTGTATCAGTTTCAGAAGAAGAGTTGGACTAGATATGGTCCGTATGAGTAGGAAACACCGTTCTTTTGTTCTCAGCACACTCACTTTCCTGCTGTCTTAGAGACTCTAGAAAGCAAGAGCGTGCTTCTCGCTCTAAATCAGAGTGTGATCCATGGATCAGAACTATGCTGTGTGTTTGCCTTCAGAAATGGAGTTAAATCCCAGGCTCTGAGTCTTCCTACAAGCAAGACTTCGTTTCAGGTAAGGGCAGTCACTTTTCTGCTCAAACGAACTACATCGTTCACTGAGCTCACACATTTCTCATTTTAACTGACAAGCATTGGAAGTTAGAGGACCAGTGCTTTGTATCAGTTTCAGAAGCAGAGTTCGACTGGATTGGGTCCTTATGTGTAGGAAACACCGTTCTTTTGTTCTCAGCAAACTCAAGTTTCCTGCTGTCTTAGAGACTCTAGAAAGCAAAAGCATTCTTCTTATTCTAAAGCAGAGTGTGATCAATGGATGAGAACTATGCTGTGTGTTTCCCTTCAAAAATGGAGTTAAATCCCAGGCTCTGAGTCTCCCTACAAGCAAGACTTCGTTTCAGGTAAGGGCAGTCAATTTTCAGCTCAAACGAACTACATCGTTCACTGAGCTCACACGTTTCTCATCTTAACTGACAAGCATTAGATATTAGAGTACCAGTGATTTGTATCTGTTTCAGAAGAAGATTTGGACTAGATATGGTCCATATGTGTAGGAAACACCCTTCTTTTGTTCTGGGCACACTCAGATTTCTTGCTGTCTTAGATACTCTAGAAAGCAAGAGTGTGCTTCTCGCTCTAAAGCAGAGTGTGATCCATGGATGAAAACTATGCTGTGTGTTTCACTTCAGAAATGGAGTTAAATCCCATGCTCTCTGTCTCCCTACAAGCAAGACTTCGTTTCAGGTAAGGGCAGTCACTTTTCTGCTCAAAGGAACAACATCGTTCACGAAGCTCACACGTTTCTCATCTTAACTGACAAGCATTGGATGTTAGAGGACCAGTGCTTTGTATCTGTTTCAGAAGCAGAGTTGGACTAGATATGGTCCCTATGTGTAGGAAACACCGTTCTTTTGTTCTCAGCACACTCACGTTTCCTGCTGTCTTTGAGAGTCTAGAAAGCAAGAGCGTGCTTCTTGTTCTAAAGCAGTGTGTGATCAATGGATGATTACACTGCTGTGTGTTTTACTTCAGAAATGGAGTTAAATCCCAGGCTCTGAGTCTTCCTACAAGCAAGACTTCCATTCAGGTAAGGGCAGTCACTTTTCTGCTCAAACAAACTACATCGTTCACGAACCTCACACGTTTCTCATCTTAATTGACAAGGATTGGATGTTAGAGGACCAGTGCTTTGTATCAGTTTCAGAAGAAGATTTGGACTAGATATGGTCCATATGTGTAGGAAACACCCTTCTTTTGTTCTGGGCACACTCAGATTTCCTGCTGTCTTAGAGACTCTAGAAAGCAAGAGCGTGGTTCTTGCTCTAAAGCATAGTGTGATCCATGGATGAAAACTATGCTGTGTGTTTCCCTTCATAAATGTAGTTAAATCCCAGGCTCTATGTCTTCCTACAAGCAAGAGTTCGTTTCAGGTAAGGGCAGTCACTTTTCAGCTCAAACGAACTACATCTTTCACGGAGCTCACATGTTTCTCATCTAAACAGACAAGCATTGGATGTTAGAGGACCAGTGCTTTGTATCAGTTTCAGAAGCAGAGTTGGACTAGATATGATCCTTATGTGTTGAAACACTGTTCTTTTGTTTTCAGCAAACTCACGTTTCTTGCTGTCTTAGAGACTCTAGGAAGCAAGAGTATGCTTCTTGTTCTAACGCAGAGTGTGATCAATGGATGAGAACCCTGCTGTGTGTTTCACTTCAGAAATGGAGTTAAATCCCAGGCTCTGAGTCTTCCTACAAGCAAGACTTCGTTTCAGGTAAGGGCAGTCAGTTTTCTGCTCAAACGAACTACATTGTTCATGAAGCTCACACGTTTCTCATATTAACTGACAAGCATTGGATGTTAGAGGGTCAGTGCTTTGTATCAGTTTCAGAAGCAGATTTGGACTACATATTGTCCATATGTGTAGGAAACACCGATCTTTTGTTCTGGGCACACTCACGTTTCCTGCTGCCTTAGAGACTCTAGAAAGCAAGAGCGTGCTTCTTGCTCTAAAACAGAGTGTGATCCATGGATGAGACTATGCTGTGTGTTTCACTTCAGAAATGGAGTTAAATCCCATGCTCTGTGTCTCCCTACAAGCAAGACTTCGTTTCAGGTAAGGGCAGTCACTTTTCTGCTCAAAGGAACAACATCGTTCACGAAGCTCACACGTTTCTCATCTTAACTGACAAGCATTGGATGTTAGAGGACCAGTGCTTTGTATCAGTTTCAGAAGAAGAGTTGGACTAGATATGGTCCGTATGAGTAGGAAACACCGTTCTTTTGTTCTCAGCACACTCACGTTTCCTGCTGTCTTAGAGACTCTAGAAAGCAAGAGCGTGCTTCTTGTTCTAAAGCAGAGTTTGATCAATGCATGATTACACTGCTGTGTGTTTTACTTCAGAAATGGAGATAAATCCCAGGCTCTGAGTCTTCCTACAAGCAAGACTTCAATTCAGGTATGGGCAGTCACTTTTCTGCTCAAATGAACTACATCATTCACGATGCTCACACGTTTCTCATTTTAACTGACAACTATTGGATGTTAGAGTGTCAGTGCTTTGTATCAGTTTCAGAAGAAGATTTGTACTACATATAGTCCATATGTGTAGGAAACACCGTTCTTTTGTTCTGGGCACACTCACGTTTCCTGCTGTCTAAGAGACTCTAGAAAGCAAGAGTGTGCTTCTTGCTCTAAAGCAGAGTGTGATCCATGGATGAGAACTATGCTGTCTGTTTCACTTCAGAAATGGAGTTAAATCCCAGGCTTTGAGTCTTCCTACAAGCAAGACTTCGTTTCAGGTAAGGGCAGTCACTTTTCTGCACAAACGAACTACAAAGTTCATGAAGCTCACACGTTTCTCATCTTAACTGACAAGCATTGGATGTTAGAGGACCAGTGCTTTGTATCAGTTTCAGAAGAAGATTTGGACTAGATATGGTCCCTATGTGCAGGAAACACCGTTCTTTTGTTCTCAGCACACTCACGTTTCCTGCTGTCTTGGAGACTTTAGAAAGCAAGAGCGTGCTTCTCGCTCTAAAGCAGAGTGTGATCCATGGATGAAAACTATGCTGTGTGTTTCCCTTCTTAAATATAGTTAAATCCCAGGCTCTATGTCTTCCTACAAGCAAGACTTCGTTTCAGTTAAGGGCAGTCACTTTTCAGCTCAAACGAACTACATCTTTCACAGAGCTCACATGTTTCTCATCTAAACAGACAAGCATTGGATGTTAGAGGACCAGTGCTTTGTATCAGTTTCAGAAGCAGAGTTGGACTAGATATGGTCCGTATGTGTAGGAAACACTGTTCTTTTGTTTTCAGCAAACTCACGTTTCTTGGTATCTTATAGACTCTAGGAAGCAAGAGTATGCTTCTTGTTCTAAGACAGAGTTTGATCAATGGATGAGAACCCTGCTGTGTGTTTCACTTCAGAAATGGAGTTAAGTCCCAGGCTCTGAGTCTTCCTAAAAGCAAGACTTCGTTTAAGGTAAGGGCAGTCACTTTTCTGCTCAAAGTAACTACATCGTTCACAAAGCACACACGTTTCTCATCTTAATTGACAAGGATTGGATGTTAGAGGACCAGTGCTTTGTATCAGTTTCAGAAGAAGAGTTGGACTAGATATGGTCCGTATGAGTAGGAAACACCGTTCTTTTGTTCTCAGCACACTCACTTTCCTGCTGTCTTAGAGACTCTAGAAAGCAAGAGCGTGCTTCTCGCTCTAAAGCAGAGTGTGATCCATGGATGAAAACTATGCTGTGTGTTTCACTTCAGAAATGGAGTTAAATCCAAGGCTCTGAGTCTTCCTACAAGCAAGACTTCGTTTCAGGTAAGGGCAGTCAGTTTTCTGCTCAAGCGAACTACATTGTTCATGAAGCTCACACGTTTCTCATCTTAACTGACAAGCATTGGATGTTAGAGGGTCAGTGCTTTGTATCAGTTTCAGAAGCAGATTTGGACTACGTATTGTCCATATGTGTAGGAAACACCGATCTTTTGTTCTGGGCACACTCAAGTTTCCTGCTGCCTTAGAGACTCTAGAAAGCAAGAGCGTGCTTCTCGCTCTAAAACAGATTGTGATCCATGGATGAGACTATGCTGTGTGTTTCACTTCAGAAATGGAGTTAAATCCCATGCTCTGTGTCTCCCTACAAGCAAGACTTCGTTTCAGGTAAGGGCAGTCACTTTTCTGCTCAAAGGAACAACATCGTTCACGAAGCTCACACGTTTCTCATCTTAACTGACAAGCATTGGATGTTAGAGGACCAGTGCTTTGTATCTGTTTCAGAAGCAGAGTTGGACTAGATATGGTCCCTATGTGTAGGAAACACCGTTCTTTTGTTCTCAGCACACTCACGTTTCCTGCTGTCTTTGAGAGTCTAGAAAGCAGGAGCGTGCTTCTTGTTCTAAAGCAGTGTGTGATCAATGGATGATTACACTGCTGTGTGTTTTACTTCAGAAATGGAGTTAAATCCCAGGCTCTGAGTCTTCCTACAAGCAAGACTTCCATTCAGGTAAGGGCAGTCACTTTTCTGCTCAAACGAACTACATCGTTCACGAACCTCAGACGTTTCTCATCTTAATTGACAAGGATTGGAAGTTAGAGGACCAGTGCTTTGTATCAGTTTCAGAAGAAGAGTTGGACTAGATATGGTCCATATGAGTAGGAAACACCGTTCTTTTGTTCTCAGCACACTCACGTTTCCTGCTCTCTTAGAGACTCTAGAAAGCAAGAGCGTGCTTCTCGCTCTAAAGCAGAGTGTGATCCATGGATGAGAACTATGCTGTGTGGTGGCCTTCAGAAATGGAGTTAAATCCCAGGCTCTGAGTCTTCCTACAAGCAAGACTTCGTTTCAGGTAAGGGCAGTCACTTTTCTGCTCAAACGAACTACATCGTTCACTGAGCTCACACGTTTCTCATCTTAACTGACAAGCATTGGATGTTAGAGGACCAGTGCATTGTATCAGTTTCAGAAGAAGATTTGGACTAGATATGGTCCATATGTGTAGGAAACACCCTTCTTTTGTTCTGGGCACACTCAGATTTCCTGCTGTCTTAGAGACTCTAGAAAGCAAGAGCGTGCTTCTCGCTCTAAAGCAGAGTGTGATCCATGGATGAAAACTATGCTGTGTGTTTCCCTTCATAAA
Organism: Onychomys leucogaster; assembly: GCA_949786385.1. Classification (NCBI taxonomy): domain Eukaryota; kingdom Metazoa; phylum Chordata; class Mammalia; order Rodentia; family Cricetidae; genus Onychomys; species Onychomys leucogaster. The sequence continues at coordinate 1,522,063 of CATKUP010000098.1, forward strand.
TGTAGTTAAATCCCAGGCTCTATGTCTTCCTACAAGCAAGAGTTCGTTTCAGGTAAGGGCAGTCACTTTTCAGCTCAAACGAACTACATCTTTCACGGAGCTCACATGTTTCTCATCTAAACAGACATACATTGGATGATAGAGGACCAGTGCTTTGTATCAGTTTCAGAAGCAGAGTTGGACTAGATATGATCCTTATGTGTTGAAACACTGTTCTTTTGTTTTTAGCAAACTCACGTTTCTTGCTCTCTTAGAGACTCTAGGAAGCAAGAGTATGCTTCTTGTTCTAACGCAGAGTGTGATCAATGGATGAGAACCCTGCTGTGTGTTTCACTTCATAAATGGAGTTAAATCCCAGGCTCTGTGTCTCCCTACAAGCAAGACTTCGTTTCAGGTAAGGGCAGTCACTTTTCTGCTCAAAGGAACAACATCGTTCACGAAGCTCACACGTTTCTCATCTTAACTGACAAGCATTGGATGTTAGAGGACCAGTGCTTTGTATCTGTTTCAGAAGCAGAGTTGGACTAGATATGGTCCCTATGTGTAGGAAACACCGTTCTTTTGTTCTCAGCACACTCACGTTTCCTGCTGTCTTTGAGAGTCTAGAAAGCAAGAGCGTGCTTCTTGTTCTAAAGCAGAGTGTGATCAATGGATGATTACACTGCTGTGTGTTTTACTTCAGAAATGGAGTTAAATCCCAGGCTCTGAGTCTTCCTACAAGCAAGACTTCCATTCAGATAAGGGCAGTCACTTTTCTGCTCAAACGAACTACACCGTTCACGAACCTCACACGTTTCTCATCTTAATTGACAAGGATTGGATGTTAGAGGACCAGTGCTTTGTATCAGTTTCAGAAGAAGAGTTGGACTAGATATGGTCCGTATGAGTAGGAAACACCGTTCTTTTGTTCTCAGCACACTCACGTTTCCTGCTGTCTTAGATACTCTAGAAAGCAAGAGCGTGCTTCTTGTTCTAAAGCAGAGTTTGATCAATGCATGATTACACTGCTGTGTGTTTTACTTCAGAAATGGAGATAAATCCCAGGCTCTGAGTCTTCCTACAAGCAAGACTTCGTTTCAGGTAAGGGCAGTCACTTTTCTGCACAAACGAACTACAAAGTTCATGAAGCTCACACGTTTCTCATCTTAACTGACAAGCATTGGATGTTAGAGGACCAGTGCTTTGTATCAGTTTCAGAAGAAGAGTTGGACTAGATATGGTCCCTATGTGCAGGAAACACCGTTCTTTTGTTCTCAGCACACTCACGTTTCCTGCTGTCTTGGAGATTTAGAAAGCAAGAGCGTGCTTCTCGCTCTAAAGCAGAGTGTGATCCATGGATGAAAACTATGCTGTGTGTTTCCCTTCATAAATATAGTTAAATCCCAGGCTCTATGTCTTCCTACAAGCAAGACTTCGTTTCAGTTAAGGGCAGTCACTTTTCAGCTCAAACGAACTACATCTTTCACAGAGCTCACATGTTTCTCATCTAAACAGACAAGCATTGGATGTTAGAGGACCAGTGCTTTGTATCAGTTTCAGAAGCAGAGTTGGACTAGATATGGTCCGTATGTGTAGGAAACACTGTTCTTTTGTTTTCAGCAAACTCACGTTTCTTGGTGTCTTATAGACTCTAGGAAGCAAGAGTATGCTTCTTGTTCTAACACAGAGTTTGATCAATGGATGAGAACCCCGCTGTGTGTTTCACTTCAGAAATGGAGTTAAGTCCCAGGCTCTGAGTCTCCCTACAAGCAAGACTTCGTTTAAGGTAAGGGCAGTCACTTTTCTGCTCAAAGGAACTACATCGTTCACAAAGCACACACGTTTCTCATCTTAATTGACAAGGATTGGATGTTAGAGGACCAGTGCTTTGTATCAGTTTCAGAAGAAGAGTTGGACTAGATATGGTCCGTATGAGTAGGAAACACCGTTCTTTTGTTCTCAGCACACTCACTTTCCTGCTGTCTTATTGACTCTAGAAAGCAAGAGCGTGCTTCTCGCTCTAAATCAGAGTGTGATCCATGGATCAGAACTCTGCTGTGTGTTTGCCTTCAGAAATGGAGTTAAATCCCAGGCTCTGAGTCTTCCTACAAGCAAGACTTCGTTTCAGGTAAGGGCAGTCACTTTTCTGCTCAAACGAACTACATCGTTCACTGAGCTCACACATTTCTCATTTTAACTGACAAGCATTGGAAGTTAGAGGACCAGTGCTTTGTATCAGTTTCAGAAGCAGAGTTCGACTGGATTGGGTCCTTTGTGTAGGAAACACCGTTCTTTTGTTCTCAGCAAACTCACGTTTCCTGCTGTCTTAGAGACTCTAGAAAGCAAAAGCATTCTTCTTGTTCTAAAGCAGAGTGTGATCAATGGATGAGAAAACTGCTGTGTGTTTCACTTCAGAAATGGAGTTAAATTCCAGGCTCTGAGTCTTCCTACAAGCAAGACATCGTTTCAGGTAAGGGCAGTCATTTTTCTGCTCAAACGAACTACATCGTTCACTGAGCTCACACGTTTCTCATCTTAACTGACAATCATTGGATGTTAGAGGACCAGTGCTTTGTATCAATTTCAGAAGAAGAGTTGGACTATATAATGTCCATATGTGTAGGAAACACCGTTCTTTTCTTCTCAGCACACTCACGTTACCTGCTGTCTTAGGGACTCTAGAAAGCAAGAGCGTGCTTCTTGCTCTAAAGCAGAGTGTGATCAATGGATGAGAACTATGCTGTGTGTTTCCCTTCAAAAATGGAGTTAAATCCCAGGCTCTGAGTCTCCCTACAAGCAAGACTTCGTTTCAGGTAAGGGCAGTCAATTTTCAGCTCAAACGAACTACATCGTTCACTGAGCTCACACGTTTCTCATCTTAACTGACAAGCATTAGATATTAGAGTACCAGTGCTTTGTATCTGTTTCAGAAGAAGATTTGGACTAGATATGGTCCATATGTGTAGGAAACACCCTTCTTTTGTTCTGGGCACACTCAGATTTCCTGCTGTCTTAGATACTCTAGAAAGGAAGAGTGTGCTTCTCGCTCTAAAACAGAGTGTGATCCATGGATGAGACTATGCTGTGTGTTTCACTTCAGAAATGGAGTTGAATCCCATGCTCTGTGTCTCCCTACAAGCAAGACTTCGTTTCAGGTAAGGGCAGTCACTTTTCTGCTCAAAGGAACAACATCGTTCACGAAGCTCACACGTTTCTCATCTTAACTGACAAGCATTGGATGTTAGAGGACCAGTGCTTTGTATCTGTTTCAGAAGCAGAGTTGGACTAGATATGGTCCCTATGTGTAGGAAACACCGTTCTTTTGTTCTCAGCACACTCACGTTTCCTGCTGTCTTTGAGAGTCTAGAAAGCAAGAGCGTGCTTCTTGTTCTAAATCAGAGTGTGATCAATGGATGATTACACTGCTGTGTGTTTTACTTCAGAAATGGAGTTAAATCCCAGGCTCTGAGTCTTCCTACAAGCAAGACTTCCATTCAGGTAAGGGCAGTCACTTTTCTGCTCAAACGAACTACATCGTTCACGAACCTCAGACGTTTCTCATCTTAATTGACAAGGATTGGATGTTAGAGGACCAGTGCTTTGTATCAGTTTCAGAAGAAGAGTTGGACTAGATATGGTCCATATGAGTAGGAAACACCGTTCTTTTGTTCTCAGCACACTCACGTTTCCTGCTCTCTTAGAGACTCTAGAAAGCAAGAGCGTGCTTCTCGCTCTAAAGCAGAGTGTGATCCATGGATGAGAACTATGCTGTGTGGTGGCCTTCAGAAATGGAGTTAAATCCCAGGCTCTGAGTCTTCCTACAAGCAAGACTTCGTTTCAGGTAAGGGCAGTCACTTTTCTGCTCAAACGAACTACATCGTTCACTGAGCTCACACGTTTCTCATCTTAACTGACAAGCATTGGATGTTAGAGGACCAGTGCATTGTATCAGTTTCAGAAGAAGATTTGGACTAGATATGGTCCATATGTGTAGGAAACACCCTTCTTTTGTTCTGGGCACACTCAGATTTCCTGCTGTCTTAGAGACTCTAGAAAGCAAGAGCGTGCTTCTTGCTCTAAAGCATAGTGTGATCCATGGATGAAAACTATGCTGTGTGTTTCCCTTCATAAATGTAGTTAAATCCCAGGCTCTATGTCTTCCTACAAGCAAGAGTTCGTTTCAGGTAAGGGCAGTCACTTTTCAGCTCCAACGAACTACATCTTTCACGGAGCTCACATGTTTCTCATCTAAACAGACAAGCATTGGATGTTAGAGGACCAGTGCTTTGTATCAGTTTCAGAAGCAGAGTTGGACTAGATATGGTCCTTATGTGGTGAAACACTGTTCTTTTGTTTTTAGCAAACTCACGTTTCTTGCTGTCTTAGAGACTCTAGGAAGCAAGAGTATGCTTCTTGTTCTAACGCAGAGTGTGATCAATGGATGAGAACCCTGCTGTGTGTTTCACTTCAGAAATGGAGTTAAATCCCAGGCTCTGAGTCTTCCTACAAGCAAGACTTCGTTTCAGGTAAGGGCAGTCAGTTTTCTGCTCAAACGACCTACATTGTTCATGAAGCTTACACGTTTCTCATATTAACTGACAAGCATTGGATGTTAGAGGGTCAGTGCTTTGTATCAGTTTCAGAAGCAGATTTGGACTACATATTGTCCATATGTGTAGGAAACACCGATCTTTTGTTCTGGGCACACTCACGTTTCCTTCTGCGTTAGAGACTCTAGAAAGCAAGAGCGTGCTTCTTGCTCTAAAACAGAGTGTGATCCATGGATGAGACTATGCTGTGTGTTTCACTTCAGAAATGGAGTTGAATCCCATGCTCTGTGTCTCCCTACAAGCAAGACTTCGTTTCAGGTAAGGGCAGTCACTTTTCTGCTCAAAGGAACAACATCGTTCACGAAGCTCACACGTTTCTCATCTTAACTGACAAGCATTGGATGTTAGAGGACCAGTGCTTTGTATCTGTTTCAGAAGCAGAGTTGGACTAGATATGGTCCCTATGTGTAGGAAACACCGTTCTTTTGTTCTCAGCACACTCACGTTTCCTGCTGTGTTTGAGAGTCTAGAAAGCAAGAGCGTGCTTCTTGTTCTAAAGCAGAGTGAGATCAATGGATGATTACACTGCTGTGTGTTTTACTTCAGAAATGGAGTTAAATCCCAGGTTCTGAGTCTTCCTACAAGCAAGACTTCCATTCAGGTAAGGGCAGTCACTTTTCTGCTCAAACGAACTACATCGTTCACGAACCTCAGACGTTTCTCATCTTAATTGACAAGGATTGGATGTTAGAGGACCAGTGCTTTGTATCAGTTTCAGAAGAAGAGTTGGACTAGATATGGTCCATATGAGTAGGAAACACCGTTCTTTTGTTCTCAGCACACTCACGTTTCCTGCTCTCTTAGAGACTCTAGAAAGCAAGAGCGTGCTTCTCGCTCTAAAGCAGAGTGTGATCCATGGATGAGAACTATGCTGTGTGGTGGCCTTCAGAAATGGAGTTAAATCCCAGGCTCTGAGTCTTCCTACATGCAAGACTTCGTTTCAGGTAAGGGCAGTCACTTTTCTGCTCAAACGAACTACATCGTTCACTGAGCTCACACGTTTCTCATCTTAACTGACAAGCATTGGATGTTAGAGGACCAGTGCATTGTATCAGTTTCAGAAGAAGATTTGGACTAGATATGGTCCATATGTGTAGGAAACACCCTTCTTTTGTTCTGGGCACACTCAGATTTCCTGCTGTCTTAGAGACTCTAGAAAGCAAGAGCGTGCTTCTTGCTCTAAAGCATAGTGTGATCCATGGATGAAAACTATGCTGTGTGTTTCCCTTCATAAATGTAGTTAAATCCCAGGCTCTATGTCTTCCTACAAGCAAGAGTTCGTTTCAGGTAAGGGCAGTCAATTTTTAGCTCAAACGAACTACAGCTTTCACGGAGCTCACATGTTTCTCATCTAAACAGACAAGCATTGGATGTTAGAGGACCAGTGCTTTGTATCAGTTTCAGAAGCAGAGTTGGACTAGATATGGTCCTTATGTGGTGAAACACTGTTCTTTTGTTTTCAGCAAACTCACGTTTCTTGCTGTCTTAGAGACTCTAGGAAGCAAGAGTATGCTTCTTGTTCTAACGCAGAGTGTGATCAATGGATGAGAACCCTGCTGTGTGTTTTACTTCAGAAATGGAGTTAAATCCCAGGCTCTGAGTCTTCCTACAAGCAAGACTTCCATTCAGGTAAGGGCAGTCACTTTTCTGCTCAAACGAACTACATCGTTCACGAACCTCAGACGTTTCTCATCTTAATTGACAAGGATTGGATGTTAGAGGACCAGTGCTTTGTATCAGTTTCAGAAGAAGAGTTGGACTAGATATGGTCCATATGAGTAGGAAACACCGTTCTTTTGTTCTCAGCACACTCACGTTTCCTGCTCTCTTAGAGACTCTAGAAAGCAAGAGCGTGCTTCTCGCTCTAAAGCAGAGTGTGATCCATGGATGAAAACTATGCTGTGTGTTTCCCTTCAGAAATGGACTTAAATCCCAGGCTCTGTGTCTTACTACAAGCAAGACTTCGTTTCAGGTAAGGGCAGTCACTTTTCAGTTCAAAGGAACTACATCATTCACAAAGCTCACACGTTTCTCATCTTAACTGACAAGCATTGAATGTTAGAGGACCAGTGCATTCTATCAGTTTCAGAAGAAGATTTGGACTACATATAGTCCGTATGTGTAGGAAACACCATTCTTTTGTTCTGGGCACACTCACGTTTCCTGCTGTCTTAGAGTCTCTAGAAAGCAAGAGTGTGCTTCTTGCTCTAAAGCAGAGTGTGATCCATGGATGAGAACTATGCTGTGTGTTTCACTTCAGAAATGGAGTTAAATCCCAGGCTTTGAGTCTTCCTACAAGCAAGACTTCGTTTCAGGTAAGGGCAGTCACTTTTCTGCACAAACGAACTACAAAGTTCATGAAGCTCACATGTTTCTCATCTTAACTGACAAGCATTGGATGTTAGAGGACCAGTGCTTTGTATCAGTTTCAGAAGAAGAGTTGGACTAGATATGGTCCCTATGTGCAGGAAACACCGTTCTTTTGTTCTCAGCACACTCACGTTTCCTGCTGTCTTGAAGACTTTAGAAAGGAAGAGCGTGCTTCTCGCTCTAAAGCAGAGTGTGATCCATGGATGAAAACTATGCTGTGTGTTTCCCTTCATAAATATAGTTAAATCCCAGGCTCTATGTCTTCCTACAAGCAAGATTTCGTTTCAGTTAAGGGCAGTCACTTTTCAGCTCAAACGAACTACATCTTTCACAGAGCTCACATGTTTCTCATCTAAACAGACAAGCATTGGATGTTAGAGGACCAGTGCTTTGTATCAGTTTCAGAAGCAGAGTTGGACTAGATATGGTCCGTATGTGTAGGAAACACTGTTCTTTTGTTTTCAGCAAACTCACGTTTCTTGGTGTCTTATAGACTCTAGGAAGCAAGAGTATGCTTCTTGTTCTAACACAGAGTTTGATCAATGGATGAGAACCCTGCTGTGTGTTTCACTTCAGAAATGGAGTTAAATCCTAGGCTCTGCGTCTCCCTACAAGCAAGACTTCGTTTAAGGTAAGGACAGTCACTTTTCTGCTCAAAGGAACTACATCGTTCACAAAGCACACACGTTTCTCATCTTAACTGACAAGCATTGGATGTTAGAGGGTCAGTGCTTTGTATCAATTTCAGAAGCAGATTTGGACTACATATGGTCCATATGTATAGGAAACACCGTTCTTTTGTCCTGGGCACACTCAGATTTCCTGCTGTATTAGAGACTCTAGAAAGCTAGAGTGTGCTTCTTGCTCTAAAGCAGAGTGTGATCCATGGATGAGAACTATGTTGTGTGTTTCCCTTCAGAAATGGACTTAAATCCCAGGATCTGTGTCTTACTACAAGCAAGACTTCGTTTCAGGTAAGGGAAGTCACATTTCATTTCAAAGGAACTACATCATTCACAAAGCTCACACGTTTCTCATCTTAACTGACAAGCATTGGATGTTAGAGGACCAGTGCATTCTATCAGTTTCAGAAGAAGATTTGGACTACATATAGTCCGTATGTGTAGGAAACACCGTTCTTTTGTTCTGGGCACACTCAGATTTCCTGCTGTCTTAGAGACTCTAGAAAGCAAGAGTGTGCTTCTCGCTCTAAAGCAGAGTGTGATCCATGGATGGGAACTATGCTGTGTGTTTGGCTTCAGAAATGGAGTTAAATGCCAGGCTCTGAGTCTTCCTACAAGCAAGACATCGTTTCAGGTAAGGGCAGTCAGTTTTCTGCTCAAACGAACTACATCGTTCACGATGCTCACACGTTTCTCATCTTAACTGACAATCATTGGATGTTAGAGGACCAGTGCTTTGTATCAGTTTCAGAAGAAGAGTTGGACTAGGTATGGTCTGTATGTGCAGGAAACACCGTTCTTTTGTTCTCAGCACACTCACGTTTCCTGCTGTCTTGGAGACTCTAGAAAGCAAGAGCGTGCTTCTCGCTCTAAAGCAGAGTGTGATCCATGGATGAGAACTATGCTGTGTGTTTCCCTTCATAAATGTAGTCAAATCCCAGGCTCTATGTCTTCCTACAAGCAAGACTTCGTTTCAGTTAAGGGCATTCACTTTTCAGCTCAAACGAACTACATCTTTCACGGAGCTCACATGTTTCTCATCTAAACAGAAAACTATTGGATGTTAGAGGACCAGTGCTTTGTATCAGTTTCAGAAGCAGAGTTGGACTAGATATGGTCCATATGGGTAGGAAACACTGTTCTTTTGTTTTCAGCAAAGGCACGTTTCTTGCTGTCTTAGAGACTCTAGGAAGCAAGAGTATGCTTCTTGTTCTAACGCAGAGTGTGAACAATGGATGAGAACCCTGCTGTGTGTTTCACTCTAGAAATGGAGTTAAATCCCAGGCTCTGAGTCTTCCTACAAGCAAGACTTCGTTTCAGGTAAGGGCAGTCAGTTTTCTGCTCAAACGAAATACATTGTTCATGAAGCTCACACGTTTCTCATCTTAACTGACAAGCATTGGATGTTAGAGGGCCAGTGCTTTGTATCAGTTTCAGAAGCAGATTTGGACTACATATTGTCCATATGTGTAGGAAACACCGATCTTTTGTTCTGGGCACACTCACGTTTCCTGCTGCCTTAGAGACTCTAGTAGCAAGAGCGTGCTTCTCACTCTAAAACAGAGTGTGATCAATGGATGATTACACTGCTGTGTGTTTTACTTCAGAAATGGAGTTAAATCCCAGGCTCTGAGTCTTCCTACAAGCAAGACTTCCATTCAGGTAAGGGCAGTCATTTTTCTTCTCAAACTAACTACATTGTTCACGAAGCTCACACGTTTCTCATCTTAACTGACAAGCATTGGATGTTAGAGGGTCAGTGCTTTGTATCAGTTTCAGAAGCAGATTTGGACTACATATGGTCCATATGTATATGAAACACCGTTCTTTTGTCCTGGGCACACTCAGATTTCCTGCTGAATTAGAGACACAACAAATCTAGAGTGTGCTTCTTGCTCTAAAGCAGAGTGTGATCCATGGATGAGAACTATGTTGTGTGTTTAACTTCAGAAATGGACTTAAATCCCAGGCTCTGTGTCTTACTACAAGCAAGACTTCGTTTCAGGTAAGGGCAGTCACTTTTCAGTTCAAAGGAACTACATGATTCACAAAGCTCACACGTTTCTCATCTTAACTGACAAGCATTTGATGTTAGATGACCAGTGCATTCTATCAGTTTCAGAAGAAGATTTGGACTACATATAGTCCGTATGTGCAGGAAACACCGTTCTTTTCTTCTGGGCACACTCACGTTTCCTGCTGTCTTAGAGACTCTGGAAAGCAAGAGTGTGCTTCTTGCTCTAAAGCAGAGTGTGATCCATGGATGAGAACTATGCTGTGTGTTTCACTTCAGAAATGGAGTTAAATCCCAGGCTCTGAGTCTTCCTACAACAAGACTTCGTTTCAGGTAAGGGCAGTCACTTTTCTGCTCAAAGGAACTACAACGTTCACTGAGCTCTCACATTTCTCATTTTAACTGACAAGCATTGGAAGTTAGAGGACCAGTGCTTTGTATCAGTTTCAGAAGCAGAGTTCGACTGGATTGGGTCCTTATGTGTAGGAAACACCGTTCTTTTGTTCTCAGCAAACTCACGTTTCCTGCTGTCTTAGAGACTCTAGAAAGCAAAAGCATGCTTCTTGTTCTAAAGCAGAGTGTGATCAATGGATGAGAACACTGCTGTGTGTTTCACTTCAGAAATGGAGTTAAATGCCAGGCTCTGACTCTTCCTACAAGCAAGACATCGTTTCAGGTAAGGGCAGTCAGTTTTCTGCTCAAACGAACTACATCGTTCACTGAGCTCACACGTTTCTCATCTTAACTGACAAGCATTAGATATTAGAGTACCAGTGCTTTGTATCTGTTTCAGAAGAAGATTTGGACTAGATATGGTCCATATGTGTAGGAAACACCCTTCTTTTGTTCTGGGCACACTCAGATTTCCTGCTGTCTTAGATACTCTAGAAAGCAAGAGTGTGCTTCTCGCTCTAAAGCAGAGTGTGATCCATGGATGAAAACTATGCTGAGTGTTTCCCTTCAGAAATGGACTTAAATCCCAGGCTCTGTGTCTTACTACAAGCAAGACTTCGTTTCAGGTAAGGGCAGTCACTTTTCAGTTCAAAGGAACTACATCATTCCCAAAGCTCACACGTTTCTCATCTTAACTGACAAGCATTGAATGTTAGAGGACCAGTGCATTCTATCAGTTTCAGAAGAAGATTTGTACTACATATAGTCTGTATGTGTAGGAAACACCGTTCTTTTGTTCTGGGCACACTCACGTTTCCTGCTGTCTTAGAGACTCTAGAAAGCAAGAGTGTGCTTCTTGCTCTAAAGCAGAGTGTGATCCATGGATGAGAACTATGCTGTGTGTTTCACTTCAGAAATGGAGTTAAATCCCAGGCTTTGAGTCTTCGTACAAGCAAGACTTCGTTTCAGGTAAGGGCAGTCACTTTTCTGCACAAACGAACTACAAAGTTCATGAAGCTCACACGTTTCTCATCTTAACTGAAAAGCATTGGATGTTAGAGGACCAGTGCATTCTATCAGTTTCAGAAGAAGATTTGGACTACATATAGTCCGTATGTGTAGGAAACACCGTTCTTTTGTTCTGGGCACACTCAGATTTCCTGCTGTCTTAGAGACTCTAGAAAGCAAGAGTGTGCTTCTCGCTCTAAAGCAGAGTGTGATCCATGGATGGGAACTATGCTGTGTGTTTGGCTTCAGAAATGGAGTTAAATGCCAGGCTCTGAGTCTTCCTACAAGCAAGACATCGTTTCAGGTAAGGGCAGTCAGTTTTCTGCTCAAACGAACTACATCGTTCACGATGCTCACACGTTTCTCATCTTAACTGACAATCATTGGATGTTAGAGGACCAGTGCTTTGTATCAGTTTCAGAAGAAGAGTTGGACTAGGTATGGTCTGTATGTGCAGGAAACACCGTTCTTTTGTTCTCAGCACACTCACGTTTCCTGCTGTCTTGGAGACTCTAGAAAGCAAGAGCGTGCTTCTCGCTCTAAAGCAGAGTGTGATCCATGGATGAGAACTATGCTGTGTGTTTCCCTTCATAAATGTAGTCAAATCCCAGGCTCTATGTCTTCCTACAAGCAAGACTTCGTTTCAGTTAAGGGCATTCACTTTTCAGCTCAAACGAACTACATCTTTCACGGAGCTCACATGTTTCTCATCTAAACAGAAAACTATTGGATGTTAGAGGACCAGTGCTTTGTATCAGTTTCAGAAGCAGAGTTGGACTAGATATGGTCCATATGGGTAGGAAACACTGTTCTTTTGTTTTCAGCAAAGGCACGTTTCTTGCTGTCTTAGAGACTCTAGGAAGCAAGAGTATGCTTCTTGTTCTAACGCAGAGTGTGAACAATGGATGAGAACCCTGCTGTGTGTTTCACTCTAGAAATGGAGTTAAATCCCAGGCTCTGAGTCTTCCTACAAGCAAGACTTCGTTTCAGGTAAGGGCAGTCAGTTTTCTGCTCAAACGAAATACATTGTTCATGAAGCTCACACGTTTCTCATCTTAACTGACAAGCATTGGTTGTTAGAGGGCCAGTGCTTTGTATCAGTTTCAGAAGCAGATTTGGACTACATATTGTCCATATGTGTAGGAAACACCGATCTTTTGTTCTGGGCACACTCACGTTTCCTGCTGCCTTAGAGACTCTAGTAGCAAGAGCGTGCTTCTCACTCTAAAACAGAGTGTGATCAATGGATGATTACACTGCTGTGTGTTTTACTTCAGAAATGGAGTTAAATCCCAGGCTCTGAGTCTTCCTACAAGCAAGACTTCCATTCAGGTAAGGGCAGTCATTTTTCTTCTCAAACTAACTACATTGTTCACGAAGCTCACACGTTTCTCATCTTAACTGACAAGCATTGGATGTTAGAGGGTCAGTGCTTTGTATCAGTTTCAGAAGCAGATTTGGACTACATATGGTCCATATGTATATGAAACACCGTTCTTTTGTCCTGGGCACACTCAGATTTCCTGCTGAATTAGAGACACAACAAATCTAGAGTGTGCTTCTTGCTCTAAAGCAGAGTGTGATCCATGGATGAGAACTATGTTGTGTGTTTAACTTCAGAAATGGACTTAAATCCCAGGCTCTGTGTCTTACTACAAGCAAGACTTCGTTTCAGGTAAGGGCAGTCACTTTTCAGTTCAAAGGAACTACATGATTCACAAAGCTCACACGTTTCTCATCTTAACTGACAAGCATTTGATGTTAGATGACCAGTGCATTCTATCAGTTTCAGAAGAAGATTTGGACTACATATAGTCCGTATGTGCAGGAAACACCGTTCTTTTCTTCTGGGCACACTCACGTTTCCTGCTGTCTTAGAGACTCTGGAAAGCAAGAGTGTGCTTCTTGCTCTAAAGCAGAGTGTGATCCATGGATGAGAACTATGCTGTGTGTTTCACTTCAGAAATGGAGTTAAATCCCAGGCTCTGAGTCTTCCTACAACAAGACTTCGTTTCAGGTAAGGGCAGTCACTTTTCTGCTCAAAGGAACTACAACGTTCACTGAGCTCTCACATTTCTCATTTTAACTGACAAGCATTGGAAGTTAGAGGACCAGTGCTTTGTATCAGTTTCAGAAGCAGAGTTCGACTGGATTGGGTCCTTATGTGTAGGAAACACCGTTCTTTTGTTCTCAGCAAACTCACGTTTCCTGCTGTCTTAGAGACTCTAGAAAGCAAAAGCATGCTTCTTGTTCTAAAGCAGAGTGTGATCAATGGATGAGAACACTGCTGTGTGTTTCACTTCAGAAATGGAGTTAAATGCCAGGCTCTGACTCTTCCTACAAGCAAGACATCGTTTCAGGTAAGGGCAGTCAGTTTTCTGCTCAAACGAACTACATCGTTCACTGAGCTCACACGTTTCTCATCTTAACTGACAAGCATTAGATATTAGAGTACCAGTGCTTTGTATCTGTTTCAGAAGAAGATTTGGACTAGATATGGTCCATATGTGTAGGAAACACCCTTCTTTTGTTCTGGGCACACTCAGATTTCCTGCTGTCTTAGATACTCTAGAAAGCAAGAGTGTGCTTCTCGCTCTAAAGCAGAGTGTGATCCATGGATGAAAACTATGCTGTGTGTTTCCCTTCAGAAATGGACTTAAATCCCAGGCTCTGTGTCTTACTACAAGCAAGACTTCGTTTCAGGTAAGGGCAGTCACTTTTCAGTTCAAAGGAACTACATCATTCCCAAAGCTCACACGTTTCTCATCTTAACTGACAAGCATTGAATGTTAGAGGACCAGTGCATTCTATCAGTTTCAGAAGAAGATTTTTACTACATATAGTCTGTATGTGTAGGAAACACCGTTCTTTTGTTCTGGGCACACTCACGTTTCCTGCTGTCTTAGAGACTCTAGAAAGCAAGAGTGTGCTTCTTGCTCTAAAGCAGAGTGTGATCCATGGATGAGAACTATGCTGTGTGTTTCACTTCAGAAATGGAGTTAAATCCCAGGCTTTGAGTCTTCGTACAAGCAAGACTTCGTTTCAGGTAAGGGCAGTCACTTTTCTGCACAAACGAACTACAAAGTTCATGAAGCTCACACGTTTCTCATCTTAACTGAAAAGCATTGGATGTTAGAGGACCAGTGCTTTGTATCAGTTTCAGAAGAAGAGTTGGACTAGATATGGTCCCTATGTGCAGGAAACACCGTTCTTTTGTTCTCAGCACACTCACGTTTCCTGCTGTCTTGGAGACTTTAGAAAGCAAGAGCGTGCTTCTCGCACTAAAGCAGAGTGTGATCCATGGATGAAAACTATGCTGTGTGTTTCCCTTCATAAATGGACTTAAATCCCAGGCTCTGTGTCTTACTACAAGCAAGACTTCGTTTCAGGTAAGGGAAGTCACATTTAAGTTCAAAGGAACTACATCATTCACAAAGCTCACACGTTTCTCATCTTAACTGACAAGCATTGGATGTTAGAGGACCAGTGCTTTGTATCAGTTTCAGAATCAGAGTTGGACTAGATATGGTCCGTATGTGTAGGAAACACTGTTCTTTTGTTTTCAGCAAACTCACGTTTCTTGGTGTCTTATAGACTCTAGGAAGCAAGAGTATGCTTCTTGTTCTAACACAGAGTTTGATCAATGGATGAGAACCCTGCTGTGTGTTTCACTTCAGAAATGGAGTAAAATCCCAGGCTCTGAGTCTCCCTACAAGCAAGACTTCGTTTAAGGTAAGGACAGTCACTTTTCTGCTCAAAGGAACTACATCGTTCACAAAGCACACACGTTTCTCATCTTAACTGACAAGCATTGGATGTTAGAGGGTCAGTGCTTTGTATCAGTTTCAGAAGCAGATTTGGACTACATATGGTCCATATGTATAGGAAACACTCTTCTTTTGTCCTGGGCACACTCAGATTTCCTGCTGTATTAGAGACTCTAGAAAGCTAGAGTGTGCTTCTTGCTCTAAAGCAGAGTGTGATCCATGGATGAGAACTATGTTGTGTGTTTCCCTTCAGAAATGGACTTAAATCCCAGGCTCTGTGTCTTACTACAAGCAAGACTTCGTTTCAGGTAAGGGAAGTCACATTTCAGTTCAAAGGAACTACATCATTCACAAAGCTCACACGTTTCTCATCTTAACTGACAAGCATTGGATGTTAGAGGACCAGTGCATTCTATCAGTTTCAGAAGAAGATTTGGACTACATATAGTCCGTATGTGTAGGAAACACCGTTCTTTTGTTCTGGGCACACTCAGATTTCCTGCTGTCTTAGAGACTCTAGAAAGCAAGAGTTTGCTTCTGCTCTAAAGCAGAGTGTGATCCATGGATGAGAACTATGCTGTGTGTTTCAATTCAGAAATGGAGTTAAATCCCAGGCTCTGAGTCTTCCTACAAGCAAGACTTCGTTTCAGGTAAGGGCAGTCACTTTTCTGCTCAAACGAACTACATCGTTCATGAAGCTCACACGTTTCTCATCTTAACAGACAAGCATTGGATGTTAGAGGACCAGTGCTTTGTATCAGTTTCAGAAGAAGAGTTGGACTAGATATGGTCCGTATGTGTAGGTTACACCGTTCTTTTGTTCTCAGCACACTCACGTTTCCTGCTGTCTTAGAGACTCTAGAAAGCAAGAGCGTACTTCTCGCTCTAAAGCAGAGTGTGATCCATGGATGGGAACTATGCTGTGTGTTTGCCTTCATAAATGGAGTTAAATCCCAGGCTCTGAGTCTTCCTACAAGCAAGACTTCGTTTCAGGTAAGGGCAGTCACTTTTCTGCTCAAACGATCTACATCGTTCACTGAGCTCACACATTTCTCATTTTAACTGACAAGCATTGGAAGTTAGAGGACCAGTGCTTTGTATCAGTTTCAGAAGCAGAGTTCGACTGGATTGGGTCCTTATGTGTAGGAAACACCGTTCTTTTGTTCTCAGCAAACTCACGTTTCCTGCTGTCTTAGAGACTCTAGAAGGCAAAAGCATGCTTCTTGTTCTAAAGCAGAGTGTGATCAATGGATGAGAACACTGCTGTGTGTTTCACTTCAGAAATGGAGTTAAATGCCAAGCTCTGAGTCTTCCTACAAGCAAGACATCGTTTCAGGTAAGGGCAGTCAGTTTTCTGCTCAAACGAACTACATCGTTCACTGAGCTCACACGTTTCTCATCTTAACTGACAAGCATTAGATATTAGAGTACCAGTGCTTTGTATCTGTTTCAGAAGAAGATTTGGACTAGATATGGTCCATATGTGTAGGAAACACCCTTCTTTTGTTCTGGGCACACTCAGATTTCCTGCTGTCTTAGATACTCTAGAAAGCAAGAGTGTGCTTCTCGCTCTAAAGCAGAGTGTGATCCATGGATGAAAACTATGCTGTGTGTTTCCCTTCATAAATGTAGTTAAATCCCAGGCTCTATGTCTTCCTACAAGCAAGAGTTCGTTTCAGGTAAGGGCAGTCACTTTTCAGCTCAAACGAACTACATCTTTCACGGTGCTCACATATTTCTCATCTAAACAGACAAGCATTGGATGTTAGAGGACCAGTGCTTTGTATCAGTTTCAGAAGCAGAGTTGGACTAGATATGGTCCTTATGTGTTGAAACACTGTTCTTTTGTTTTCAGCAAAGTCACGTTTCTTTCTGTCTTAGAGACTCTAGGAAGCAAGAGTATGCTTCTTGTTCTAACGCAGAGTGTGATCAATGGATGAGAACCCAGCTGTGTGTTTCACTTCAGAAATGGAGTTAAATCCAAGGCTCTGAGTCTTCCTACAACCAAGACTTCGTTTCAGGTAAGGGCAGTCAGTTTTCTGCTCAAGCGAACTACATTGTTCATGAAGCTCACACGTTTCTCATCTTAACTGACAAGCATTGGATGTTAGAGGGTCAGTGCTTTGTATCAGTTTCAGAAGCAGATTTGGACTACATATTGTCCATATGTGTAGGAAACACCGATCTTTTGTTCTGGGCACACTCAAGTTTCCTGCTGCCTTAGAGACTCTAGAAAGCAAGAGCGTGCTTCTTGCTCTAAAACAGAGTGTGATCCATGGATGAGACTATGCTGTGTGTTTCACTTCAGAAATGGAGATAAATCCCATGCTCTGTGTCTCCCTACAAGCAAGACTTCGTTTCAGGTAAGGGCAGTCACTTTTCTGCTCAAAGGAACAACATCGTTCACGAAGCTCACACGTTTCTCATCTTAACTGACAAGCATTGGATGTTAGAGGACCAGTGCTTTGTATCTGTTTCAGAAGCAGAGTTGGACTAGATATGGTCCCTATGTGTAGGAAATACCGTTCTTTTGTTCTCAGCACACTCACGTTTCCTGCTGTCTTTGAGAGTCTAGAAAGCAAGAGCGTGCTTCTTGTTCTAAAGCAGAGTGTGATCAATGGATGATTACACTGCTGTGTGTTTTACTTCAGAAATGGAGTTAAATCCCAGGCTCTGAGTCTTCCTACAAGCAAGACTTCGTTTCAGGTAAGGGCAGTCACTTTTCTGCTCAAAGGAACTACATCGTTCACAAAGCTCACACGTTTCTCATCTTAACTGACAAGCATTGGATGTTAGAGTGTCAGTGCTTTGTATCAGTTTCAGAAGCAGATTTGGACTACATATGGTCCATATGTATAGGAAACACCGTTCTTTTGTCCTGGGCACACTCAGATTTCCTGCTGTCTTAGAGACTCTAGAAAGCAAGACCGTACTTCTCGCTCTAAAGCAGAGTGTGATCCATGGATGAGAACTATGTTGTGTGTTTCACTTCAGAAATGGAGTTAAATCCCAGGCTCTGAGTCTCCCTACAAGCAAGACTTCGTTTAAGGTAAGGGCAGTCACTTTTCTGCTCAAAGGAACTACATCGTTCACAAAGCTCACACGTTTCTCATCTTAACTGACAAGCATTGGATGATAGAGGGTCAGTGCTTTGTATCAGTTTCAGAAGCAGATTTGGACTACATATGGTCCATATGTATAGGAAACACTGTTCTTTTGTCCTGGGCACACTCAGATTTCCTGCTGTATTAGAGACTCTAGAAAGCTAGAGTGTGCTTCTTGCTCTAAAGCAGAGTGTGATCCATGGATGAGAACTATGTTGTGTGTTTCCCTTCAGAAATGGACTTAAATCCCAGGCTCTGTGTCTTACTACAAGCAAGACTTCGTTTCAGGTAAGGGAAGTCACATTTCAGTTCAAAGGAACTACATCATTCACAAAGCTCACACGTTTCTCATCTTAACTGACAATCATTGGATGTTAGAGGACCAGTGCTTTGTATCAATTTCAGAAGAAGAGTTGGACTATATAATGTCCATATGTGTAGGAAACACCGTTCTTTTGTTCTCAGCACACTCACGTTTCCTGCTTTCTTAGAGACTCTAGAAAGCAAGAGCGTACTTCTCGTTCTAAAGCAGAGTGTTATCCATGGATGAGAACTATGCTGTGTGGTGGCCTTCAGAAATGGAGTTAAATCCCAGGCTCTGAGTCTTCCTACAAGCAAGACTTCGTTTCAGGTAAGGGCAGTCACTTTTCTGCTCAAACGAACTACATCGTTCACTGAGCTCACACATTTCTCATTTTAACTGACAAGCATTGGAAGTTAGAGGACCAGTGCTTTGTATCTGTTTCAGAAGCAGAGTTCGACTGGATTGGGTCCTTATGTGTAGGAAACACCGTTCTTTTGTTCTCAGCAAACTCACGTTTCCTGCTGTCTTAGAGACTCTAGAAAGCAAAAGCATGCTTCTTGTTCTAAAGCAGAGTGTGATCAATGGATGAGAACACTGCTGTGTGTTTCACTTTATAAATGGAGTTAAATGCCAGGCTCTGAGTCTTCCTACAAGCAAGACATCGTTTCAGGTAAGGGCAGTCAGGTTTCTGCTCAAACGAACTACATCGTTCACGATGCTCACACGTTTCTCATCTTAACTGACAATCATTGGATGTTAGAGGACCAGTGCTTTGTATCAATTTCAGAAGAAGAGTTGGACTATATAATGTCCATATGAGTAGGAAACACCGTTCTTTTGTTCTCAGCACACTCACGTTACCTGCTGTCTTAGAGACTCTAGAAAGCAAGAGCGTGCTTCTTGCTCTAAAGCAGAGTGTGATCAATGGATGAGAACTATGTTGTGTGTTTCCCTTCAGAAATGGAGTTAAATCCCAGGCTCTGAGTCTCCCTACAAGCAAGACTTCTTTTCAGGTAAGGGCAGAAACTTTTCTGCTCAAACAAACTACATCATTCACTGAGCTCACACGTTTCTCATCTTAACTGACAAGCATTGGATGTTAGAGGACCAGTGCATTGTATCAGTTTCAGAAGAAGATTTGGACTAGATATGGTCCATATGTGTAGGAAACTCCCTTCTTTTTTTCTGGGCACACTCAGATTTCCTGCTGTCTTAGAGACTCTAGAAAGCAAGAGTGTGCTTCTCGCTCTAAAGCAGAGTGTGATCCATGGCTGAAAGCAATGCTGTTTGTTTCCCTTCATAAATGTAGTTAAATCCCAGGCTCTATGTCTTCCTACAAGCAAGAGTTCGTTTCAGGTAAGGGCAGTCACTTTTCAGCTCAAACGAACTACATCTTTCACGGAGCTCACATGTTTCTCATCTAAACAGACAAGCATTGGATGTTAGAGGACCAGTGCTTTGTATCAGTTTCAGAAGCAGAGTTGGACTAGATATGGTCCTTAAGTGTTGAAACACTGTTCTTTTGTTTTCAGCAAACTCACGTTTCTTGCTTTCTTAGAGACTCTAGGAAGCAAGAGTATGCTTCTTGTTCTAACGCAGAGTGTGATCAATGGATGAGAACCCTGCTGTGTGTTTCACTTCAGAAATGGAGTTAAATCCCAGGCTCTGAGTCTTCCTACAAGCAAGACTTCGTTTCAGGTAAGGGCAGTCAGTTTTCTGCTCAAACGAACTACATTGTTCATGAAGCTCACACGTTTCTCATCTTAACTGACAAGCATTGGATGTTAGAGGGTCAGTGCTTTGTATCAGTTTCAGAAGCAGATTTGGACTACATATTGTCCATATGTGTAGGAAACACCGATCATTTGTTCTGGGCACACTCATGTTTCCTGCTGCCTTAGAGACTCTAGAAAGCAAGAGCGTGCTTCTCGCTCTAAAACAGAGTGTGATCCATGGATGAGACTATGCTGTGTGTTTCACTTCAGAAATGGAGTTAAATACCATGCTCTGTGTCTCCCTACAAGCAAGACTTCGTTTCAGGTAAGGGCAATCACTTATCTGCTCAAACGAACTACATCGTTCACTGAGCTCACATGTTTCTCATTTTAACTGACAAGCATTGGAAGTTATAAAACCATTGCTTTGTATCAGTTTCCGAAGCAGATTTGGACTACATATGGTCCATATGTATAGGAAACACTGTTCTTTTGTCCTGGGCACACTCAGATTTCCTGCTGTATTAGAGACTCTAGAAAGCTAGAGTGTGCTTCTTGCTCTAAAGCAGAGTGTGATCCATGGATGAGAACTATGTTGTGTGTTTCCCTTCAGAAATGGACTTAAATCCCAGGCTCTGTGTCTTACTACAAGCAAGACTTCGTTTCAGGTAAGGGAAGTCACATTTCAGTTCAAAGGAACTACATCATTCACAAAGCTCACACGTTTCTCATCTTAACTGACAAGCATTGGATGTTAGAGGACCAGTGCATTCTATCAGTTTCAGAAGAAGATTTGGACTACATATAGTCCGTATGTGTAGGAAACACCGTTCTTTTGTTCTGGGCACACTCACGTTTCCTGCTGTCTTAGAGACTCTAGAAAGCAAGAGTGTGCTTCTTGCTCTAAAGCAGAGTGTGATCCATGGATGGGAACTATGCTGTGTGTTTGGCTTCAGAAATGGAGTTAAATGCCAGGCTCTGAGTCTTCCTACAAGCAAGACATCGTTTCAGGAAAGGGCAGTCAGTTTTCTGCTCAAACGAACTACATAGTTCACGATGCTCACACGTTTCTCACCTTAACTGACAATCATTGGATGTTAGAGGACCAGTGCTTTGTATCAATTTCAGAAGAAGAGTTGGACTATATAATGTCCATATGTGTAGGAAACACCGTTCTTTTGTTCTCAGCACACTCACGTTACCTGCTGTCTTAGAGACTCTAGAAAGCAAGAGCATGCTTCTTGCTCTAAAGCAGAGTGTGATCAATGGATGAGAACTATGCTGTGTGTTTCCCTTCAGAAATGGAGTTAAATCCCAGGCTCTGAGTCTCCCTACAAGCAAGACTTCGTTACAGGTAAGGGCAGTCACTTTTCAGCTCAAAAGAACTACATCTTTCACCGAGCTCACACGTTCTCATCTTAACAGACAAGCATTGGATGTTAGAGGACCAGTGCTTTGTATCAGTTTCAGAAGATGATATGGACTAGATATGGTCCATATGTGTAGGAAACACCGATCTTCTGTTCTGGGCACACTCAGATTTCCTGCTGTCTTAGAGACTCTAGAAAGCAAGAGTGTGCTTCTCGCTCTAAAGCAGAGTGTGATCCATGGATGAAAACTATGCTGTGTGTTTCCCTTCAGAAAAGTAGTTAAATCCCAGGCTCTATGTATTCCTACATGCAAGACTTCGTTTCAGGTAAGGGCAGTCACTTTTCTGCTCAAACAAACTACATCATTCACTGAGCTCACACGTTTCTCATCTTAACTGACAAGCATTGGATGTTAGAGGACCAGTGCATTGTATCAGTTTCAGAAGAAGATTTGGACTAGATATGGTCCATATGTGTAGGAAACACCCTTCTTTTGTTCTGGGCACACTCATATTTCCTGCAGTCTTAGAGACTCTAGAAAGCAAGAGTGTGCTTCTCGCTCTAAAGCAGAGTGTGATCCATGGATGAAAACTATGCTGTGTGTTTCCCTTCATAAATGTAGTTAAATCCCAGGCTCTATGTCTTCCTACAAGCAAGACTTCGTTTCAGGCAAGGGAAGTCACTTTTCAGCTCAAACGAACTACATCTTTCACAGAGCTCACATGTTTCTCATCTAAACAGACAAGCATTGGATGTTAGAGGACCAGTGCTTTGTATCAGTTTCAGAAGCAGAGTTGGACTAGATATGGTCCTTATGTGTTGAAACACTGTTCTTTTGTTTTCAGCAAAGTCACGTTTCTTGCTGTCTTAGAGACTCTAGGAAGCAAGAGTATGCTTCTTGTTCTAACGCAGAGTGTGATCAATGGATGAGAACCCTGCTGTGTGTTTCACTTCAGAAATGGAGTTAAATCCCAGGCTCTGAGTCTTCCTACAAGCAAGACTTCGTTTCAGGTAAGGGCAGTCACTTTTCTGCTCAAACGAACTACATCGTTCACTGAGCTCACACATTTCTCATTTTAACTGACAAGCATTGGAAGTTAGAGGACCAGTGCTTTGTATCAGTTTCAGAAGCAGAGTTCGACTGGATTGGGTCCTTATGTGTAGGAAACACCGTTCTTTTGTTCTCAGCAAACTCACGTTTCCTGCTGTCTTAGAGACTCTAGAAAGCAAAAGCATGCTTCTTGTTCTAAAGCAGAGTGTGATCAATGGATGAGAACACTGCTGTGTGTTTCACTTCATAAATGGAGTTAAATGCCAGGCTCTGAGTCTTCCTACAAGCAAGACATCGTTTCAGGTAAGGGCAGTCAGGTTTCTGCTCAAACGAACTACATCGTTCACGATGCTCACACGTTTCTCATCTTAACTGACAATCATTGGATGTTAGAGGACCAGTGCTTTGTATCAATTTCAGAAGAAGAGTTGGACTATATAATGTCCATATGAGTAGGAAACACCGTTCTTTTGTTCTCAGCACACTCACGTTACCTGCTGTCTTAGAGACTCTAGAAAGCAAGAGCGTGCTTCTTGCTCTAAAGTAGAGTGTGATCAATGGATGAGAACTATGTTGTGTGTTTCCCTTCAGAAATGGAGTTAAATCCCAGGCTCTGAGTCTCCCTACAAGCAAGACTTCTTTTCAGGTAAGGGCAGTCACTTTTCTGCTCAAACAAACTACATCATTCACTGAGCTCACACGTTTCTCATCTTAACTGACAAGCATTGGATGTTAGAGGACCAGTGCATTGTATCAGTTTCAGAAGAAGATTTGGACTAGATATGGTCCATATGTGTAGGAAACACCCTTCTTTTGTTCTGGGCACACTCAGATTTCCTGCTGTCTTAGAGACTCTAGAAAGCAAGAGTGTGCTTCTCGCTCTAAAGCAGAGTGTGATCCATGGCTGAAAGCAATGCTGTTTGTTTCCCTTCATAAATGTAGTTAAATCCCAGGCTCTATGTCTTCCTACAAGCAAGAGTTCATTTCAGGTAAGGGCAGTCACTTTTCAGCTCAAACGAACTACATCTTTCACGGAGCTCACATGTTTCTCATCTAAACAGACAAGCATTGGATGTTAGAGGACCAGTGCTTTGTATCAGTTTCAGAAGCAGAGTTGGACTAGATATGGTCCTTAAGTGTTGAAACACTGTTCTTTTGTTTTCAGCAAACTCACGTTTCTTGCTTTCTTAGAGACTCTAGGAAGCAAGAGTATGCTTCTTGTTCTAACGCAGAGTGTGATCAATGGATGAGAACCCTGCTGTGTGTTTCACTTCAGAAATGGAGTTAAATCCCAGGCTCTGAGTCTTCCTACAAGCAAGACTTCGTTTCAGGTAAGGGCAGTCAGTTTTCTGCTCAAACGAACTACATTGTTCATGAAGCTCACACGTTTCTCATCTTAACTGACAAGCATTGGATGTTAGAGGGTCAGTGCTTTGTATCAGTTTCAGAAGCAGATTTGGACTACATATTGTCCATATGTGTAGGAAACACCGATCATTTGTTCTGGGCACACTCATGTTTCCTGCTGCCTTAGAGACTCTAGAAAGCAAGAGCGTGCTTCTCGCTCTAAAACAGAGTGTGATCCATGGATGAGACTATGCTGTGTGTTTCACTTCAGAAATGGAGTTAAATACCATGCTCTGTGTCTCCCTACAAGCAAGACTTCGTTTCAGGTAAGGGCAATCACTTATCTGCTCAAACGAACTACATCGTTCACTGAGCTCACATGTTTCTCATTTTAACTGACAAGCATTGGAAGTTATAAAACCATTGCTTTGTATCAGTTTCCGAAGCAGATTTGGACTACATATGGTCCATATGTATAGGAAACACTGTTCTTTTGTCCTGGGCACACTCAGATTTCCTGCTGTATTAGAGACTCTAGAAAGCTAGAGTGTGCTTCTTGCTCTAAAGCAGAGTGTGATCCATGGATGAGAACTATGTTGTGTGTTTCCCTTCAGAAATGGACTTAAATCCCAGGCTCTGTGTCTTACTACAAGCAAGACTTCGTTTCAGGTAAGGGAAGTCACATTTCAGTTCAAAGGAACTACATCATTCACAAAGCTCACACGTTTCTCATCTTAACTGACAAGCATTGGATGTTAGAGGACCAGTGCATTCTATCAGTTTCAGAAGAAGATTTGGACTACATATAGTCCGTATGTGTAGGAAACACCGTTCTTTTGTTCTGGGCACACTCACGTTTCCTGCTGTCTTAGAGACTCTAGAAAGCAAGAGTGTGCTTCTTGCTCTAAAGCAGAGTGTGATCCATGGATGGGAACTATGCTGTGTGTTTGGCTTCAGAAATGGAGTTAAATGCCAGGCTCTGAGTCTTCCTACAAGCAAGACATCGTTTCAGGAAAGGGCAGTCAGTTTTCTGCTCAAACGAACTACATAGTTCACGATGCTCACACGTTTCTCACCTTAACTGACAATCATTGGATGTTAGAGGACCAGTGCTTTGTATCAATTTCAGAAGAAGAGTTGGACTATATAATGTCCATATGTGTAGGAAACACCGTTCTTTTGTTCTCAGCACACTCACGTTACCTGCTGTCTTAGAGACTCTAGAAAGCAAGAGCATGCTTCTTGCTCTAAAGCAGAGTGTGATCAATGGATGAGAACTATGCTGTGTGTTTCCCTTCAGAAATGGAGTTAAATCCCAGGCTCTGAGTCTCCCTACAAGCAAGACTTCGTTACAGGTAAGGGCAGTCACTTTTCAGCTCAAAAGAACTACATCTTTCACCGAGCTCACACGTTCTCATCTTAACAGACAAGCATTGGATGTTAGAGGACCAGTGCTTTGTATCAGTTTCAGAAGATGATATGGACTAGATATGGTCCATATGTGTAGGAAACACCGATCTTTTGTTCTGGGCACACTCAGATTTCCTGCTGTCTTAGAGACTCTAGAAAGCAAGAGTGTGCTTCTCGCTCTAAAGCAGAGTGTGATCCATGGATGAAAACTATGCTGTGTGTTTCCCTTCAGAAAAGTAGTTAAATCCCAGGCTCTATGTATTCCTACAAGCAAGACTTCGTTTCAGGTAAGGGCAGTCACTTTTCTGCTCAAACAAACTACATCATTCACTGAGCTCACACGTTTCTCATCTTAACTGACAAGCATTGGATGTTAGAGGACCAGTGCATTGTATCAGTTTCAGAAGAAGATTTGGACTAGATATGGTCCATATGTGTAGGAAACACCCTTCTTTTGTTCTGGGCACACTCATATTTCCTGCAGTCTTAGAGACTCTAGAAAGCAAGAGTGTGCTTCTCGCTCTAAAGCAGAGTGTGATCCATGGATGAAAACTATGCTGTGTGTTTCCCTTCATAAATGTAGTTAAATCCCAGGCTCTATGTCTTCCTACAAGCAAGACTTCGTTTCAGGCAAGGGAAGTCACTTTTCAGCTCAAACGAACTACATCTTTCACAGAGCTCACATGTTTCTCATCTAAACAGACAAGCATTGGATGTTAGAGGACCAGTGCTTTGTATCAGTTTCAGAAGCAGAGTTGGACTAGATATGGTCCTTATGTGTTGAAACACTGTTCTTTTGTTTTCAGCAAAGTCACGTTTCTTGCTGTCTTAGAGACTCTAGGAAGCAAGAGTATGCTTCTTGTTCTAACGCAGAGTGTGATCAATGGATGAGAACCCTGCTGTGTGTTTCACTTCAGAAATGGAGTTAAATCCCAGGCTCTGAGTCTTCCTACAAGCAAGACTTCGTTTCAGGTAAGGGCAGTCACTTTTCTGCTCAAACGAACTACATCGTTCACCAAGCTCACACGTTTCTCTTCTTAACTGACAGGCATTGGATGTTAGAGGACCAGTGCTTTCTACCAGTTTCAGAAGAAGAGTTGCAATAGATATGGTCCGTATGTGTAGGAAACACCGTTCTTTTGTTCTCAGCACACTCACGTTTCCTGCTTTCTTAGAGACTCTAGAAAGCAAGAGCGTACTTCTCGTTCTAAAGCAGAGTGTTATCCATGGATGAGAACTATGCTGTGTGGTGGCCTTCAGAAATGGAGTTAAATCCCAGGCTCTGAGTCTTCCTACAACCAAGACTTCGTTTCAGGTAAGGGCAGTCACTTTTTTGCTCAAACGAACTACATCGTTCACTGAGATCACACGTTTCTCATTTTAACTGACAAGCATTGGAAGTTAGAGGACCAGTGCTTTGTACCAGTTTCAGAAGCAGAGTTCGACTGGATTGGGTCCTTATGTGTAGGAAACACCGTTCTTTTGTTCTCAGCAAACTCACGTTTCCTGCTGTCTTAGAGACTCTAGAAAGCAAAAGCATGCTTCTTGTTCTAAAGCAGAGTGTGATCAATGGATGAGAACACTGCTGTGTGTTTCACTTCATAAATGGAGTTAAATGCCAGGCTCTGAGTCTTCCTACAAGCAAGACATCGTTTCAGGTAAGGGCAGTCAGTTTTCTGCTCAAACGAACTACATCGTTCACGATGCTCACACGTTTCTCATCTTAACTGACAATCATTGGATGTTAGAGGACCAGTGCTTTGTATCAATTTCAGAAGAAGAGTTGGACTATATAATGTCCATATGAGTAGGAAACACCGTTCTTTTGTTCTCAGCACACTCACGTTACCTGCTGTCTTATAGACTCTACGAAGCAAGAGTATGCTTCTTGTTCTAACACAGAGTTAGATCAATGGATAAGAACCCTGCTGTGTGTTTCACTTCAGAAATGGAGTTAAATCCCAGGCTCTGAGTCTCCCTCCAAGCAAGATTTCGTTTAAGGTAAGGGCAGTCACTTTTCTGCTCAAAGGAACTACATCGTTCACGAAGCTCACACGTTTCTCATCTTAACTGACAAGCATTGGATGTTAGAGGGTCAGTGCTTTGTATCAGTTTCAGAAGCAGATTTGGACTACATATGGTCCATATGTATAGGAAACACCGTTCTTTTGTCCTGGGCACACTCAGATTTCCTGCTGTATTAGAGACTCTAGAAAGCTAGAGTGTGCTTCTTGCTCTAAAGCAGAGTGTGATGCATGGATGAGAACTATGTTGTGTGTTTCCCTTCAGAAATGGACTTAAATCCCAGGCTCTGTGTCTTACTACAAGCAAGACTTCGTTTCAGGTAAGGGAAGACACATTTCAGTTCAAAGGAACTACATCATTCACAAAGCTTACACGTTTCTCATCTTAACTGACAAGCATTGGATGTTAGAGGACCAGTGCATTCTATCAGTTTCAGAAGAAGATTTGGACTACATATAGTCCGTACGTGTAGGAAACACCGTTCTTTTGTTCTGGGCACACTCACGTTTCCTGCTGTCTTAGAGACTCTAGAAAGCAAGAGTGTGCTTCTTGCTCTAAAGCAGAGTGTGATCCATGGATGAGAACTATGCTGTGTGTTTCAATTCAGAAATGGAGTTAAATCCCAGGCTCTGAGTCTTCCTACATGCAAGACTTCGTTTCAGGTAAGAAAGTCACTTTTCAGCTCAAAAGAACTACATCTTTCACCGAGTTCACACGTTCTCATCTTAACAGACAAGCATTGGATGTTAGAGGACCAGTGCTTTGTATCAGTTTCATAATATGATTTGGACTAGATATGGTCCATATGTGTAGGAAACACCGATCTTTTGTTCTGGGCACACTCAGATTTCCTGCTGTCTTAGAGACTCTAGAAAGCAAGAGTGTGCTTCTCGCTCTAAAGCAGAGTGTGATCCATGGATGAAAACTATGCTTTGTGTTTCCCTTCAGAAAAGTAGTTAAATCCCAGGCTCTATGTATTCCTACAAGCAAGACTTCGTTTCAGGTAAGGGCAGTCACTTTTCTGCTCAAACAAACTACATCATTCACTGAGCTCACACGTTTCTCATCTTAACTGACAAGCATTGGATGTTAGAGGACCAGTACATTGTATCAGTTTCAGAAGAAGATTTGGACTAGATATGGTCCATATGTGTAGGAAACACCCTTCTTTTGTTCTGGGCACACTCAGATTTCCTGCTGTCTTAGAGACTCTAGAAAGCAAGAGTGTGATTCTCGCTCTAAAGCAGAGTGTGATCCATGGATGAAAACTATGCTGTGTGTTTCCCTTCATAAATGTAATTAAATCCCAGGCTCTATGTCTTCCTACAAGCAAGAGTTCGTTTCAGGTAAGGGCAGTCACTTTTCAGCTCAAACGAACTACATCTTTCACGGAGCTCACATGTTTCTCATCTAAACAGACAAGCATTGGATGTTAGAGGACCAGTGCTTTGTATCAGTTTCAGAAGCAGAGTTGGACTAGATATGGTCCTTATGTGTTGAAACACTGTTCTTTTGTTTTCAGCAAACTCACGTTTCTTGCTGTCTTAGAGACTCTAGGAAGCCAGAGTATGCTTCTTGTTCTAACGCAGAGTGTGATCAATGGATGAGAACCCTGCTGTGAGTTTCACTTCAGAAATGGAGTTAAATCCCAGGCTCTGAGTCTTCCTACAAGCAAGACTTCGTTTCAGGTAAGGGCAGTCAGTTTTCTGCTCAAACGAACTACATTGTTCATGAAGCTCACACGTTTCTCATCTTAACTGACAAGCATTGGATGTTAGAGGGTCAATGCTTTGTATCAGTTTCAGAAGCAGATTTGGACTACATATTGTCCACATGTGTAGGAAACACCGATCATTTGTTCTGGGCACACTCACGTTTCCTGTTGCCTTAGAGACTCTAGAAAGCAAGAGCGTGCTTCTCGCTCTAAAACAGAGTGTGATCCATGGATGAGACTATGCTGTGTGTTTCACTTCAGAAATGGAGTTAAAGCCCATGCTCTGTGTCTCCCTACAAGCAAGACTTCATTTCAGGTAAGGGCAGTCACTTTTCTGCTCAAAGGAACAACATCGTTAACGAAGCTCACACGTTTCTCATCTTAACTGACAAGCATTGGATGTTAGAGGACCAGTGCTTTGTATCTGTTTCAGAAGCAGAGTTGGACTAGATATGGTCCCTATGTGTAGGAAACACCGTTCTTTTGTTCTCAGCACACTCACGTTTCCTGCTTTCTTAGAGACTCTAGAAAGCAAGAGCGTACTTCTCGTTCTAAAGCAGACTGTTATCCATGGATGAGAACTATGCTGTGTGGTGGCCTTCAGAAATGGAGTTAAATCCCAGGCTCTGAGTCTTCCTACAAGCAAGACTTCCATTCAGGTAAGGGCAGTCACTTTTCTGCACAAACGAAGTACAAAGTTCACGAAGCTCACACGTTTCTCATCTTAACTGACAAGCATTGGATGTTAGAGGACCAGTGCTTTGTATCAGTTTCAGAAGAAGAGTTGGACTAGGTATGGTCTGTTTGTGCAGGAAACACCGTTCTTTTGTTCTCAGCACACTCACGTTTCCTGCTGTCTTGGAGACTCTAGAAAGCAAGAGCGTGCTTCTCGCTCTAAAGCAGAGTGTGATCCATGAATGAAAACTATGCTGTGTGTTTCCCTTCATAAATGTAGTTAAATCCCAGGCTCTATGTCTTCCTACAAGCAAGACTTCGTTTCAGTAAAGGGCAGTCACTTTTCAGCTCAAACGAACTACATCTTTCACGGAGCTCACATGTTTCTCATCTAAACAGACAAGCATTGGATGTTAGAGGACCAGTGCTTTGTATCAGTTTCAGAAGCAGAGTTGGACTAGATATGGTCCGTATGGGTAGGAAACACTGTTCTTTTGTTTTCAGCAAAGTCACGCTTCTTGCTGTCTTAGAGACTCTAGGAAGCAAGAGTATGCTTCTTGTTCTAACGCAGAGTGTGATCAATGGATGAGAACCCTGCTGTGTGTTTCACTTCAGAAATGCAGTTAAATCCCAGGCTCTGAGTCTTCCTACAAGCAAGACTTCGTTTCAGGTAAGGGCAGTCAGTTTGATGCTCAAACGAACTACATTGTTCATGAAGCTCACACGTTTCTCATCTTAACTGACAAGCATTGGAAGTTAGAGGGTCAGTGCTTTGTATCAGTTTCAGAAGCAGATTTGGACTACATATTGTCCATATGTGTAGGAAACACCGATCTTTTGTTCTGGGCACACTCACGTTTCCTGCTGCCTTAGAGACTCTAGAAAGCAAGAGCGTGCTTCTCACTCTAAAACGGAGTGTGATCAATGGATGATTACACTGCTGTGTGTTTTACTTCAGAAATGGAGTTAAATCCCAGGCTCTGAGTCTTCCTACAAGCAAGACTTCCATTCAGGTAAGGGCAGTCACTTTTCTGCTCAAACGAACTACATCATTCACGAAGCTCACACGTTTCTAATCTTAATTGACAAGGATTGGATGTTAGAGGACCAGTGCTTTGTATCAGTTTCAGAAGAAGAGTTGGACTAGATATGGTCCGTATGAGTAGGAAACACCGTTCTTTTGTTCTCAGCACACTCACGTTTCCTGCTCTCTTAGAGACTCTAGAAAGCAAGAGCGTGCTTCTCGCTCTAAAGCAGAGTGTGATCCATGGATGAGAACTATGCTGTGTGGTGGCCTTCCGAAATGGAGTTAAATCCCAGGATCTGAGTCTTCCTACAAGCAAGACTTCGTTTCAGGTAAGGGCAGTCACTTTTCTGCTCAAACGAACTACATCGTTCACTGAGCTCACACGTTTCTCATCTTAACTGACAAGCATTGGATGTTAGAGGACCAGTGCATTGTATCAGTTTCAGAAGAAGATTTGGACTAGATATGGTCCATATGTGTAGGAAACACCCTTCTTTTGTTCTGGGCACACTCACATTTCCTGCTGTCTTAGAGACTCTAGAAAGCAAGAGTGTGCTTCTCGCTCTAAAGCAGAGTGTGATCCATGGATGAAAACTATGCTGTGTGTTTCCCTTCATAAATGTAGTTAAATCCCAGGCTCTATGTCTTCCTACAAGCAAGAGTTCGTTTCAGGTAAGGGCAGTCACTTTTCAGCTCAAACGAACTACATCTTTCACGGAGCTCACATGTTTCTCATCTAAACAGACAAGCATTGGATGTTAGAGGACCAGTGCTTTGTATCAGTTTCAGAAGCAGAGTTGGACTAGATATGGTCCTTATGTGTTGAAACACTGTTCTTTTCTTTTCAGCAAACTCACGTTTCTTGCTGTCTTAGAGACTCTAGGAAGCAAGAGTGTGCTTCTTGTTCTAAAGCAGAGTGTGATCAATGACGATTACACTGCTGTGTGTTTCACTTCAGAAATGGAGTTAAATCCCAGGCTCAGTGTCTTCCTACAAGCAAGACTTCTTTTCAGGTAAGGGCAGTCACTTTTCAGCTCAAACGAACTACATTGTTCACGAAGCTCACACCTTTCTCATCTTAACAGACAAGCATTGGATGTTAGAGGGTCAGTGCTTTGTATCAGTTTCCGAAGCAGATTTGGACTACATATTGTCCATATGTGTAGGAAACACCGATCTTTTGTTCTGGGCACACTCACGTTTCCTGCTGCCTTAGAGACTCTAGAAAGCAAGAGCGTGCTTCTCGCTCTAAAACAGAGTGTGATCCATGGATGAGACTATGCTGTGTGTTTCACTTCAGAAATGGAGTTAAATCCCATGCTCTGTGTCTCCCTACAAGCAAGACTTCGTTTCAGGTAAGGGCAGTCACTTTTCTGCTCAAAGGAACAACATCGTTCACGAAGCTCACACCTTTCTCATCTTAACTGACAAGCATTGGATGTTAGAGGACCAGAGCTTTGTATCTGTTTCAGAAGCAGAGTTGGACTAGATATGGTCCCTATGTGTAGGAAACACCGTTCTTTTGTTCTCAGCACACTCACGTTTCCTGCTGTCTTTGAGAGTCTAGAAAGCAAGAGCGTGCTTCTTGTTCTAAAGCAGAGTGTGATCAATGGATGATTACACTGCTGTGTGTTTTACTTCAGAAATGGAGTTAAATCCCAGGCTCTGAGTCTTCCTACAAGCAAGACTTCCATTCAGGTAAGGGCAGTCACTTTTCTGCTCAAACGAACTACATCATTCACGAAGCTCACACGTTTCTAATCTTAATTGACAAGGATTGGATGTTAGAGGACCAGTGCTTTGTATCAGTTTCAGAAGAAGAGTTGGACTAGATATGGTCCGTATGAGTAGGAAACACCGTTCTTTTGTTCTCAGCACACTAACGTTTCCTGCTCTCTTAGAGACTCTAGAAAGCAAGAGCGTGCTTCTCGCTCTAAAGCAGAGTGTGATCCATGGATGAGAACTATGCTGTGTGGTGGCCTTCAGAAATGGAGTTAAATCCCAGGCTCTGAGTCTTCCTACAAGCAAGACTTCGTTTCAGGTAAGGGCAGTCACTTTTCTGCTCAAACGAACTACATCGTTCACTGAGCTCACACGTTTCTCATCTTAACTGACAAGCATTGGATGTTAGAGGACCATTGCATTGTATCAGTTTCAGAAGAAGATTTGGACTAGATATGGTCCATATGTGTAGGAAACACCCTTCTTTTGTTCTGGGCACACTCAGATTTCCTGCTGTCTTAGAGACTCTAGAAAGCAAGAGTGTGCTTCTCGCTCTAAAGCAGAGTGTGATCCATGGATGAAAACTATGCTGTGTGTTTCCCTTCATAAATGGAGTTAAATCCCAGGCTCTATGTCTTCCTACAAGCAAGAGTTCGTTTCAGGTAAGGGCAGTCACTTTTCAGCTCAAACGAACTACATCTTTCACGGAGCTCACATGTTTCACATCTAAACAGACAAGCATTGGATGTTAGAGGACCAGTACTTTGTATCAGTTTCAGAAGCAGAGTTGGACTAGATATGGTCCTTATGTGTTGAAACACTGTTCTTTTGTTTTCAGCAAACTCACGTTTCTTGCAGTCTTAGAGACTCTAGGAAGCAAGAGTATGCTTCTTGTTCTAAAGCAGAGTGTGATCAATGACGATTACACTGCTGTGTGTTTCACTTCAGAAATGGAGTTAAATCCCAGGCTCAGTGTCTTCCTACAAGCAAGACTTCTTTTCAGGTAAGGGCAGTCACTTTTCAGCTCAAACGAACTAAATTGTTCACGAAGCTCACACGTTTCTCATCTTAACTGACAAGCATTGGATGTTAGAGGGTCAGTGCTTTGTATCAGTTTCAGAAGCAGATTTGGACTACATATTGTACATATGTGTAGGAAACACCGATCTTTTGTTCTGGGCACACTCACGTTTCCTGCTGCCTTAGAGACTCTAGAATGCAAGAGCATGCTTCTCGCTCTAAAACAGAGTGTGATCCATGGATGAGACTATGCTGTGTGTTTCACTTCAGAAATGGAGTTAAATCCCATGCTCTGTGTCTCCCTACAAGCAAGACTTCGTTTCAGGTAAGGGCAGTCACTTTTCTGCTCAAAGGAACAACATCGTTCACGAAGCTCACACATTTCTCATCTTAACTGACAAGCATTGGATGTTAGAGGACCAGAGCTTTGTATCTGTTTCAGAAGCAGAGTTGGACTAGATATGGTCCCTATGTGTAGGAAACACCGTTCTTTTGTTCTCAGCACACTCACGTTTCCTGCTGTCTTTGAGAGTCTAGAAAGCAAGAGCGTGCTTCTTGTTCTAAAGCAGAGTGTGATCAATGGATGATTACACTGCTGTGTGTTTTACTTCAGAAATGGAGTTAAATCCCAGGCTCTGAGTCTTCCTACAAGCAAGACTTCCATTCAGGTAAGGGCAGTCACTTTTCTGCTCAAACGAACTACATCGTTCACGAAGCTCACACGTTTCTAATCTTAATTGACAAGGATTGGATGTTAGAGGACCAGTGCTTTGTATCAGTTTCAGAAGAAGAGTTGGACTAGATATGGTCCGTATGAGTAGGAAACACCGTTCTTTTGTTCTCAGCACACTCATGTTTCCTGCTCTCTTAGAGACTCTAGAAAGCAAGAGCGTGCTTCTCGCTCTAAAGCAGAGTGTGATCCATGGATGAGAACTATGCTGTGTGGTGGCCTTCAGAAATGGAGTTAAATCCCAGGCTCTGAGTCTTCCTACAAGAAGACTTCGTTTCAGGTAAGGGCAGTCACTTTTCTGCTCAAACGAACTACATCGTTCACTGAGCTCACACGTTTCTCATCTTAACTGACAAGCATTGGATGTTAGAGGACCAGTGCATTTTATCAGTTTCAGAAGAAGATTTGGACTAGATATGGTCCATATGTGTAGGAAACACCCTTCTTTTGTTCTGGGCACACTCAGATTTCCTGCTGTCTTAGAGACTGTAGAAAGCAAGAGTGTGCTTCTCGCACTAAAGCAGAGTGTGATCCATGGATGAAAACTATGCAGTGTGTTTCCCTTCATAAATGGAGTTAAATCCCAGGCTCTATGTCTTCCTACAAGCAAGAGTTCGTTTCAGGTAAGGGCAGTCACTTTTCAGCTCAAACGAACTACATCTTTCACGGAGCTCACATGTTTCTCATCTAAACAGACAAGCATTGGATGTTAGAGGACCAGTGCTTTGTATCAGTTTCAGAAGCAGAGTTGGACTAGATATGGTCCTTATGTGTTGAAACACTGTTCTTTTGTTTTCAGCAAAGTCACGTTTCTTGCTGTCTTAGAGACTCTAGGAAGCAAGAGTATGCTTCTTGTTCTAAAGCAGAGTGTGATCAATGACGATACACTGCTGTGTGTTTCACTTCAGAAATGGAGTTAAATCCCATGCTCTGTGTCTCCCTACAAGCAAGACTTCGTTTCAGGTAAGGGCAGTCACTTTTCTGCTCAAAGGAACAACATCGTTCACAAAGCTCACACGTTTGTCATCTTAACTGACAAGCATTGGATGTTAGAGGACCAGTGCTTTGTATCAGTTTCAGAAGCAGATTTGGACTACATATGGTCCCTTTGTGTAGGAAACACCCTTCTTTTGTTCTGGGCACACTCAGATTTCCTGCTGTCTTAGAGACTCTAGAAAGCAAGAGTGTGCTTCTTGCTCTAAAGCAGAGTGTGATCCATGGATGAAAACTATGCTGTGTGTTTCCCTTCATAAATGTAGTTAAATCCCAGGCTCTATGTCTTCCTACAAGCAAGACTTCGTTTCACTTAAGGGCAGTCACTTTTCAGCTCTAACGAACTACATCTTTCACAGAGCTCACATGTTTCTCATCTAAACAGACAAGCATTGGATGTTAGAGGACCAGTGATTTGTATCAGTTTCAGAAGCAGAGTTGGACTAGATATGGTCCGTATATGTAGGAAACACTGTTCTTTTGTTTTCAGCAAACTCACGTTTCTTGCTGTCTTAGAGACTCTAGGAAGCAAGAGTATGCTTCTTGTTCTAACGTAGATTTTGATCAATGGATGAGAACCCTGCTGTGTGTTTCACTTCAGAAATGGAGTTAAATCCCAGGCTCTGAGTCTTCCTACAAGCAAGACTTCGTTTCAGGTAAGGGCAGTCACTTTTCTGCTCAAACGAACTACATCGTTCACGAAGCTCACACGTTTCTCATCTTAACTGACAAGCATTGGATGTTCGAGGTTCAGTGCTTTGTATCAGTTTCAGAAGCAGAGTTCGACTAGATATGGTCCTTATGTTTAGGAAACACCGTTCTTTTGTTCTCAGCAAACTCACATTTCCTGCTGTCTTAGAGACTCTAGAAAGAAGAGCATGCTTCTTGTTTAAACGCAGAGTGTGATAAATGGATGAGAACACTGCTGTGTGTTTCACTTCAGAAATGGATTTAAATCCCAGGCTCTGAGTCTTCCTACAAGCAAGACTTCGTTTCAGGTAAGGGCAGTCAGTTTTCTGCTCAAACGAACTACATTGTTCACGAAGCTCACACGTTTCTCATCTTAACTGACAAGCATTGGATGTTAGAGGGTCAGTGCTTTGTATCAGTTTCAGAAGCAGATTTGGACTACATATTGTCCATATGTGTAGCAAACACCGATCTTTTGTTCTGGGCACACCCACGTTTCCTGCTGCCTTAGAGACTCTAGAAAGCAAGAGCGTGCTTCTCGCTCTAAAACAGAGTTTGATCCATGGATGAGACTATGCTGTGTGTTTCACTTCAGAAATGGAGTTAAATCCCATGCTCTGTGTCTCCCTACAAGCAAGATTTCGTTTCAGGTAAGGGCAGTCACTTTTCTGCTCAAAGGAACATCGTTCACGAAGCTCACACGTTTCTCATCTTAACTGACAAGCATTGGATGTTAGAGGACCAGTGCTTTGTAACTGTTTCAGAAGCAGATTTGGACTAGATATGGACCTATGTGTAGGAAACACCGTTCTTTTGTTCTGGGCACACTCACATTTCCTGCTGTCTTTGAGAGTCTAGAAAGCAAGAGCGTGCTTCTTGTCCTAAAGCAGAGTGTGATCCATGGATGAGACTATGCTGTGTGTTTCACTTCAGAAATGGAGTTAAATCCCATGCTCTGTGTCTCCCTACAAGCAAGACTTCCTTTCAGGTAAGGGCAGTCACTTTTCTGCTCAAAGGAACAACATCGTTCACGAAGCTCACACGTTTCTCATCTTAACTGACAAGCATTGGATGTTAGAGGACCAGTGCATTCTATCAGTTTCAGAAGAAGAATTGGACTACATATAGTCCGTATGTGTAGGAAACACCGTTCTTTTGTTCTGGGCACACTCACGTTTTCTGCTGTGTTAGAGACTCTAGAAAGCAAGAGTGTGCTTCTTGCTCTAAAGCAGAGTGTGATCCATGGATGAGAACTATGCTGTGTGTTTCACTTCAGAAACGGAGTTAAATCCCAGGCTCTGAGTCTTCCTACAAGCAAGACTTCGTTTCAGGTAAGGTCAGGCACTTTTCTGCTCAAACGAACTACATCGTTCATTAAGCTCACACGTTTCTCATCTTAACTGACAAGCATTGGATGTTAGAGGACCAGTGCTTTGTAACTGTTTCCGAAGCAGATTTGGACTAGATATGGTCCCTATGTGTAGGAAACACCGTTCTTTTGTTCTGGGCACACTCACATTTCCTGCTGTCTTTGAGAGTCTAGAAAGCAAGAGCGTGCTTCTTGTCCTAAAGCAGAGTGTGATCAATGGATGATTACACTGCTGTGTGTTTTACTTCAGAAATGGAGTTAAATCCCAGGCTCTGAGTCTTACTACAAGCAAGACTTAGTTTCAGGTAAGGGCAGTCAGTTTTCTCCTCAAACGAACTACATCGTTCACGTTGCTCACACGTTTCTCATCTTAACTGACAAGCATTGGATGTTAGAGGACCAGTGCTTTGTATCAATTTCAGAAGAAGAATTGGACTATATAATGTCCATATGTGTAGGAAACACCGTTCTTTTGTTCTCAGCACACTCACGTTTCCTACTGTCTTAGAGACTCTAGAAAGCAAGAGCGTGCTTCTCGCTCTAAAGCAGAGTGTGATACATGGATGAGAACTGTGCTGTGTGTTTCCCTTCAGAAATGGAGTTAAATCGCAAGCTCTGTATCCTCCTACAAGCAAGACTTCGTTTCAGGTAAGAGCAGTCACTTTTCTGCTCAAACGAACTACATCATTCACTGAGCTCACACGTTTCTCATCTTAACAGTCAAGCCTTGGATGTTAGAGGACCAGTGCTTTGTAGCAGTTTCAGAAGCAGAGTTGGACTACATAATGACTGTATGTGTAGGAAACACCGTTCTTTTGTTCTCAGCAAACTCTCGTTTCGTGCTGTCTTAGAGACTCTAGAAAGCAAGAGCGTGCTTCTTGTTCTAAAGCAGAGTGTGATCAATGGATGAAAACTATGCTGTGTGTTTCCCTTCATAAATGTAGTTAAATCCCAGGTTCTATGTCTTCCTACAAGCAAGACTTCGTTTCACTTAAGGGCAGTTACTTTTCAGATCAAACGAACTACATCTTTCACAGAGCTCACATGTTTGTCATCTAAACAGACAAGCATTGGATGTTAGAGGACCAGTGCTTTGTATCAGTTTCAGAAACAGAGTTGGACTAGATATTATCCGTGTGTGTAGGAAACACTGTTCTTTTGTTTTCAGCAAACTCACATTTCTTGCTTTCTTAGAGACTCTAGGAAGCAAGAGTATGCTTCTTGTTCTAACGTAGAGTTTGATCAATGGATGAGAACCCTGCTGTGTGTTTCACTTCAGAAATGGAGTTAAATCCCAGGCTCTGAGTCTTCCTACAAGCAAGACTTCGTTTCAGGTAAGGGCAGTCAGTTTTCTGCTCAAACGAACTGCATTGTTCACGAAGCTCACACGTTTCTCATCTTAACTGACAAGCATTGGATGTTAGAGGGTCAGTGCTTTGTATCAGTTTCAGAAGCAGATTTGCACTACATATTGTCCATATGTGTAGGAAACACCGATCTTTTGTTCTGGGCACACTCACGTTTCCTGCTGCCTTAGAGACTCTAGAAAGCAAGAGCATGCTTCTCGCTCTAAAACAGAGTGTGATCCATGGATGAGACTATGCTGTGTGTTTCACTTCAGAAATGGAGTTAAATCCCATGCTCTGTGTCTCCCTACAAGCAAGACTTCGTTTCAGGTAAGGGCGGTCACTTTTCTGCTCAAAGGAACAACATCGTTCACGAAGCTCACACGTTTCTCATCTTAACTGACAAGCATTGGATGTTAGAGGACCAGTGATTTGTATCAGTTTCAGAAGCAGAGTTGGACTACATATTGTCCATATGTGTAGGAAACACCGATCTTTTGTTCTGGGCACACTCACGTTTCCTGCTGCCTTAGAGACTCTAGAAAGCAAGAGCATGCTTCTTGTTCTAAAGCAGAGTGTGATCAATGGATGGTTACACTGCTGTGTGTTTTACTTCAGAAATGGAGTTAAATCGCAGGCTCTGATTCTTCCTACAAGCAAGAATTCCATTCAGGTAAGGGCAGTCACTTTTCTGCTCAAACTAACTACATCGTTCACGAAGCTCACACGTTTCTTATCTCAACTGACAAGCATTGGATGTTAGAGGGTCAGTGCTTTGTATCAGTTTCAGAAGCAGATTTGGACTACATATGGTCCATATGTATAGGAAAAACCGTTCTTTTGTCCTGGGCACACTCAGATTTCCTGCTGTATTAGAGACTCTAGAAAGCTAGAGTGTGCTTCTTGCTCTAAAGCAGAGTGTGATCCATGGATGAGAACTATGTTGTGTGTTTCCCTTCAGAAATGGACTTAAATCCCAGGCTCTGTGTCTTACTACAAGCAAGACTTCGTTTCAGGTAAGGGCAGTCAGTTTTCTGCTCAAACGAACTGCATTGTTCACGAAGCTCACACGTTTCTCATCTTAACTGACAAGCATTGGATGTTAGAGGGTCAGTGCTTTGTATCAGTTTCAGAAGCAGATTTGCACTACATATTGTCCATATGTGTAGGAAACACCGATCTTTTGTTCTGGGCACACTCACGTTTCCTGCTGCCTTAGAGACTCTAGAAAGCAAGAGCGTGCTTCTCGCTCTAAAACAGAGTGTGATCCATGGATGAGACTATGCTGTGTGTTTCACTTCAGAAATGGAGTTAAATCCCATGCTCTGTGTCTCCCTACAAGCAAGACTTCGTTTCAGGTAAGGGCGGTCACTTTTCTGCTCAAAGGAACAACATCGTTCACGAAGCTCACACGTTTCTCATCTTAACTGACAAGCATTGGATGTTAGAGGACCAGTGATTTGTATCAGTTTCAGAAGCAGAGTTGGACTACATATTGTCCATATGTGTAGGAAACACCGATCTTTTGTTCTGGGCACACTCACTTTTCCTGCTGCCTTAGAGACTCTAGAAAGCAAGAGCATGCTTCTTGTTCTAAAGCAGAGTGTGATCAATGGATGGTTACACTGCTGTGTGTTTTACTTCAGAAATGGAGTTAAATCGCAGGCTCTGATTCTTCCTACAAGCAAGAATTCCATTCAGGTAAGGGCAGTCACTTTTCTGCTCAAACTAACTACATCGTTCACGAAGCTCACACGTTTCTTATCTCAACTGACAAGCATTGGATGTTAGAGGGTCAGTGCTTTGTATCAGTTTCAGAAGCAGATTTGGACTACATATGGTCCATATGCATAGGAAAAACCGTTCTTTTGTCCTGGGCACACTCAGATTTCCTGCTGTATTAGAGACTCTAGAAAGCTAGAGTGTGCTTCTTGCTCTAAAGCAGAGTGTGATCCATGGATGAGAACTATGTTGTGTGTTTCCCTTCAGAAATGGACTTAAATCCCAGGCTCTGTGTCTTACTACAAGCAAGACTTCGTTTCAGGTAAGGGCAGTCATTTTTCAGTTCAAAGGAACTACATCATTCACAAAGCTCACACGTTTCTCATCTTAACTGACAAGCATTGGATGTTAGAGGACCAGTGCATTCTATCAGTTTCAGAAGCAGATTTGGACTACATATAGTCCGTATGTGTAAGAAACACCATTCTTTTGTTCTGGGCACACTCACGTTTCCTGCTGTCTTAGAGACTCTAGAATGCAAGAGTGTGCTTCTTGCTCTAAAGCAGAGTGTGATCCATGGATGAGAACTATGCTGTGTGTTTCACTTCAGAAATGGAGTTAAATCCCAGGCTCTGAGTCTTCCTACAAGCAAGACTTCGTTTCAGGTAAGGGCAGTCAGTTTTCTGCTCAAACGAACTGCATTGTTCACGAAGCTCACACGTTTCTCATCTTAACTGACAAGCATTGGATGTTAGAGGGTCAGTGCTTTGTATCAGTTTCAGAAGCAGATTTGCACTACATATTGTCCATATGTGTAGGAAACACCGATCTTTTGTTCTGGGCACACTCACGTTTCCTGCTGCCTTAGAGACTCTAGAAAGCAAGAGCGTGCTTCTCGCTCTAAAACAGAGTGTGATCCATGGATGAGGCTATGCTGTGTGTTTCACTTCAGAAATGGAGTTAAATCCCATGCTCTGTGTCTCCCTAAAAGCAAGACTTCGTTTCAGGTAAGGGCGGTCACTTTTCTGCTCCAAGGAACAACATCGTTCACAAAGCACACACGTTTCTCATCTTAACTGACAACCATTGGATGTTAGAGAACCAGTGATTTGTATCAGTTTCAGAAGCAGAGTTGGACTACATATTGTCCATATGTGTAGGAAACACCGATCGTTTGTTCTGGGCACACTCACGTTTCCTGCTGCCTTAGAGAATCTAGAAAGCAAGAGCATGCTTCTTGTTCTAAAGCAGAGTGTGATCAATGGATGGTTACACTGCTGTGTGTTTTACTTCAGAAATGGAGTTAAATCGCAGGCTCTGATTCTTCCTACAAGCAAGAATTCCATTCAGGTAAGGGCAGTCACTTTTCTGCTCAAACTAACTACATCGTTCACGAAGCTCACACGTTTCTTATCTCAACTGACAAGCATTGGATGTTAGAGGGTCAGTGCTTTGTATCAGTTTCAGAAGCAGATTTGGACTACATATGGTCCATATGTATAGGAAAAACCGTTCTTTTGTCCTGGGCACACTCAGATTTCCTGCTGTATTAGAGACTCTAGAAAGCTAGAGTGTGCTTCTTGCTCTAAAGCAGAGTGTGATCCATGGATGAGAACTATGTTGTGTGTTTCCCTTCAGAAATGGACTTAAATCCCAGGCTCTGTGTCTTACTACAAGCAAGACTTCGTTTCAGGTAAGGGCAGTCATTTTTCAGTTCAAAGGAACTACATCATTCACAAAGCTCACACGTTTCTCATCTTAACTGACAAGCATTGGATGTTAGAGGACCAGTGCATTCTATCAGTTTCAGAAGCAGATTTGGACTACATATAGTCCGTATGTGTAAGAAACACCATTCTTTTGTTCTGGGCACACTCACGTTTCCTGCTGTCTTAGAGACTCTAGAAAGCAAGAGTGTGCTTCTTGCACTAAAGCAGAGTGTGATCCATGGATGAGAACTATGCTGTGTGTTTCACTTCAGAAATGGAGTTAAATCCCAGGCTCTGAGTCTTCCTACAAGCAAGACTTCGTTTCAGGTAAGGGCAGTCAGTTTTCTGCTCAAACGAACTGCATTGTTCACGAAGCTCACACGTTTCTCATCTTAACTGACAAGCATTGGATGTTAGAGGGTCAGTGCTTTGTATCAGTTTCAGAAGCAGATTTGCACTACATATTGTCCATATGTGTAGGAAACACCGATCTTTTGTTCTGGGCACACTCACGTTTCCTGCTGCCTTAGAGACTCTAGAAAGCAAGAGCGTGCTTCTCGCTCTAAAACAGAGTGTGATCCATGGATGAGACTATGCTGTGTGTTTCACTTCAGAAATGGAGTTCAATCCCATGCTCTGTGTCTCCCTACAAGCAAGACTTCGTTTCAGGTAAGGGCGGTCACTTTTCTGCTCAAAGGAACAACATCGTTCACGAAGCTCACACGTTTCTCATCTTAACTGACAACCATTGGATGTTAGAGGACCAGTGATTTGTATCAGTTTCAGAAGCAGAGTTGGACTACATATTGTCCATATGTGTAGGAAACACCGATCTTTTGTTCTGGGCACACTCACGTTTCCTGCTGCCTTAGAGACTCTAGAAAGCAAGAGCGTGCTTCTCGCTCTAAAACAGAGTGTGATCCATGGATGAGGCTATGCTGTGTGTTTCACTTCAGAAATGGAGTTAAATCCCATGCTCTGTGTCTCCCTAAAAGCAAGACTTCGTTTCAGGTAAGGGCGGTCACTTTTCTGCTCCAAGGAACAACATCGTTCACAAAGCACACACGTTTCTCATCTTAACTGACAACCATTGGATGTTAGAGAACCAGTGATTTGTATCAGTTTCAGAAGCAGAGTTGGACTACATATTGTCCATATGTGTAGGAAACACCGATCGTTTGTTCTGGGCACACTCACGTTTCCTGCTGCCTTAGAGACTCTAGAAAGCAAGAGCATGCTTCTTGTTCTAAAGCAGAGTGTGATCAATGGATGGTTACACTGCTGTGTGTTTTACTTCAGAAATGGAGTTAAATCGCAGGCTCTGATTCTTCCTACAAGCAAGAATTCCATTCAGGTAAGGGCAGTCACTTTTCTGCTCAAACTAACTACATCGTTCACGAAGCTCACACGTTTCTTATCTCAACTGACAAGCATTGGATGTTAGAGGGTCAGTGCTTTGTATCAGTTTCAGAAGCAGATTTGGACTACATATGGTCCATATGTATAGGAAAAACCGTTCTTTTGTCCTGGGCACACTCAGATTTCCTGCTGTATTAGAGACTCTAGAAAGCTAGAGTGTGCTTCTTGCTCTAAAGCAGAGTGTGATCCATGGATGAGAACTATGTTGTGTGTTTCCCTTCAGAAATGGACTTAAATCCCAGGCTCTGTGTCTTACTACAAGCAAGACTTCGTTTCAGGTAAGGGCAGTCATTTTTCAGTTCAAAGGAACTACATCATTCACAAAGCTCACACGTTTCTCATCTTAACTGACAAGCATTGGATGTTAGAGGACCAGTGCATTCTATCAGTTTCAGAAGCAGATTTGGACTACATATAGTCCGTATGTGTAAGAAACACCATTCTTTTGTTCTGGGCACACTCACGTTTCCTGCTGTCTTAGAGACTCTAGAAAGCAAGAGTGTGCTTCTTGCACTAAAGCAGAGTGTGATCCATGGATGAGAACTATGCTGTGTGTTTCACTTCAGAAATGGAGTTAAATCCCAGGCTCTGAGTCTTCCTACAAGCAAGACTTCGTTTCAGGTAAGGGCAGTCAGTTTTCTGCTCAAACGAACTGCATTGTTCACGAAGCTCACACGTTTCTCATCTTAACTGACAAGCATTGGATGTTAGAGGGTCAGTGCTTTGTATCAGTTTCAGAAGCAGATTTGCACTACATATTGTCCATATGTGTAGGAAACACCGATCTTTTGTTCTGGGCACACTCACGTTTCCTGCTGCCTTAGAGACTCTAGAAAGCAAGAGCGTGCTTCTCGCTCTAAAACAGAGTGTGATCCATGGATGAGACTATGCTGTGTGTTTCACTTCAGAAATGGAGTTCAATCCCATGCTCTGTGTCTCCCTACAAGCAAGACTTCGTTTCAGGTAAGGGCGGTCACTTTTCTGCTCAAAGGAACAACATCGTTCACGAAGCTCACACGTTTCTCATCTTAACTGACAACCATTGGATGTTAGAGGACCAGTGATTTGTATCAGTTTCAGAAGCAGAGTTGGACTACATATTGTCCATATGTGTAGGAAACACCGAT
Organism: Onychomys leucogaster; assembly: GCA_949786385.1. Lineage (NCBI taxonomy): Eukaryota > Metazoa > Chordata > Mammalia > Rodentia > Cricetidae > Onychomys > Onychomys leucogaster. Next base: position 1,566,476 of record CATKUP010000098.1, read on the forward strand.
CTTTTGTTCTGGGCACACTCACGTTTCCTGCTGCCTTAGAGACTCTAGAAAGCAAGAGTATGCTTCTTGTTCTAAAGCAGAGTGTGATCAATGGATGGTTACACTGCTGTGTGTTTTACTTCAGAAATGGAGTTAAATCGCAGGCTCTGATTCTTCCTACAAGCAAGAATTCCATTCAGGTAAGGGCAGTCACTTTTCTGCTCAAACTAGCTACATCGTTCACGAAGCTCACACGTTTCTCATCTTAACTGACAAGCATTGGATGTTCGAGGTTCAGTGCTTTGTATCAGTTTCAGAAGCAGAGTTCGACTAGATATGGTCCTTATGTGTAGGAAACACCGTTCTTTTGTTCTCAGCAAACTCACGTTTCCTGCTGTCTTAAAGACTCTAGAAAGCAAAAGCATGCTTCTTGTTCTAAAGCAGAGTGTGATCAATGGATGAGAACACTGCTGTGTGTTTCACTTCAGAAATGGAGTTAAATCCCAGGCTCTGAGTCTTACTACAAGCAAGACTTCGTTTCAGGTAAGGGCAGTCAGTTTTCTCCTCAAACGAACTACATCGTTCACGTTGCTCACACGTTTCTCATCTTAACTGACAAGCATTGGATGTTAGAGGACCAGTGCTTTGTATCAATTTCAGAAGAAGAGTTGGACTATATAATGTCCATATGTGTAGGAAACACCATTCTTTTGTTCTGGGCACACTCACGTTTCCTGCTGTCTTAGAGACTCTAGAAAGCAAGAGCGTGCTTCTCGCTCTAAAACAGAGTGTGATCCATGGATGAGACTATGCTGTGTGTTTCACTTCAGAAATGGAGTTAAATCCCATGCTCTGTGTCTCCCTACAAGCAAGATTTCGTTTCAGGTAAGTGCAGTCTCTTTTCTGCTCAAAGGAACAACATCGTTCACGAAGCTCACACGTTTCTCATCTTAACTGACAAGCATTGGATGTTAGAGGACCAGTGCTTTGTATCAGTTTCAGAATCAGAGTTGGACTAGATATGGTCCCTATGTGTAGGAAAACCCCGTTCTTTTGTTCTCAGCACATTCACGTTTCCTGCTGTCATTGAGAGTCTAGAACGCAAGAGCGTGCTTCTTGTTCTAACGCAGAGTTTGATCTATGGATGAGAACCCTGCTGTGTGTTTCACTTCAGAAATGGAGTTAAATCCCAGGCTCTGAGTCTTACTACAAGCAAGACTTCGTTTCAAGTAAGGGCAGTCAGTTTTCTGCTCAAACGAACTACATTGTTCACGAAGCTCACACGTTTCTCATCTTAACTGACAAACATTGGATGTTAGAGGGTCAGAGCTTTGTATCAGTTTCAGAAGCAGATTTGGACTACATATTGTCCATATGTGTAGGAAACACCGATCTTTTGTTCTGGGCACACTCACGTTTCCTGCTGCCTTAGAGACTCTAGAAAGCAAGAGCGTGCTTCTCGCTCTAAAACAGAGTGTTATCTATGGATGAGACTATGCTGTGTGTTTCACTTCAAAAATGGAGTTAAATCCCATGCTCTGTGTCTCCCTACAAGCAAGACTTCGTTTCAGGTAAGGGCAGTCACTTTTCTGCTCAAAGGAACAACATCGTTCACGAAGCTCACACGTTTCTCATCTTAACTGACAAGCATTGGATGTTAGAGGACCAGTGCATTCTATCAGTTTCAGAAGAAGATTTGGACTACATATAGTCCGTATGTGTAGGAAACACCGTTCTTTTGTTCTGGGCACACTCACATTTCCTGCTGTCTTTGAGAGTCTAGAAAGCAAGAGCGTGCTTCTTGTCCTAAAGCAGAGTGTGATCCATGGATGAGACTATGCTGTGTGTTTCACTTCAGAAATGGAGTTAAATCCCATGCTCTGTGTCTCCCTACAAGCAAGGCTTCCTTTCATGTAAGGGCAGTCACTTTTCTGCTCAAAGGAACAACATCGTTCACGAAGCTCACACGTTTCTCATCTTAACTGACAAGCATTGGATGTTAGAGGACCAGTGCATTCTATCAGTTTCAGAAGAAGATTTGGACTACATATAGTCCGTATGTGTAGGAAACACCGTTCTTTTGTTCTGGGCACACTCACGTTTCCTGCTGTGTTAGAGACTCTAGAAAGCAAGAGTGTGCTTCTTGCTCTAAAGCAGAGTGTGATCCATGGATGAGAACTATGCTGTGTGTTTCACTTCAGAAACGGAGTTAAATCCCAGGCTCTGAGTCTTCCTACAAGCAAGACTTCGTTTCAGGTAAGGGCAGTCACTTTTCTGCTCAAACGAACTACATCGTTCATTAAGCTCACACGTTTCTCATCTTAACTGACAAGCATTGGATGTTAGAGGACCAGTGCTTTGTAACTGTTTCCGAAGCAGATTTGGACTAGATATGGTCCCTATGTGTAGGAAACACCGTTCTTTTGTTCTGGGCACACTCATATTTCCTGCTGTCTTTGAGAGTCTAGAAAGCAAGAGCGTGCTTCTTGTCCTAAAGCAGAGTGTGATCAATGGATGATTACACTGCTGTGTGTTTTACTTCAGAAATGGAGTTAAATCCCAGGCTCTGAGTCTTACTACAAGCAAGACTTCGTTTCAGGTAAGGGCAGTCAGTTTTCTCCTCAAACGAACTACATCGTTCACGTTGCTCACACGTTTCTCATCTTAACTGACAAGCATTGGATGTTAGAGGACCAGTGCTTTGTATCAATTTCAGAAGAAGAATTGGACTATATAATGTCCATATGTGTAGGAAACACCGTTCTTTTGTTCTCAGCACACTCACGTTTCCTACTGTCTTAGAGACTCTAGAAAGCAAGAGCGTGCTTCTCGCTCTAAAGCAGAGTGTGATACATGGATGAGAACTGTGCTGTGTGTTTCCCCTCAGAAATGGAGTTAAATCGCAAGCTCTGTATCCTCCTACAAGCAAGACTTCGTTTCAGGTAAGAGCAGTCACTTTTCTGCTCAAACAAACTACATCATTCACTGAGCTCACACGTATCTCATCTTAACAGTCAAGCATTGGATGTTAGAGGACCAGTGCTTTGTAGCAGTTTCAGAAGCAGAGTTGGACTACATAATGACTGTATGTGTAGGAAACACCGTTCTTTTGTTCTCAGCAAATTCTCGTTTCGTGCTGTCTTAGAGACTCTAGAAAGCAAGAGCGTGCTTCTTGTTCTAAAGCAGAGTGTGATCAATGGATGATTACCCTGCTGTGTGTTTTACTTCAGAAATGGAGGTAAATCCCAGGCTCTGAGTCTTCCTACAAGCAAGACTTCAATTCAGGTATGGGCAGTCACTTTTCTGCTCAAAGGCACTACATCTTTCACGAAGCTCACACGTTTCTCATCTTAACTGACAAGCATTGGATGTTAGAGTACCAGTGCATTCTATCTGTTTTAGATGAAGATTTGGACTACATATAGTCCGTATGTGTAGGAAACACCGTTCTTTTCTTCTGGGCACACTCAGATTTCCTGCTCTATTAGAGATTCTAGAAAGCAAGAGCGTGCTTCTCGCTCTAAAGCAGAGTGTGATCCATGGATGAAAACTATGCTGTGTGTTTCCCTTCATAAATGTAGTTAAATCCCAGGCTCTGTGTCTTCCTACAAGCAAGACTTCGTTTCACTTAAGGGCAGTCACTTTTCAGCTCAAACGAACTACATCTTTCACAGACCTCACATGTTTCTCATCTAAACAGGCAAGCATTGCATGTTAGAGGACCAGTGCTTTGTATCAGTTTCAGAAGCAGAGTTGGACTAGATATGGTCCGTATATGTAGGAAACACTGTTCTTTTGTTTTCAGCAATGTCACGTTTCTTGCTGTCTTAGAGACTCTAGGAAGCAAGAGTATGCTTCTTGTTCTAACGTAGAGTTTGATCAATGGATGAGAACCCTGCTGTGTGTTTCACTTCAGAAATGGAGTTAAATCCCAGGCTCTGAGTCTTCCTACAAGCAAGACTTCCATTCAGATAAAGGCAGTGACATTTCTGCTCAAACTAACTACATCGTTCACGAAGCTCACACGTTTCTCATCTTAACAGACAAGCATTGGATGTTCGAGGTTCAGTGCTTTGTATCAGTTTCAGAAGCACAGTTCGACTAGATATGGTCCTTATGTGTAGGAAACACCGTTCTTTTGTTCTCAGCAAACTCACATTTCCTGCTGTCTTAGAGACTCTAGAAAGAAGAGCATGCTTCTTGTTTAAACGCAGAGTGTGATCAATGGATGATTACACTGCTGTGTGTTTTACTTCAGAAATGGAGTTAAATCCCAGGCTCTGATTCTTACTACAAGCAAGACTTCGTTTCAGGTAAGGGCAGTCAGTTTTCTCCTCAAACGAACTACATCGTTCACGTTGCTCACACGTTTCTCATCTTAACTGACAAGCATTGGATGTTAGAGGACCAGTGCTTTGTATCAATTTCAGAAGAAGAGTTGGACTATATAATGTCCATATGTGTAGGAAACACCGTTCTTTTGTTCTCAGCACACTCACGTTTCCTGCTGTCTTAGAGACTCTAGAAAGCAAGAGCGTGCTTCTCGCTCTAAAGCAGAGTGTGATCCATGGATGATAACTGTGCTGTGTGTTTCCCTTCAGAAATGGAGTTAAATCCCAAGCTCTGTATCTTCCTACAAGCAAGACTTCGTTTCAGGTAAGAGCAGTCACTTTTCTGCTCAAACGAACTACATCGTTCACTGAGCTCACACGTTTCTCATCTTAACAGACAAGCATTGGATGTTAGATGACCAGTGCTTTGTATCAGTTTTAGCGCAGAGTTGGACTATATAATGTCTGTATGTGTAGGAAACACCGTTCTTTTGTTCTCAGCAAACTCTTGTTTCGTGCTGTCTTAGAGACTCTAGAAAGCAAGAGCGTGCTTCTTGTTCTAAAGCAGAGTGTGATCAATGGATGTTTACACTGCTGTGTGTTTTACTTCAGAAATGGAGATAAATCCCAGGCTCTGAGTCTTCCTACAAGCAAGACATCAATTCAGGTATGGGCAGTCATTTTTCTGCTCAAACGAACTACATCGTTCACGATGCTCACACGTTTCTCATCTTAACTGACAACCATTGGATGTTAGATGATCAGTACTTTGTATCAGTTTCAGAAGCAGATATTGATTACATGTGGTCCATATGTGTAGAAAACACCGATCTTTTGTTCTGGGCACAATCAGATTTCCTGCTGTATTAGAGACTCTAGAAAGCAAGAGTGTGCTTCTCGCTCTAAAGCAGAGTGTGATCCATGGATGAGAACTATGCTGTGTGTTTCCCTTCAGAAATGTACTTAAATCCTAGGCTCTGTGTCTTCCTAAAAGCAAGACTTCGTTTTTGGTAAGGGCAGTCACTTTTCTGCTCAAAGGAACTACATCTTTCACGAAGCTCACACGTTTCTCATCTTAACTGAAAAGCATTGGATGTTATAGTACCTGTGCATTCTATCTGTTTTAGATGAAGATTTGCACTACATAAAGTCCGTATGTGTAGGAAACACCGTTCTTTTGTTCTGGGCACACTCAGATTTCCTGCTGTATTAGAGATTCTAGAAAGCAAGAGCGTGCTTCTCGCTCTAAAGCAGAGTGTGATCCATGGATGAAAACTATGCTGTGTGTTTCCCTTCATAAATGTAGTTAAATCCCAGGTTCTATGTCTTCCTACAAGCAAGACTTCGTTTCACTTAAGGGCAGTTACTTTTCAGATCAAACGAACTACATCTTTCACAGAGCTCACATGTTTGTCATCTAAACAGACAAGCATTGGATGTTAGAGGACCAGTGCTTTGTATCAGTTTCAGAAACAGAGTTGGACTAGATATGGTCCGTGTGTGTAGGAAACACTGTTCTTTTGTTTTCAGCAAACTCACATTTCTTGCTTTCTTAGAGACTCTAGGAAGCAAGAGTATGCTTCTTGTTCTAACGTAGAGTTTGATCAATGGATGAGAACCCTGCTGTGTGTTTCACTTCAGAAATGGAGTTAAATCCCAGGCTCTGAGTCTTCCTACAAGCAAGACTTCGTTTCAGGTAAGGGCAGTCAGTTTTCTGCTCAAACGAACTGCATTGTTCACGAAGCTCACACGTTTCTCATCTTAACTGACAAGCATTGGATGTTAGAGGGTCAGTGCTTTGTATCAGTTTCAGAAGCAGATTTGCACTACATATTGTCCATATGTGTAGGAAACACCGATCTTTTGTTCTGGGCACACTCACGTTTCCTGCTGCCTTAGAGACTCTAGAAAGCAAGAGCGTGCTTCTCGCTCTAAAACAGAGAGTGATCCATGGATGAGACTATGCTGTGTGTTTCACTTCAGAAATGGAGTTAAATCCCATGCTCTGTGTCTCCCTACAAGCAAGACTTCGTTTCAGGTAAGGGCGGTCACTTTTCTGCTCAAAGGAACAACATCGTTCACGAAGCTCACACGTTTCTCATCTTAACTGACAAGCATTGGATGTTAGAGGACCAGTGATTTGTATCAGTTTCAGAAGCAGAGTTGGACTACATATTGTTCATATGTGTAGGAAACACCGATCTTTTGTTCTGGGCACACTCACGTTTCCTGCTGCCTTAGAGACTCTAGAAAGCAAGAGCATGCTTCTTGTTCTAAAGCAGAGTGTGATCAATGGATGGTTACACTGCTGTGTGTTTTACTTCAGAAATGGAGTTAAATCGCAGGCTCCGATTCTTCCTACAAGCAAGAATTCCATTCAGGTAAGGGCAGTCACTTTTCTGCTCAAACTAACTACATCGTTCACGAAGCTCACACGTTTCTTATCTCAACTGACAAGCATTGGATGTTAGAGGGTCAGTGCTTTGTATCAGTTTCAGAAGCAGATTTGGACTACATATGGTCCATATGTATAGGAAAAACCGTTCTTTTGTCCTGGGCACACTCAGATTTCCTGCTGTATTAGAGACTCTAGAAAGCTAGAGTGTGCTTCTTGCTCTAAAGCAGAGTGTGATCCATGGATGAGAACTATGTTGTGTGTTTCCCTTCAGAAATGGACTTAAATCCCAGGATCTGTGTCTTACTACAAGCAAGACTTCGTTTCAGGTAAGGGCAGTCATTTTTCAGTTCAAAGGAACTACATCATTCACAAAGCTCACACGTTTCTCATCTTAACTGACAAGCATTGGATGTTAGAGGACCAGTGCATTCTATCAGTTTCAGAAGCAGATTTGGACTACATATAGTCCGTATGTGTAAGAAACACCATTCTTTTGTTCTGGGCACACTCAGGTTTCCTGCTGTCTTAGAGACTCTAGAAAGCAAGAGTGTGCTTCTTGCTCTAAAGCAGAGTGTGATCCATGGATGAGAACTATGCTGTGTGTTTCACTTCAGAAATGGAGTTAAATCCCAGGCTCTGAGTCTTCCTACAAGCAAGACTTCGTTTCAGGTAAGGGCAGTCACTTTTCTGCTCAAACACTACATCGTTCATGAAGCTCACACGTTTCTCATCTTAACTGACAAGCATTGGATGTTAGAGGACCAGTGCTTTGTATCAATTTCAGAAGAAGAGTTGGACTATATAATGTCCATATGTGTAGGAAACACCATTCTTTTGTTCTGGGCACACTCACGTTTCCTGCTGTCTTAGAGACTCTAGAAAGCAAGAGCGTGCTTCTCGCTCTAAAACAGAGTGTGATCCATGGATGAGACTATGCTGTGTGTTTCACTTCAGAAATGGAGTTAAATCCCATGCTCTGTGTCTCCCTACAAGCAAGATTTCGTTTCAGGTAAGTGCAGTCTCTTTTCTGCTCAAAGGAACAACATCGTTCACGAAGCTCACACGTTTCTCATCTTAACTGACAAGCATTGGTTGTTAGAGGACCAGTGCTTTGTATCAGTTTCAGAAGCAGAGTTGGACTAGATATGGTCCCTATGTGTAGGAAAACCCCGTTCTTTTGTTCTCAGCACATTCACGTTTCCTGCTGTCATTGAGAGTCTAGAACGCAAGAGCGTGCTTCTTGTTCTAACGCAGAGTTTGATCTATGGATGAGAACCCTGCTGTGTGTTTCACTTCAGAAATGGAGTTAAATCCCAGGCTCTGAGTCTTCCTACAAGCAAGACTTCGTTTCAAGTAAGGGCAGTCAGTTTTCTGCTCAAACGAACTACATTGTTCACGAAGGTCACACGTTTCTCATCTTAACTGACAAACATTGGATGTTAGAGGGTCAGAGCTTTTTATCAGTTTCAGAAGCAGATTTGGACTACATATTGTCCATATGTGTAGGAAACACCGATCTTTTGTTCTGGGCACACTCACGTTTCCTGCTGCCTTAGAGACTCTAGAAAGCAAGAGCGTGCTTCTCGCTCTAAAACAGAGTTTGATCCATGGATGAGACTATGCTGTGTGTTTCACTTCAGAAATGGAGTTAAATCCCATGCTCTGTGTCTCCCTACAAGCAAGACTTCGTTTCACGTAAGTGCAGTCTCTTTTCTGCTCAAAGGAACAACATCGTTCACGAAGCTCACATGTTTCTCATCTTAACTGACAAGCATTGGATGTTAGAGGACCAGTGATTTGTATCAGTTTCAGAAGCAGAGTTGGACTAGATATGGTCCCTATGTGTGGGAAACACCGTTCTTTTGTTCTCAGCACACTCACGTTTCCTGCTGTCTTTGAGAGTCTAGAAAGCAGAAGCGTGCTTCTTGTTCTAAAGCAGAGTGTGATCAATGGATGATTACACTGCTGTGTGTTTTACTTCAGAAATGGAGTTAAATCCCAGGCTCTGAGTCTTCCTACAAGCTAGAATTCCATTCAGGTAAGGGCAGTCACTTTTCTGCTCAAACTAACTACATCGTTCACGAAGCTAACACGTTTCTTATCTCAACTGACAAGCATTGGATGTTAGAGGGTCAGTGCATTGTATCAGTTTCAGAAACAGATTTGGACTACATATGGTCCATATGTATAGGAAACACTGTTCTTTTGTCCATGGCACACTCAGATTTCCTGCTGTATTAGAGACTCTAGAAAGCTAGAGTGTGCTTCTTGCTCTAAAGCAGAGTGTGATCCATGGATGAGAACTATGTTGTGTGTTTCACTTCAGAAATGGAGTTAAATCCCATGCTCTGTGTCTCCCTACAAGCAAGACTTTGTTTCACATAAGTGCAGTCTCTTTTCTGCTCAAAGGAAAAACATCGTTCACGAAGCTCACACGTTTCTCATCTTAACTGACAAGCATTGGATGTTAGAGGACCAGTGATTTGTATCAGTTTCAGAAGCAGAGTTGGACTACATATTGTCCATATGTGTTGGAAACACCGATCTTTTGTTCTGGGCACACTCACATTTCCTGCTGCCTTAGAGACTCTAGAAAGCAAGAGCATGCTTCTTGTTCTAAAGCAGAGTGTGATCAATGGATGATTACACTGCTGTGTGTTTTACTTCAGAAATGGAGTTAAATCCCAGGCTCTGAGTCTTCCTACAAGCAAGAATTCCATTCAGGTAAGGGCAGTCACTTTTCTGCTCAAACTAACTACATCGTTCACGAAGCTCACACGTTTCTTATCTCAACTGACAAGCATTGGTTGTTAGAGGGTCAGTGCTTTGTATCAGTTTCAGAAGCAGATTTGGACTACATATGGTCCATATGGATAGGAAAAACCGTTCTTTTGTCCTGGGCACACTCAGATTTCCTGCTGTATTAGAGACTCTAGAAAGCTAGAGTGTGCTTCTTGCTCTAAAGCAGAGTGTGATCCATGGATGAGAACTATGTTGTGTGTTTCCCTTCAGAAATGGACTTAAATCCCAGGCTCTGTGTCTTACTACAAGCAAGACTTCATTTCAGGTAAGGGCAGTCATTTTTCAGTTCAAAGGAACTACATCATTCACAAAGCTCACACGTTTCTCATCTTAACTGACAAGCATTGGATGTTAGAGGACCAGTGCATTCTATCAGTTTCAGAAGCAGATTTGGACTACATATAGTCCGTATGTGTAGGAAACACCATTCTTTTGTTCTGGGCACACTCACGTTTCCTGCTGTCTTAGAGACTCTAGAAAGCAAGAGTGTGCTTCTTGCTCTAAAGCAGAGTGTGATCCATGGATGAGAACTATGGTGTGTGTTTCACTTCAGAAATGGAGTTAAATCCCAGGCTCTGAGTCTTCCTACAAGCAAGACTTCCATTCAGATAAAGGCAGTGACATTTCTGCTAAAACTATCTACATCGTTCACGAAGCTCACACGTTTCTCATCTTAACTGACAAGCATTGGATGTTCGAGGTTCAGTGCTTTGTATCAGTTTCAGAAGCAGAGTTCGACTAGATATGGTCCTTATGTGTAGGAAACACCGTTCTTTTGTTCTCAGCAAACTCACGTTTCCTGCTGTCTTAAAGACTCTAGAAAGCAAAAGCATGCTTCTTGTTCTAAAGCAGAGTGTGATCAATGGATGAGAACACTGCTGTGTGTTTCACTTCAGAAATGGAGTTAAATCCCAGGCTCTGAGTCTTACTACAAGCAAGACTTTGTTTCAGGTAAGGGCAGTCAGTTTTCTCCTCAAACGAACTACATCGTTCACGTTGCTCACACGTTTCTCATCTTAACTGACAAGCATTGGATGTTAGAGGACCAGTGCTTTGTATCAATTTCAGAAGAAGAGTTGGACTATATAATGTCCATATGTGTAGGAAACACCATTCTTTTGTTCTGGGCACACTCACGTTTCCTGCTGTCTTAGAGACTCTAGAAAGCAAGAGCGTGCTTCTCGCTCTAAAACAGAGTGTGATCCATGGATGAGACTATGCTTTGTGTTTCACTTCATAAATGGAGTTAAATCCCATGCTCTGTGTCTCCCTACAAGCAAGACTTCGTTTCAGGTAAGTGCAGTCTCTTTTCTGCTCAAAGGAACAACATCGTTCACGAAGCTCACACGTTTCTCATCTTAACTGACAAGCATTGGATGTTAGAGGACCAGTGCTTTGTATCAGTTTCAGAAGCAGAGTTGGACTAGATATGGTCCCTATGTGTAGGAAACACCGTTCTTTTGTTCTCAGCACACTCACGTTTCCTGCTGTCTTTGAGAGTCTAGAAAGCAAGAGCGTGCTTCTTGTTCTAACGCAGAGTTTGATCTATGGATGAGAACCCTGCTGTGTGTTTCACTTCAGAAATGGAGTTAAATCCCAGGCTCTGAGTCTTCCTACAAGGAAGACTTCGTTTCAAGTAAGGGCAGTCACTTTTCTGCTCAAACTAACTACATCGTTCACGAAGCTAACACGTTTCTTATCTCAACTGACAATCATTGGATGTTAGAGGGTCAGTGCTTTGTATCAGTTTCAGAAACAGATTTGGACTACATATGGTCCATATGTATAGGAAACACTGTTCTTTTGTCCTGGGAACACTCAGATTTCCTGCTGTATTAGAGACTCTAGAAAGCTAGAGTGTGCTTCTTGCTCTAAAGCAGAGTGTGATCCATGGATGAGAACTATGTTGTGTGTTTCCCTTCAGAAATGGACTTAAATCCCAGGCTCTGTGTCTTACTACAAGCAAGACTTCGTTTCAGGTAAGGGCAGTCACTTTTCAGTTCAAAGGAACTAAATCATTCACAAAGCTCACACGTTTCTCATCTTAACTGACAAGCATTGGATGTTAGAGGACCAGTGCATTCTATCAGTTTCAGAAGCAGATTTGGACAACATATAGTCCGTATGTGTAGGAAACACCATTCTTTTGTTCTGGGCACACTCACGTTTCCTGCTGTCTTAGAGACTCTAGAAAGCAAGAGCGTACTTCTCACTCTAAAGCAGAGTGTGATCCATGGATGAGAACTATGCTATGTGTTTTACTTCAGAAATGGAGTTAAATCCCAGGCTCTGAGTCTTCCTACAAGCAAGACTTCCATTCAGATAAAGGCAGTGACATTTCTGCTCAAACTAATTACATCGTTCATGAAGCTCACACGTTTCTCATCTTAACTGACAAGCATTGGATGTTCGAGGTTCAGTGCTTTGTATCAGTTTCAGAAGCAGAGTTCGACTAGATATGGTCCTTATGTGTAGGAAACACCGTTCTTTTGTTCTCAGCAAACTCACGTTTCCTGCTGTCTTAAAGACTCTAGAAAGCAAAAGCATGCTTCTTGTTCTAAAGCAGAGTGTGATCAATGGATGAGAGCACTGCTGTGTGTTTCACTTCAGAAATGGAGTTAAATCCCAGGCTCTGAGTCTTCCTACAAGCAAGACTTCGTTTCAGGTAAGGGCAGTCATTTTTCTGCTCAAACGAACTACATTGTTCACGTAGCTCACTGGTTTCTCATCTTAACTGACAAGCATTGGATGTTAGAGGGTCAGTGCTTTGTATCAGTTTCAGAAGCAGATTTGGACTACATATTGTCCATATGTGTAGGAAACACCGATCTTTTGTTCTGGGCACACTCACGTTTCCTGCTGCCTTAGAGACTCTAGAAAGCAAGAGCGTGCTTCTCGCTCTAAAACAGAGTGTGATCCATGGATGAGACTATGCTGTGTGTCTCACTTCAGAAATGGAGTTAAATCCCAGGCTCTGAGTCTTCCTACAAGCAAGACTTCCATTCAGATAAAGGCAGTGACATTTCTGCTCAAACTAACTACATCGTTCAAGAAGCTCACACGTTTCTCATCTTAACTGACAAGCATTGGATGTTAGAGGGTCAGTGCTTTGTATCAGTTTCAGAAGCAGATTTGGACTACATATGGTCCATATGTATAGGAAACACCGTTCTTTTGTCCTGGGCACACTCAGATTTCCTGCTGTATTAGAGACTCTAGAAAGCTAGAGTGTGCTTCTTGCTCTAAAGCAGAGTGTGATCCATGGATGAGAACTATGTTGTGTGTTTCCCTTCAGAAATGGACTTAAATCCCAGGCTCTGTGTCTTCCTACAAGCAAGACTTCGTTTCAGGTAAGGGCAGTCACTTTTCAGTTCAAAGGAACTACATCATTCACAAAGCTCACACGTTTCTCATCTTAACTGACAAGCATTGGATGTTAGAGGACCAGTGCATTCTATCAGTTTCAGAAGAAGATTTGCACTACATATAGTCCGTATGTGTAGGAAACACCGTTCTTTTGTTCTGGGCACACTCACGTTTCCTGCTATCTTAAAGACTCTAGAAAGCAAAAGCATGCTTCTTGTTCTAAAGCAGAGTGTGATCAATGGATGAGAACACTGCTGTGTGTTTCACTTCAGAAATGGAGTTAAATCCCAGGCTCTGAGTCTTACTACAAGCAAGACTTCGTTTCAGGTAAGGGCAGTCAGTTTTCTCCTCAAACGAACTACATCGTTCACGTTGCTCACACGTTTCTCATCTTAACTGACAAGCATTGGATGTTAGAGGACCAGTGCTTTGTATCAATTTCAGAAGAAGAGTTGGACTATATAATGTCCATATGTGTAGGAAACTCCATTCTTTTGTTCTTAGCACACTCACGTTTCCTGCTGTCTTAGAGACTCTAGAAAGCAAGAGCGTGCTTCTCGCTCTAAAGCAGAGTGTGATCCATGGATCAGAACTGTGCTGTGTGTTTCCCTTCAGAAATGGAGTTAAATCCCAAGCTCTGTATCTTCCTACAAGCAAGACGTCGTTTCAGGTAAGAGCAGTCACTTTTCTGCTTAAACGAACTACATCGTTCACTGAGCTCACGCGTTTCTCATCTTAACAGACAAGCATTGGATGTTAGAGGACCAGTGCTTTCTATCAGTTTCAGAAGCAGAGTTGGACTATATAATGTCTGTATGTGTAGGAAACACCGTTCTTTTGTTCTCAGCAAACTCTCAGAGTGTGATCTATGGATGATTACACTGCTGTGTGTTTTACTTCAGAAATGGAGATAAATCCCAGGCTCTGAGTCTTCCTACAAGCAAGACTTCAATTCAGGTACGGGCAGTCACTTTTCTGCTCAAACGAACTACATCGTTCACGATGCTCACACGTTTCTCATCTTAACTGACAACCATTGGATGTTAGATGGTCAGTACTTTGTATCAGTTTCAGAAGAAGATTTGGACTACATGTGGTCCATATGTGTAGAAAACATCGATCTTTTCTTCTGGGCACACTCAGATTTCCTGCTGTATTAGAGACTCTAGAAAGCAAGAGTGTGCTTCTCGCTCTAAAGCAGAGTGTGATCCATGGATGAGAACTATGCTGTGTGTTTCCCTTCAGAAATGTACTTAAATCCTATGCTCTGTGTCTTCCTACAAGCAAGACTTCGTTTTTGGTAATGGCAGTCACTTTTCAGCTCAAAGGAACTACATCTTTCACGAAGCTCACACGTTTCTCATCTTAACTGACAAGCATTGGATGTTAGAGTACCAGTGCATTCTATCTGTTTTAGATGAAGATTTGGACTACATATAGTCCGTATGTGTAGGAAACACCGTTCTTTTGTTCTGGGCACACTCAGATTTCCTGCTTTATTAGAGATTCTAGAAAGCAAGAGCGTGCTTCTCGCTCTAAAGCAGAGTGTGATCCATGGATGAAAACTATGCTGTGTGTTTCCCTTCATAAATGTAGTTAAATCCCAGGCTCTATGTCTTCCTACAAGCAAGACTTCGTTTCACTTAAGGGCAGTCACTTTTCAGCTCAAACGAACTACATCATTCACTGAGCTCACACGTTTCTCATCTTAACAGACAAGCATTGGATGTTAGAGGACCAGTGCTTTGTATCAGTTTCAGAAGCAGAGTTGGACTATATAATGTCTGTATGTGTAGGAAACACCGTTCTTTTGTTCTCAGCAAACTCTCGTTTCGTCCTGTCTTAGAGACTCTAGAAAGCAAGAGTGTGCTTCTTGTTCTAAAGCAGAGTGTGATCAATGGATGATTACACTGCTGTGTGTTTTACTTCAGAAATGGAGATAAATCCCAGGCTCTGAGTCTTCCTACAAGCAAGACTTAAATTCAGGTATGGGCAGTCACTTTTCTGCTCAAACGAACTACATCGTTCACGATGCTCACACGTTTCTCATCTTAACTGACAACCATTGGATGTTAGATGGTCAGTACTTTGTATCAGTTTCAGAAGCAGATTTGGACTACATATTGTCCATATGTGCAGAAAACATCGATCTTTTGTTCTGGGCACACTCAGATTTCCTGCTGTATTAGAGACTCTAGAAAGCAAGAGTGTGCTTCTCGCTCTAAAGCAGAGTGTGATCCATGGATGAGAACTATGCTGTGTGTTTCCCTTCAGAAATGTACTTAAATCCTATGCTCTGTGTCTTCCTACAAGCAAGACTTCGTTTTTGGTAAGGGCAGTCACTTTTCAGCTCAAAGGAACTACATCTTTCACGAAGCTCACACGTTTCTCATCTTAACTGACAAGCATTGGATGTTAGAGTACCAGTGCATTCTATCTGTTTTAGATGAAGATTTGGACTACATATAGTCCGTATGTGTAGGAAACACCGTTCTTTTGTTCTGGGCACACTCAGATTTCCTGCTGTATTAGAGATTCTAGAAAGCAAGACCGTGCTTCTCGCTCTAAAGCAGAGTGTGATCCATGGATGAAAACTATGCTGTGTGTTTCCCTTCATAAATGTAGTTATATCCCAGGCTCTATGTCTTCCTACAAGCAAGACTTCGTTTCACTTACGGGCAGTCACTTTTCAGCTCAAACGAACTACATCATTCACAGAGCTCATATGTTTCTCATCTAAACAGACAAGCATTGGATGTTAGAGGACCAGTGCTTTGTATCAGTTTCAGAAGCAGATTTGGACTACATATTGTCCATATGTGTAGGAAACACCGATCTTTTGTTCTGGGCACACTCACGTTTCCTGCTGCCTTAGAGACTCTAGAAAGCAAGAGCGTGCTTCTTGTTCTAACGTAGAGTTTGATCAATGGATGAGAACCCTGCTGTGTGTTTCACTTCAGAAATGGAGTTAAATCCCAGGCTCTGAGTCTTCCTAAAAGCAAGACTTCGTTTCAGGTAAGGGCAGTCTGTTTTCTGCTCAAACGAACTACATTGTTCACGAAGCTCACACGTTTCTCATCTTTACTGACAAGCATTGGATGTTAGAGGGTCAGTGCTTTGTATCAGTTTCAGAAGCAGATTTGGACTACATATTGTCCATATGTGTAGGAAACACCATTCTTTTGTTCTGGGCACACTCACGTTTCCTGCTGTCTTAGAGACTCTAGAAAGCAAGAGCGTGCTTCTCGCTCTAAAACAGAGTGTGATCCATGGATGAGAACTATGCTATGTGTTTTACTTCAGAAATGGAGTTAAATCCCAGGCTCTGAGTCTTCCTACAAGCAAGACTTCCATTCAGATAAAGGCAGTGACATATCTGCTAAAACTATCTACATCGTTCACGAAGCTCACACGTTTCTCATCTTAACTGACAAGCATTGGATGTTCGAGGTTCAGTGCCTTGTATCAGTTTCAGAAGCAGAGTTCGACTAGATATGGTCCTTATGTGTAGGAAACACCGTTCTTTTGTTCTCAGCAAACTCACGTTTCCTGCTGTCTTAAAGACTCTAGAAAGCAAAAGCATGCTTCTTGTTCTAAAGCAGAGTGTGATCAACGGATGAGAACACTGCTGTGTGTTTCACTTCAGAAATGGAGTTAAATCCCAGGCTCTGAGTCTTACTACAAGCAAGACTTCGTTTCAGGTAAGGGCAGTCAGTTTTCTCCTCAAACGAACTACATCGTTCACGTTGCTCACACGTTTCTCATCTTAACTGACAAGCATTGGATGTTAGAGGACCAGTGCTTTGTATCAATTTCAGAAGAAGAGTTGGACTATATAATGTCCATATGTGTAGGAAACACCATTCTTTTGTTCTGGGCACACTCACGTTTCCTGCTGTCTTAGAGACTCTAGAAAGCAAGAGCGTGCTTCTCGCTCTAAAACAGAGTGTGATCCATGGATGAGACTATGCTGTGTGTTTCACTTCAGAAATGGAGTTAAATCCCATGCTCTGTGTCTCCCTACAAGCAAGACTTCGTTTCAGGTAAGTGCAGTCTCTTTTCTGCTCAAAGGAACAACATCGTTCACGAAGCTCACACGTTTCTCATCTTAACTGACAAGCATTGGATGTTAGAGGACCAGTGCTTTGTATCAGTTTCAGAAGCAGAGTTGGACTAGATATGGTCCCTATGTGTAGGAAACACCGTTCTTTTGTTCTCAGCACATTCACGTTTCCTGCTGTCATTGAGAGTCTAGAACGCAAGAGCGTGCTTCTTGTTCTAACACAGAGTTTGATCTATGGATGAGAACCCTGCTGTGTGTTTCACTTCAGAAATGGAGTTAAATCCCAGGCTCTGAGTCTTCCTACAAGCAAGACTTCGTTTCAAGTAAGGGCAGTCAGTTTTCTGCTCAAATGAACTACATTGTTCACGAAGCTCACACGTTTCTCATCTTAACTGACAAACATTGGATGTTAGAGGGTCAGAGCTTTGTATCAGTTTCAGAAGCAGATTTGGTCTACATATTGTCCATATGTGTAGGAAACACCGATCTTTTGTTCTGGGCACACTCACGTTTCCTGCTGCCTTAGAGACTCTAGAAAGCAAGAGCGTGCTTCTCGCTCTAAAACAGAGTTTGATCCATGGATGAGACTATGCTGTGTGTTTCACTTCAGAAATGGAGTTAAATCCCATGCTCTGTGTCTCCCTACAAGCAAGACTGCATTTCACGTAAGTGCAGTCTCTTTTCTGCTCAAAGGAACAACATCGTTCACGAAGCTCACATGTTTCTCATCTTAACTGACAAGCATTGGATGTTAGAGGGTCAGTGCTTTGTATCAGTTTCAGAAACAGATTTGGACTACATATGGTCCATATGTATAGGAAACACTGTTCTTTTGTCCTGGGCACACTCAGATTTCCTGCTGTATTAGAGACTCTAGAAAGCTAGAGTGTGCTTCTTGCTCTAAAGCAGAGTGTGATCCATGGTTGAGAACTATGTTGTGTGTTTCACTTCAGAAATGGAGTTAAATCCCATGCTCTGTGTCTCCCTACAAGCAAGACTTCGTTTCACATAAGAGCAGTCTCTTTTCTGCTCAAAGGAACAACATCGTTCACGAAGCTCACACGTTTCTCATCTTAACTGACAAGCATTGGATGTTAGAGGACCAGTGATTTGTATCAGTTTCAGAAGCAGAGTTGGACTACATATTGTCCATATGTGTAGGAAACACCGATCTTTTGTTCTGGGCACACTCACGTTTCCTGCTGCCTTAGAGACTCTAGAAAGCAAGAGCATGCTTCTTGTTCTAAAGCAGAGTGTGATCAATGGATGATTACACTGCTGTGTGTTTTACTTCAGAAATGGAGTTAAATCCCAGGCTCTGAGTCTTCCTACAAGCAAGAATTCCATTCAGGTAAGGGCAGTCACTTTTCTGCTCAAACTAACTACATCGTTCACGAAGCTCACACGTTTCTTATCTCAACTGACAAGCATTGGTTGTTAGAGGGTCAGTGCTTTGTATCAGTTTCAGAAGCAGATTTGGACTACATATGGTCCATATGTATAGGAAAAACCTTTCTTTTGTCCTGGGCACACTCAGATTTCCTGCTGTATTAGAGACTCTAGAAAGCTAGAGTGTGCTTCTTGCTCTAAAGCAGAGTGTGATCCATGGATGAGAACTATGTTGTGTGTTTCCCTTAAGAAATGGACTTAAATCCCAGGCTCTGTGTCTTACTACAAGCAAGACATAGTTTCAGGTAAGGGCAGTCATTTTTCAGTTCAAAGGAACTACATCATTCACAAAGCTCACACGTTTCTCATCTTAACTGACAAGCATTGGATGTTAGAGGACCAGTGCATTCTATCAGTTTCAGAAGCAGATTTGGACTACATATAGTCCGTATGTGTAGGAAACACCGATCTTTTGTTCTGGGCACACTCACGTTTCCTGCTGCCTTAGAGACTCTAGAAAGCAAGAGCATGCTTCTTGTTCTAAAGCAGAGTGTGATCCATGGATGAGAACTATGCTGTGTGTTTCACTTCAGAAATGGAGTTAAATCCCAGGCTCTGAGTCTTCCTACAAGCAAGACTTCGTTTCAGGTAAGGGCAGTCACTTTTCTGCTCAAACGAACTACATCGTTCATGAAGCTCACACGTTTCTCATCTTAACTGACAAGCATTGGATGTTAGAGGACCAGTGCTTTGTATCAGTTTCAGAAGAAGAGTTGGACTAGATATGGTCCGTATGTGTAGGAAACACCGTTCATTTATTCTCAGCACACTCACGTTTCCTGCTGTGTTAGAGACTCTAGAAAGCAAGAGCGTACTTCTCACTCTAAAGCAGAGTGTGATCCATGGATGAGAACTATGCTATGTGTTTTACTTCAGAAATGGAGTTAAATCCCAGGCTCTGAGTCTTCCTACAAGCAAGACTTCCATTCAGATAAAGGCAGTGACATTTCTGCTCAAACTAACTACATCGTTCATGAAGCTCACACGTTTCTCATCTTAACTGACAAGCATTGGATGTTCGAGGTTCAGTGCTTTATATCAGTTTCAGAAGCAGAGTTCGACTAGATATGGTCCTTATGTGTAGGAAACACCGTTCTTTTGTTCTCAGCAAACTCACGTTTCCGGCTGTCTTAAAGACTCTAGAAAGCAAAAGCATGCTTCTTGTTCTAAAGCAGAGTGTGATCAATGGATGAGAGCACTGCTGTGTGTTTCACTTCAGAAATGGAGTTAAATCCCAGGCTCTGAGTCTTCCTACAAGCAAGACTTCGTTTCAGGTAAGGGCAGTCAGTTTTCTGCTCAAACGAACTACATTGTTCACGTAGCTCACAGGTTTCTCATCTTAACTGACAAGCATTGGATGTTAGAGGGTCAGTGCTTTGTATCAGTTTCAGAAGCAGATTTGGACTACATATTGTCCATATGTGTAGGAAACACCGATCTTTTGTTCTGGGCACACTCACGTTTCCTGCTGCCTTAGAAACTCTAGAAAGGAAGAGCGTGCTTCTCGCTCTAAAACAGAGTGTGATCCATGGATGAGACTATGCTGTGTTTTTCACTTCAGAAATGGAGTTAAATCCCAGGCTCTGAGTCTTCCTACAAGCAAGACTTCCATTCAGATAAAGGCAGTGACATTTCTGCTCAAACTAACTACATCGTTCACGAAGCTCACATGTTTCTCATCTTAACTGACAAGCATTGGATGTTCGAGGTTCAGTGCTTTGTATCAGTTTCAGAAGCAGAGTTCGACAAGATATTGTCCTTATGTGTAGGAAACACCGTTCTTTTGTTCTCAGCAAACTCACGTTTCCTGCTGTCTTAAAGACTCTAGAAAGCAAAAGCATGCTTCTTGTTCTAAAGCAGAGTGTGATCAATGGATGAGAACACTGCTGTGTGTTTCACTTCAGAAATGGAGTTAAATCCCAGGCTCTGAGTCTTACTACAAGCAAGACTTCGTTTCAGGTAAGGGCAGTCAGTTTTCTCCTCAAACGAACTACATCGTTCATGTTGCTCACACGTTTCTCATCTTAACTGACAAGCATTGGATGTTAGAGGACCAGTGCTTTGTATCAATTTCAGAAGAAGAGTTGGACTATATAATGTCCATATGTGTAGGAAACTCCATTCTTTTGTTCTTAGCACACTCACGTTTCCTGCTGTCTTAGAGACTCTAGAAAGCAAGAGCGTGCTTCTCGCTCTAAAGCAGAGTGTGATCCATGGATCAGAACTGTGCTGTGTGTTTCCCTTCAGAAATGGAGTTAAATCCCAAGCTCTGTATCTTCCTACAAGCAAGACGTCGTTTCAGGTAAGAGCAGTCACTTTTCTGCTCAAACGAACTAAATCGTTCACTGAGCTCACGCGTTTCTCATCTTATCAGACAAGCATTGGATGTTAGAGGACCAGTGCTTTGTATCAGTTTCAGAAGCAGAGTTGGACTATATAATGTCTGTATGTGTAGGAAACACCGTTCTTTTGTTCTCAGCAAATTCTCAGAGTGTGATCAATGGATGATTACACTGCTGTGTGTTTTACTTCAGAAATGGAGATAAATCCCAGGCTCTGAGTCTTCCTACAAGCAAGACTTCAATTCAGGTATGGGCAGTCACTTTTCTGCTCAAACGAACTACATCGTTCACGATGCTCACACGTTTCTCATCTTAACTGACAACCATGGGATGTTAGATGGTCAGTACTTTGTATCAGTTTCAGAAGCAGATTTGGACTACATGTGGTCCATATGTGTAGAAAACATCGATCTTTTGTTCTGGGCACACTCAGATTTCCTGCTGTATTAGAGACTCTAGAAAGCAAGAGTGTGCTTCTCGCTCTAAAGCAGAGTGTGATCCATGGATGAGAACTATGCTGTGTGTTTCCCTTCAGAAATGTACTTAAATCCTAGGCTCTGTGTCTTCCTACAAGCAAGACTTCGTTTTTGGTAAGGGCAGTCACTTTTCAGCTCAAAGGAACTTCATCTTTCACGAAGCTCACACGTTTCTCATCTTAAGTGACAAGCATTGGATGTTAGAGTACCAGTGCATTCTATCTGTTTTAGATGAAGATTTGGACTACATATAGTCCGTATGTGTAGGAAACACCGTTCTTTTGTTCTGGGCACACTCAGATTTCCTGCTGTATTAGAGATTCTAGAAAGCAAGGGCGTGCTTCTCGCTCTAAAGCAGAGTGTGATCCATGGATGAAAACTATGCTGTGTGTTTCCCTTCATAAATGTAGTTAAATCCCAGGCTCTATGTCTTCCTACAAGCAAGACTTCGTTTCACTTAAGGGCAGTCACTTTTCAGCTCAAACGAACTACATCTTTCACAGAGCTCACATGTTTCTCATCTAAACAGACAAGCATTGGATGTTAGAGGACCAGTGCTTTGTATCAATTTCAGAAGCAGAGTTGGACTAGATATGGTCCGTATGTGTAGGAAACACTGTTCTTTTGTTTTCAGCAAACTCACGTTTCTTGTTGTCTTAGAGACTCTAGGAAGCAAGAGTATGCTTCTTGTTCTAACGTAGAGTTTGATCAATGGATGAGAACCCTGCTGTGTGTTTCACTTCAGAAATGGAGTTAAATCCCAGGCTCTGAGTCTTCCTACAAGCAAGAATTCCATTCAGGTAAGGGCAGTCACTTTTCTGCTCAAACTAACTACATCGTTCACGAAGCTCACACGTTTCTTATCTCAACTGACAAGCATTGGATGTTAGAGGGTCAGTGCTTTGTATCAGTTTCAGAAGCAGATTTGGACTACATATGGTCCATATGTATAGGAAACACCGTTCTTTTTTCCTGGGCACACTCAGATTTCCTGCTGTATTAGAGACTCTAGAAAGCTAGAGTGTGCTTCTTGCTCTAAAGCAGAGTGTGATCCATGGATGAGAACTATGTTGTGTGTTTCCCTTCAGAAATGGACTTAAATCCCAGGCTCTGTGTCTTACTACAAGCAAGACTTCGATTCAGGTAAGGGCAGTCACTTTTCAGTTCAAAGGAACTACATCATTCACAAAGCTCACACGTTTCTCATCTTAACTGACAAGCATTGGATGTTAGAGGACCAGTGCATTCTCTCAGTTTCAGAAGCAGATTTGGACTACATATAGTCCGTATGTGTAGGAAACACCATTCTTTTGTTCTGGGCACACTCACGTTTCCTGCTGTCTTAGAGATTCTAGAAAGCAAGAGTGTGCTTCTTGCTCTAAAGCAGAGTGTGATCCATGGATGAGAACTATGCTGTGTGTTTCACTTCAGAAATGGAGTTAAATCCCAGGCTCTGAGTCTTCCTTCAAGCAAGACTTCGTTTCAGGTAAGGGCAGTCACTTTTCTGCTCAAACGAACTACATCGTTCATGAAGCTCACACGTTTCTCATCTTAACTGACAAGCATTGGATGTTAGAGGACCAGTGCTTTGTATCAGTTTCAGAAGAAGAGTTGGACTAGATATGGTCCTTATGTGTAGGAAACACCGTGCTTTTATTCTCAGCACACTCAGGTTTCCTGCTGTGTTAGAGACTCTAGAAAGCAAGAGCGTACTTCTCACTCTAAAGCAGAGTGTGATCCATGGATGAGAACTATGCTATGTATTTTACTTCAGAAATGGAGTTAAATCCCAGGCTCTGAGTCTTCCTTCAAGCAAGACTTCCATTCAGATAAAGGCAGTGACATTTCTCCTCAAACTAACTACATCGTTCATGAAGCTCACACGTTTCTCATCTTAACTGACAAGCATTGGATGTTCGAGGTTCAGTGCTTTGTATCAGTTTCAGAAGCAGAGTTCGACTAGATATGGTCCTTATGTGTAGGAAACACCGTTCTTTTGTTCTCAGCAAACTCACGTTTCCTGCTGTCTTAAAGACTCTAGAAAGCAAAAGCATGCTTCTTGTTCTAAAGCAGAGTGTGATCAATGGATGAGAACACTGCTGTGTGTTTCACTTCAGAAATGGAGTTAAATCCCAGGCTCTGAGTCTTACTACAAGCAAGACTTCGTTTCAGGTAAGGGCAGTCAGTTTTCTCCTCAAACGAACTATATCGTTCACGTTGCTCACACATTTCTCACCTTAACTGACAAGCATTGGATGTTAGAGGACCAGTGCTTTGTATCAGTTTCAGAAGCAGAGTTGGACTATATAATGTCTGTATGTGTAGGAATCACCGTTCTTTTGTTCTCAGCAAACTCTCGTTTCGACCTGTCTTAGAGACTCTAGAAAGCAAGAGTGTGCTTCTTGTTCTAAAGCAGAGTGTGATCAATGGATGATTACACTGCTGTGTGTTTTACTTCAGAAATGGAGATAAATCCCAGGCTCTGAGTCTTCCTACAAGCAAGACTTCAATTCAGGTATGGGCAGTCACTTTTCTGCTCAAACGAACTACATCGTTCACGATGCTCACACGTTTCTCATCTTAACTGACAACCATTGGATGTTAGATGGTCAGTACTTTGTATCAGTTTCAGAAGCAGATTTGGACTACATGTGGTCCATATGTGTAGAAAACATCAATCTTTTGTTCTGGGCACACTCAGATTTCCTGCTGTATTAGAGACTCTAGAAAGCAAGAGTGTGCTTCTCGCTCTAAAGCAGAGTGTGATCCATGGATGAGAACTATGCTGTGTGTTTCCCTTCAGAAATGTACTTAAATCCTAGGCTCTGTGTCGTCCTACAAGCAAGACTTCGTTTTTGGTAAGGGCAGTCACTTTTCAGCTCAAAGGAACTTCATCTTTCACGAAGCTCACACGTTTCTCATCTTAAGTGACAAGCATTGGATGTTAGAGTACCAGTGCATTCTATCTGTTTTAGATGAAGATTTGGACTACATATAGTCCGTATGTGTAGGAAACACCGTTCTTTTGTTCTGGGCACACTCAGATTTCCTGCTGTATTAGAGATTCTAGAAAGCAAGGGCGTGCTTCTCGCTCTAAAGCAGAGTGTGATCCATGGATGAAAACTATGCTGTGTGTTTCCCTTCATAAATGTAGTTAAATCCCAGGCTCTATGTCTTCCTACAAGCAAGACTTCGTTTCACTTAAGGGCAGTCACTTTTCAGCTCAAACGAACTACAACTTTCACAGAGCTCACATGTTTCTCATCTAAACAGACAAGCATTGGATGTTAGAGGACCAGTGCTTTGTATCAATTTCAGAAGCAGAGTTGGACTAGATATGGTCCGTATGTGTAGGAAACACTGTTCTTTTGTTTTCAGCAAACTCACGTTTCTTGCTGTCTTAGAGACTCTAGGAAGCAAGAGTATGCTTCTTGTTCTAACGTAGAGTTTGATCAATGGATGAGAACCCTGCTGTGTGTTTCACTTCAGAAATGATGTTAAATCCCAGGCTCTGAGTCTTCCTAAAAGCAAGACTTCGTTTCAGGTAAGGGCAGTCAGTTTTCTGCTCAAACGAACTACATTGTTCACGAAGCTCACACGTTTCTCATCTTAACTGACAAGCATTGGATGTTAGAGGGTCAGTGCTTTGTATCAGTTTCAGAAGCAGATTTGGACTACATATTGTCCATATGTGTAGGAAACACCGATCTTTTGTTCTGGGCACACTCACGTTTCCTGCTGCCTTAGAGACTCTAGAAAGCAAGAGTGTGCTTCTTGTTCTAAAGCAGAGTGTGATCAATGGATGATTACACTGCTGTGTGTTTTACTTCAGAAATGGAGTTAAATCCCAGGCTCTGAGTCTTCCTACAAGCAAGAATTCCATTCAGGTAAGGGCAGTCACTTTTCTGCTCAAACTAACTACATCGTTCACGAAGCTCACACGTTTCTTATCTCAACTGACAAGCATTGGATGTTAGAGGGTCAGTGCTTTGTATCAGTTTCAGAAGCAGATTTGGACTACATATGGTCCATATGTATAGGAAACACCGTTCTTTTTTCCTGGGCACACTCAGATTTCATGCTGTATTAGAGACTCTAGAAAGCTAGAGTGTGCTTCTTGCTCTAAAGCAGAGTGTGATCCATGGATGAGAACTATGTTGTGTGTTTCCCTTCAGAAATGGACTTAAATCCCAGGCTCTGTGTCTTACTACAAGCAAGACTTCGTTTCAGGTAAGGGCAGTCACTTTTCAGTTCAAAGGAACTACATCATTCACAAAGCTCACACGTTTCTCATCTTAACTGACAAGCATTGGATGTTAGAGGACCAGTGCATTCTATCAGTTTCAGAAGCAGATTTGGACTACATATAGTCCGTATGTGTAGGAAACACCATTCTTTTGTTCTGGGCACACTCACGTTTCCTGCTGTCTTAGAGACTCTAGAAAGCAAGAGTGTGCTTCTTGCTCTAAAGCAGAGTGTGATCCATGGATGAGAACTATGCTGTGTGTTTCACTTCAGAAATGGAGTTAAATCCCAGGCTCTGAGTCTTCCTACAAGCAAGACTTCGTTTCAGGTAAGGGCAGTCAGTTTTCTCCTCAAACGAACTACATCGTTCATGTTGCTCACACGTTTCTCATCTTAACTGACAAGCATTGGATGTTAGAGGACCAGTGCTTTGTATCAATTTCAGAAGAAGAGTTGGACTATATAATGTCCATATGTGTAGGAAACACCATTCTTTTGTTCTCAGCACACTCACGTTTCCTGCTGTCTTAGAGACTCTAGAAAGCAAGAGCGTGCTTCTCACTCTAAAACAGAGTGTGATCCATGGATGAGATTATGCTGTGTGTTTCACTTCAGAAATGGAGTTAAATCCCATGCTCTGTGTCTCCCTACAAGCAAGACTTCGTTTCAGGTAAGTGCAGTCTCTTTTCTGCTCAAAGGAACAACATCGTTCACGAAGCTCACACGTTTCTCATCTTAACTGACAAGCATTGGATGTTAGAGGGTCAGTGCTTTGTATCAGTTTCAGAAGCAGATTTGGACTACATATTGTCCATATGTGTAGGAAACACCGATCTTTTGTTCTGGGCACACTCACGTTTCCTGCTGCCTTAGAGACTCTAGAAAGCAAGAGTGTGCTTCTTGTTCTAAAGCAGAGTGTGATCAATGGATGATTACACTGCTGTGTGTTTTACTTCAGAAATGGAGTTAAATCCCAGGCTCTGAGTCTTCCTACAAGCAAGAATTCCATTCAGGTAAGGGCAGTCACTTTTCTGCTCAAACTAACTACATCGTTCACGAAGCTCACACGTTTCTTATCTCAACTGACAAGCATTGGATGTTAGAGGGTCAGTGCTTTGTATCAGTTTCAGAAGCAGATTTGGACTACATATGGTCCATATGTATAGGAAACACCGTTCTTTTTTCCTGGGCACACTCAGATTTCATGCTGTATTAGAGACTCTAGAAAGCTAGAGTGTGCTTCTTGCTCTAAAGCAGAGTGTGATCCATGGATGAGAACTATGTTGTGTGTTTCCCTTCAGAAATGGACTTAAATCCCAGGCTCTGTGTCTTACTACAAGCAAGACTTCGTTTCAGGTAAGGGCAGTCACTTTTCAGTTCAAAGGAACTACATCATTCACAAAGCTCACACGTTTCTCATCTTAACTGACAAGCATTGGATGTTAGAGGACCAGTGCATTCTATCAGTTTCAGAAGCAGATTTGGACTACATATAGTCCGTATGTGTAGGAAACACCATTCTTTTGTTCTGGGCACACTCACGTTTCCTGCTGTCTTAGAGACTCTAGAAAGCAAGAGTGTGCTTCTTGCTCTAAAGCAGAGTGTGATCCATGGATGAGAACTATGCTGTGTGTTTCACTTCAGAAATGGAGTTAAATCCCAGGCTCTGAGTCTTCCTACAAGCAAGACTTCGTTTCAGGTAAGGGCAGTCAGTTTTCTCCTCAAACGAACTACATCGTTCATGTTGCTCACACGTTTCTCATCTTAACTGACAAGCATTGGATGTTAGAGGACCAGTGCTTTGTATCAATTTCAGAAGAAGAGTTGGACTATATAATGTCCATATGTGTAGGAAACACCATTCTTTTGTTCTCAGCACACTCACGTTTCCTGCTGTCTTAGAGACTCTAGAAAGCAAGAGCGTGCTTCTCACTCTAAAACAGAGTGTGATCCATGGATGAGATTATGCTGTGTGTTTCACTTCAGAAATGGAGTTAAATCCCATGCTCTGTGTCTCCCTACAAGCAAGACTTCGTTTCAGGTAAGTGCAGTCTCTTTTCTGCTCAAAGGAACAACATCGTTCACGAAGCTCACACGTTTCTCATCTTAACTGACAAGCATTGGATGTTAGAGGACCAGTGCTTTGTATCAGTTTCAGAAGCAGAGTTGGACTAGATATGGTCCCTATGTGTAGGAAACACCGTTCTTTTGTTCTCAGCACACTCATGTTTCCTGCTGTCTTTGAGAGTCTAGAAAGCAAGAGCGTGCTTCTTTTTCTAACGCAGAGTTTGATCTATCGATGAGAACCCTGCTGTGTGTTTCACTTCAGAAATGGAGTTAAATCCCAGGCTCTGAGTCTTCCTACAAGCAAGACTTCGTTGCAAGTAAGGGCAGTCAGTTTTCTGCTCAAACGAACTACATTGTTCACGAAGCTCACACGTTTCTCATCTTAACTGACAAACATTGGATGTTAGAGGGTCAGAGCTTTGTATCAGTTTCTGAAGCAGATTTGGACTACATATTGTCCATATGTGTAGGAAACACCGTTCTTTTGTTCTGGGCACACTCACGTATCCTGCTGCGTTAGAGACTCTAGAAAGCAAGAGCGTGCTTCTCACTCTAAAACAGAGTTTGATCCATGGATGAGACTATGCTGTGTGTTTCACTTCAGAAATGGAGTTAAATCCCATGCTCTGTGTCTCCCTACAAGCAAGACTTCGTTTCACGTAAGTGCAGTCTCTTTTCTGCTCAAAGGAACAACATCGTTCACGAAGCTCACACGTTTCTCATCTTAACTGACAAGCATTGGATGTTAGAGGACCAGTGATTTGTATCATTTTCAGAAGCAGAGTTGGACTACATATTGTCCATATGTGTAGGAAACACCGGTCTTTTGTTCTGGGCAGACTCACTTTTCCTGCTGCCTTAGAGAATCTAGAAAGCAAGAGCGTGCTTCTTGTTCTAAAGCAGAGTGTGATCAATGGATGATTACACTGCTGTGTGTTTTACTTCAGAAATGGAGTTAAATCCCAGGCTCTGAGTCTTCCTACAAGCAAGAATTCCATTCAGGTAAGGGCAGTCACTTTTCTACTCAATCTAACTACATCGTTCACGAAGCTCACACGTTTCTTATCTCAACTGACAAGCATTGGATGTTAGAGGGTCAGTGCTTTGTATCAGTTTCAGAAGCAGATTTGGACTACATATGGTCCATATGTATAGGAAACACCGTTCTTTTGTCCTGGGCACACTCAGATTTCCTGCTGTATTAGAGACTCTAGAAAGCTAGAGTGTGCTTCTTGCTCTAAAGCAGAGTGTGATCCATGGATGAGAACTATGTTGTGTGTTTCCCTTCAGAAATGGGCTTAAATCCCATGCTCTGTGTCTTACTACAAGCAAGACTTCGTTTCAGGTAAGGGCATTCACTTTTCAGTTCAAAGGAACTACATCATTCACAAAGCTCACACGTTTCTCATCTTAACTGACAAGCATTGGATGTTAGAGGACCAGTGCATTCTATCAGTTTCAGAAGCAGATTTGGACTACATATAGTCCGTATGTGTAGGAAACACCATTCTTTTGTTCTGGGCACACTCACGTTTCCTGCTGTCTTAGAGACTCTAGAAAGCAAGAGTGTGCTTCTTGCTCTAAAGCAGAGTGTGATCCATGGATGAGAACTATGCTGTGTGTTTCACTTCAGAAATGGAGTTAAATCCCAGGCTCTGAGTCTTCCTACAAGCAAGACTTCGTTTCAGGTAAGGGCAGTCAGTTTTCTGCTCAAACGAACTACATGGTTCATGAAGCTCACACGTTTCTCATCTTAACTGACAAGCATTGGATGTTAGAGGACCAGTGCTTTGTATCAGTTTCAGAAGAAGAGTTGGACTAGATATGGTCCGTATGTGTAGGAAACACCGTTCTTTTATTCTCAGCACACTCACGTTTCCTGCTGTGTTAGAGACTGTAGAAAGCAAGAGCGTACTTCTCACTCTAAAGCAGAGTGTGAACCATGGATGAGAACTATGCTATGTGTTTTACTTCAGAAATGGAGTTAAATCCCAGGCTCTGAGTCTTCCTACAAGCAAGACTTCCATTCAGATAAAGGCAGAGACATTTCTGCTCAAACTAACTACATCGTTCACGAAGCTCACACGTTTCTCATCTTAACTGACAAGCATTGGATGTTCGAGGTTCAGTGCTTTGTATCAGTTTCAGAAGCAGAGTTCGACTAGATATGGTCCTTATGTGTAGGAAACACCGTTCTTTTGTTCTCAGCAAACTCACGTTTCCTGCTGTCTTAAAGACTCTAGAAAGCAAAAGCATGCTTCTTGTTCTAAAGCAGAGTGTGATCAATGGATGAGAACACTGCTGTGTGTTTCACTTCAGAAATGGAGTTAAATCCCAGGCTCTGAGTCTTCCTACAAGCAAGACTTCGTTTCAGGTAAGGGCAGTTAGTTTTCTCCTCAAACGAACTACATCGTTCACGTTGCTCACACGTTTCTCATCTTAACTGACAAGCATTGGATGTTAGAGGACCAGTGCTTTGTATCAATTTCAGAAGAAGAGTTGGACTATATAATGTCCATATGTGTAGGAAACACCGTTCTTTTGTTCTCAGCACACTCACGTTTCCTGCTGTCTTAGAGACTCTAGAAAGCAAGAGCGTGCTTCTCGCTCTAAAACAGAGTGTGATCCATGGATGAGACTATGCTGTGTGTTTCACTTCAGAAATGGAGTTAAATCCCATGCTCTGTGTCTCCCTACAAGCAAGACTTCGTTTCAGGTAAGTGCAGTCTCTTTTCTGCTCAAAGGAACAACATCGTTCACGAAGCTCACACGTTTCTCATCTTAACTGACAAGCATTGGATGTTAGAGGACCAGTGATTTGTATCAGTTTCAGAAGCAGAGTTGGACTAGATATGGTCCCTATGTGTAGGAAACACCGTTCTTTTGTTCTCAGCACACTCACGTTTCCTGCTGTCTTTGAGAGTCTAGAAAGCAAGAGCGTGCTTCTTGTTCTAACGCAGAGTTTGATCTATGGATGAGAACCCTGCTGTGTGTTTCACTTCAGAAATGGAGTTAAATCCCAGGCTCTGAGTCTTTCTACAAGCAAGATTTCGTTTCAAGTAAGGGCAGTCAGTTTTCTGCTCAAACGAACTACATTGTTCACGAAGCTCACACGTTTCTCATCTTAACTGAAAACATTGGATGTTAGAGTGTCAGAGCTTTGTATCAGTTTCAGAAGCAGATTTGGACTACATATTGTCCATATGTGTAGGAAACACCGATCTTTTGTTCTGGGCACACTCACGTTTCCTGCTGCCTTAGAGACTCTAGAAAGCAAGAGCGTGCTTCTCGCTCTAAAACAGAGTTTGATCCATGGATGAGACTATGATGTGTGTTTCACTTCAGAAATGGAGTTAAATCCCATGCTCTGTGTCTCCCTACAAGCAAGACTTCGTTTCACGTAAGTGCAGTCTCTTTTCTGCTCAAAGGAACAACATCGTTCACGAAGCTCACACGTTTCTCATCTTAACTGACAAGCATTGGATGTTAGAGGACCAGTGCTTTGTATCAGTTTCAGAAGCAGAGTTGAACTCGATATGGTCCCTATGTGTAGGAAACAACGTGCTTTTGTTCTCAGCACACTCACGTTTCCTGCTGTCTTTGAGAGTCTAGAAAGCAAGAGCGTGCTTCTTGTTCTAAAGCAGAGTGTGATCAATGGATGATTACACTGCTGTGTGTTTTACTTCAGAAATGGAGTTAAATCCCAGGCTCTGAGTCTTCCTACAAGCAAGAATTCCATTCAGGTAAGGGCAGTCACTTTTCTGCTCAAACTAACTACATCGTTCACAAAGCTCACACGTTTCTTATCTCAACTGACAAGCATTGGATGTTAGAGGGACAGTGCTTTGTATCAGTTTCAGAAGCAGATTTGGACTACATATGGTCCATATGTATAGGAAACACCGTTCTTTTGTCCTGGGCACACTCAGATTTCCTGCTGTATTAGAGACTCTAGAAAGCTACAGTGTGCTTCTTGCTCTAAAGCAGAGTGTGATCCATGGATGAGAACTATGCTGTGTGTTTCACTTCAGAAATGGAGTTAAATCCCAGGCTCTGAGTCTTCCTACAAGCAAGACTTCCATTCAGATAAAGGCAGTGACATTTCTGCTCAAACTAACTACATCGTTCACGAAGCTCACACGTTTCTCATCTTAACTGACAAGCATTGGATGTTAGAGGACCAGTGCTTTGTATCAGTTTCAGAAGAAGAGTTGGACTAGATATGGTCCGTATGTGTAGGAAACACCGTTCTTTTATTCTCAGCACACTCACGTTTCCTGCTGTGTTAGAGACTCTAGAAAGCAAGAGTGTACTTCTCACTCTAAAGCAGAGTGTGATCCATGGATGAGAACTATGTTGTGTGTTTCCCTTCAGAAATGGACTTAAATCCCAGGCTCTGAGTCTTCCTACAAGCAAGACTTCGTTTCACGTAAGGGCAGTCAGTTTTCTGCTCAAACGAACTACATTGTTCACGTAGCTCACACGTTTCTCATCTTAACTGACAAGCATTGGATGTTAGTGGGTCAGTGCTTTGTATCAGTTTCAGAAGCAGATCTGGACTACATATTGTCCATATGTGTAGGAAACAACAATCTTTTGTTCTGGGCACACTTACGTTTCCTGCTGCCTTAGAGACTCTAGAAAGCAAGAGTGTGCTTCTCGCTCTAAAACAGAGTGTGATCCATGGATGAGACTATGCTGTGTGTTTCTCTTCAGAAATGAAGTTAAATCCCATGCTCTGTGTCTCCCTACAAGCAAGACTTCGTTTCAGGTAAGGGCAGTCACTTTTCTGCTCAAAGGAACAACATCGTTCACGAATCTCACACGTTTCTCATCTTAACTGACAAGCATTGGATGTTAGAGGACTAGTGCTTTTTATCTGTTTCAGAAGCAGAGTTGGACTAGATATGGTCCCTATGTGTAGGAAACACAGTTCTTTTGTTCTCAGCACACTCACATTTCCTGCTGTCTTTGAGAGTCTAGAAAGCAAGAGCGTGCTTCTTGTTCTAAAGCAGAGTGTGATCAATGGATGATTACACTGCTGTGTGTTTTACTTCAGATATGGAGTTAAATCCCAGGCTCTGAGTCTTCCTACAAGCAAGACTTCCATTCAGATAAAGGCAGTGACATTTCTGCTCAAACTAACTACATCGTTCACGAAGCTCACACGTTTCTCATCTTAACTGACAAGCATTGGATGTTCGAGGTTCAGTGCTTTGTATCAGTTTCTGAAGCAGAATTCGACTAGATATGGTCCTTATGTGTAGGAAACACCGTTCTTTTGTTCTCAGCAAACTCACGTTTCCTGCTGTCTTAAAGACTCTATAAAGCAAAAGCATGCTTCTTCTTCTAAAGCAGAGTGTGATCAATGGATGAGAACACTGCTGTGTGTTTCACTTCAGAAATGGAGTTAAATCCCAGGCTCTGAGTCTTACTACAAGCAAGACTTCGTTTCAGGTAAGGGCAGTCAGTTTTCTCCTCAAACGAACTACATCGTTCACGTTGCTCACACGTTTCTCATCTTAACTGACAAGCATTGGATGTTAGAGGACCAGTGCTTTGTCTCAATTTCAGAAGAAGAGTTGGACTATATAATGTCCATATGTGTAGGAAACACCATTCTTTTGTTCTCAGCACACTCACGTTTCCTGCTGTCTTAGAGACTCTAGAAAGCAAGAGCGTGCTTCTCGCTCTAAAACAGAGTGTGATCCATGGATGAGACTATGCTGTGTGTTTCACTTCAGAAATGGAGTTAAATCCCATGCTCTGTGTCTCCCTACAAGCAAGACTTCGTTTCAGGTAAGTGCAGTCTCTTTTCTGCTCAAAGGAACAACATCGTTCACGAAGCTCACACGTTTCTCATCTTAACTGTCAAGCATTGGATGTTAGAGGA
Organism: Onychomys leucogaster; assembly: GCA_949786385.1. Taxonomy (NCBI): domain Eukaryota; kingdom Metazoa; phylum Chordata; class Mammalia; order Rodentia; family Cricetidae; genus Onychomys; species Onychomys leucogaster. The sequence goes on from CATKUP010000098.1 coordinate 1,599,887, forward strand.
CCAGTGCTTTGTATCAGTTTCAGAAGCAGAGTTGGACTAGATATGGTCCCTATGTGTAGGAAACACCGTTCTTTTGTTCTCAGCACACTCACGTTTCCTGCTGTCTTTGAGAGTCTAGAAAGCAAGAGCGTGCTTCTTGTTCTAAGGCAAAGTTTGATCTATGGATTAGAACCCTGCTGTGTGTTTCACTTCAGAAATGGAGTTAAATCCAAGGCTCTGAGTCTTCCTACAACCAAGACTTCGTTTCAAGTAAGGGCAGTCAGTTTTCTGCTCAAACGAACTACATTGTTCACGAAGCTCACACGTTTCTCATCTTAACTGACAAACATTGGATGTTAGAGGGTCAGAGCTTTGTATCAGTTTCTGAAGCAGATTTGGACTACATATTGTCCATATGTGTAGGAAACACCATTCTTTTGTTCTGGGCACACTCACGTTTCCTGTTGCGTTAGAGACTCTAGAAAGCAAGAGCGTGCTTCTCACTCTAAAACAGAGTTTGATCCATGGATGAGACTATGCTGTGTGTTTCACTTCAGAAATGGAGTTAAATCCCATGCTCTGTGTCTCCCTACAAGGAAGACTTCGTTTCACGTAAGTGCAGTCTCTTTTCTGCTCAAAGGAACAACATCGTTCACGAAGCTCACACGTTTCTCATCTTAACTGACAAGCATTGGATGTTAGAGGACCAGTGATTTGTATCATTTTCAGAAGCAGAGTTGGACTACATATTGTCCATATGTGTAGGAAACACCGGTCTTTTGTTCTGGGCAGACTCACTTTTCCTGCTGCCTTAGAGAATCTAGAAAGCAAGAGCGTGCTTCTTGTTCTAAAGCAGAGTGTGATCCATGGATGAGAACTATGCTGTGTGTTTCACTTCAGAAATGGAGTTAAATCCCAGGCTCTGAGTCTTCCTACAAGCAAGACTTCCATTCAGATAAAGGCAGTGACATTTCTGCTCAAACTAACTACATCGTTAACGAAGCTCACACGTTTCTCATCTTAACTGACAAGCATTGGATGTTCGAGGTTCAGTGTTTTGTATCAGTTTCATAAGCAGAGTTCGACTAGATATGGTCCTTATATGTAGGAAACACCGTTCTTTTGTTCTCAGCAAACTCACGTTTCCTGCTGTCTTAAAGACTCTAGAAAGCAAAAGCATGCTTCTTGTTCTAAAGCACAGTGTGATCAATGGATGAGAACACTGCTGTGTGTTTCACTTCAGAAATGGAGTTAAATCCCAGGCTCTGAGTCTTCCTTCAAGCAAGACTTCGTTTCAGGTAAGGGCAGTCAGTTTTCTGCTCAAACGAACTACATTGTTCACGAAGCTCACACGTTTCTCATCTTAACTGACAAACATTGGATGTTTAGAGGGTCAGAGCTTTGTATCAGTTTCAGAAGCAGATTTGGACTACATATTGTCCATATGTGTAGGAAACACCGATCTTTTGTTCTGGGCACACTCACGTTTCCTGCTGCCTTAGAGACTCTAGAAAGCAAGAGTGTGCTTCTCGCTCTAAAACAGAGTGTGATCCATGGATGAGACTATGCTGTGTGTTTCACTTCAGAAATGGAGTTAAATCCCATGCTCTGTGTCTCCCCACAAGCAAGACTTCGTTTCAGGTAAGTGCAGTCTCTTTTCTGCTCAAAGGAACAACATCGTTCACGAAGCTCACACGTTTCTCATCTTAACTGTCAAGCATTGGATGTTAGAGGACCAGTGATTTGTATCAGTTTCAGAAGCAGAGTTGGACTAGATATGGTCCCTATGTGTAGGAAACACCGTTCTTTTGTTCTCAGCACACTCACGTTTCCTGCTGTCTTTGAGAGTCTAGAAAGCAAGAGCGGGCTTCTTTGTTCTAAAGCAGAGTGTGATCAATGGATGATTACACTGCTGTGTGTTTTACTTCAGAAATGGAGTTAAATCCCAGGCTCTGAGTCTTCCTCCAAGCAAGAATTCCATTCAGGTAAGGGCAGTCACTTTTCTGCTCAAACTAACTACATCGTTCACGAAGCTCACACGTTTCTTATCTCAACTGACAAGCATTGGATGTTAGAGGGTCAGTGCTTTGTATCAGTTTCAGAAGCAGATTTGGACTACATATGGTCCATATGTATAGGAAACACCGTTCTTTTGTCCTGGGCACACTCAGATTTCCTGCTGTATTAGAGACACTAGAAAGCTAGAGTGTGCTTCTTGCTCTAAAGCAGAGTGTGATCCATGGATGAGAACTATGTTGTGTGTTTCCCTTCAGAAATGGACTTAAATCCCAGGCTCTGAGTCTTCCTACAAGCAAGACTTCGTTTCAGGTAAGGGCAGTCAGTTTTCTGCTCAAACGAACTACATTGTTCACGTAGCTCACACGTTTCTCATCTTAACAGACAAGCATTGGATGTTAGAGGGTCAGTGCTTTGTATCAGTTTCAGAAGCAGATTTGGACTACATATTGTCCATATGTGTAGGAAACACCAATCTTTTGTTCTGGGCACACTCAAGTTTCTGCTGCCTTAGAGACTCTAGAAAGCAAGAGCGTGCTTCTCGCTCTAAAACAGAGTGTGATCCATGGATGAGACTATGCTGTGTGTTTCACTTTAGAAATGGAGTTAAATCCCATGCTCTGTGTCTCCCTACAAGGAAGACTTCGTTTCAGGTAAGGGCAGTCACTTTTCTGCTCAAAGGAACAACATCGTTCACGAATCTCACACGTTTCTCATCTTAACTGACAAGCATTGGATGTTAGAGGACTAGTGCTTTGTATCTGTTTCAGAAGCAGAGTTGGACTAGATATGGTCCCTATGTGTAGGAAACACAGTTCTTTTGTTCTCAGCACACTCACATTTCCTGCTGTCTTTGAGAGTCTAGAAAGCAAGAGCGTGCTTCTTGTTCTAAAGCAGAGTGTGATCAATGGATGATTACACTGCTGTGTGTTTTACTTCAGATATGGAGTTAAATCCCAGCCTCTGAGTCTTCCTACAAGCAAGAATTCCATTCAGGTAAGGGCAGTCACTTTTCTGCTCAAACTAACTACATCGTTCACGAAGCTCACACGTTTCTTATCTCAACTGACAAGCATTGGATGTTAGAGGGTCAGTGCTTTGTATCAGTTTCAGAAGCAGATTTGGACTACATATGGTCCATATGTATAGGAAACACCCTTCTTTTGTCCTGGGCACACTCAGATTTCCTGCTGTATTAGAGACTCTAGAAAGCTAGAGTGTTCTTGCTCTAAAGCAGAGTTTGATCCATGGATGAGAACTATGTTGTGTGTTTCCCTTCAGAAATGGACTTAAATCCCAGGCTCTGAGTCTTCCTACAAGCAAGACTTCGTTTCAGGTAAGGGCAGTCACTTTTCTGCTCAAACGAACTACATCGTTCATCAAGCTCACACGTTTCTCATCTTAACTGACAAGTATTGGATGTTAGAGGACCAGTGCTTTGTATCAGTTTCAGAAGAAGAGTTGGACTAGATATGGTCCGTATGTGTAGGAAACACCGTTCTTTTATTCTCAGCACACTCACGTTTCCTGCTGTGTTAGAGACTCTAGAAAGCAAGAGCGTACTTCTCACTCTAAAGCAGAGTGTGATCCATGGATGAGAACTATGCTATGTGTTTTACTTCAGAAATGGAGTTAAATCCCAGGCTCTGAGTCTTCCTACAAGCAAGACTTCCATTCAGATAAAGGCAGTGACATTTCTGCTCAAACTAACTACATCGTTCACGAAGCTCACACGTTTCTCATCTTAACTGACAAGCATTGGATGTTCGAGGTTCAGTGCTTTGTATCAGTTTCAGAAGCAGAGTTCGACTAGATATGGTCCTTATGTGTAGGAAACACCGTTCTTTTGTTCTCAGCAAACTCACGTTTCCTGCTGTCTTAAAGACTCTAGAAAGCAAAAGCATGCTTCTTGTTCTAAAGCAGAGTGTGATCAATGGATGAGAACACTGCTGTGTGTTTCACTTCAGAAATGGAGTTAAATCCCAGGCTCTGAGTTTTCCTACAAGCAAGACTTCGTTTCAGGTAAGGGCAGTCAGTTTTCTCCTCAAACGAACTACATGGTTCACGTTGCTCACACGTTTCTCATCTTAACTGACAAGCATTGGATGTTAGAGGGTCAGTGCTTTGTATCAGTTTCAGAAGCAGATATGGACTACATATGGTCCATATGTGTAGGAACACCGTTCTTTTGTTCTCAGCACACTCACGTTTCCTTCTGTCTTAGAGACTCTAGAAAGCAAGAGCGTGCTTCTCGCTCTAAAACAGAGTGTGATCCATGGATGAGACTATGCTGTGTGTTTCACTTCAGAAATGGAGTTAAATCCCATGCTCTGTGTCTCCCTACAAGCAAGACTTCGTTTCAGGTAAGTGCAGTCTCTTTTCTGCTCAAAGGAACAACATCGTTCACAAAGCTCACACGTTTCTCATCTTAACTGACAAGCATTGGATGTTAGAGGACCAGTGCTTTGTATCAGTTTCAGAAGCAGAGTTGGACTAGATATGGTCACTATGTGTAGGAAACACCGTTCTTTTGTTCTCAGCACACTCACGTTTCCTGCTGTCTTTGAGAGTCTAGAAAGCAAGAGCGTGCTTCTTGTTCTAACGCAGAGTTTGATCTATGGATTAGAACCCTGCTGTGTGTTTCACTTCAGAAATGGAGTTAAATCCCAGGCTCTGAGTCTTCCTACAAGCAAGACTTCGTTTCAAGTAAGGGCAGTCAGTTTTCTGCTCAAACGAACTACATCGTTCATGAAGCTCACACGTTTCTCATCTTAACTGACAAGCATTGGATGTTAGAGGACCAGTGCTTTGTATCAGTTTTTCAGAAGAAGAGTTGGACGAGATATGGTCCGTATGTGTAGGAAACACCGTTCTTTTATTCTCAGCACACTCACGTTTCCTGCTGTGTTAGAGACTCTAGAAAGCAAGAGCGTACTTCTCACTCTAAAGCAGAGTGTGATCCATGGATGAGAACTATGCTATGTGTTTTACTTCAGAAATGGAGTTAAATCCCAGGCTCTGAGTCTTCCTACAAGCAAGACTTCCATTCAGATAAAGGCAGTGACATTTCTGCTCAAACTAACTACATCGTTCACGAAGCTCACACGTTTCTCATCTTAACTGACAAGCATTGGATGTTCGAGGTTCAGTGCTTTGTATCAGTTTCAGAAGCAGAGTTCGACTAGATATGGTCCTTATGTGTAGGAAACACCGTTCTTTTGTTCTCAGCAAACTCACGTTTCCTGCTGTCTTAAAGACTCTAGAAAGCAAAAGCATGCTTCTTGTTCTAAAGCAGAGTGTGATCAATGGATGAGAACACTGCTGTGTGTTTCACTTCAGAAATGGAGTTAAATCCCAGGCTCTGAGTTTTCCTACAAGCAAGACTTCGTTTCAGGTAAGGGCAGTCAGTTTTCTCCTCAAACGAACTACATGGTTCACGTTGCTCACACGTTTCTCATCTTAACTGACAAGCATTGGATGTTAGAGGGTCAGTGCTTTGTATCAGTTTCAGAAGCAGATATGGACTACATATGGTCCATATGTGTAGGAACACCGTTCTTTTGTTCTCAGCACACTCACGTTTCCTTCTGTCTTAGAGACTCTAGAAAGCAAGAGCGTGCTTCTCGCTCTAAAACAGAGTGTGATCCATGGATGAGACTATGCTGTGTGTTTCACTTCAGAAATGGAGTTAAATCCCATGCTCTGTGTCTCCCTACAAGCAAGACTTCGTTTCAGGTAAGTGCAGTCTCTTTTCTGCTCAAAGGAACAACATCGTTCACAAAGCTCACACGTTTCTCATCTTAACTGACAAGCATTGGATGTTAGAGGACCAGTGCTTTGTATCAGTTTCAGAAGCAGAGTTGGACTAGATATGGTCACTATGTGTAGGAAACACCGTTCTTTTGTTCTCAGCACACTCACGTTTCCTGCTGTCTTTGAGAGTCTAGAAAGCAAGAGCGTGCTTCTTGTTCTAACGCAGAGTTTGATCTATGGATTAGAACCCTGCTGTGTGTTTCACTTCAGAAATGGAGTTAAATCCCAGGCTCTGAGTCTTCCTACAAGCAAGACTTCGTTTCAAGTAAGGGCAGTCAGTTTTCTGCTCAAACGAACTACATCGTTCATGAAGCTCACACGTTTCTCATCTTAACTGACAAGCATTGGATGTTAGAGGACCAGTGCTTTGTATCAGTTTTTCAGAAGAAGAGTTGGACGAGATATGGTCCGTATGTGTAGGAAACACAGTTCTTTTATTCTCAGCACACTCACGTTTCCTGCTGTGTTAGAGACTCTAGAAAGCAAGAGTGTACTTCTCACTCTAAAGCAGAGTGTGATCCATGGATGAGAACTATGTTGTGTGTTTCCCTTCAGAAATGGACTTAAATCCCAGGCTCTGAGTCTTCCTACAAGCAAGACTTCATTTCAGGTAAGGGCAGTCAGTTTTCTGCTCAAACGAACTACATTGTTCACGTAGCTCACACGTTTCTCATCTTAACTGACAAGCATTGGATGTTAGTGGGTCAGTGCTTTCTATCAGTTTCAGAAGCAGATTTGGACTACATATTGTCCATATGTGTAGGAAACACCAATCTTTTGTTCTGGGCACACTCACGTTTCCTGCTGCCTTAGAGACTCTAGAAAGCAAGAGTGTGCTTCTTGCTCTAAAACAGAGTGTGATCCATGGATGAGACTATGCTGTGTGTTTCACTTCAGAAATGAAGTTAAATCCCATGCTCTGTGTCTCCCTACAAGCAAGACTTCGTTTCAGGTAAGGGCAGTCACTTTTCTGCTCAAAGGAACAACATCGTTCACGAATCTCACACGTTTCTCATCTTAACTGACAAGCATTGGATGTTAGAGGACTAGTGCTTTTTATCTGTTTCAGAAGCAGAGTTGGACTAGATATGGTCCCTATGTGTAGGAAACACAGTTCTTTTGTTCTCAGCACACTCACATTTCCTGCTGTCTTTGAGAGTCTAGAAAGCAAGAGCGTGCTTCTTGTTCTAAAGCAGAGTGTGATCAATGGATGATTACACTGCTGTGTGTTTTACTTCAGATATGTAGTTAAATCCCAGGCTCTGAGTCTTCCTACAAGCAAGACTTCCATTCAGATGAAGGCAGTGACATTTCTGCTCAAACTAACTACATCGTTCACGAAGCTCACACGTTTCTCATCTTAACTGACAAGCATTGGATGTTCGAGGTTCAGTGCTTTGTATCAGTTTCAGAAGCAGAGTTCGACTAGATATGGTCCTTATGTGTAGGAAACACCGTTCTTTTGTTCTCAGCAAATTCACGTTTCCTGCTGTCTTAAAGACTCTATAAAGCAAAAGCATGCTTCTTGTTTTAAAGCAGAGTGTGATCAATGGATGAGAACACTGCTGTGTGTTTCACTTCAGAAATGGAGTTAAATCCCAGGCTCTGAGTCTTACTACAAGCAAGACTTCGTTTCAGGTAAGGGCAGTCAGTTTTCTCCTCAAACGAACTACATCGTTCACGTTGCTCACATGTTTCTCATCTTAACTGACAAGCATTGGATGTTAGAGGACCAGTGCTTTGTATCAATTTCAGAAGAAGAGTTGGACTATATAATGTCCATATGTGTAGGAAACACCATTCTTTTGTTCTCAGCACACTCACGTTTCCTGCTGTCTTAGAGACTCTAGAAAGCAAGAGCGTGCTTCTCGCTCTAAAACAGAGTGTGATCCATAGATGAGACTATGCTGTGTGTTTCACTTCAGAAATGGAGTTAAATCCCATGCTCTGTGTCTCCCTACAAGCAAGATTTCGTTTCAGGTAAGTGCAGTCTCATTTCTGCTCAAAGGAACAACATCGTTCACGAAGCTCACACGTTTCTCATCTTAACTGACAAGCATTGGATGTTAGAGGACCAGTGCTTTGTATCAGTTTCAGAAGCAGAGTTGGACTAGATATGGTCCCTATGTGTAGGAAACACCGTTCTTTTATTCTCAGCACACTCACGTTTCCTGCTGTGTTAGAGACTCTAGAAAGCAAGAGCGTACTTCTCACTCTAAAGCAGAGTGTGATCCATGGATGAGAACTATGCTATGTGTTTTACTTCAGAAATGGAGTTAAATCCCAGGCTCTGAGTCTTCCTACAAGCAAGACTTCCATTCAGATAAAGGCAGTGACATTTCTGCTCAAACTAACTACATCGTTCACGAAGCTCACACGTTTCTCATCTTAACTGACAAGCATTGGATGTTCGAGGTTCAGTGCTTTGTATCAGTTTCAGAAGCAGAGTTCGACTAGGTATGGTCCTTATGTGTAGGAAACACCGTTCTTTTGTTCTCAGCAAACTCACGTTTCCTGCTGTCTTAAAGACTCTAGAAAGCAAAAGCATGCTTCTTGTTCTAAAGCAGAGTGTGATCAATGGATGAGAACACTGCTGTGTGTTTCACTTCAGAAATGGAGTTAAATCCCAGGCTCTGAGTTTTCCTACAAGCAAGACTTCGTTTCAGGTAAGGGCAGTCAGTTTTCTCCTCAAACGAACTACATGGTTCACGTTGCTCACACGTTTCTCATCTTAACTGACAAGCATTGGATGTTAGAGGGTCAGTGCTTTGTATCAGTTTCAGAAGCAGATTTGGACTACATATGGTCCATATGTGTAGGAACACCGTTCTTTTGTTCTCAGCACACTCACGTTTCCTTCTGTCTTAGAGACTCTAGAAAGCAAGAGCGTGCTTCTCGCTCTAAAACAGAGTGTGATCCATGGATGAGACTATGCTGTGTGTTTCACTTCAGAAATGGAGTTAAATCCCATGCTCTGTGTCTTCCTACAAGCAAGACTTCGTTTCAGGTAAGTGCAGTCTCTTTTCTGCTCAAAGGAACAACATCGTTCACAAAGCTCACACGTTTCTCATCTTAACTGACAAGCATTGGATGTTAGAGGACCAGTGCTTTGTATCAGTTTCAGAAGCAGAGTTGGACTAGATATGGTCACTATGTGTAGGAAACACCGTTCTTTTGTTCTCAGCACACTCACGTTTCCTGCTGTCTTTGAGAGTCTAGAAAGCAAGAGCGTGCTTCTTGTTCTAACGCAGAGTTTGATCTATGGATTAGAACCCTGCTGTGTGTTTCACTTCAGAAATGGAGTTAAATCCCAGGCTCTGAGTCTTCCTACAAGCAAGACTTCGTTTCAAGTAAGGGCAGTCAGTTTTCTGCTCAAACGAACTACATCGTTCATGAAGCTCACACGTTTCTCATCTTAACTGACAAGCATTGGATGTTAGAGGACCAGTGCTTTGTATCAGTTTTTCAGAAGAAGAGTTGGAGGAGATATGGTCCGTATGTGTAGGAAACACAGTTCTTTTATTCTCAGCACACTCACGTTTCCTGCTGTGTTAGAGACTCTAGAAAGCAAGAGTGTACTTCTCACTCTAAAGCAGAGTGTGATCCATGGATGAGAACTATGTTGTGTGTTTCCCTTCAGAAATGGACTTAAATCCCAGGCTCTGAGTCTTCCTACAAGCAAGACTTCGTTTCAGGTAAGGGCAGTCAGTTTTCTGCTCAAACGAACTACATTGTTCACGTAGCTCACACGTTTCTCATCTTAACTGACAAGCATTGGATGTTAGTGGGTCAGTGCTTTCTATCAGTTTCAGAAGCAGATTTGGACTACATATTGTCCATATGTGTAGGAAACACCAATCTTTTGTTCTGGGCACACTCACGTTTCCTGCTGCCTTAGAGACTCTAGAAAGCAAGAGTGTGCTTCTCGCTCTAAAACAGAGTGTGATCCATGGATGAGACTATGCTGTGTGTTTCACTTCAGAAATGAAGTTAAATCCCATGCTCTGTGTCTCCCTACAAGCAAGACTTCGTTTCAGGTAAGGGCAGTCACTTTTCTGCTCAAAGGAACAACATCGTTCACGAATCTCACACGTTTCTCATCTTAACTGACAAGCATTGGATGTTAGAGGACTAGTGCTTTTTATCTGTTTCAGAAGCAGAGTTGGACTAGATATGGTCCCTATGTGTAGGAAACACAGTTCTTTTGTTCTCAGCACACTCACATTTCCTGCTGTCTTTGAGAGTCTAGAAAGCAAGAGCGTGCTTCTTGTTCTAAAGCAGAGTGTGATCAATGGATGATTACACTGCTGTGTGTTTTACTTCAGATATGTAGTTAAATCCCAGGCTCTGAGTCTTCCTACAAGCAAGACTTCCATTCAGATGAAGGCAGTGACATTTCTGCTCAAACTAACTACATCGTTCACGAAGCTCACACGTTTCTCATCTTAACTGACAAGCATTGGATGTTCGAGGTTCAGTGCTTTGTATCAGTTTCAGAAGCAGAGTTCGACTAGATATGGTCCTTATGTGTAGGAAACACCGTTCTTTTGTTCTCAGCAAATTCACGTTTCCTGCTGTCTTAAAGACTCTATAAAGCAAAAGCATGCTTCTTGTTTTAAAGCAGAGTGTGATCAATGGATGAGAACACTGCTGTGTGTTTCACTTCAGAAATGGAGTTAAATCCCAGGCTCTGAGTCTTACTACAAGCAAGACTTCGTTTCAGGTAAGGGCAGTCAGTTTTCTCCTCAAACGAACTACATCGTTCACGTTGCTCACATGTTTCTCATCTTAACTGACAAGCATTGGATGTTAGAGGACCAGTGCTTTGTATCAATTTCAGAAGAAGAGTTGGACTATATAATGTCCATATGTGTAGGAAACACCATTCTTTTGTTCTCAGCACACTCACGTTTCCTGCTGTCTTAGAGACTCTAGAAAGCAAGAGCGTGCTTCTCGCTCTAAAACAGAGTGTGATCCATAGATGAGACTATGCTGTGTGTTTCACTTCAGAAATGGAGTTAAATCCCATGCTCTGTGTCTCCCTACAAGCAAGATTTCGTTTCAGGTAAGTGCAGTCTCATTTCTGCTCAAAGGAACAACATCGTTCACGAAGCTCACACGTTTCTCATCTTAACTGACAAGCATTGGATGTTAGAGGACCAGTGCTTTGTATCAGTTTCAGAAGCAGAGTTGGACTAGATATGGTCCCTATGTGTAGGAAACACCGTTCTTTTATTCTCAGCACACTCACGTTTCCTGCTGTGTTAGAGACTCTAGAAAGCAAGAGCGTACTTCTCACTCTAAAGCAGAGTGTGATCCATGGATGAGAACTATGCTATGTGTTTTACTTCAGAAATGGAGTTAAATCCCAGGCTCTGAGTCTTCCTACAAGCAAGACTTCCATTCAGATAAAGGCAGTGACATTTCTGCTCAAACTAACTACATCGTTCACGAAGCTCACACGTTTCTCATCTTAACTGACAAGCATTGGATGTTCGAGGTTCAGTGCTTTGTATCAGTTTCAGAAGCAGAGTTCGACTAGGTATGGTCCTTATGTGTAGGAAACACCGTTCTTTTGTTCTCAGCAAACTCACGTTTCCTGCTGTCTTAAAGACTCTAGAAAGCAAAAGCATGCTTCTTGTTCTAAAGCAGAGTGTGATCAATGGATGAGAACACTGCTGTGTGTTTCACTTCAGAAATGGAGTTAAATCCCAGGCTCTGAGTTTTCCTACAAGCAAGACTTCGTTTCAGGTAAGGGCAGTCAGTTTTCTCCTCAAACGAACTACATGGTTCACGTTGCTCACACGTTTCTCATCTTAACTGACAAGCATTGGATGTTAGAGGGTCAGTGCTTTGTATCAGTTTCAGAAGCAGATTTGGACTACATATGGTCCATATGTGTAGGAACACCGTTCTTTTGTTCTCAGCACACTCACGTTTCCTTCTGTCTTAGAGACTCTAGAAAGCAAGAGCGTGCTTCTCGCTCTAAAACAGAGTGTGATCCATGGATGAGACTATGCTGTGTGTTTCACTTCAGAAATGGAGTTAAATCCCATGCTCTGTGTCTTCCTACAAGCAAGACTTCGTTTCAGGTAAGTGCAGTCTCTTTTCTGCTCAAAGGAACAACATCGTTCACAAAGCTCACACGTTTCTCATCTTAACTGACAAGCATTGGATGTTAGAGGACCAGTGCTTTGTATCAGTTTCAGAAGCAGAGTTGGACTAGATATGGTCACTATGTGTAGGAAACACCGTTCTTTTGTTCTCAGCACACTCACGTTTCCTGCTGTCTTTGAGAGTCTAGAAAGCAAGAGCGTGCTTCTTGTTCTAACGCAGAGTTTGATCTATGGATTAGAACCCTGCTGTGTGTTTCACTTCAGAAATGGAGTTAAATCCCAGGCTCTGAGTCTTCCTACAAGCAAGACTTCGTTTCAAGTAAGGGCAGTCAGTTTTCTGCTCAAACGAACTACATCGTTCATGAAGCTCACACGTTTCTCATCTTAACTGACAAGCATTGGATGTTAGAGGACCAGTGCTTTGTATCAGTTTTTCAGAAGAAGAGTTGGACGAGATATGGTCCGTATGTGTAGGAAACACAGTTCTTTTATTCTCAGCACACTCACGTTTCCTGCTGTGTTAGAGACTCTAGAAAGCAAGAGTGTACTTCTCACTCTAAAGCAGAGTGTGATCCATGGATGAGAACTATGTTGTGTGTTTCCCTTCAGAAATGGACTTAAATCCCAGGCTCTGAGTCTTCCTACAAGCAAGACTTCGTTTCAGGTAAGGGCAGTCAGTTTTCTGCTCAAACGAACTACATTGTTCACGTAGCTCACACGTTTCTCATCTTAACTGACAAGCATTGGATGTTAGTGGGTCAGTGCTTTCTATCAGTTTCAGAAGCAGATTTGGACTACATATTGTCCATATGTGTAGGAAACACCAATCTTTTGTTCTGGGCACACTCACGTTTCCTGCTGCCTTAGAGACTCTAGAAAGCAAGAGTGTGCTTCTCGCTCTAAAACAGAGTGTGATCCATGGATGAGACTATGCTGTGTGTTTCACTTCAGAAATGAAGTTAAATCCCATGCTCTGTGTCTCCCTACAAGCAAGACTTCGTTTCAGGTAAGGGCAGTCACTTTTCTGCTCAAAGGAACAACATCGTTCACGAATCTCACACGTTTCTCATCTTAACTGACAAGCATTGGATGTTAGAGGACTAGTGCTTTTTATCTGTTTCAGAAGCAGAGTTGGACTAGATATGGTCCCTATGTGTAGGAAACACAGTTCTTTTGTTCTCAGCACACTCACATTTCCTGCTGTCTTTGAGAGTCTAGAAAGCAAGAGCGTGCTTCTTGTTCTAAAGCAGAGTGTGATCAATGGATGATTACACTGCTGTGTGTTTTACTTCAGATATGTAGGTAAATCCCAGGCTCTGAGTCTTCCTACAAGCAAGACTTCCATTCAGATGAAGGCAGTGACATTTCTGCTCAAACTAACTACATCGTTCACGAAGCTCACACGTTTCTCATCTTAACTGACAAGCATTGGATGTTCGAGGTTCAGTGCTTTGTATCAGTTTCAGAAGCAGAGTTCGACTAGATATGGTCCTTATGTGTAGGAAACACCGTTCTTTTGTTCTCAGCAAATTCACGTTTCCTGCTGTCTTAAAGACTCTATAAAGCAAAAGCATGCTTCTTGTTTTAAAGCAGAGTGTGATCAATGGATGAGAACACTGCTGTGTGTTTCACTTCAGAAATGGAGTTAAATCCCAGGCTCTGAGTCTTACTACAAGCAAGACTTCGTTTCAGGTAAGGGCAGTCAGTTTTCTCCTCAAACGAACTACATCGTTCACGTTGCTCACATGTTTCTCATCTTAACTGACAAGCATTGGATGTTAGAGGACCAGTGCTTTGTATCAATTTCAGAAGAAGAGTTGGACTATATAATGTCCATATGTGTAGGAAACACCATTCTTTTGTTCTCAGCACACTCACGTTTCCTGCTGTCTTAGAGACTCTAGAAAGCAAGAGCGTGCTTCTCGCTCTAAAACAGAGTGTGATCCATAGATGAGACTATGCTGTGTGTTTCACTTCAGAAATGGAGTTAAATCCCATGCTCTGTGTCTCCCTACAAGCAAGATTTCGTTTCAGGTAAGTGCAGTCTCTTTTCTGCTCAAAGAAACAACATCCATCACGAAGCTCACACGTTTCTCATCTTAACTGACAAGCATTGGATGTTAGAGGACCAGTGCTTTGTATCAGTTTCAGAAGCAGAGTTGGACTAGATATGGTCCCTATGTGTAGGAAACACCATTCTTTTGTTCTCAGCACACTCACGTTTCCTGCTGTCTTTGAGTGTCTAGAAAGCAAGAGCGTGCTTCTTGTTCTAACGCAGAGTTTGATCTATGGATTAGAACCCTGCTGTGTGTTTCACTTCAGAAATGGAGTTAAATCCAAGGCTCTGAGTCTTCCTACAACCAAGACTTCGTTTCAAGTAAGGGCAGTCAGTTTTCTGCTCAAACGAACTACATTGTTCATGAAGCTCACACGTTTCTCATCTTAACTGACAAACATTGGATGTTAGAGGGTCAGAGCTTTGTATCAGTTTCAGAAGCAGATTTGGACTACATATTGTCCATATGTTTAGGAAACACCGATCTTTTGTTCTGGGCACACTCACGTTTCCTGCTGCCTTAGAGACTCTAGAAAGCAAGAGCGTGCTTCTCGCACTAAAACAGAGTTTGATCCATGGATGAGACTATGCTGTGTGTTTCACTTCAGAAATGGAGTTAAATCCCATGCTCTGTGTCTCCCTACAAGCAAGACTTCGTTTCACGTAAGTGCAGTCTCTTTTCTGCTCAAAGGAACAACATCGTTCACGAAGCTCACACGTTTCTCATCTTAACTGACAAGCATTGGATGTTCGAGGTTCAGTGCTTTGTATCAGTTTCAGAAGCAGAGTTCGACTAGATATGGTCCTTATGTGTGGGAAACACCGTTCTTTTGTTCTCAGCAAACTCACGTTTCCTGCTGTCTTAAAGACTCTAGAAAGCAAAAGCATGCTTCTTGTTCTAAAGCAGAGTGTGATCAATGGATGAGAACACTGCTGTGTGTTTCACTTCAGAAATGGAGTTAAATCCCAGGCTCTGAGTCTTCCTCCAAGCAAGAATTCCATTCAGGTAAGGGCAGTCACTTTTCTGCTCAAACTAACTACATCGTTCACGAAGCTCACACGTTTCTTATCTCAACTGACAAGCATTGGATGTTAGAGGGTCAGTGCTTTGTATCAGTTTCAGAAGCAGATTTGGACTACATATGGTCCATATGTATAGGAAACACCGTTCTTTTGTCCTGGGCACACTCAGATTTCCTGCTGTATTAGAGACACTAGAAAGCTAGAGTGTGCTTCTTGCTCTAAAGCAGAGTGTGATCCATGGATGAGAACTATGTTGTGTGTTTCCCTTCAGAAATGGACTTAAATCCCAGGCTCTCTGTCTTACTACAAGCAAGACTTCGTTTCAGGTAAGGGCAGTCACTTTTCAGTTCAAAGGAACTAAATCATTCACAAAGATCACACGTTTCTCATCTTAACTGACAGGCATTGGATGTTAGAGGACCAGTGCATTCTATCAGTTTCAGAAGAAGATTTGGACTACATATAATCCGTATGTGTAGGAAACACCATTCTTTTGTTTTGGGCACACTCACGTTTCCTGCTGTCTTAGAGACTCTAGAAAGCAAGAGTGTGCTTCTTGCTCTAAAGCAGAGTGTGATCCATGGATGAGAACTATGCTGTGTGTTTCCCTTCAGAAATGGAGTTAAATCCCAGGCTCTGAGTCTTCCTACAAGCAAGACTTCGTTTCAGGTAAGGGCAGTCACTTTTCTGCTCAAACGAACTACATCGTTCATGAAGCTCACACGTTTCTCATCTTAACAGACAAGCATTGGATGTTAGAGGGTCAGTGCTTTGTATCAGTTTCAGAAGAAGAGTTGGACTAGATATGGTCCGTATGTGTAGGAAACACCATTCTTTTATTCTCAGCACACTCACGTTTCCTGCTGTGTTAGAGACTCTAGAAAGCAAGAGCGTACTTCTCAATCTAAAGCAGAGTGTGATCCATGGATGAGAACTATGCTATGTGTTTTACTTCAGAAATGGAGTTAAATCCCAGGCTCTGAGTCTTCCTACAAGCAAGACTTCCATTCAGATAAAGGCAGTGACATTTCTGCTCAAAGTAACTACATCGTTCACGAAGCTCACACGTTTCTCATCTTAACTGACAAGCATTGGATGTTCGAGGTTCAGTGCTTTGTATCAGTTTCAGAAGCAGAGTTCGACTAGATATGGTCCTTATGTGTAGGAAACACCGTTCTTTTGTTCTCAGCAAACTCACGTTTCCTGCTGTCTTAAAGACTCTAGAAAGCAAAAGCATGCTTCTTGTTCTAAAGCAGAGTGTCATCAATGGATGAGAACACTGCTGTGTGTTTCACTTCAGAAATGGAGTTAAATCCCAGGCTCTGAGTCTTCCTACAAGCAAGACTTCGTTTCAGGTAAGGGCAGTCAGTTTTCTGCTCAAACGAACTACATTGTTCACGTAGCTCACACGTTTCTCATCTTAACTGACAAGCATTGGATGTTAGAGGGTCAGAGCTTTGTATCAGTTTCAGAAGCAGATTTGGACTACATATTGTCCATATGTGTAGGAAACACCAATCTTTTGTTCTGGGCACACTCACGTTTCCTGCTGCCTTAGAGACTCTAGAAAGCAAGAGCGTGCTTCTCGCTCTAAAACAGAGTGTGATCCATGGATGAGACTATTCTGTGTGTGTCACTTCAGAAACGGAGTTAAATCCCCTGCTCTGTGTCTCCCTACAAGCAAGACTTCGTTTCAGGTAAGGGCAGTCACTTTTCTGCTCAAAGGAACAACATCGTTCACGAATCTCACACGTTTCTCATCTTAACTGACAAGCATTGGATGTTAGAGGACTAGTGCTTTGTATCTGTTTCAGAAGCAGAGTTGGACTAGATATGGTCCCTATGTGTAGGAAACACAGTTCTTTTGTTCTCAGCACACTCACATTTCCTGCTGTCTTTGAGAGTCTAGAAAGCAAGAGCGTGCTTCTTGTTCTAAAGCAGAGTGTGATCAATGGATGATTACACTGCTGTGTGTTTTACTTCAGATATGGAGTTAAATCCCAGCCTCTGAGTCTTCCTACAAGCAAGAATTCCATTCAGGTAAGGGCAGTCACTTTTCTGCTCAAACTAACTACATCGTTCACGAAGCTCACACGTTTCTTATCTCAACTGACAAGCATTGGATGTTAGAGGGTCAGTGCTTTGTATCAGTTTCAGAAGCAGATTTGGACTACATATGGTCCATATGTATAGGAAACACCGTTCTTTTGTCCTGGGCACACTCAGATTTCCTGCTGTATTAGAGACTCTAGAAAGCTAGAGTGTGCTTCTTGCTCTAAAGCAGAGTGTGATCCATGGATGAGAACTATGTTGTGTGTTTCCCTTCAGAAATGGACTTAAATCCCAGGCTCTGAGTCTTCCTACAAGCAAGACTTCGTTTCAGGTAAGGGCAGTCACTTTTCTGCTCAAACGAACTACATCGTTCATCAAGCTCACACGTTTCTCATCTTAACTGACAAGTATTGGATGTTAGAGGACCAGTGCTTTGTATCAGTTTCAGAAGAAGAGTTGGACTAGATATGGTCCGTATGTGTAGGAAACACCGTTCTTTTATTCTCAGCACACTCACGTTTCCTGCTGTGTTAGAGACTCTAGAAAGCAAGAGCGTACTTCTCACTCTAAAGCAGAGTGTGATCCATGGATGAGAACTATGCTATGTGTTTTACTTCAGAAATGGAGTTAAATCCCAGGCTCTGAGTCTTCCTACAAGCAAGACTTCCATTCAGATAAAGGCAGTGACATTTCTGCTCAAACTAACTACATCGTTCACGAAGCTCACACGTTTCTCATCTTAACTGACAAGCATTGGATGTTCGAGGTTCAGTGCTTTGTATCAGTTTCAGAAGCAGAGTTCGACTAGATATGGTCCTTATGTGTAGGAAACACCGTTCTTTTGTTCTCAGCAAACTCACGTTTCCTGCTGTCTTAAAGACTCTAGAAAGCAAAAGCATGCTTCTTGTTCTAAAGCAGAGTTTGATCTATGGATTAGAACCCTGCTGTGTGTTTCACTTCAGAAATGGAGTTAAATCCCAGGCTCGGAGTCTTCCTACAAGCAAGACTTCGTTTCAAGTAAGGGCAGTCAGTTTTCTGCTCAAACGAACTACATTGTTCACGAAGCTCACACGTTTCTCATCTTAACTGACAAACATTGGATGTTAGAGGGACAGAGCTTTGTATCAGTTTCAGAAGCAGATATGGACTACATATTGTCCATATGTTTAGGAAACACCGATCTTTTGTTCTGGGCACACTCACGTTTCCTGTTGCCTTAGAGACTCTAGAAAGCAAGAGCGTGCTTCTCGCTCTAAAACAGAGTTTGATCCATGGATGAGACTATGCTGTGTGTTTCACTTCAGAAATGGAGTTAAATCCCATGCTCTGTGTCTCCCTACAAGCAAGACTTCGTTTCACGTAAGTGCAGTCTCTTTTCTGCTCAAAGGAACAACATCGTTCACGAAGCTCACACGTTTCTCATCTTAACTGACAAGCATTGGATGTTAGAGGACCAGTGATTTGTATCAGTTTCAGAAGAAGAGTTGGACTAGACATGGTCCGTATGTGTAGGAAACACCGTCCTTTTATTCTCAGCACACTCACGTTTCCTGCTGTGTTAGAGACTCTAGAAAGCAAGAGCGTACTTCTCACTCTAAAGCAGAGTGTGATCCATGGATGAGAACTATGCTATGTGTTTTACTTCAGAAATGGAGTTAAATCCCAGGCTCTGAGTCTTCCTACAAGCAAGACTTCCATTCAGATAAAGGCAGTGACATTTCTGCTCAAACTAACTACATCGTTCACGAAGCTCACACGTTTCTCATCTTAACTGACAAGCATTGGATGTTCGAGGTTCAGTGCTTTGTATCAGTTTCAGAAGCAGAGTTCGACTAGATATGGTCCTTATGTGTAGGAAACACCGTTCTTTTGTTCTCAGCAAACTCACGTTTCCTGCTGTCTTAAAGACTCTAGAAAGCAAAAGCATGCTTCTTGTTCTAAAGCAGAGTGTGATCAATGGATGAGAACACTGCTGTGTGTTTCACTTCAGAAATGGAGTTAAATCCCAGGCTCTGAGTCTTCCTCCAAGCAAGAATTCCATTCAGGTAAGGGCAGTCACTTTTCTGCTCAAACTAACTACATCGTTCACGAAGCTCACACGTTTCTTATCTCAACTGACAAGCATTGGATGTTAGAGGGTCAGTGCTTTGTATCAGTTTCAGAAGCAGATTTGGACTACATATGGTCCATATGTATAGGAAACACCGTTCTTTTGTCCTGGGCACACTCAGATTTCCTGCTGTATTAGAGACACTAGAAAGCTAGAGTGTGCTTCTTGCTCTAAAGCAGAGTGTGATCCATGGATGAGAACTATGTTGTGTGTTTCCCTTCAGAAATGGACTTGAATCCCAGGCTCTCTGTCTTACTACAAGCAAGACTTCGTTTCAGGTAAGGGCAGTCACTTTTCAGTTCAAAGGAACTAAATCATTCACAAAGCTCACACGTTTCTCATCTTAACTGACAAGCATTGGATGTTAGAGGACCAGTGCATTCTATCAGTTTCAGAAGAAGATTTGGACTACATATAATCCGTATGTGTAGGAAACACCATTCTTTTGTTCTGGGCACACTCACATTTCCTGCTGTCTTAGAGACTCTAGAAAGCAAGAGTGTGCTTCTTGCTCTAAAGCAGAGTGTGATCCATGGATGAGAACTATGCTGTGTGTTTCACTTCAGAAATGGAGTTAAATCCCAGGCTCTGAGTCTTCCTACAAGCAAGACTTCGTTTCAGGTAAGGGCAGTCACTTTTCTGCTCAAACGAACTACATCGTTCATGAAGCTCACACGTTTCTCATCTTAACTGACAAGCATTGGATGTTCGAGGTTCAGTGCTTTGTATCAGTTTCAGAAGCAGAGTTCGACTAGATATGGTCCTTATGTGTAGGAAACACCGTTCTTTTGTTCTCAGCAAACTCACGTTTCCTGCTGTCTTAAAGACTCTAGAAAGCAAAAGCATGCTTCTTGTTCTAAAGCAGAGTGTGATCAATGGATGAGAACACTGCTGTGTGTTTCACTTCAGAAATGGAGTTAAATCCCAGGCTCTGAGTCTTACTACAAGCAAGACTTCGTTTCAGGTAAGGGCAGTCAGTTTTCTCCTCAAACGAACTACATCGTTCACGTTGCTCACACGTTTCTCATCTTAACTGACAAGCATTGGATGTTAGAGGACCAGTGCTTTGTATCAATTTCAGAAGAAGAGTTGGACTATATAATGTCCATATGTGTAGGAAACACCGTTCTTTTGTTCTCAGCACACTCACGTTTCCTGCTGTCTTAGAGACTCTAGAAAGCAAGAGCGTGCTTCTCGCTCTAAAACAGAGTGTGATCCATGGATGAGAACTATGCTATGTGTTTTACTTCAGAAATGGAGTTAAATCCCATGCTCTGTGTCTCCCTACAAGCAAGACTTCGTTTCAGGTAAGTGCAGTCTCTTTTCTGCTCAAAGGAACAACATCGTTCACGAAGCTCACACGTTTCTCATCTTAACTGACAAGCATTGGATGTTAGAGGACCAGTGCTTTGTATCAGTTTCAGAAGCAGAGTTGGACTAGATATGGTCCCTATGTGTAGGAAACACCGTTCTTTTGTTCTCAGCACACTCACGTTTCCTGCTGTCTTTGAGAGTCTAGAAAGCAAGAGCGTGCTTCTTGTTCTAACGCAGAGTTTGATCTATGGATGAGAACCCTGCTGTGTGTTTCACTTCAGAAATGGAGTTAAATCCCAGGCTCTGTGTCTTACTACAAGCAAGACTTCGTTTCAGGTAAGGACAGTCACTTTTCAGTTCAAAGGAACTACATCATTCACAAAGCTCACACGTTTCTCATCTTAACTGACAAGCATTGGATGTTAGAGGGTCAGTGCTTTGTATCAGTTTCAGAAGAAGAGTTGGACTAGATATGGTCCGTATGTGTAGGAAACACCATTCTTTTATTCTCAGCACACTCACGTTTCCTGCTGTGTTAGAGACTCTAGAAAGCAAGAGCGTACTTCTCACTCTAAAGCAGAGTGTGATCCATGGATGAGAACTATGCTATGTGTTTTACTTCAGAAATGGAGTTAAATCCCAGGCTCTGAGTCTTCCTACAAGCAAGACTTCCATTCAGATAAAGGCAGTGACATTTCTGCTCAAACTAACTACATCGTTCACAAAGCTCACACGTTTCTCATCTTAACTGACAAGCATTGGATGTTCGAGGTTCAGTGCTTTGTATCAGTTTCAGAAGCAGAGTTCGACTAGATATGGTCCTTATGTGTAGGAAACACCGTTCTTTTGTTCTCAGCAAACTCACGTTTCCTGCTGTCTTAAAGACTCTAGAAAGCAAAAGCATGCTTCTTGTTCTAAAGCAGAGTGTCATCAATGGAGGAGAACACTGCTGTGTGTTTCACTTCAGAAATGGAGTTAAATCCCAGGCTCTGAGTCTTACTACAAGCAAGACTTCGTTTCAGGTAAGGGCAGTCAGTTTTCTCCTCAAACTAACTACATCGTTCACGTTGCTCACACGTTTCTCATCTTAACTGACAAGCATTGGATGTTAGAGGACCAGTGCTTTGTATCAATTTCAGTAGAAGAGTTGGACTATATAATGTCCATATGTGTAGGAAACACCGTTCTTTTTTTCTCAGCACACTCACGTTTCCTGCTGTCTTAGAGACTCTAGAAAGCAAGAGCGTACTTCTCACTCTAAAGCAGAGTGTGATCCATGGATGAGAACTATGCTATGTGTTTTACTTCAGAAATGGAGTTAAATCCCAGGCTCTGAGTCTTCCTACAAGCAAGACTTCCATTCAGATAAAGGCAGTGACATTTCTGCTCAAACTAACTACATCGTTCACGAAGCTCACACGTTTCTCATCTTAACTGACAAGCATTGGATGTTCGAGGTTCAGTGCTTTGTATCAGTTTCAGAAGCAGAGTTCGACTAGATATGGTCCTTATGTGTAGGAAACACCGTTCTTTTGTTCTCAGCAAACTCACGTTTCCTGCTGTCTTAAAGACTCTAGAAAGCAAAAGCATGCTTCTTGTTCTAAAGCAGAGTGTGATCAATGGATGAGAACACTGCTGTGTGTTTCACTTCAGAAATGGAGTTAAATCCCAGGCTCTGAGTCTTACTACAAGCAAGACTTCGTTTCAGGTAAGGGCAGTCAGTTTTCTCCTCAAACGAACTACATCGTTCACGTTGCTCACACGTTTCTCATCTTAACTGACAAGCATTGGATGTTAGAGAACCAGTGCTTTGTATCAATTTCAGAAGAAGAGTTGGACTATATAATGTCCATATGTGTAGGAAACACCGTTCTTTTGTTCTCAGCACACTCACGTTTCCTGCTGTCTTAGAGACTCTAGAAAGCAAGAGCGTGCTTCTCGCTCTAAAACAGAGTGTGATCCATGGATGTGACTATGCTGTGTGTTTCACTTCAGAAATGGAGTTAAATCCCATGCTCTGTGTCTCCCTACAAGCAAGACTTCGTTTCAGGTAAGTGCAGTCTCTTTTCTGCTCAAAGGAACAACATCGTTCACGAAGCTCACACGTTTCTCATCTTAACTGACAAGCATTGGATGTTAGAGGACCAGTGCTTTGTATCAGTTTCAGAAGCAGAGTTGGACTAGATATGGTCCCTATGTGTAGGAAACACCGTTCTTTTGTTCTCAGCACACTCACGTTTCCTGCTGTCTTTGAGAGTCTAGAAAGCAAGAGCGTGCTTCTTGTTCTAACGCAGAGTTTGATCTATGGATGAGAACCCTGCTGTGTGTTTCACTTCAGAAATGGAGTTAAATCCCAGGCTCTGTGTCTTACTACAAGCAAGACTTCGTTTCAGGTAAGGGCAGTCACTTTTCAGTTCAAAGGAACTACATCATTCACAAAGCTCACACGTTTCTCATCTTAACTGACAAGCATTGGATGTTAGAGGACCAGTGCATGCTATCAGTTTCAGAAGAAGATTTGGACTACATATAGTCCGTATGTGTAGGAAACACCATTCTTTTGTTCTGGGCACACTCACGTTCCCTGCTGTCTTAGAGACTCTAGAAAGCAAGAGTGTGCTTCTTGCTCTAAAGCAGAGTGTGATCCATGGATGAGAACTATGCTGTGTGTTTCACTTCAGAAATGGAGTTAAATCCCAGGCTCTGAGTCTTCCTACAAGCAAGACTTCCATTCAGATAAAGGCAGTGACATTTCTGCTCAAACTAACTACATCTTTCATGAAGCTCACACGTTTCTCATCTTAACTGACAAGCATTGGATGTTCGAGGTTCAGTGCTTTGTATCAGTTTCAGAAGCAGAGTTCGACTAGATATGGTCCTTATGTGTAGGAAACACCGTTCTTTTGTTCTCAGCAAACTCACGTTTCCTGCTGTCTTAAAGACTGTAGAAAGCAAAAGCATGCTTCTTGTTCTAAAGCAGAGTGTGATCAATGGATGAGAACACTGCTGTGTGTTTCACTTCAGAAATGGAGTTAAATCCCAGGCTCTGAGTCTTCCTACAAGCAAGACTTCGTTTCAGGTAAGGGCAGTCAGTTTTCTGCTCAAACGAACTACATTGTTCATGAAGCTCACACGTTTCTCATCTTAACTGACAAACATTGGATGTTTAGAGGGTCAGAGCTTTGTATCAGTTTCAGAAGCAGATTTGGACTACATATTGTCCATAAGTGTAGGAAACACCGATCTTTTGTTCTGGGCACACTCACGTTTCCTGCTGCCTTAGAGACTCTAGAAAGCAAGAGTGTGCTTCTCGCTCTAAAACAGAGTGCGATCCATGGATGAGACTATGCTGTGTGTTTCACTTCAGAAATGGAGTTAAATCCCATGCTCTGTGTCTCCCTACAAGCAAGACTTCGTTTCAGGTAAGTGCAGTCTCTTTTCTGCTCAAAGGAACAACATCGTTCACGAAGCTCACACGTTTCTCATCTTAACTGACAAGCATTGGATGTTAGAGGACCAGTGATTTGTATCAGTTTCAGAAGCAGAGTTGGACTAGATATGGTCCCTATGTGTAGGAAACACCGTACTTTTGTTCTCAGCACACTCACGTTTCCTGCTGTCTTTGAGAGTCTAGAAAGCAAGAGCGTGCTTCTTTGTTCTAAAGTAGAGTGTGATCAATGGATGATTACACTGCTGTGTGTTATACTTCAGAAATGGAGTTAAATCCCAGCCTCTGAGTCTTCCTACAAGCAAGAATTCCATTCAGGTAAGGGCAGTCACTTTTCTGCTCAAACTAACTACATCGTTCACGAAGCTCTCACGTTTCTTATCTCAACTGACAAGCATTGGATGTTAGAGGGTCAGTGCTTTGTATCAGTTTCAGAAGCAGATTTGGACTACATATGGTCCATATGTATAGGAAACACCATTATTTTGTCCTGGACACACTCAGATTTCCTGCTGTATTAGAGACTCTAGAAAGATAGAGTGTGCTTCTTGCTCTAAAGCAGAGTGTGATCCATGGATGAGAACTATGTTGTGTGTTTCCCTTCAGAAATGGACTTAAATCCCAGGCTCTGTGTCTTCCTCCAAGAAAAATTCCATTCACGTAAGGGCAGTCACTTTTCAGTTCAGAGGAACTACATCATTCACAAAGCTCACACGTTTCTCATCTTAACTGACAAGCATTGGATGTTAGAGGACCAGTGCATTCTATCAGTTTCAGAAGATGATTTGGACTACATATAGTCCGTATGTGTAGGAAACACCATTCTTTTGTTCTGGGCACACTCACGTTTCCTGCTGTCTTAGAGACTCTAGAAAGCAAGAGTGTGCTTCTTGCTCTAAAGCAGAGTGTGATCCATGGATGAGAACTATGCTGTGTGTTTCACTTCAGAAATGGAGTTAAATCCCAGGCTCTGAGTCTTCCTACAAGCAAGACTTCGTTTCTGGTAAGGGCAGTCACTTTTCAGCTCAAACGAATTACATCGTTCATGAAGCTCACACGTTTCTCATCTTAACTGACAAGCATTGGATGTTAGAGGACCAGTGCTTTGTATCAGTTTCAGAAGAAGAGTTGGACTAGATATGGTCCGTATGTGTAGGAAATACCGTCCTTTTATTCTCAGCACACTCACGTTTCCTGCTGTGTTAGAGACTCTAGGAAGCAAGAGCGTACTTCTCACTCTAAAGCAGAGTGTGATGCATGGATGAGAACTATGCTATGTGTTTTACTTCAGAAATGGAGTTAAATCCCAGGCTCTGAGTCTTCCTACAAGCAAGACTTCCATTCAGATAAAGGCAGTGACATTTCTGCTCAAACTAACTACATCGTTCACGAAGCTCACACGTTTCTCATCTTAACTGACAAGCATTGGATGTTCGAGGTTCAGTGCTTTGTATCAGTTTCAGAAGCAGAGTTCGACTAGATATGGTCCTTATGTGTAGGAAACACCGTTCTTTTGTCCTCAGCAAACTCACGTTTCCTGCTGTCTTAAAGACTCTAGAAAGCAAAAGCATGCTTCTTGTTCTAAAGCAGAGTGTGATCAATGGATGAGAACACTGCTGTGTGTTTCACTTCAGAAATGGAGTTAAATCCCAGGCTCTGAGTCTTCCTCCAAGCAAGAATTCCATTCAGGTAAGGGCAGTCACTTTTCTGCTCAAACTAACTACATCGTTCACGAAGCTCACACGTTTCTTATCTCAACTGACAAGCATTGGATGTTAGAGGGTCAGTGCTTTGTATCAGTTTCAGAAGCAGATTTGGACTACATATGGTCCATATGTATAGGAAACACCGTTCTTTTGTCCTGGGCACACTCAGATTTCCTGCTGTATTAGAGACACTAGAAAGCTAGAGTGTGCTTCTTGCTCTAAAGCAGAGTGTGATCCATGGATGAGAACTATGTTGTGTGTTTCCCTTCAGAAATGGACTTAAATCCCAGGCTTTCTGTCTTACTACAAGCAAGACTTCGTTTCAGGTAAGGGCAGTCACTTTTCAGTTCAAAGGAACTAAATCATTCACAAAGCTCACACGTTTCTCATCTTAACTGACAAGCATTGGATGTTAGAGGACCAGTGCATTCTATCAGTTTCAGAAGAAGATTTGGACTACATATAATCCGTATGTGTAGGAAACGCCATTCTTTCGTTCTGGGCACACTCACGTTTCCTGCTGTCTTAGAGACTCTAGAAAGCAAGAGTGTGCTTCTTGCTCTAAAGCAGAGTGTGATCCATGGATGAGAACTATGCTGTGTGTTTCACTTCAGAAATGGAGTTAAATCCCAGGCTAGGAGTCTTCCTACAAGCAAGACTTCCATTCAGATAAAGGCAGTGACATTTCTGCTCAAACTAACTACATCGTTCACGAAACTCACACGTTTCTCATCTTAACTGACAAGCATTGGATGTTCGAGGTTCAGTGCTTTGTATCAGTTTCAGAAGCAGAGTTCGACTAGATATGGTCCTTATGTGTAGGAAACACCGTTCTTTAGTTCTCAGCAAACTCACGTTTCCTGCTGTCTTAAAGACTCTAGAAAGCAAAAGCATGCTTCTTGTTCTAAAGCAGAGTGTGATCAATGGATGAGAACACTGCTGTGTGTTTCACTTCAGAAATGGAGTTAAATCCCAGGCTCTGAGTCTTCCTACAAGCAAGACTTCGTTTCAGGTAAGGGCAGTCAGTTTTCTGCTCAAACGAACTACATTGTTCATGAAGCTCACACGTTTCTCATCTTAACTGACAAACATTGGATGTTTAGAGGGTCAGAGCTTTGTATCAGTTTCAGAAGCAGATTTGGACTACATATTGTCCATAAGTGTAGGAAACACCGATCTTTTGTTCTGGGCACACTCACGTTTCCTGCTGCCTTAGAGACTCTAGAAAGCAAGAGTGTGCTTCTCGCTCTAAAACAGAGTGCGATCCATGGATGAGACTATGCTGTGTGTTTCACTTCAGAAATGGAGTTAAATCCCATGCTCTGTGTCTCCCTACAAGCAAGACTTCGTTTCAGGTAAGTGCAGTCTCTTTTCTGTTCAAAGGAACAACATCGTTCACGAAGCTCACACGTTTCTCATCTTAACTGACAAGCATTGGATGTTAGAGGACCAGTGATTTGTATCAGTTTCAGAAGCAGAGTTGGACTAGATATGGTCCCTATGTGTAGGAAACACCGTTCTTTTGTTCTCAGCACACTCACGTTTCCTGCTGTCTTTGAGAGTCTAGAAAGCAAGAGCGTGCTTCTTTGTTCTAAAGCAGAGTGTGATCAATGGATGATTACACTGCTGTGTGTTTTACTTCAGAAATGGAGTTAAATCCCAGCCTCTGAGTCTTCCTACAAGCAAGAATTCCATTCAGGTAAGGGCAGTCACTTTTCTGCTCAAAATAACTACATCGTTCACGAAGCTCACACGTTTCTTATCTCAACTGACAAGCATTGGATGTTAGAGGGTCAGTGCTTTGTATCAGTTTAAGAAGCAGATTTGGACTACATATGGTCCATATGTATAGGAAACACCGTTCTTTTGTCCTGGGCACACTCAGATTTCCTGCTGTATTAGAGACTCTAGAAAGCTAGAGTGTGCTTCTTGCTCTAAAGCAGAGTGTGATCCATGGATGAGAACTATGCTGTGTGTTTCACTTCAGAAATGGAGTTAAATCCCAGGCTCTGAGTCTTACTACAAGCAAGACTTCGTTTCAGGTAAGGGCAGTCAGTTTTCTCCTCAAACGAACTACATCGTTCACGTTGCTCACACGTTTCTCATCTTAACTGACAAGCATTGGATGTTAGAGGACCAGTGCTTTGTATCAGTTTCAGAAGAAGAGTTGGACTATATAATGTCCATATGTGTAGGAAACACCATTCTTTTGTTCTCAGCACACTCACGTTTCCTGCTGTCTTAGAGACTCTAGAAAGCAAGAGCGTGCTTCTCGCTCTAAAACAGAGTGTGATCCATGGATGAGACTATGCTGTGTGTTTCACTTCAGAAATGGAGTTAAATCCCATGCTCTGTGTCTCCCTACAAGCAAGACTTCGTTTCAGGTAAGTGCAGTCTCTTTTCTGCTCAAAGGAACCACATCGTTCACGAAGCTCACACGTTTCTCATCTTAACTGACAAGCATTGGATGTTAGAGGACCAGTGCTTTGTATCAGTTTCAGAAGCAGAGTTGGACTAGATATGGTCACTATGTGTAGGAAACACCGTTCTTTTGTTCTCAGCACACTCACGTTTCCTGCTGTCTTTGAGAGTCTAGAAAGCAAGAGCGTGCTTCTTGTTCTAACGCAGAGTTTGATCTATGGATTAGAACCCTGCTGTGTGTTTCACTTCAGAAATGGAGTTAAATCCCAGGCTCTGAGTCTTCCTACAAGCAAGACTTCGTTTCAAGTAAGGGCAGTCAGTTTTCTGCTCAAACGAACTACATTGTTCACGAAGCTCACACGTTTCTCATCTTAACTGACAAACATTGGATGTTAGAGGGTCAGAGCTTTGTATCAGTTTCAGAAGCAGATTTGGACTACATATTGTCCATATGTTTAGGAAACACCGATCTTTTGTTCTGGGCACACTCACGTTTCCTGCTGCCTTAGAGACTCTAGAAAGCAAGAGCGTGCTTCTCTCTCTAAAACAGAGTTTGATCCATGGATGAGACTATGCTGTGTGTTTCACTTCAGAAATGGAGTTAAATCCCATGCTCTGTGTCTCCCTACAAGCAAGACTTCGTTTCACGTAAGTGCAGTCTCTTTTCTGCTCAAAGGAACAACATCATTCACGAAGCTCACACGTTTCTCATCTTAACTGACAAGCATTGGATGTTAGAGGACCAGTGATTTGTATCAGTTTCAGAAGCAGAGTTGGACTAGATATGGTCCCTATGTGTAGGAAACACCGTTCTTTTGTTCTCAGCACACTCACGTTTCCTGCTGTCTTTGAGAGTCTAGAAAGCAAGAGCGTGCTTCTTTGTTCTAAAGCAGAGTGTGATCAATGGATGATTACACTGCTGTGTGTTTTACTTCAGAAATGGAGTTAAATCCCAGGCTCTGAGTCTTCCTACAAGCAAGAATTCCATTCAGGTAAGGGCAGTCACTTTTCTGCTCAAACTAACTACATCGTTCACGAAGCTCACACGTTTCTTATCTCAACTGACAAGCATTGGATGTTAGAGGGTCAGTGCTTTGTATCAGTTTCAGAAGCAGATTTGGACTACATATGGTCCATATGTATAGGAAACACCGTTCTTTTGTCCTGGGCACACTCAGATTTCCTGCTGTATTAGAGACTCTAGAAAGCTAGAGTGTGCTTCTTGCTCTAAAGCAGAGTGTGATCCATGGATGAGAACTATGTTGTGTGTTTCCCTTCAGAAATGGACTTAAATCCCAGGCTCTGTGTCTTCCTCCAAGAAAAATTCCATTCAGGTAAGGGCAGTCACTTTTCAGTTCAAAGGAACTACATCATTCACAAAGCTCACACGTTTCTCATCTTAACTGACAAGCATTGGATGTTAGAGGACCAGTGCATTCTATCAGTTTCAGAAAAAGATTTGGACTACATATAGTCCGTATGTGTAGGAAACACCATTCTTTTGTTCTGGGCACACTCACGTTTCCTGCTGTCTTAGAGACTCTAGAAAGCAAGAGTGTGCTTCTTGCTCTAAAGCAGAGTGTGATCCATGGATGAGAACTATGCTGTGTGTTTCACTTCAGAAATGGAGTTAAATCCCAGGCTCTGAGTCTTCCTACAAGCAAGACTTCGTTTCTGGTAAGGGCAGTCACTTTTCAGCTCAAACGAATTACATCGTTCATGAAGCTCACACGTTTCTCTTCTTAACTGACAAGCATTGGATGTTAGAGGACCAGTGCTTTGTATAAGTTTCAGAAGAAGAGTTGGACTAGATATGGTCCGTATGTGTAGGAAATACCGTCCTTTTATTCTCAGCACACTCACGTTTCCTGCTGTGTTAGAGACTCTAGAAAGCAAGAGCGTACTTCTCACTCTAAAGCAGAGTGTGATCCATGGATGAGAACTATGCTATGTGTTTTACTTCAGAAATGGAGTTAAATCCCAGGCTCTGAGTCTTCCTACAAGCAAGACTTCCATTCAGATAAAGGCAGTGACATTTCTGCTCAAACTAACTACATCGTTCACGAAGCTCACACATTTCACATCTTAACTGACAAGCATTGGATGTTCGAGGTTCAGTGCTTTGTATCAGTTTCAGAAGCAGAGTTCGACTAGATATGGTCCTTATGTGTAGGAAACACCGTTCTTTTGTTCTCAGCAAACTCACGTTTCCTGCTGTCTTAAAGACTCTAGAAAGCAAAAGCATGCTTCTTGTTCTAAAGCAGAGTGTGATCAATGGATGAGAACACTGCTGTGTGTTTCACTTCAGAAATGGAGTTAAATCCCAGGCTCTGACTCTTCCTCCAAGCAAGAATTCCATTCAGGTAAGGGCAGTCACTTTTCTGCTCAAACTAACTACATCGTTCACGAAGCTCACACGTTTCTTATCTCAACTGACAAGCATTGGATGTTAGAGGGTCAGTGCTTTGTATCAGTTTCAGAAGCAGATTTGGACTACATATGGTCCATATGTATAGGAAACACCGTTCTTTTGTCCTGGGCACACTCAGATTTCCTGCTGTCTTAGAGACACTAGAAAGCTAGAGTGTGCTTCTTGCTCTAAAGCAGAGTGTGATCCATGGATGAGAACTATGTTGTGTGTTTCCCTCAGAAATGGACTTAAATCCCAGGCTCTGAGTCTTCCTACAAGCAAGACTTCGTTTCAGGTAAGGGCAGTCACTTTTCTGCTCAAACGAACTACATCGTTCATCAAGCTCACACGTTTCTCATCTTAACTGACAAGTATTTGATGTTAGAGGACCAGTGCTTTGTATCAGTTTCAGAAGAAGAGTTGGACTAGATATGGTCCGTATGTGTAGGAAACACCTTTCTTTTATTCTCAGCACACTCACTTTTCCTGCTGTGTTAGAGACTCTAGAAAGCAAGAGCGTACTTCTCACTCTAAAGCAGAGTGTGATCCATGGATGAGAACTATGCTATGTGTTTTACTTCAGAAATGGAGTTAAATCCCAGGCTCTGAGTCTTCCTACAAGCAAGACTTCCATTCAGATAAAGGCAGTGACATTTCTGCTCAAACTAACTACATCGTTCACGAAGCTCACACGTTTCTCATCTTAACTGACAAGCATTGGATGTTCGAGGTTCAGTGCTTTGTATCAGTTTCAGAAGCAGAGTTCGACTAGATATGGTCCTTATGTGTAGGAAACACCGTTCTTTTGTTCTCAGCAAACTCACGTTTCCTGCTGTCTTAAAGACTCTAGAAAGCAAAAGCATGCTTCTTGTTCTAAAGCAGAGTGTGATCAATGGATGAGAACACTGCTGTGTGTTTCACTTCAGAAATGGAGTTAAATCCCAGGCTCTGAGTCTTCCTACAAGCAAGACTTCCTTTCAGGTAAGGGCAGTCAGTTTTCTGCTCAAAGGAACAACATCTTTCACAAAGCTCACACGTTTCTCATCTTAACTGACAAGCATTGGATGTTAGAGGACTAGTGCTTTGTATCTGTTTCAGAAGCAGAGTTGGACTAGATATGGTCCGTATGTGTAGGAAACACCGTTCTTTTGTTCTCAGCACACTCACGTTTCCTGCTGTCTTTGAGAGTCTAGAAAGCAAGAGCCTGCTTCTTGTTCTAAAGCAGAGTGTGATCAATGGATGATTACACTGCTGTGTGTTTTACTTCAGAAATGGAGTTAAATCCCAGGCTCTGAGTCTTACTACAAGCAAGACTTCGTTTCAGGTAAGGGCAGTCAGTTTTCTCCTCAAACGAACTACATCGTTCACGTTGCTCACACGTTTCTCATCTTAACTGACAAGCATTGGATGTTAGAGGACCAGTGCTTTGTATCAATTTCAGAAGAAGAGTTGGACCATATAATGTCCATATGTGTAGGAAACACCGTTCTTTTGTTCTCAGCACACTCACGTTTCCTGCTGTCTTAGAGACTCTAGAAAGCAAGAGCGTGCTTCTCGCTCTAAAACAGAGTGTGATCCATGGATGAGACTATGCTGTGTGTTTCACTTCAGAAATGGAGTTAAATCCCATGCTCTGTGTCTCCCTACAAGCAAGACTTCGTTTCACGTAAGTGCAGTCTCTTTTCTGCTCAAAGGAACAACATCATTCACGAAGCTCACACGTTTCTCATCTTAACTGACAAGCATTGGATGTTAGAGGACCAGTGATTTGTATCAGTTTCAGAAGCAGAGTTGGACTAGATATGGTCCCTATGTGTAGGAAACACCGTTCTTTTGTTCTCAGCACACTCACGTTTCCTGCTGTCTTTGAGAGTCTAGAAAGCAAGAGCGTGCTTCTTGTTCTAAAGCAGAGTGTGATCAATGGATGATTACACTGCTGTGTGTTTTACTTCAGAAATGGAGTTAAATCCCAAGCTCTGAGTCTTCCTACAAGCAAGAATTCCATTCAGGTAAGGGCAGTCACTTTTCTGCTCAAACTAACTACATCGTTCACGAAGCTCACACGTTTCTTATCTCAACTGACAAGCATTGGATGTTAGAGGGTCAGTGCTTTGTATCAGTTTCAGAAGCAGATTTGGACTACATATGGTCCATATGTATAGGAAACACCGTTCTTTTGTCCTGGGCACACTCAGATTTCCTGCTGTATTAGAGACTCTAGAAAGCTAGAGTGTGCTTCTTGCTCTAAAGCAGAGTGTGATCCATGGATGAGAACTATGTTGTGTGTTTCCCTTCAGAAATGGACTTAAATCCCAGGCTCTGTGTCTTCCTCCAAGAAAAATTCCATTCAGGTAAGGGCAGTCACTTTTCAGTTCAAAGGAACTACATCATTCACAAAGCTCACACGTTTCTCATCTTAACTGACAAGCATTGGATGTTAGAGGACCAGTGCATTATATCAGTTTCAGAAAAAGATTTGGACTACATATAGTCCGTATGTGTAGGAAACACCATTCTTTTGTTCTGGGCACACTCACGTTTCCTGCTGTCTTAGAGACTCTAGAAAGCAAGAGTGTGCTTCTTGCTCTAAAGCAGAGTGTGACCCATGGATGAGAACTATGCTGTGTGTTTCACTTCAGAAATGGAGTTAAATCCCAGGCTCTGAGTCTTCCTACAAGCAAGACTTCGTTTCTGGTAAGGGCAGTCACTTTTCAGCTCAAACGAATTACATCGTTCATGAAGCTCACACGTTTCTCTTCTTAACTGACAAGCATTGGATGTTAGAGGACCAGTGCTTTGTATAAGTTTCAGAAGAAGAGTTGGACTAGATATGGTCCGTATGTGTAGGAAATACCGTCCTTTTATTCTCAGCACACTCACGTTTCCTGCTGTGTTAGAGACTCTAGAAAGCAAGAGCGTACTTCTCACTCTAAAGCAGAGTGTGATCCATGGATGAGAACTATGCTATGTGTTTTACTTCAGAAATGGAGTTAAATCCCAGGCTCTGAGTCTTCCTACAAGCAAGACTTCCATTCAGATAAAGGCAGTGACATTTCTGCTCAAACTAACTACATCGTTCACGAAGCTCACACATTTCACATCTTAACTGACAAGCATTGGATGTTCGAGGTTCAGTGCTTTGTATCAGTTTCAGAAGCAGAGTTCGACTAGATATGGTCCTTATGTGTAGGAAACACCGTTCTTTTGTTCTCAGCAAACTCACGTTTCCTGCTGTCTTAAAGACTCTAGAAAGCAAAAGCATGCTTCTTGTTCTAAAGCAGAGTGTGATCAATGGATGAGAACACTGCTGTGTGTTTCACTTCAGAAATGGAGTTAAATCCCAGGCTCTGACTCTTCCTCCAAGCAAGAATTCCATTCAGGTAAGGGCAGTCACTTTTCTGCTCAAACTAACTACATCGTTCACGAAGCTCACACGTTTCTTATCTCAACTGACAAGCATTGGATGTTAGAGGGTCAGTGCTTTGTATCAGTTTCAGAAGCAGATTTGGACTACATATGGTCCATATGTATAGGAAACACCGTTCTTTTGTCCTGGGCACACTCAGATTTCCTGCTGTCTTAGAGACACTAGAAAGCTAGAGTGTGCTTCTTGCTCTAAAGCAGAGTGTGATCCATGGATGAGAACTATGTTGTGTGTTTCCCTCAGAAATGGACTTAAATCCCAGGCTCTGAGTCTTCCTACAAGCAAGACTTCGTTTCAGGTAAGGGCAGTCACTTTTCTGCTCAAACGAACTACATCGTTCATCAAGCTCACACGTTTCTCATCTTAACTGACAAGTATTTGATGTTAGAGGACCAGTGCTTTGTATCAGTTTCAGAAGAAGAGTTGGACTAGATATGGTCCGTATGTGTAGGAAACACCTTTCTTTTATTCTCAGCACACTCACTTTTCCTGCTGTGTTAGAGACTCTAGAAAGCAAGAGCGTACTTCTCACTCTAAAGCAGAGTGTGATCCATGGATGAGAACTATGCTATGTGTTTTACTTCAGAAATGGAGTTAAATCCCAGGCTCTGAGTCTTCCTACAAGCAAGACTTCCATTCAGATAAAGGCAGTGACATTTCTGCTCAAACTAACTACATCGTTCACGAAGCTCACACGTTTCTCATCTTAACTGACAAGCATTGGATGTTCGAGGTTCAGTGCTTTGTATCAGTTTCAGAAGCAGAGTTCGACTAGATATGGTCCTTATGTGTAGGAAACACCGTTCTTTTGTTCTCAGCAAACTCACGTTTCCTGCTGTCTTAAAGACTCTAGAAAGCAAAAGCATGCTTCTTGTTCTAAAGCAGAGTGTGATCAATGGATGAGAACACTGCTGTGTGTTTCACTTCAGAAATGGAGTTAAATCCCAGGCTCTGAGTCTTCCTACAAGCAAGACTTCCTTTCAGGTAAGGGCAGTCAGTTTTCTGCTCAAAGGAACAACATCTTTCACAAAGCTCACACGTTTCTCATCTTAACTGACAAGCATTGGATGTTAGAGGACTAGTGCTTTGTATCTGTTTCAGAAGCAGAGTTGGACTAGATATGGTCCGTATGTGTAGGAAACACCGTTCTTTTGTTCTCAGCACACTCACGTTTCCTGCTGTCTTTGAGAGTCTAGAAAGCAAGAGCCTGCTTCTTGTTCTAAAGCAGAGTGTGATCAATGGATGATTACACTGCTGTGTGTTTTACTTCAGAAATGGAGTTAAATCCCAGGCTCTGAGTCTTACTACAAGCAAGACTTCGTTTCAGGTAAGGGCAGTCAGTTTTCTCCTCAAACGAACTACATCGTTCACGTTGCTCACACGTTTCTCATCTTAACTGACAAGCATTGGATGTTAGAGGACCAGTGCTTTGTATCAATTTCAGAAGAAGAGTTGGACCATATAATGTCCATATGTGTAGGAAACACCGTTCTTTTGTTCTCAGCACACTCACGTTTCCTGCTGTCTTAGAGACTCTAGAAAGCAAGAGCGTGCTTCTCGCTCTAAAACAGAGTGTGATCCATGGATGAGACTATGCTGTGTGTTTCACTTCAGAAATGGAGTTAAATCCCATGCTCTGTGTCTCCCTACAAGCAAGACTTCGTTTCAGGTAAGTGCAGTCTCTTTTCTGCTCAAAGGAACAACATCGTTCACGAAGCTCACACGTTTCTCATCTTAACTGACAAGCATTGGATGTTGGAGGACCAGTGCTTTGTATCAGTTTCAGAAGCAGAGTTGGACTAGATATGGTCCCTATATGTAGGAAACACCGTTCTTTTGTTCTCAGCACACTCACGTTTCCTGCTGTCTTGAGAGTCTAGAAAGCAAGAGCGTGCTTCTTGTTCTAACGCAGAGTTTGATCTATGGATGAGAACCCTGCTGGGTGTTTCACTTCAGAAATGGAGTTAAATCCCAGGCTCTGAGTCTTCCTAAAAGCAAGACTTCGTTTCAGGTAAGGGCAGTCACTTTTCAGCTCAAACGAATTACATCGTTCATGAAGCTCACACGTTTCTCATCTTAACTGACAAGCATTGGATGTTAGAGGACCAGTGCTTTGTATCAGTTTCAGAAGAAGAGTTGGACTAGATATGGTCCGTATGTGTAGGAAACACCGTCCTTTTATTCTCAGCACACTCACGTTTCCTGCTGTGTTAGAGACTCTAGAAAGCAAGAGCGTACTTCTCACTCTAAAGCAGAGTGTGATCCATGGATGAGAACTATGCTATGTGTTTTACTTCAGAAATGGAGTTAAATCCCAGGCTCTGAGTCTTCCTACAAGCAAGACTTCCATTCAGATAAAGGCAGTGACATTTCTGCTCAAACTAACTACATCGTTCACGAAGCTCACA
This sequence comes from Onychomys leucogaster, assembly GCA_949786385.1. Lineage (NCBI taxonomy): Eukaryota > Metazoa > Chordata > Mammalia > Rodentia > Cricetidae > Onychomys > Onychomys leucogaster. The sequence continues at coordinate 1,636,183 of CATKUP010000098.1, forward strand.
CGTTTCTCATCTTAACTGACAAGCATTGGATGTTCGAGGTTCAGTGCTTTGTATCAGTTTCAGAAGCAGAGTTCGACTAGATATGGTCCTTATGTGTAGGAAACACCGTTCTTTTCTTCTCAGCAAACTCACGTTTCCTGCTGTCTTAAAGACTCTAGAAAGCAAAAGCATGCTTCTTGTTCTAAAGCAGAGTGTCATCAATGGATGAGAACACTGCTGTGTGTTTCACTTCAGAAATGGAGTTAAATCCCAGGCTCTGAGTCTTCCTACAAGCAAGAATTCCATTCAGGTAAGGGCAGTCACTTTTCATCTCAAACTAACTACATCGTTCACGAAGCTCACACGTTTCTCATCTTAACTGACAAGCATTGGATGTTAGAGGACCAGTGCATTCTATCAGTTTCAGAAGAAGATTTGGACTACATATAGTCCGTATGTGTAGGAAACACCATTCTTTTGTTCTGTGCACACTCACGTTTCCTGCTGTCTTAGAGACTCTAGAAAGCAAGAGTGTGCTTCTTGCTCTAAAGCAGAGTGTGATCCATGGATGAGAACTATGCTGTGTGTTTCACTTCAGAAATGGAGTTAAATCCCAGGCTCTGAGTCTTCCTACAAGCAAGACTTCGTTTCTGGTAAGGGCAGTCACTTTTCAGCTCAAACGAATTACATCGTTCATGAAGCTCACACGTTTCTCATCTTAACTGACAAGCATTGGATGTTAGAGGACCAGTGCTTTGTATCAGTTTCAGAAGAAGAGTTGGACTAGATATGGTCCGTATGTGTAGGAAATACCGTCCTTTTATTCTCAGCACTCTCACGTTTCCTGCTGTGTTAGAGACTCTAGAAAGCAAGAGCGTACTTCTCACTCTAAAGCAGAGTGTGATCCATGGATGAGAACTATGCTATGTGTTTTACTTCAGAAATGGAGTTAAATCCCAGGCTCTGAGTCTTCCTACAAGCAAGACTTCCATTCAGATAAAGGCAGTGACATTTCTGCTCAAACTAACTACATCGTTCACGAAGCTCACACGTTTCTCATCTTAACTGACAAGCATTGGATGTTCGAGGTTCAGTGCTTTGTATCAGTTTCAGAAGCAGAGTTCGACTAGATATGGTCCTTATGTGTAGGAAACACCGTTCTTTTGTTCTCAGCAAACTCACGTTTCCTGCTGTCTTAAAGACTCTAGAAAGCAAAAGCATGCTTCTTGTTCTAAAGCAGAGTGTGATCAATGGATGAGAACACTGCTGTGTGTTTCACTTCAGAAATCGAGTTAAATCCCAGGCTCTGAGTCTTCCTCCAAGAAAGAATTCCATTCAGGTAAGGGCAGTCACTTTTCTGCTCAAACTAACTACATCGTTCACGAAGCTCACACGTTTCTTATCTCAACTGACAAGCATTGGATGTTAGAGGGTCAGTGCTTTGTATCAGTTTCAGAAGCAGATTTGGACTACATATGGTCCATATGTATAGGAAACACCGTTCTTTTGTCCTGGGCACACTCAGATTTCCTGCTGTATTAGAGACACTAGAAAGCTAGAGTGTGCTTCTTGCTCTAAAGCAGAGTGTGATCCATGGATGAGAACTATGTTGTGTGTTTCCCTTCAGAAATGGACTTAAATCCCAGGCTCTCTGTCTTACTACAAGCAAGACTTCGTTTCAGGTAAGGGCAGTCACTTTTCAGTTCAAAGGAACTAAATCATTCACAAAGCTCACACGTTTCTCATCTTAACTGACAAGCATTGGATGTTAGAGGACCAGTGCATTCTATCAGTTTCAGAAGAAGATTTGGACTACATATAATCCGTATGTGTAGGAAACACCATTCTTTTGTTCTGGGCACACTCACGTTTCCTGCTGTCTTAGAGACTCTAGAAAGCTAGAGTGTGCTTCTTGCTCTAAAGCAGAGTGTGATCCATGGATGAGAACTATGTTGTGTGTTTCCCTCAGAAATGGACTTAAATCCCAGGCTCTGAGTCTTCCTACAAGCAAGACTTCGTTTCAGGTAAGGGCAGTCACTTTTCTGCTCAAACGAACTACATCGTTCATCAAGCTCACACGTTTCTCATCTTAACTGACAAGTATTTGATGTTAGAGGACCAGTGCTTTGTATCAGTTTCAGAAGAAGAGTTGGACTAGATATGGTCCGTATGTGTAGGAAACACCGTTCTTTTATTCTCAGCACACTCACTTTTCCTGCTGTGTTAGAGACTCTAGAAAGCAAGAGCGTACTTCTCACTCTAAAGCAGAGTGTGATCCATGGATGAGAACTATGCTATGTGTTTTACTTCAGAAATGGAGTTAAATCCCAGGCTCTGAGTCTTCCTACAAGCAAGACTTCCATTCAGATAAAGGCAGTGACATTTCTGCTCAAACTAACTACATCGTTCACGAAGCTCACACGTTTCTCATCTTAACTGACAAGCATTGGATATTCGAGGTTCAGTGCTTTGTATCAGTTTCAGAAGCAGAGTTCGACTAGATATGGTCCTTATGTGTAGGAAACACCGTTCTTTTGTTCTCAGCAAACTCACGTTTCCTGCTGTCTTAAAGACTCTAGAAAGCAAAAGCATGCTTCTTGTTCTAAAGCAGAGTGTGATCAATGGATGAGAACACTGCTGTGTGTTTCACTTCAGAAATGGAGTTAAATCCCAGGCTCTGAGTCTTCCTACAAGCAAGACTTCCTTTCAGGTAAGGGCAGTCAGTTTTCTGCTCAAAGGAACAACATCGTTCACAAAGCTCACACGTTTCTCATCTTAACTGACAAGCATTGGATGTTAGAGGACTAGTGCTTTGTATCTGTTTCAGAAGCAGAGTTGGACTAGATATGGTCCGTATGTGTAGGAAACACCGTTCTTTTGTTCTGAGCACACTCACGTTTCCTGCTGTCTTTGAGAGTCTAGAAAGCAAGAGCCTGCTTCTTGTTCTAAAGCAGAGTGTGATCAATGGATGATTACACTGCTGTGTGTTTTACTTCAGAAATGGAGTTAAATCCCAGGCTCTGAGTCTTACTACAAGCAAGACTTCGTTTCAGGTAAGGGCAGTCAGTTTTCTCCTCAAACGAACTACATCGTTCAAGTTGCTCACACGTTTCTCATCTTAACTGACAAGCATTGGATGTTAGAGGACCAGTGCTTTGTATCAATTTCAGAAGAAGAGTTGGACCATATAATGTCCATATGTGTAGGAAACACCGTTCTTTTGTTCTCAGCACACTCACGTTTCCTGCTGTCTTAGAGACTCTAGAAAGCAAGAGCGTGCTTCTCGCTCTAAAACAGAGTGTGATCCATGGATGAGACTATGCTGTGTGTTTCCCTTCAGAAATGGAGTTAAATCCCATGCTCTGTGTCTCCCTACAAGCAAGACTTCGTTTCAGGTAAGTGCAGTCTCTTTTCTGCTCAAAGGAACAACATCGTTCACGAAGCTCACACGTTTCTCATCTTAACTGACAAGCATTGGATGTTGGAGGACCAGTGCTTTGTATCAGTTTCAGAAGCAGAGTTGGACTAGATATGGTCCCTATATGTAGGAAACACCGTTCTTTTGTTCTCAGCACACTCACGTTTCCTGCTGTCTCTGAGAGTCTAGAAAGCAAGAGCGTGCTTCTTGTTCTAACGCAGAGTTTGATCTATGGATGAGAACCCTGCTGGGTGTTTCACTTCAGAAATGGAGTTAAATCCCAGGCTCTGAGTCTTCCTAAAAGCAAGACTTCGTTTCAGGTAAGGGCAGTCACTTTTCAGCTCAAACGAATTACATCGTTCATGAAGCTCACACGTTTCTCATCTTAACTGACAAGCATTGGATGTTAGAGGACCAGTGCTTTGTATCAGTTTCAGAAGAAGAGTTGGACTAGATATGGTCCGTATGTGTAGGAAACACCGTCCTTTTATTCTCAGCACACTCACGTTTCCTGCTGTGTTAGAGACTCTAGAAAGCAAGAGCGTACTTCTCACTCTAAAGCAGAGTGTGATCCATGGATGAGAACTATGCTATGTGTTTTACTTCAGAAATGGAGTTAAATCCCAGGCTCTGAGTCTTCCTACAAGCAAGACTTCCATTCAGATAAAGGCAGTGACATTTCTGCTCAAACTAACTACATCGTTCACGAAGCTCACACGTTTCTCATCTTAACTGACAAGCATTGGATGTTCGAGGTTCAGTGCTTTGTATCAGTTTCAGAAGCAGAGTTCGACTAGATATGGTCCTTATGTGTAGGAAACACCGTTCTTTTCTTCTCAGCAAACTCACGTTTCCTGCTGTCTTAAAGACTCTAGAAAGCAAAAGCATGCTTCTTGTTCTAAAGCAGAGTGTCATCAATGGATGAGAACACTGCTGTGTGTTTCACTTCAGAAATGGAGTTAAATCCCAGGCTCTGAGTCTTCCTACAAGCAAGAATTCCATTCAGGTAAGGGCAGTCACTTTTCATCTCAAACTAACTACATCGTTCACGAAGCTCACACGTTTCTTATCTCAACTGACAAGCATTGGATGTTAGAGGGTCAGTGCTTTGTATCAGTTTCAGAAGCAGATTTGGACTACATATGGTCCATATGTATAGGAAACACCGTTCTTTTGTCCTGGGCACACTCAGATTTCCTGCTGTATTAGAGACACTAGAAAGCTAGAGTGTGCTTCTTGCTCTAAAGCAGAGTGTGATCCATGGATGAGAACTATGTTGTGTGTTTCCCTTCAGAAATGGACTTAAATCCCAGGCTCTGTGTCTTCCTCCAAGAAAAATTCCATTCAGGTAAGGGCAGTCACTTTTCAGTTCAAAGGAACTACATCATTCACAAAGCTCACACGTTTCTCATCTTAACTGACAAGCATTGGATGTTAGAGGACCAGTGCATTCTATCAGTTTCAGAAGAAGATTTGGACTACATATAGTCCGTATGTGTAGGAAACACCATTCTTTTGTTCTGGGCACACTCACGTTTCCTGCTGTCTTAGAGACTCTAGAAAGCAAGAGTGTGCTTCTTGCTCTAAAGCAGAGTGTGATCCATGGATGAGAACTATGCTGTGTGTTTCACTTCAGAAATGGAGTTAAATCCCAGGCTCTGAGTCTTCCTACAAGCAAGACTTCGTTTCTGGTAAGGGCAGTCACTTTTAGCTCAAACGAATTACATCGTTCATGAAGCTCACACGTTTCTCATCTTAACTGACAAGCATTGGATGTTAGAGGACCAGTGCTTTGTATCAGTTTCAGAAGAAGAGTTGGACTAGATATGGTCCGTATGTGTAGGAAATACCGTCCTTTTATTCTCAGCACACTCACGTTTCCTGCTGTGTTAGAGACTCTAGAAAGCAAGAGCGTACTTCTCACTCTAAAGCAGAGTGTGATCCATGGATGAGAACTATGCTATGTGTTTTACTTCAGAAATGGAGTTAAATCCCAGGCTCTGAGTCTTCCTACAAGCAAGACTTCCATTCAGATAAAGGCAGTGACATTTCTGCTCAAACTAACTACATCGTTCACGAAGCTCACACGTTTCTCATCTTAACTGACAAGCATTGGATGTTCGAGGTTCAGTGCTTTGTATCAGTTTCAGAAGCAGAGTTCGACTAGATATGGTCCTTATGTGTAGGAAACACCGTTCTTTTGTTCTCAGCAAACTCACGTTTCCTGCTGTCTTAAAGACTCTAGAAAGCAAAAGCATGCTTCTTGTTCTAAAGCAGAGTGTGATCAATGGATGAGAACACTGCTGTGTGTTTCACTTCAGAAATCGAGTTAAATCCCAGGCTCTGAGTCTTCCTCCAAGAAAGAATTCCATTCAGGTAAGGGCAGTCACTTTTCTGCTCAAACTAACTACATCGTTCACGAAGCTCACACGTTTCTTATCTCAACTGACAAGCATTGGATGTTAGAGGGTCAGTGCTTTGTATCAGTTTCAGAAGCAGATTTGGACTACATATGGTCCATATGTATAGGAAACACCGTTCTTTTGTCCTGGGCACACTCAGATTTCCTGCTGTATTAGAGACACTAGAAAGCTAGAGTGTGCTTCTTGCTCTAAAGCAGAGTGTGATCCATGGATGAGAACTATGTTGTGTGTTTCCCTTCAGAAATGGACTTAAATCCCAGGCTCTCTGTCTTACTACAAGCAAGACTTCGTTTCAGGTAAGGGCAGTCACTTTTCAGTTCAAAGGAACTAAATCATTCACAAAGCTCACACGTTTCTCATCTTAACTGACAAGCATTGGATGTTAGAGGACCAGTGCATTCTATCAGTTTCAGAAGAAGATTTGGACTACATATAATCCGTATGTGTAGGAAACACCATTCTTTTGTTCTGGGCACACTCACGTTTCCTGCTGTCTTAGAGACTCTAGAAAGCAAGAGTGTGCTTCTTGCTCTAAAGCAGAGTGTGATCCATGGATGAGAACTATGCTGTGTGTTTCACTTCAGAAATGGAGTTAAATCCCAGGCTCTGAGTCTTCCTACAAGCAAGACTTCGTTTCAGGTAAGGGCAGTCACTTTTCTGCTCAAACGAACTACATCGTTCATGAAGCTCACACGTTTCTCATCTTAACAGACAAGCATTGGATGTTAGAGGGTCAGTGCTTTGTATCAGTTTCAGAAGAAGAGTTGGACTAGATATGGTCCGTATGTGTAGGAAACACCATTCTTTTATTCTCAGCACACTCACGTTTCCTGCTGTGTTAGAGACTCTAGAAAGCAAGAGCGTACTTCTCACCCTAAAGCAGAGTCTGATCCATGGATGAGAACTATGCTATGTGTTTTACTTCAGAAATGGAGTTAAATTCCAGGCTCTGAGTCTTCCTACAAGCAAGACTTCCATTCAGATAAAGGCAGTGACATTTCTGCTCAAACTAACTACATCGTTCACGAAGCTCACACGTTTCTCATCTTAACTGACAAGCATTGGATGTTCGAGGTTCAGTGCTTTGTATCAGTTTCAGAAGCAGAGTTCGACTAGATATGGTCCTTATGTGTAGGAAACACCGTTCTTTTGTTCTCAGCAAACTCACGTTTCCTGCTGTCTTAAAGACTCTAGAAAGCAAAAGCATGCTTCTTGTTCTAAAGCAGAGTGTCATCAATGGATGAGAACACTGCTGTGTGTTTCACTTCAGAAATGGAGTTAAATCCCAGGCTCTGAGTCTTCCTACAAGCAAGAATTCCATTCAGGTAAGGGCAGTCACTTTTCTGCTCAAACTAACTACATCGTTCACGAAGCTCACACGTTTCTTATCTCAACTGACAAGCATTGGATGTTAGAGGGTCAGTGCTTTGTATCAGTTTCAGAAGCAGATTTGGACTACATATGGTCCATATGTATAGGAAACACCGTTCTTTTGTCCTGGGCACACTCAGATTTCCTGCTGTATTAGAGACTCTAGATAGCTAGAGTGTGCTTCTTGCTCTAAAGCAGAGTGTGATCCATGGATGAGAACTATGTTGTGTGTTTCCCTTCAGAAATGGACTTAAATCCCAGGCTCTGAGTCTTCCTACAAGCAAGACTTCGTTTCAGGTAAGGGCAGTCACTTTTCTGCTCAAACGAACTACATCGTTCATCAAGCTCACACGTTTCTCATCTTAACTGACAAGTATTTGATGTTAGAGGACCAGTGCTTTGTATCAGTTTCAGAAGAAGAGTTGGACTAGATATGGTCCGTATGTGTAGGAAACACCGTTCTTTTATTCTCAGCACACTCACTTTTCCTGCTGTGTTAGAGACTCTAGAAAGCAAGAGCGTACTTCTCACTCTAAAGCAGAGTGTGATCCATGGATGAGAACTATGCTATGTGTTTTACTTCAGAAATGGAGTTAAATCCCAGGCTCTGAGTCTTCCTACAAGCAAGACTTCCATTCAGATAAAGGCAGTGACATTTCTGCTCAAACTAACTACATCGTTCACGAAGCTCACACGTTTCTCATCTTAACTGACAAGCATTGGATGTTCGAGGTTCAGTGCTTTGTATCAGTTTCAGAAGCAGAGTTCGACTAGATATGGTCCTTATGTGTAGGAAACACCGTTCTTTTGTTCTCAGCAAACTCACGTTTCCTGCTGTCTTAAAGACTCTAGAAAGCAAAAGCATGCTTCTTGTTCTAAAGCAGAGTGTGATCAATGGATGAGAACACTGCTGTGTGTTTCACTTCAGAAATGGAGTTAAATCCCAGGCTCTGAGTCTTCCTACAAGCAAGACTTCCTTTCAGGTAAGGGCAGTCAGTTTTCTGCTCAAAGGAACAACATCGTTCACAAAGCTCACACGTTTCTCATCTTAACTGACAAGCATTGGATGTTAGAGGACTAGTGCTTTGTATCTGTTTCAGAAGCAGAGTTGGACTAGATATGGTCCGTATGTGTAGGAAACACCGTTCTTTTGTTCTGAGCACACTCACGTTTCCTGCTGTCTTTGAGAGTCTAGAAAGCAAGAGCCTGCTTCTTGTTCTAAAGCAGAGTGTGATCAATGGATGATTACACTGCTGTGTGTTTTACTTCAGAAATGGAGTTAAATCCCAGGCTCTGAGTCTTACTACAAGCAAGACTTCGTTTCAGGTAAGGGCAGTCAGTTTTCTCCTCAAACGAACTACATCGTTCACGTTGCTCACACGTTTCTCATCTTAACTGACAAGCATTGGATGTTAGAGGACCAGTGCTTTGTATCAATTTCAGAAGAAGAGTTGGACCATATAATGTCCATATGTGTAGGAAACACCGTTCTTTTGTTCTCAGCACACTCACGTTTCCTGCTGTCTTAGAGACTCTAGAAAGCAAGAGCGTGCTTCTCGCTCTAAAACAGAGTGTGATCCATGGATGAGACTATGCTGTGTGTTTCCCTTCAGAAATGGAGTTAAATCCCATGCTCTGTGTCTCCCTACAAGCAAGACTTCGTTTCAGGTAAGTGCAGTCTCTTTTCTGCTCAAAGGAACAACATCGTTCACGAAGCTCACACGTTTCTCATCTTAACTGACAAGCATTGGATGTTGGAGGACCAGTGCTTTGTATCAGTTTCAGAAGCAGAGTTCGACTAGATATGGTCCTTATGTGTAGGAAACACCGGTCTTTTGTTCTCAGCAAACTCACGTTTCCTGCTGTCTTAAAGACTCTAGAAAGCAAAAGCATGCTTCTTGTTCTAAAGCAGAGTGTGATCAATGGATGAGAACACTGCTGTGTGTTTCACTTCAGAAATGGAGTTAAATCCCAGGCTCTGAGTCTTCCTCCAAGCAAGAATTCCATTCAGGTAAGGGCAGTCACTTTTCTACTCAAACTAACTACATCGTTCACGAAGCTCACACGTTTCTTATCTCAACTGACAAGCATTGGATGTTAGAGGGTCAGTGCTTTGTATCAGTTTAAGAAGCAGATTTGGACTACATATGGTCCATATGTATAGGAAACACCGTTCTTTTGTCCTGGGCACACTCATATTTCCTGCTGTATTAGAGACTCTAGAAAGCTAGAGTGTGCTTCTTGCTCTAAAGCAGAGTGTGATCCATGGATGAGAACTATGTTGTGTGTTTCCCTTCAGAAATGGACTTAAATCCCAGGCTCTGAGTCTTCCTACAAGCAAGACTTCGTTTCAGGTAAGGGCAGTCACTTTTCTGCTCAAACGAACTACATCGTTCATCAAGCTCACACGTTTCTCATCTTAACTGAGAAGTATTTGATGTTAGAGGACCAGTGCTTTGTATCAGTTTCAGAAGAAGAGTTGGACTAGATATGGTCCGTATGTGTAGGAAACACCGTTCTTTTATTCTCAGCACACTCACGTTTCCTGCTGTGTTAGAGACTCTAGAAAGCAAGAGCGTACTTCTCACTCTAAAGCAGAGTGTGATCCATGGATGAGAACTATGCTATGTGTTTTACTTCAGAAATGGAGTTAAATCCCAGGCTCTGAGTCTTCCTACAAGCAAGACTTCCATTCAGATAAAGGCAGTGACATTTCTGCTCAAACTAACTACATCGTTCACGAAGCTCACACGTTTCTCATCATAACTGACAAGCATTGGATGTTCGAGGTTCAGTGCTTTGTATCAGTTTCAGAAGCAGAGTTCGACTAGATATGGTCCTTATGTGTAGGAAACACCATTCTTTTGTTCTCAGCAAACTCACGTTTCCTGCTGTCTTAAAGACTCTAGAAAGCAAAAGCATGCTTCTTGTTCTAAAGCAGAGTGTGATCAATGGATGAGAACACTGCTGTGTGTTTCACTTCAGAAATGGAGTTAAATCCCAGGCTCTGAGTCTTCCTACAAGCAAGACTTCGTTTCAGGTAAGGGCAGTCAGTTTTCTGCTCAAAGGAACAACATCGTTCACAAAGCTCACACGTTTCTCATCTTAACTGACAAGCATTGGATGTTAGAGGACTAGTGCTTTGTATCTGTTTCAGAAGCAGAGTTGGACTAGATATGGTCCGTATGTGTAGGAAACACCGTTCTTTTGTTCTCAGCACACTCACGTTTCCTGCTGTCTTTGAGAGTCTAGAAAGCAAGAGCCTGCTTCTTGTTCTAAAGCAGAGTGTGATCAATGGATGATTACACTGCTGTGTGTTTTACTTCAGAAATGGAGTTAAATCCCAGGCTCTGAGTCTTACTACAAGCAAGACTTCGTTTCAGGTAAGGGCAGTCAGTTTTCTCCTCAAACGAACTACATCGTTCACGTTGCTCACACGTTTCTCATCTTAACTGACAAGCATTGGATGTTAGAGGACCAGTGCTTTGTATCAATTTCAGAAGAAGAGTTGGACCATATAATGTCCATATGTGTAGGAAACACCGTTCTTTTGTTCTCAGCACACTCACGTTTCCTGCTGTCTTAGAGACTCTAGAAAGCAAGAGCGTGCTTCTCGCTCTAAAACAGAGTGTGATCCATGGATGAGACTATGCTGTGTGTTTCACTTCAGAAATGGAGTTAAATCCCAGGCTCTGAGTCTTCCTACAAGCAAGACTTCCATTCAGATAAAGGCAGTGACATTTCTGCTCAAACTAACTACATCGTTCACGAAGCTCACACGTTTCTCATCTTAACTGACAAGCATTGGATGTTCGAGGTTCAGTGCTTTGTATCAGTTTCAGAAGCAGAGTTCGACTAGATATGGTCCTTATGTGTAGGAAACACCGTTCTTTTGTTCTCAGCAAACTCACGTTTCCTGCTGTCTTAAAGACTCTAGAAAGCAAAAGCATGCTTCTTGTTCTAAAGCAGAGTGTGATCAATGGATGAGAACACTGCTGTGTGTTTCACTTCAGAAATGGAGTTAAATCCCAGGCTCTGAGTCTTCCTACAAGCAAGACTTCGTTTCAGGTAAGGGCAGTCAGTTTTCTGCTCAAACGAACTACATTGTTCACGAAGCTCACACGTTTCTCATCTTAACTGACAAACATTGGATGTTTAGAGGGTCAGACCTTTGTATCTGTTTCAGAAGCAGATTTGGACTACATATTGTCCATAAGTGTAGGAAACACCGATCTTTTGTTCTGGGCACACTCACGTTTCCTGCTGCCTTAGAGACTCTAGAAAGCAAGAGTGTGCTTCTCGCTCTAAAACAGAGTGCGATCCATGGATGAGACTATGCTGTGTGTTTCACTTCAGAAATGGAGTTAAATCCCATGCTCTTTGTCTCCCTACAAGCAAGACTTCGTTTCAGGTAAGTGCAGTCTCTTTTCTGCTCAAAGGAACAACATCGTTCACGAAGCTCACACGTTTCTCATCTTAACTGACAAGCATTGGATGTTAGAGGACTAGTGCTTTGTATCTGTTTCAGAAGCAGAGTTGGACTAGATATGGTCCCTATGTGTAGGAAACACAGTTCTTTTGTTCTCAGCACACTCACATTTCCTGCTGTCTTTGAGAGTCTAGAAAGCAAGAGCGTGCTTCTTGTTCTAAAGCAGAGTGTTATCAATGGATGATTACAATGCTGTGTGTTTTACTTCAGATATGGAGTTAAATCCCAGCCTCTGAGTCTTCCTACAAGCAAGAATTCCATTCAGGTAAGGGCAGTCACTTTTCTGCTCAAACTAACTACATCGTTCACGAAGCTCACACGTTTCTTATCTCAACTGACAAGCATTGGATGTTAGAGGGTCAGTGCTTTGTATCAGTTTCAGAAGCAGATTTGGACTGCATATGGTCCATATGTATAGGAAACACCATTCTTTTGTCCTGGGCACACTCAGATTTCCTGCTGTATTAGAGACTCTAGAAAGCTAGAGTGTGCTTCTTGCTCTAAAGCAGAGTGTGATCCATGGATGAGAACTATGTTGTGTGTTTCCCTTCAGAAATGGACTTAAATCCCGGGCTCTGAGTCTTCCTACAAGCAAGACTTCGTTTCAGGTAAGGGCAGTCACTTTTCTGCTCAAACGAACTACATCGTTCATCAAGCTCACACGTTTCTCATCTTAACTGACAAGTATTGGATGTTAGAGGACCAGTGCTTTGTATCAGTTTCAGAAGAAGAGTTGGACTAGATATGGTCCTTATGTGTAGGAAACACCGTTCTTTTGTTCTCAGCAATCTCACGTTTCCTGCTGTCTTAAAGACTCTAGAAAGCAAAAGCATGCTTCTTGTTCTAAAGCAGAGTGTCATCAATGGATGAGAACATTGCTGTGTGTTTCACTTCAGAAATGGAGTTAAATCCCAGGCTCTGAGTCTTCCTACAAGCAAGACTTCGTTTCAGGTAAGGGCAGTCAGTTTTCTGCTCAAACGAACTACATCGTTCACGAAGCTCACACGTTTCTTATCTCAACTGACAAGCATTGGATGTTAGAGGGTCAGTGCTTTGTATCAGTTTCAGAAGCAGATTTGGACTACATATGGTCCATATGTATAGGAAACACCGTTCATTTGTCCTGGGCACACTCAGATTTCCTGCTGTATTAGAGACTCTAGAAAGCTAGAGTGTGCTTCTTGCTCTAAAGCAGAGTGTGATCCATGGATGAGAACTATGTTGTGTGTTTCCCTTCAGAAATGGACTTAAATCCCAGGCTCTGTGTCTTCCTCCAAGAAAAATTCCATTCAGGTAAGGGCAGTCACTTTTCAGTTCAAAGGAACTACATCATTCACAAAGCTCACACGTTTCTCATCTTCACTGACAAGTATTGGATGTTAGAGGACCAGTGCATTCTATCAGTTTCAGAAGAAGATTTGGACTACATATAGTCCGTATGTGTAGGAAACACCATTCATTTGTTCTGGGCACACTCACGTTTCCTGCTGTCTTAGAGACTCTAGAAAGCAAGAGTGTGCTTCTTGCTCTAAAGCAGAGTGTGATCAATGGATGAGAACACTGCTGTGAGTTTCACTTCAGAAATGGAGTTAAATCCCAGGCTCTGAGTCTTCCTCCAAGCAAGAATTCCATTCAGGTAAGGGCAGTCACTTTTCTGCTCAAATTAACTACATCGTTCACGAAGCTCACACGTTTCTTATCTCAACTGACAAGCATTGGATGTTAGAGGGTCAGTGCTTTGTATCAGTTTCAGAAGCAGATTTGGACTACATATGGTCCATATGTATAGGAAACACCGTTCTTTTGTCCTGGGCACACTCAGATTTCCTGCTGTATTAGAGACTCTAGAAAGCTAGAGTGTGCTTCTTGCTCTAAAGCAGAGTGTGATCCATGGATGAGAACTATGTTGTGTGTTTCCCTTCAGAAATGGACTTAAATCCCAGGCTCTGAGTCTTCCTACAAGCAAGACTTCGTTTCAGGTAAGGGCAGTCACTTTTCTGCTCAAACGAACTACATCATTCATCAAGCTCACACGTTTCTCATCTTAACTGACAAGTATTTGATGTTAGAGGACCAGTGCTTTGTATCAGTTTCAGAAGAAGAGTTGGACTAGATATGGTCCGTATGTGTAGGAAACACCGTTCTTTTATTCTCAGCACACTCACGTTTCCTGCTGTGTTAGAGACTCTAGAAAGCAAGAGCGTACCTCTCACTCTAAAGCAGAGTGTGATCCATGGATGAGAACTATGCTATGTGTTTTACTTCAGAAATGGAGTTAAATCCCAGGCTCTGAGTCTTCCTACAAGCAAGACTTCCATTCAGATAAAGGCAGTGACATTTCTGCTCAAACTAACTACATCGTTCACGAAGCTCACACGTTTCTCATCTTAACTGACAAGCATTGGATGTTCGAGGTTCAGTGCTTTGTATCAGTTTCAGAAGCAGAGTTCGACTAGATATGGTCCTTATGTGTAGGAAACACCGTTCTTTTGTTCTCAGCAAACTCATGTTTCCTGCTGTCTTAAAGACTCTAGAAAGCAAAAGCATGCTTCTTGTTCTAAAGCAGAGTGTGATCAATGGATGAGAACACTGCTGTGTGTTTCACTTCAGAAATGGAGTTAAATCCCAGGCTCTGAGTCTTCCTACAAGCAAGACTTCGTTTCAGGTAAGGGCAGTCAGTTTTCTGCTCAAACGAACTACATTGTTCACGAAGCTCACACGTTTCTCATCTTAACTGACAAACATTGGATGTTTAGAGGGTCAGACCTTTGTATCTGTTTCAGAAGCAGATTTGGACTACATATTGTCCATAAGTGTAGGAAACACCGATCTTTTGTTCTGGGCACACTCACGTTTCCTGCTGCCTTAGAGACTCTAGAAAGCAAGAGTGTGCTTCTCGCTCTAAAACAGAGTGCGATCCATGGATGAGACTATGCTGTGTGTTTCACTTCAGAAATGGAGTTAAATCCCATGCTCTTTGTCTCCCTACAAGCAAGACTTCGTTTCAGGTAAGTGCAGTCTCTTTTCTGCTCAAAGGAACAACATCGTTCACGAAGCTCACACGTTTCTCATCTTAACTGACAAGCATTGGATGTTAGAGGACTAGTGCTTTGTATCTGTTTCAGAAGCAGAGTTGGACTAGATATGGTCCCTATGTGTAGGAAACACAGTTCTTTTGTTCTCAGCACACTCACATTTCCTGCTGTCTTTGAGAGTCTAGAAAGCAAGAGCGTGCTTCTTGTTCTAAAGCAGAGTGTTATCAATGGATGATTACAATGCTGTGTGTTTTACTTCAGATATGGAGTTAAATCCCAGCCTCTGAGTCTTCCTACAAGCAAGAATTCCATTCAGGTAAGGGCAGTCACTTTTCTGCTCAAACTAACTACATCGTTCACGAAGCTCACACGTTTCTTATCTCAACTGACAAGCATTGGATGTTAGAGGGTCAGTGCTTTGTATCAGTTTCAGAAGCAGATTTGGACTGCATATGGTCCATATGTATAGGAAACACCATTCTTTTGTCCTGGGCACACTCAGATT
The DNA here is from genome assembly GCA_949786385.1 of Onychomys leucogaster. NCBI lineage: Eukaryota > Metazoa > Chordata > Mammalia > Rodentia > Cricetidae > Onychomys > Onychomys leucogaster. The sequence goes on from CATKUP010000098.1 coordinate 1,651,403, forward strand.
TCCTGCTGTATTAGAGACTCTAGAAAGCTAGAGTGTGCTTCTTGCTCTAAAGCAGAGTGTGATCCATGGATGAGAACTATGTTGTGTGTTTCCCTTCAGAAATGGACTTAAATCCCAGGCTCTGAGTCTTCCTACAAGCAAGATTTCGTTTCAGGTAAGGGCAGTCACTTTTCTGCTCAAACGAACTACATCGTTCATCAAGCTCACACGTTTCTCATCTTAACTGACAAGTATTGGATGTTAGAGGACCAGTGCTTTGTATCAGTTTCAGAAGAAGAGTTGGACTAGATATGGTCCTTATGTGTAGGAAACACCGTTCTTTTGTTCTCAGCAAACTCACGTTTCCTGCTGTCTTAAAGACTCTAGAAAGCAAAAGCATGCTTCTTGTTCTAAAGCAGAGTGTCATCCATGGATGAGAACATTGCTGTGTGTTTCACTTCAGAAATGGAGTTAAATCCCAGGCTCTGAGTCTTCCTACAAGCAAGACTTCGTTTCAGGTAAGGGCAGTCAGTTTTCTGCTCAAACGAACTACATCGTTCACGAAGCTCACACGTTTCTTATCTCAACTGACAAGCATTGGATGTTAGAGGGTCAGTGCTTTGTATCAGTTTCAGAAGCAGATTTGGACTACATATGGTCCATATGTATAGGAAACACCGTTCATTTGTCCTGGGCACACTCAGATTTCCTGCTGTATTAGAGACTCTAGAAAGCTAGAGTGTGCTTCTTGCTCTAAAGCAGAGTGTGATCCATGGATGAGAACTATGTTGTGTGTTTCCCTTCAGAAATGGACTTAAATCCCAGGCTCTGTGTCTTCCTCCAAGAAAAATTCCATTCAGGTAAGGGCAGTCACTTTTCAGTTCAAAGGAACTACATCATTCACAAAGCTCACACGTTTCTCATCTTCACTGACAAGTATTGGATGTTAGAGGACCAGTGCATTCTATCAGTTTCAGAAGAAGATTTGGACTACATATAGTCCGTATGTGTAGGAAACACCATTCTTTTGTTCTGGGCACACTCACGTTTCCTGCTGTCTTAGAGACTCTAGAAAGCAAGAGTGTGCTTCTTGCTCTAAAGCAGAGTGTGATCCATGGATGAGAACTATGCTGTGTGTTTCACTTCAGAAATGGAGTTAAATCCCAGGCTCTGAGTCTTCCTACAAGCAAGACTTCCATTCAGATAAAGGCAGTGACATTTCTGCTCAAACTAACTACATCGTTCACGAAGCTCACACGTTTCTCATCTTAACTGACAAGCATTGGATGTTAGAGGACTAGTGCTTTGTATCTGTTTCACAAGCAGAGTTGGACTAGATATGGTCCCTATGTGTAGGAAACACAGTTCTTTTGTTCTCAGCACACTCACATTTCCTGCTGTCTTTGAGAGTCTAGAAAGCAAGAGCGTGCTTCTTGTTCTAAAGCAGAGTGTTATCAATGGATGATTACAATGCTGTGTGTTTTACTTCAGATATGGAGTTAAATCCCAGCCTCTGAGTCTTCCTACAAGCAAGAATTCCATTCAGGTAAGGGCAGTCACTTTTCTGCTCAAACTAACTACATCGTTCACGAAGCTCACACGTTTCTTATCTCAACTGACAAGCATTGGATGTTAGAGGGTCAGTGCTTTGTATCAGTTTCAGAAGCAGATTTGGACTGCATATGGTCCATATGTATAGGAAACACCATTCTTTTGTCCTGGGCACACTCAGATTTCCTGCTGTATTAGAGACTCTAGAAAGCTAGAGTGTGCTTCTTGCTCTAAAGCAGAGTGTGATCCATGGATGAGAACTATGTTGTGTGTTTCCGTTCAGAAATGGACTTAAATCCCAGGCTCTGAGTCTTCCTACAAGCAAGACTTCGTTTCAGGTAAGGGCAGTCACTTTTCTGCTCAAACGAACTACATCGTTCATCAAGCTCACACGTTTCTCATCTTAACTGACAAGTATTGGATGTTAGAGGACCAGTGCTTTGTATCAGTTTCAGAAGAAGAGTTGGACTAGATATGGTCCTTATGTGTAGGAAACACCGTTCTTTTGTTCTCAGCAAACTCACGTTTCCTGCTGTCTTAAAGACTCTAGAAAGCAAAAGCATGCTTCTTGTTCTAAAGCAGAGTGTCATCAATGGATGAGAACATTGCTGTGTGTTTCACTTCAGAAATGGAGTTAAATCCCAGGCTCTGAGTCTTCCTACAAGCAAGACTTCGTTTCAGGTAAGGGCAGTCAGTTTTCTGCTCAAACGAACTACATCGTTCACGAAGCTCACACGTTTCTTATCTCAACTGACAAGCATTGGATGTTAGAGGGTCAGTGCTTTGTATCAGTTTCAGAAGCAGATTTGGACTACATATGGTCCATATGTATAGGAAACACCGTTCATTTGTCCTGGGCACACTCAGATTTCCTGCTGTATTAGAGACTCTAGCAAGCTAGAGTGTGCTTCTTGCTCTAAAGCAGAGTGTGATCCATGGATGAGAACTATGTTGTGTGTTTCCCTTCAGAAATGGACTTAAATCCCAGGCTCTGTGTCTTCCTCCAAGAAAAATTCCATTCAGGTAAGGGCAGTCACTTATCAGTTCAAAGGAACTACATCATTCACAAAGCTCACACGTTTCTCATCTTCACTGACAAGTATTGGATGTTAGAGGACCAGTGCATTCTATCAGTTTCAGAAGAAGATTTGGACTACATATAGTCCGTATGTGTAGGAAACACCATTCTTTTGTTCTGGGCACACTCACGTTTCCTGCTGTCTTAGAGACTCTAGAAAGCAAGAGTGTGCTTCTTGCTCTAAAGCAGAGTGTGATCCATGGATGAGAACTATGCTGTGTGTTTCACTTCAGAAATGGAGTTAAATCCCAGGCTCTGAGTCTTCCTACAAGCAAGACTTCGTTTCTGGTAAGGGCAGTCACTTTTCAGCTCAAACGAATTACATCGTTCATGAAGCTCACACGTTTCTCATCTTAACTGACAAGCATTGGATGTTAGAGGACCAGTGCTTTGTATCAGTTTCAGAAGAAGAGTTGGACTAGATATGGTCCGTATGTGTAGGAAACACCGTCCTTTTATTCTCAGCACACTCACGTTTCCTGCTGTGTTAGAGACTCTAGAAAGCAAGAGCGTACTTCTCACTCTAAAGCAGAGTGTGATCCATGGATGAGAACTATGCTATGTGTTTTACTTCAGAAATGGAGTTAAATCCCAGGCTCTGAGTCTTCCTACAAGCAAGACTTCGTTTCAGGTAAGGGCAGTCAGTTTTCTGCTCAAACGAACTACATCGTTCACGAAGCTCACACGTTTCTTATCTCAACTGACAAGCATTGGATGTTAGAGGGTCAGTGCTTTGTATCAGTTTCAGAAGCAGATTTGGACTACATATGGTCCATATGTATAGGAAACACCGTTCATTTGTCCTGGGCACACTCAGATTTCCTGCTGTATTAGAGACTCTAGAAAGCTAGAGTGTGCTTCTTGCTCTAAAGCAGAGTGTGATCCATGGATGAGAACTATGTTGTGTGTTTCCCTTCAGAAATGGACTTAAATCCCAGGCTCTCTCTTCCTCCAAGAAAAATTCCATTCAGGTAAGGGCAGTCACTTTTCAGTTCAAAGGAACTACATCATTCACAAAGCTCACACGTTTCTCATCTTCACTGACAAGTATTGGATGTTAGAGGACCAGTGCATTCTATCAGTTTCAGAAGAAGATTTGGACTACATATAGTCCGTATGTGTAGGAAACACCATTCTTTTGTTCTGGGCACACTCACGTTTCCTGCTGTCTTAGAGACTCTAGAAAGCAAGAGTGTGCTTCTTGCTCTAAAGCAGAGTGTGATCCATGGATGAGAACTATGCTGTGTGTTTCACTTCAGAAATAGAGTTAAATCCCAGGCTCTGAGTCTTCCTACAAGCAAGACTTCGTTTCTGGTAAGGGCAGTCACTTTTCAGCTCAAACGAATTACATCGTTCATGAAGCTCACACGTTTCTCATCTTAACTGACAAGCATTGGATGTTAGAGGACCAGTGCTTTTATCAGTTTCAGAAGAAGAGTTGGACTAGATATGGTCCGTATGTGTAGGAAACACCGTCCTTTTATTCTCAGCACACTCACGTTTCCTGCTGTGTTAGAGACTCTAGAAAGCAAGAGCGTACTTCTCACTCTAAAGCAGAGTGTGATCCATGGATGAGAACTATGCTATGTGTTTTAGTTCAGAAATGGAGTTAAATCCCAGGCTCTGAGTCTTCCTACAAGCAAGACTTCCATTCAGATAAAGGCAGTGACATTTCTGCTCAAACTAACTACATCGTTCACGAAGCTCACACGTTTCTCATCTTAACTGACAAGCATTGGATGTTCGAGGTTCAGTGCTTTGTATCAGTTTCAGAAGCAGAGTTCGACTAGATATGGTCCTTATGTGTAGGAAACACCGTTCTTTTGTTCTCAGCAAACTCACGTTTCCTGCTGTCTTAAAGACTCTAGAAAGCAAAATCATGCTTCTTGTTCTAAAGCAGAGTGTGATCAATGGATGAGAACACTGCTGTGTGTTTCACTTCAGAAATGGAGTTAAATCCCAGGCTCTGAGTCTTCCTCCAAGCAAGAATTCCATTCAGGTAAGGGCAGTCACTTTTCTGCTCAAACTAACTACATCGTTCACGAAGCTCACACGTTTCTTATCTCAACTGACAAGCATTGGATGTTAGAGGGTCAGTGCTTTGTATCAGTTTCAGAAGCAGATTTGGACTACATATGGTCCATATGTATAGGAAACACCGTTCTTTTGTCCTGGGCACACTCAGATTTCCTGCTGTATTAGAGACTCTAGAAAGCTAGAGTGTGCTTCTTGCTCTAAAGCAGAGTGTGATCCATGGATGAGAACTATGATGTGTGTTTCCCTTCAGAAATGGACTTAAATCCCAGGCTCTCTGTCTTACTACAAGCAAGACTTCGTTTCAGGTAAGGGCAGTCACTTTTCAGTTCAAAGGAACTAAATCATTCACAAAGCTCACACGTTTCTCATCTTAACTGACAAGCATTGGATGTTAGAGGACCAGTGCATTCTATCAGTTTCAGAAGAAGATTTGGACTACATATAATCCGTATGTGTAGGAAACACCATTCTTTTGTTCTGGGCACACTCACGTTTCCTGCTGTCTTAGAGACTCTAGAAAGCAAGAGTGTGCTTCTTGCTCTAAAGCAGAGTGTGATCCATGGATGAGAACTATGCTGTGTGTTTCACTTCAGAAATGGAGTTAAATCCCAGGATCTGAGTCTTCCTACAAGCAAGACTTCGTTTCAGGTAAGGGCAGTCACTTTTCAGCTCAAACGAACTACATCGTTCATGAAGCTCACACGTTTCTCATCTTAACAGACAAGCATTGGATGTTAGAGGGTCAGTGCTTTGTATCAGTTTCAGAAGAAGAGTTGGACTAGATATGGTCCGTATGTGTAGGAAACACCATTCTTTTATTCTCAGCACACTCACGTTTCCTGCTGTGTTAGAGACTCTAGAAAGCAAGAGCGTACTTCTCACTCTAAAGCAGAGTGTGATCCATGGATGAGAACTATGCTATGTGTTTTACTTCAGAAATGGAGTTAAATCCCAGGCTCTGAGTCTTCCTACAAGCAAGACTTCCATTCAGATAAAGGCAGTGACATTTCTGCTCAAACTAACTACATCGTTCACGAAGCTCACACGTTTCTCATCTTAACTGACAAGCATTGGATGTTCGAGGTTCAGTGCTTTGTATCAGTTTCAGAAGCAGAGTTCGACTAGATATGGTCCTTATGTGTAGGAAACACCGTTCTTTTGTTCTCAGCAAACTCACGTTTCCTGCTGTCTTAAAGACTCTAGAAAGCAAAAGCATGCTTCTTGTTCTAAAGCAGAGTGTCATCAATGGATGAGAACACTGCTGTGTGTTTCACTTCAGAAATGGAGTTAAATCCCAGGCTCTGAGTCTTCCTACAAGCAAGAATTCCATTCAGGTAAGGGCAGTCACTTTTCTGTTCAAACTAACTACATCGTTCACGAAGCTCACACGTTTCTTATCTCAACTGACAAGCATTGGATGTTAGAGGGTCAGTGCTTTGTATCAGTTTAAGAAGCAGATTTGGACTACATATGGTCCATATGTATAGGAAACACCGTTCTTTTGTCCTGGGCACACACAGATTTCCTGCTGTATTAGAGACTCTAGAAAGCTAGAGTGTGCTTCTTGCTCTAAAGCAGAGTGTGATCCATGGATGAGAACTATGTTGTGTGTTTCCCTTCAGAAATGGACTTAAATCCCAGGCTCTGAGTCTTCCTACAAGCAAGACTTCGTTTCAGGTAAGGGCAGTCACTTTTCTGCTCAAACGAACTACATCGTTCATCAAGCTCACACGTTTCTCATCTTAACTGACAAGTATTTGATGTTAGAGGACCAGTGCTTTGTATCAGTTTCAGAAGAAGAGTTGGACTAGATATGGTCCGTATGTGTAGGAAACACCGTTCTTTTATTCTCAGCACACTCACGTTTCCTGCTGTGTTAGAGACTCTAGAAAGCAAGAGCGTACTTCTCACTCTAAAGCAGAGTGTGATCCATGGATGAGAACTATGCTATGTGTTTTACTTCAGAAATGGAGTTAAATCCCAGGCTCTGAGTCTTCCTACAAGCAAGACTTCCATTCAGATAAAGGCAGTGACATTTCTGCTCAAACTAACTACATCGTTCACAAAGCTCACACGTTTCTCATCTTAACTGACAAGCATTGGATGTTCGAGGTTCAGTGCTTTGTATCAGTTTCAGAAGCAGAGTTCGACTAGATATGGTCCTTATGTGTAGGAAACACCGTTCTTTTGTTCTCAGCAAACTCACGTTTCCTGCTGTCTTAAAGACTCTAGAAAGCAAAAGCATGCTTCTTGTTCTAAAGCAGAGTGTCATCAATGGATGAGAACATTGCTGTGTGTTTCACTTCAGAAATGGAGTTAAATCCCAGGCTCTGAGTCTTCCTACAAGCAAGACTTCGTTTCAGGTAAGGGCAGTCAGTTTTCTGCTCAAACGAACTACATCGTTCACGAAGCTCACACGTTTCTTATCTCAACTGACAAGCATTGGATGTTAGAGGGTCAGTGCTTTGTATCAGTTTCAGAAGCAGATTTGGACTACATATGGTCCATATGTATAGGAAACACCGTTCATTTGTCCTGGGCACACTCAGATTTCCTGCTGTATTAGAGACTCTAGAAACCTAGAGTGTGCTTCTTGCTCTAAAGCAGAGTGTGATCCATGGATGAGAACTATGTTGTGTGTTTCCCTTCAGAAATGGACTTAAATCCCAGGCTCTGTGTCTTCCTCCAAGAAAAATTCCATTCAGGTAAGGGCAGTCACTTTTCAGTTCAAAGGAACTACATCATTCACAAAGCTCACACGTTTCTCATCTTCACTGACAAGTATTGGATGTTAGAGGACCAGTGCATTCTATCAGTTTCAGAAGAAGATTTGGACTACATATAGTCCGTATGTGTAGGAAACACCATTCTTTTGTTCTGGGCACACTCACGTTTCCTGCTGTCTTAGAGACTCTAGAAAGCAAGAGTGTGCTTCTTGCTCTAAAGCAGAGTGTGATCCATGGATGAGAACTATGCTGTGTGTTTCACTTCAGAAATGGAGCTAAATCCCAGGCTCTGAGTCTTCCTACAAGCAAGACTTCGTTTCTGGTAAGGGCAGTCACTTTTCAGCTCAAACGAATTACATCGTTCATGAAGCTCACACGTTTCTCATCTTAACTGACAAGCATTGGATGTTAGAGGACCAGTGCTTTGTATCAGTTTCAGAAGAAGAGTTGGACTAGATATGGTCCGTATGTGTAGGAAACACCGTCCTTTTATTCTCAGCACACTCACGTTTCCTGCTGTGTTAGAGACTCTAGAAAGCAAGAGCGTACTTCTCACTCTAAAGCAGAGTGTGATCCATGGATGAGAACTATGCTATGTGTTTTACTTCAGAAATGGAGTTAAATCCCAGGCTCTGAGTCTTCCTACAAGCAAGACTTCGTTTCAGGTAAGGGCAGTCAGTTTTCTGCTCAAACGAACTACATCGTTCACGAAGCTCACACGTTTCTTATCTCAACTGACAAGCATTGGATGTTAGAGGGTCAGTGCTTTGTATCAGTTTCAGAAGCAGATTTGGACTACATATGGTCCATATGTATAGGAAACACCGTTCATTTGTCCTGGGCACACTCAGATTTCCTGCTGTATTAGAGACTCTAGAAAGCTAGAGTGTGCTTCTTGCTCTAAAGCAGAGTGTGATCCATGGATGAGAACTATGTTGTGTGTTTCCCTTCAGAAATGGACTTAAATCCCAGGCTCTGTGTCTTCCTCCAAGAAAAATTCCATTCAGGTAAGGGCAGTCACTTTTCAGTTCAAAGGAACTACATCATTCACAAAGCTCACACGTTTCTCATCTTCACTGACAAGTATTGGATGTTAGAGGACCAGTGCATTCTATCAGTTTCAGAAGAAGATTTGGACTACATATAGTCCGTAAGTGTAGGAAACACCATTCTTTTGTTCTGGGCACACTCACGTTTCCTGCTGTCTTAGAGACTCTAGAAAGCAAGAGTGTGCTTCTTGCTCTAAAGCAGAGTGTGATCCATGGATGAGAACTATGCTGTGTGTTTCACTTCAGAAATGGAGTTAAATCCCAGGCTCTGAGTCTTCCTACAAGCAAGACTTCGTTTCTGGTAAGGGCAGTCACTTTTCAGCTCAAACGAATTACATCGTTCATGAAGCTCACACGTTTCTCATCTTAACTGACAAGCATTGGATGTTAGAGGACCAGTGCTTTGTATCACTTTCAGAAGAAGAGTTGGACTAGATATGGTCCGTATGTGTAGGAAACACCGTCCTTTTATTCTCAGCACACTCACGTTTCCTGCTGTGTTAGAGACTCTAGAAAGCAAGAGCGTACTTCTCACTCTAAAGCAGAGTGTGATCCATGGATGAGAACTATGCTATGTGTTTTACTTCAGAAATGGAGTTAAATCCCAGGCTCTGAGTCTTCCTACAAGCAAGACTTCCATTCAGATAAAGGCAGTGACATTTCTGCTCAAACTAACTACATCGTTCACGAAGCTCACACGTTTCTCATCTTAACTGACAAGCATTTGATGTTCGAGGTTCAGTGCTTTGTATCAGTTTCAGAAGCAGAGTTCGACTAGATATGGTCCTTATGTGTAGGAAACACCGTTCTTTTGTTCTCAGCAAACTCACGTTTCCTGCTGTCTTAAAGACTCTAGAAAGCAAAAGCATGCTTCTTGTTCTAAAGCAGAGTGTGATCAATGGATGAGAACACTGCTGTGTGTTTCACTTCAGAAATGGAGTTAAATCCCAGGCTCTGAGTCTTCCTCCAAGCAAGAATTCCATTCAGGTAAGGGCAGTCACTTTTCTGCTCAAACTAACTACATCGTTCACGAAGCTCACACGTTTCTTATCTCAACTGACAAGCATTGGATGTTAGAGGGTCAGTGCTTTGTATCAGTTTCAGAAGCAGATTTGGACTACATATGGTCCATATGTATAGGAAACACCGTTCTTTTGTCCTGGGCACACTCAGATTTCCTGCTGTATTAGAGACACTAGAAAGCTAGAGTGTGCTTCTTGCTCTAAAGCAGAGTGTGATCCATGGATGAGAACTATGATGTGTGTTTCCCTTCAGAAATGGACTTAAATCCCAGGCTCTCTGTCTTACTACAAGCAAGACTTCGTTTCAGGTAAGGGCAGTCAATTTCAGTTCAAAGGAACTAAATCATTCACAAAGCTCACACGTTTCTCATCTTAACTGACAAGCATTGGATGTTAGAGGACCAGTGCATTCTATCAGTTTCAGAAGAAGATTTGGACTACATATAATCCGTATGTGTAGGAAACACCATTCTTTTGTTCTGGGCACACTCACGTTTCCTGCTGTCTTAGAGACTCTAGAAAGCAAGAGTGTGCTTCTTGCTCTAAAGCAGAGTGTGATCCATGGATGAGAACTATGCTGTGTGTTTCACTTCAGAAATGGAGTTAAATCCCAGGATCTGAGTCTTCCTACAAGCAAGACTTCGTTTCAGGTAAGGGCAGTCACTTTTCTGCTCAAACGAACTACATCGTTCATGAAGCTCACACGTTTCTCATCTTAACAGACAAGCATTGGATGTTAGAGGGTCAGTGCTTTGTATCAGTTTCAGAAGAAGAGTTGGACTAGATATGGTCCGTATGTGTAGGAAACACCATTCTTTTATTCTCAGCACACTCACGTTTCCTGCTGTGTTAGAGACTCTAGAAAGCAAGAGCGTACTTCTCACTCTAAAGCAGAGTGTGATCCATGGATGAGAACTATGCTATGTGTTTTACTTCAGAAATGGAGTTAAATCCCAGGCTCTGAGTCTTCCTACAAGCAAGACTTCCATTCAGATAAAGGCAGTGACATTTCTGCTCAAACTAACTACATCGTTCACGAAGCTCACACGTTTCTCATCTTAACTGACAAGCATTGGATGTTCGAGGTTCAGTGCTTTGTATCAGTTTCAGAAGCAGAGTTCGACTAGATATGGTCCTTATGTGTAGGAAACACCGTTCTTTTGTTCTCAGCAAACTCACGTTTCCTGCTGTCTTAAAGACTCTAGAAAGCAAAAGCATGCTTCTTGTTCTAAAGCAGAGTGTCATCAATGGATGAGAACACTGCTGTGTGTTTCACTTCAGAAATGGAGTTAAATCCCAGGCTCTGAGTCTTCCTACAAGCAAGAATTCCATTCAGGTAAGGGCAGTCACTTTTCTGTTCAAACTAACTACATCGTTCACGAAGCTCACACGTTTCTTATCTCAACTGACAAGCATTGGATGTTAGAGGGTCAGTGCTTTGTATCAGTTTAAGAAGCAGATTTGGACTACATATGGTCCATATGTATAGGAAACACCGTTCTTTTGTCCTGGGCACACTCAGATTTCCTGCTGTATTAGAGACTCTAGAAAGCTAGAGTGTGCTTCTTGCTCTAAAGCAGAGTGTGATCCATGGATGAGAACTATGTTGTGTGTTTCCCTTCAGAAATGGACTTAAATCCCAGGCTCTGAGTCTTCCTACAAGCAAGACTTCGTTTCAGGTAAGGGCAGTCACTTTTCTGCTCAAACGAACTACATCGTTCATCAAGCTCACACGTTTCTCATCTTAACTGACAAGCATTGGATGTTAGAGGACCAGTGCTTTGTATCAGTTTCAGAAGAAGAGTTGGACTAGATATGGTCCGTATGTGTAGGAAACACCGTTCTTTTATTCTCAGCACACTCACGTTTCCTGCTGTGTTAGAGACTCTAGAAAGCAAGAGCGTACTTCTCACTCTAAAGCAGAGTGTGATCCATGGATGAGAACTATGCTATGTGTTTTACTTCAGAAATGGAGTTAAATCCCAGGCTCTGAGTCTTCCTACAAGCAAGACTTCCATTCAGATAAAGGCAGTGACATTTCTGCTCAAACTAACTACATCGTTCACGAAGCTCACACGTTTCTCATCTTAACTGACAAGCATTGGATGTTGGAGGTTCAGTGCTTTGTATCAGTTTCAGAAGCAGAGTTCGACTAGATATGGTCCTTATGTGTAGGAAACACCGTTCTTTTGTTCTCAGCAAACTCACGTTTCCTGCTGTCTTGAAGACTCCAGAAAACAAGAGCCTGCTTCTTGTTCTAAAGCAGAGTGTGATCAATGGATGATTACACTGCTGTGTGTTTTACTTCAGAAATGGAGTTAAATCCCAGGCTCTGAGTCTTACTACAAGCAAGACTTCGTTTCAGGTAAGGGCAGTCAGTTTTCTCCTCAAACGAACTACATCGTTCACGTTGCTCACACGTTTCTCATCTTAACTGACAAGCATTGGATGTTAGAGGACCAGTGCTTTGTATCAATTTCAGAAGAAGAGTTGGACCATATAATGTCCATATGTGTAGGAAACACCGTTCTTTTGTTCTCAGCACACTCACGTTTCCTGCTGTCTTAGAGACTCTAGAAAGCAAGAGCTTGCTTCTTGCTCTAAAACAGAGTGTGATCCATGGATGAGACTATGCTGTGTGTTTCACTTCAGAAATGGAGTTAAATCCCATGCTCTGTGTCTCCCTACAAGCAAGACTTCGTTTTAGGTAAGTGCAGTCTCTTTTCTGCTCAAAGGAACAACATCGTTCACGAAGCTCACACGTTTCTCATCTTAACTGACAAGCATTGGATGTTAGAGGACCAGTGCTTTGTATCAGTTTCAGAAGCAGAGTTGGACTAGATATGGTCCCTATGTGTAGGAAACACCGTTCTTTTGTTCTCAGCACACTCACGTTTCCTGCTGTGTTTGAGAGTCTAGAAAGCAAGAGCGTGCTTCTTGTTCTAACGCAGAGTTTGATCTATGGATGAGAACCCTGCTGTGTGTTTCACTTCAGAAATGGAGTTAAATCCCAGGCTCTGAGTCTTCCAACAAGCAAGACTTCGTTTCTGGTAAGGGCAGTCACTTTTCAGCTCAAACGAATTACATCGTTCATGAAGCTCACACGTTTCTCATCTTAACTGACAAGCATTGGATGTTAGAGGACCAGTGCTTTGTATCAGTTTCAGAAGAAGAGTTGGACTAGATATGGTACGTATGTGTAGGAAACAACGTCCTTTTATTCTCAGCACACTCACGTTTCCTGCTGTGTTAGAGACTCTAGAAAGCAAGTGCGTACTTCTCACTCTAAAGCAGAGTGTGATCCATGGATGAGAACTATGCTATGTGTTTTACTTCAGAAATGGAGTTAAATCCCAGGCTCTGAGTCTTCCTACAAGCAAGACTTCCATTCAGATAAAGGCAGTGACATTTCTGCTCAAACTAACTACATCGTTCACGAAGCTCACACGTTTCTCATCTTAACTGACAAGCATTGGATGTTCGAGGTTCAGTGCTTTGTATCAGTTTCAGAAGCAGAGTTCGACTAGATATGGTCCTTATGTGTAGGAAACACCGTTCTTTTGTTCTCAGCAAACTCACGTTTCCTGCTGTCTTAAAGACTCTAGAAAGCAAGAGTGTGCTTCTCGCTCTAAAACAGAGTGCGATCCATGGATGAGACTATGCTGTGTGTTTCACTTCAGAAATGGAGTTAAATCCCATGCTCTGTGTCTCCCTACAAGCAAGACTTCATTTCAGGTAAGTGCAGTCTCTTTTCTGCTCAAAGGAACAACATCGTTCACGAAGCTCACACGTTTCTCATCTTAACTGACAAGCATTGGATGTTAGAGGACCAGTGATTTGTATCAGTTTCAGAAGCAGAGTTGGACTAGATATGGTCCCTATGTGTAGGAAACACCGTTCTTTTGTTCTCAGCACACTCACGTTTCCTGCTGTCTTTGAGAGTCTAGAAAGCAAGAGCGTGCTTCTTTGTTCTAAAGCAGAGTGTGATCAATGGATGATTACACTGCTGTGTGTTTTACTTCAGAAATGGAGTTAAATCCCAGGCTCTGAGTCTTCCTCCAAGCAAGAATTCCATTCAGGTAAGGGCAGTCACTTTTCTGCTCAAACTAACTACATCGTTCACGAAGCTCACACGTTTTTTATCTCAACTGACAAGCATTGGATGTTAGAGGGTCAGTGCTTTGTATCAGTTTCAGAAGCAGATTTGGACTACATATGGTCAATATGTATAGGAAACTCCGTTCTTTTGTCCTGGGCACACTCACGTTTCCTGCTGTCTTAGAGACTCTAGAAAGCAAGAGTGTGCTTCTTGCTCTAAAGCAGAGTGTGATCCATGGATGAGAACTATGCTGTGTGTTTCACTTCAGAAATGGAGTTAAATCCCAGGCTCTGAGTCTTCCTACAAGCAAGACTTCGTTTCTGGTAAGGGCAGTCACTTTTCAGCTCAAACGAATTACATCGTTCATGAAGCTCACACGTTTCTCATCTTAACTGACAAGCATTGGATGTTAGAGGACCAGGGCTTTGTATCAGTTTCAGAAGAAGAGTTGGACTAGATATGGTCTGTATGTGTAGGAAACACCGTCCTTTTATTCTCAGAACACTCACGTTTCCTGCTGTGTTAGAGACTCTAGAAAGCAAGAGCGTAATTCTCACTCTAAAGCAGAGTGTGATCCATGGATGAGAACTATGCTATGTGTTGTACTTCAGAAATGGAGTTAAATCCCAGGCTCTGAGTCTTCCTACAAGCAAGACTTCCATTCAGATAAAGGCAGTGACATTTCTGCTCAAACTAACTACATCGTTCACGAAGCTCACACGTTTCTCATCTTAACTGACAAGCATTGGATGTTCGAGGTTCAGTGCTTTGTATCAGTTTCAGAAGCAGAGTTCGACTAGATATGGTCCTTATGTGTAGGAAACACCGTTCTTTTGTTCTCAGCAAACTCACGTTTCCTGCTGTCTTAAAGACTCTAGAAAGCAAAAGCATGCTTCTTGTTCTAAAGCAGAGTGTGATCAATGGATGAGAACACTGCTGTGTGTTTCACTTCAGAAATGGAGTTAAATCCCAGGCTCTGAGTCTTCCTCCAAGCAAGAATTCCATTCAGGTAAGGGCAGTCACTTTTCTGCTCAAACTAACTACATCGTTCACGAAGCTCACACGTTTCTTATCTCAACTGACAAGCATTGGATGTTAGAGGACCAGTGCATTCTATCAGTTTCAGAAGAAGATTTGGACTACATATAATCCGTATGTGTAGGAAACACCATTCTTTTGTTCCTGGCACACTCACGTTTCCTGCTGTCTTAGAGACTCTAGAAAGCAAGAGTGTGCTTCTTGCTCTAAGGCAGAGTGTGATTCATGGATGGGAACTATGCTGTGTGTTTCACTTCAGAAATGGAGTTAAATCCCAGGCTCTGAGTCTTCCTACAAGCAAGACTTCGTTTCAGGTAAGGGCAGTCACTTTTCTGCTCAAACGAACTACATCGTTCATGAAGCTCACACGTTTCTCATCTTAACAGACAAGCATTGGATGTTAGAGGGTCAGTGCTTTGTATCAGTTTCAGAAGAAGAGTTGGACTGGATATGGTCCGTATGTGTAGGAAACACCATTCTTTTATTCTCAGCACACTCAGGTTTCCTGCTGTGTTAGAGACTCTAGAAAGCAAGAGCGTACTTCTCACTCTAAAGCAGAGTGTGATCCATGGATGAGAACTATGCTATGTGTTTTACTTCAGAAATGGAGTTAAATCCCAGGCTCTGAGTCTTCCTACAAGCAAGACTTCCATTCAGATAAAGGCAGTGACATTTCTGCTCAAACTAACTACATCGTTCACGAAGCTCACACGTTTCTCATCTTAACTGACAAGCATTGGATGTTCGAGGTTCAGTGCTTTGTATCAGTTTCAGAAGCAGAGTTCGACTAGATATGGTCCTTATGTGTAGGAAACACCGTTCTTTTGTTCTCAGCAAACTCACGTTTCCTGCTGTCTTAAAGACTCTAGAAAGCAAAAGCATGCTTCTTGTTCTAAAGCAGAGTGTGATCAATGGATGAGAACACTGCTGTGTGTTTCACTTCAGAAATGGAGTTAAATCCCAGGCTCTGAGTCTTCCTACAAGCAAGACTTCGTTTCAGGTAAGGGCAGTCAGTTTTCTGCTCAAAGGAACAACATCGTTCACAAAGCTCACACGTTTCTCATCTTAACTGACAAGCATTGGATGTTAGAGGACTAGTGCTTTGTATCTGTTTCAGAAGCAGAGTTGGACTAGATATGGTCCGTATGTGTAGGAAACACCGTTCTTTTGTTCTCAGCACACTCACGTTTCCTGCTGTCTTTGAGAGTCTAGAAAGCAAGAGCCTGCTTCTTGTTCTAAAGCAGAGTGTGATCAATGGATGATTACACTGCTGTGTGTTTTACTTCAGAAATGGAGTTAAATCCCAGGCTCTGAGTCTTACTACAAGCAAGACTTCGTTTCAGGTAAGGGCAGTCAGTTTTCTCCTCAAACGAACTACATCGTTCACGTTGCTCACACGTTTCTCATCTTAACTGACAAGCATTGGATGTTAGAGGACCAGTGCTTTGTATCAATTTCAGAAGAAGAGTTGGACCATATAATGTCCATATGTGTAGGAAACGCCGTTCTTTTGTTCTCAGCACACTCACGTTTCCTGCTGTCTTAAGACTCTAGAAAGCAAGAGCGTGCTTCTCGCTCTAAAACAGAGTGTGATCCATGGATGAGACTATGCTGTGTGTTTCACTTCAGAAATGGAGTTAAATCCCATGCTCTGTGTCTCCCTACAAGCAAGACTTCATTTCAGGTAAGTGCAGTCTCTTTTCTGCTCAAAGGAACAACATCGTTCACGAAGCTCACACGTTTCTCATCTTAACTGACAAGCATTGGATGTTAGAGGACCAGTGCTTTGTATCAGTTTCAGAAGCAGAGATGGACTAGATATGGTCCCTATGTGTAGGAAATACCGTTCTTTTGTTCTCAGCACACTCTCGTTTCCTGCTGTCTTTGAGACTCTAGAAAGCAAGAGCGTGCTTCTTGTTCTAACGCAGAGTTTGATCTATGGATGAGAACCCTGCTGTGTGTTTCACTTCAGAAATGGAGTTAAATCCCAGGCTCTGAGTCTTCCTACAAGCAAGACTTCGTTTCTGGTAAGGGCAGTCACTTTTCAGCTCAAACGAATTACATCGTTCATGAAGCTCACACGTTTCTCATCTTAACTGACAAGCATTGGATGTTAGAGGACCAGTGCGTTTTATCAGTTTCAGAAGAAGAGTTGGACTAGATATGGTCCGTATGTGTAGGAAACACCGTCCTTTTGTTCTCAGCAAACTCACGTTTCCTGCTGTCTTAAAGACTCTAGAAAGCAAAAGCATGCTTCTTGTTCTAAAGCAGAGTGTGATCAATGGATGAGAACACTGCTGTGTGTTTCACTTCAGAAATGGAGTTATATCCCAGGCTCTGAGTCTTCCTACATGCAAGAATTCCATTCAGGTAAGGGCAGTCACTTTTATGCTCAAACTAACTACATCGTTCACGAAACTCACACGTTTCTTATCTCAACTGACAAGCATTGGATGTTAGAGGGTCAGTGCTTTGTATCAGTTTAAGAAGCAGATTTGGACTACATATGGTCCATATGTATAGGAAACACCGTTCTTTTGTCCTGGGCACACTCAGATTTCATGCTGTATTAGAGACTCTAGAAAGCTAGAGTGTGCTTCTTGCTCTAAAGCAGAGTGTGATCCATGGATGAGAACTATGTTGTGTGTTTCCCTTCAGAAATGGACTTAAATCCCAGGCTCTGAGTCTTCCTACAAGCAAGACTTCGTTTCAGGTAAGGGCAGTCACTTTTCTGCTCAAACGAACTACATCGTTCACCAAGCTCACACGTTTCTCATCTTAACTGACAAGTATTTGATGTTAGAGGACCAGTGCTTTGTATCAGTTTCAGAAGAAGAGTTGGACTAGATATGGTCCGTATGTGTAGGAAACACCGTTCTTTTATTCTCAGCACACTCACGTTTCCTGCTGTGTTAGAGACTCTAGAAAGCAAGAGCGTACCTCTCACTCTAAAGCAGAGTGTGATCCATGGATGAGAACTATGCTATGTGTTTTACTTCAGAAATGGAGTTAAATCCCAGGCTCTGAGTCTTCCTACAAGCAAGACTTCCATTCAGATAAAGGCAGTGACATTTCTGCTCAAACTAACTACATCGTTCACGAAGCTCACACGTTTCTCATCTTAACTGACAAGCATTGGATGTTCGAGGTTCAGTGCTTTGTATCAGTTTCAGAAGCAGAGTTCGACTAGATATGGTCCTTATGTGTAGGAAACACCGTTCTTTTGTTCTCAGCAAACTCACGTTTCCTGCTGTCTTAAAGACTCTAGAAAGCAAAAGCTTGCTTCTTGTTCTAAAGCAGAGTGTGATCAATGGATGAGAACACTGCTGTGTGTTTCACTTCAGAAATGGAGTTAAATCCCAGGCTCTGAGTCTTCCTACAAGCAAGAATTCGTTTCAGGTAAGGGCAGTCAGTTTTCTGCTCAAACGAACTACATTGTTCACGAAGCTCACACGTTTCTCATCTTAACTGACAAACATTGGATGTTTAGAGGGTCAGAGCTTTGTATCAGTTTCAGAAGCAGATTTGGACTACATATTGTCCATAAGTGTAGGAAACACCGATATTTTGTTCTGGGCACACTCACGTTTCCTGCTGCCTTAGAGACTCTAGAAAGCAAGAGTGTGCTTCTCGCTCTAAACCAGAGTGCGATCCATGGATGAGACTATGCTGTGTGTTTCACTTCAGAAATGGAGTTAAATCCCATGCTCTGTGTCTCCCTACAAGCAAGACTTCGTTTCAGGTAAGTGCAGTCTCTTTTCTGCTCAAAGGAACAACATCGTTCACGAAGCTCACACGTTTCTCATCTTAACTGACAAGCATTGGATGTTAGAGGACCAGTGATTTGTATCAGTTTCAGAAGCAGAGTTGGACTAGATATGGTCCCTATGTGTAGGAAACACCGTTCTTTTGTTCTCAGCACACTCACGTTTCCTGCTGTCTTTGAGAGTCTAGAAAGCAAGAGCGTGCTTCTTTGTTCTAAAGCAGAGTGTGATCAATGGATGATTACACTGCTGTGTGTTTTACTTCAGAAATGGAGTTAAATCCCAGGCTCTGAGTCTTCCTCCAAGCAAGAATTCCATTCAGGTAAGGGCAGTCACTTTTCTGCTCAAACTAACTACATCGTTCACGAAGCTCACACGTTTCTTATCTCAACTGACAAGCATTGGATGTTAGAGGGTCAGTGCTTTGTATCAGTTTCAGAAGCAGATTTGGACTACATATGGTCCATATGTATAGGAAACTCCGTTCTTTTGTCCTGGGCACACTCAGATTTCCTGCTGTATTAGACACACTAGAAAGCTAGAGTGTGCTTCTTGCTCTAAAGCAGAGTGTGATCCATGGATGAGAACTATGTTGTGTGTTTCCCTTCAGAAATGGACTTAAATCCCAGGCTCTGAGTCTTCCTACAAGCAAGACTTCGTTTCAGGTAAGGGCAGTCAGTTTTCTGCTCAAACGAACTACATTGTTCACGTAGCTCACACGTTACTCATCTTAACTGACAAGTATTGGATGTTAGAGGACCAGTGCTTTGTATCAGTTTCAGAAGAAGAGTTGGACTAGATATGGTCCGTATGTGTAGGAAACACCGTTCTTTTATTCTCAGCACACTCACGTTTCCTGCTGTGTTAGAGACTCTAGAAAGCAAGAGCGTACTTCTCACTCTAAAGCAGAGTGTGATCCATGGATGAGAACTATGCTATGTGTTTTACTTCAGAAATGGAGTTAAATCCCAGGCTCTGAGTCTTCCTACAAGCAAGACTTCCATTCAGATAAAGGCAGTGACATTTCTGCTCAAACTAACTACATCGTTCACGAAGCTCACACGTTTCTCATCTTAACTGACAAGCATTGGATGTTCGAGGTTCAGTGCTTTGTATCAGTTTCAGAAGCAGAGTTCGACTAGATATGGTCCTTATGTGTAGGAAACACCGTTCTTTTGTTCTCAGCAAACTCAGGTTTCCTGCTGTCTTAAAGACTCTATAAAGCAAAAGCATGCTTCTTGTTCTAAAGCAGAGTGTGATCAATGGATGAGAACACTGCTGTGTGTTTCACTTCAGAAATGGAGTTAAATCCCAGGCTCTGAGTCTTCCTACAAGCAAGACTTCGTTTCAGGTAAGGGCAGTCAGTTTTCTGCTCAAATGAACTACATCGTTCATGAAGCTCACACGTTTCTCATCTTAACTGACAAGCATTGGATGTTAGAGGACCAGTGCTTTGTATCAGTTTCAGAAGCAGATTTGGACTACATATGGTCCGTATGTGTAGGAAACACCGTTCTTTTATTCTCAGCACACTCACGTTTCCTGCTGTGTTAGAGACTCTAGAAAGCAAGAGTGTACTTCTCACTCTAAAGTAGAGTGTGATCCATGGATGAGAACTATGTTGTGTGTTTCCCTTCAGAAATGGACTTAAATCCCAGGCTCTGAGTCTTCCTACAAGCAAGACTTCGTTTCAGGTAAGGGCAGTCAGTTTTCTGCTCAAACGAACTACATTGTTCACGTAGCTCACACGTTTCTCATCTTAACTGACAAGCATTGGATGTTAGAGGGTCAGTGCTTTGTATCAGTTTCAGAAGCAGATTTGGACTACATATTGTCCATATGTGTAGGAAACACCAATCTTTTGTTCTGGGCACACTCACGTTTCCTGCTGCCTTAGAGACTCTAGAAAGCAAGAGCGTGCTTCTCGCTCTAAAACAGAGTGTGATCCATGGATGAGACTATGCTGTGTGTTTCACTTCAGAAATGGAGTTAAATCCCATGCTCTGTGTCTCCCGACAAGCAAGACTTCGTTTCAGGTAAGGGCAGTCACTTTTCTGCTCAAAGGAACAACATCGTTCACGAATCTCACACGTTTCTCATCTTAACTGACAAGCATTGGATGTTAGAGGACTAGTGCTTTGTATCTGTTTCAGAAGCAGAGTTGGACTAGATATGGTCCCTATGTGTAGGAAACACAGTTCTTTTGTTCTCAGCACACTCACATTTCCTGCTGTCTTTGAGAGTCTAGAAAGCAAGAGCGTGCTTCTTGTTCTAAAGCAGAGTGTGATCAATGGATGATTACACTGCTGTGTGTTTTACTTCAGATATGGAGTTAAATCCCATCCTCTGAGTCTTCCTACAAGCAAGAATTCCATTCAGGTAAGGGCAGTCACTTTTCTGCTCAAACTAACTACATCGTTCACGAAGCTCACATGTTTCTTATCTCAACTGACAAGCATTGGATGTTAGAGGGTCAGTGCTTTGTATCAGTTTCAGAAGCAGATTTGGACTACATATGGTCCATATGTATAGGAAACACCGTTCTTTTGTCCTGGGCACACTCAGATTTCCTGCTGTATTAGAGACTCTAGAAAGCTAGAGTGTGCTTCTTGCTCTAAAGCAGAGTGTGATCCATGGATGAGAACTATGTTGTGTGTTTCCCTTCAGAAATGGACTTAAATCCCAGGCTCTGAGTCTTCCTACAAGCAAGACTTCGTTTCAGGTAAGGGCAGTCACTTTTCTGCTCAAACGAACTACATCGTTCATCAAGCTCACACGATTCTCATCTTAACTGACAAGTATTGGATGTTAGAGGACCAGTGCTTTGTATCAGTTTCAGAAGAAGAGTTGGACTAGATATGGTCCGTATGTGTAGGAAACACCGTTCTTTTATTCTCAGCACACTCACGTTTCCTGCTGTGTTAGAGACTCTAGAAAGCAAGAGCATACTTCTCACTCTAAAGCAGAGTGTGATCCATGGATGAGAACTATGCTATGTGTTTTACTTCAGAAATGGAGTTAAATCCCAGGCTCTGAGTCTTCCTACAAGCAAGACTTCCATTCAGATAAAGGCAGTGACATTTCTGCTCAAACTAACTACATCGTTCACGAAGCTCACACGTTTCTCATCTTAACTGACAAGCATTGGATGTTCGAGGTTCAGTGCTTTGTATCAGTTTCAGAAGCAGAGTTCAACTAGATATGGTCCTTATGTGTAGGAAACACCGTTCTTTTGTTCTCAGCAAACTCACGTTTCCTGCTGTCTTAAAGACTCTATAAAGCAAAAGCATGCTTCTTGTTCTAAAGCAGAGTGTGATCAATGGATGAGAACACTGCTGTGTGTTTCACTTCAGAAATGGAGTTAAATCCCAGGCTCTGAGTCTTACTACAAGCAAGACTTCGTTTCAGGTAAGGGCAGTCAGTTTTCTCCTCAAACGAACTACATCGTTCACGTTGCTCACACGTTTCTCATCTTAACTGACAAGCATTGGATGTTAGAGGACCAGTGCTTTGTATCAATTTCAGAAGAAGAGTTGGACTATATAATGTCCATATGTGTAGGAAACACCATTCTTTTGTTCTCAGCACACTCACGTTTCCTGCTGTCTTAGAGACTCTAGAAAGCAAGAGCGTGCTTCTCGCTCTAAAACAGAGTGTGATCCATGGATGAGACTATGCTGTGTGTTTTACTTCAGAAATGGAGTTAAATCCCATGCTCTGTGTCTCCCTACAAGCAAGACTTCGTTTCAGGTAAGTGCAGTCTCTTTTCTGCTCAAAGGAACAACATCGTTCACGAAGCTCACACGTTTCTCATCTTAACTGACAAGCATTGGATGTTAGAGGACCAGTGCATTCTATCAGTTTCAGAAGAAGATTTGGACTACATATATTCCGTATGTGTAGGAAACACCATTCTTTTGTTCTGGGCACACTCACGTTTCCTGCTGTCTTAGAGACTCTAGAAAGCAAGAGTGTGCTTCTTGCTCTAAAGCAGAGTGTGATCCATGGATGAGAACTATGCTGTGTGTTTCACTTCAGAAATGGAGTTAAATCCCAGGCTCTGAGTCTTCCTACAAGCAAGACTTCGTTTCTGGTAAGGGCAGTCACTTTTCAGCTCAAACGAATTACATCGTTCATGAAGCTCACACGTTTCTCATCTTAACTGACAAGCATTGGATGTTAGAGGACCAGTGCTTTGTATCAGTTTCAGAAGAAGAGTTGGACTAGATATGGTCCGTATGTGTAGGAAACACCGTCCTTTTATTCTCAGCACACTCACGTTTCCTGCTGTGTTAGAGACTCTAGAAAGCAAGAGCGTACTTCTCACTCTAAAGCAGAGTGTGATCCATGGATGAGAGCTATGCTATGTGTTTTACTTCAGAAATGGAGTTAAATCCCAGGCTCTGAGTCTTCCTACAAGCAAGACTTCCATTCAGATAAAGGCAGTGACATTTCTGCTCAAACTAACTACATCGTTCACGAAGCTCACACGTTTCTCATCTTAACTGACAAGCATTGGATGTTCGAGGTTCAGTGCTTTGTATCAGTTTCAGAAGCAGAGTTCGACTAGATATGGTCCTTATGTGTAGGAAACACCGTTCTTTTGTTCTCAGCAAACTCACGTTTCCTGCTGTCTTAAAGACTCTAGAAAGCAAAAGCATGCTTCTTGTTCTAAATCAGAGTGTGATCAATGGATGAGAACACTGCTGTGTGTTTCACTTCAGAAATGGAATTAAATCCCAGGCTCTGAGTCTTCCTCCAAGCAAGAATTCCATTCAGGTAAGGGCAGTCACTTTTCTGCTCAAACTAACTACATCGTTCACGAAGCTCACACGTTTCTTATCTCAACTGACAAGCATTGGATGTTTGAGGGTCAGTGCTTTGTATCAGTTTCAGAAGCAGATTTGGACTACATATGGTCCATATGTATAGGAAACACCGTTCTTTTGTCCTGGGCACACTCAGATTTCCTGCTGTATTAGAGACACTAGAAAACTAGAGTGTGATTCTTGCTCTAAAGCAGAGTGTGATCCATGGATGAGAACTATGTTGTGTGTTTCCCTTCAGAAATGGACTTAAATCCCAGGCTCTCTGTCTTACTACAAGCAAGACTTCGTTTCAGGTAAGGGCAGTCACTTTTCAGTTCAAAGGAACTAAATCATTCACAAAGCTCACACGTTTCTCATCTTAAATGACAAGCATTGGATGTTAGAGGACCAGTGCATTCTATAAGTTTCAGAAGAAGATTTGGACTACATATAATCCGTATGTGTAGGAAACACCACTCTTTTCTTCTGGGCACACTCACGTTTCCTGCTGTCTTAGAGACTCTAGAAAGCAAGAGTGTGCTTCTTGCTCTAAAGCAGAGTGTGATCCATGGATGAGAACTATGCTGTGTGTTTCACTTCAGAAATGGAGTTAAATCCCAGGCTCTGAGTCTTCCTACAAGCAAGACTTCGTTTCAGGTAAGGGCAGTCACTTTTCTGCTCAAAAGAACTACATCGTTCACGAAGCTCACACGTTTCTCATCTTAACTGACAAGCATTGGATGTTCGAGGTTCAGTGCTTTGTATCAGTTTCAGAAGCAGAGTTCGACTAGATATGGTCCTTATGTGTAGGAAACACCGTTCTTTTGTTCTCAGCAAACTCACGTTTCCTGCTGTCTTAAAGACTCTAGAAAGCAAAAGCATGCTTCTTGTTCTAAAGCAGAGTGTGATCAATGGATGAGAACACTGCTGTGTGTTTCACTTCAGAAATGGAGTTAAATCCCAGGCTCTGAGTCTTCCTACAAGCAAGACTTCGTTTCAGGTAAGGGCAGTCAGTTTTCTGCTCAAATGAACTACATCGTTCATGAAGCTCACACGTTTCTCATCTTAACTGACAAGCATTGGATGTTAGAGGACCAGTGCTTTGTATCAGTTTCAGAAGCAGATTTGGACTACATATGGTCCGTATGTGTAGGAAACACCGTTCTTTTATTCTCAGCACACTCACGTTTCCTGCTGTGTTAGAGACTCTAGAAAGCAAGAGTGTACTTCTCACTCTAAAGTAGAGTGTGATCCATGGATGAGAACTATGTTGTGTGTTTCCCTTCAGAAATGGACTTAAATCCCAGGCTCTGAGTCTTCCTACAAGCAAGACTTCGTTTCAGGTAAGGGCAGTCTCTTTTCTGCTCAAACGAACTACATTGTTCACGTAGCTCACACGTTTCTCATCTTAACTGACAAGCATTGGATGTTAGAGGGTCAGTGCTTTGTATCAGTTTCAGAAGCAGATTTGGACTACATATTGTCCATATGTGTAGGAAACACCAATCTTTTGTTCTGGGCACACTCACGTTTCCTGCTGCCTTAGAGACTCTAGAAAGCAAGAGCGTGCTTCTCGCTCTAAAACAGAGTGTGATCCATGGATGAGACTATGCTGTGTGTTTCACTTCAGAAATGGAGTTAAATCCCATGCTCTGTGTCTCCCGACAGGCAAGACTTCGTTTCAGGTAAGGGCAGTCACTTTTCTGCTCAAAGGAACAACATCGTTCACGAATCTCACACGTTTCTCATCTTAACTGACAAGCATTGGATGTTAGAGGACTAGTGCTTTGTATCTGTTTCAGAAGCAGAGTTGGACTAGATATGGTCCCTATGTGTAGGAAACACAGTTCTTTTGTTCTCAGCACACTCACATTTCCTGCTGTCTTTGAGAGTCTATAAAGCAAGAGCGTGCTTCTTGTTCTAAAGCAGAGTGTGATCAATGGATGATTACACTGCTGTGTGTTTTCCTTCAGATATGGAGTTAAATCCCATCCTCTGAGTCTTCCTACTAGCAAGAATTCCATTCAGGTAAGGGCAGTCACTTTTCTGCTCAAACTAACTACATCGTTCACGAAGCTCACACGTTTCTTATCTCAACTGACAAGCATTGGATGTTAGAGGGTCAGTGCTTTGTATCAGTTTCAGAAGCAGATTTGGACTACATATGGTCCATATGTATAGGAAACACCGTTCTTTTGTCCTGGGCACACTCAGATTTCCTGCTGTATTAGAGACTCTAGAAAGCTAGAGTGTGCTTCTTGCTCTAAAGCAGAGTGTGATCCATGGATGAGAACTATGTTGTGTGTTTCCCTTCAGAAATGGACTTAAATCCCAGGCTCTGAGTCTTCCTACAAGCAAGACTTCGTTTCAGGTAAGGGCAGTCACTTTTCTGCTCAAACGAACTACATCGTTCATCAAGCTCACACGATTCTCATCTTAACTGACAAGTATTGGATGTTAGAGGACCAGTGCTTTGTATCAGTTTCAGAAGAAGAGTTGGACTAGATATGGTCCGTATGTGTAGGAAACACCGTTCTTTTATTCTCAGCACACTCACGTTTCCTGCTGTGTTAGAGACTCTAGAAAGCAAGAGCGTACTTCTCACTCTAAAGCAGAGTGTGATCCATGGATGAGAACTATGCTATGTGTTTTACTTCAGAAATGGAGTTAAATCCCAGGCTCTGAGTCTTCCTACAAGCAAGACTTCCATTCAGATAAAGGCAGTGACATTTCTGCTCAAACTAACTACATCGTTCACGAAGCTCACACGTTTCTCATCTTAACTGACAAGCATTGGATGTTCGAGGTTCAGTGCTTTGTATCAGTTTCAGAAGCAGAGTTCAACTAGATATGGTCCTTATGTGTAGGAAACACCGTTCTTTTGTTCTCAGCAAACTCACGTTTCCTGCTGTCTTAAAGACTCTATAAAGCAAAAGCATGCTTCTTGTTCTAAAGCAGAGTGTGATCAATGGATGAGAACACTGCTGTGTGTTTCACTTCAGAAATGGAGTTAAATCCCAGGCTCTGAGTCTTACTACAAGCAAGACTTCGTTTCAGGTAAGGGCAGTCAGTTTTCTCCTCAAACGAACTACATGGTTCACGTTGCTCACACGTTTCTCATCTTAACTGACAAGCATTGGATGTTAGAGGACCAGTGCTTTGTATCAATTTCAGAAGAAGAGTTGGACTATATAATGTCCATATGTGTAGGAAACACCATTCTTTTGTTCTCAGCACACTCACGTTTCCTGCTGTCTTAGAGACTCTAGAAAGCAAGAGCGTGCTTCTCGCTCTAAAACAGAGTGTGATCCATGGATGAGACTATGCTGTGTGTTTTACTTCAGAAATGGAGTTAAATCCCATGCTCTGTGTCTCCCTACAAGCAAGACTTCGTTTCAGGTAAGTGCAGTCTCTTTTCTGCTCAAAGGAACAACATCGTTCACGAAGCTCACACGTTTCTCATCTTAACTGACAAGCATTGGATGTTAGAGGACCAGTGCATTCTATCAGTTTCAGAAGAAGATTTGGACTACATATAGTCCGTATGTGTAGGAAACACCATTCTTTTGTTCTGGGCACACTCACGTTTCCTGCTGTCTTAGAGACTCTAGAAAGCAAGAGTGTGCTTCTTGCTCTAAAGCAGAGTGTGATCCATGGATGAGAACTATGCTGTGTGTTTCACTTCAGAAATGGAGTTAAATCCCAGGCTCTGAGTCTTCCTACAAGCAAGACTTCGTTTCTGGTAAGGGCAGTCACTTTTCAGCTCAAACGAATTACATCGTTCATGAAGCTCACACGTTTCTCATCTTAACTAACAAGCATTGGATGTTAGAGGACCAGTGCTTTGTATCAGTTTCAGAAGAAGAGTTGGACTAGATATGGTCCGTATGTGTAGGAAACACCGCCCTTTTATTCTCAGCACACTCACGTTTCCTGCTGTGTTAGAGACTCTAGAAAGCAAGAGAGTACTTCTCACTCTAAAGCAGAGTGTGATCCATGGATGAGAGCTATGCTATGTGTTTTACTTCAGAAATGGAGTTAAATCCCAGGCTCTGAGTCTTCCTACAAGCAAGACTTCCATTCAGATAAAGGCAGTGACATTTCTGCTCAAACTAACTACATCGTTCACGAAGCTCACACGTTTCTCATCTTAACTGACAAGCATTGGATGTTCGAGGTTCAGTGCTTTGTATCAGTTTCAGAAGCAGAGTTCGACTAGATATGGTCCTTATGTGTAGGAAACACCGTTCTTTTGTTCTCAGCAAACTCACGTTTCCTGCTGTCTTAAAGACTCTAGAAAGCAAAAGCATGCTTCTTGTTCTAAAGCAGAGTGTGATCAATGGATGAGAACACTGCTGTGTGTTTCACTTCAGAAATGGAATTAAATCCCAGGCTCTGAGTCTTCCTCCAAGCAAGAATTCCATTCAGGTAAGGGCAGTCACTTTTCTGCTCAAACTAACTACATCGTTCACGAAGCTCACACGTTTCTTATCTCAACTGACAAGCATTGGATGTTTGAGGGTCAGTGCTTTGTATCAGTTTCAGAAGCAGATTTGGACTACATATGGTCCATATGTATAGGAAACACCGTTCTTTTGTCCTGGGCACACTCAGATTTCCTGCTGTATTAGAGACACTAGAAAACTAGAGTGTGATTCTTGCTCTAAAGCAGAGTGTGATCCATGGATGAGAACTATGTTGTGTGTTTCCCTTCAGAAATGGACTTAAATCCCAGGCTCTCTGTCTTACTACAAGCAAGACTTCGTTTCAGGTAAGGGCAGTCACTTTTCAGTTCAAAGGAACTAAATCATTCACAAAGCTCACACGTTTCTCATCTTAACTGACAAGCATTGGATGTTAGAGGACCAGTGCATTCTATAAGTTTCAGAAGAAGATTTGGACTACATATAATCCGTATGTGTAGGAAACACCACTCTTTTCTTCTGGGCACACTCACGTTTCCTGCTGTCTTAGAGACTCTAGAAAGCAAGAGCGTACTTCTCACTCTAAAGCAGAGTGTGATCCATGGATGAGAACTATGCTATGTGTTTTACTTCAGAAATGGAGTTAAATCCCAGGCTCTGAGTCTTCCTACAAGCAAGACTTCCATTCAGATAAAGGCAGTGACATTTCTGCTCAAAATAACTACATCGTTCACGAAGCTCACACGTTTCTCATCTTAACTGACAAGCATTGGATGTTCGAGGTTCAGTGCTTTGTATCAGTTTCAGAAGCAGAGTTCGACTAGATATGGTCCTTATGTGTAGGAAACACCGTTCTTTTGTTCTCAGCAAACTCACGTTTCCTGCTGTCTTAAAGACTCTAGAAAGCAAAAGCATGCTTCTTGTTCTAAAGCAGAGTGTCATCAATGGATGAGAACACTGCTGTGTGTTTCACTTCAGGAATGGAGTTAAATCCCAGGCTCTGAGTCTTCCTACAAGCAAGACTTCGTTTCAGGTAAGGGCAGTCAGTTTTCTGCTCAAACGAACTACATTGTTCACGTAGCTCACACGTTTCTCATCTTAACTGACAAGCATTGGATGTTAGAGGGTCACTGCTTTGTATCAGTTTCAGAAGCAGATTTGGACTACATATTGTCCATATGTGTAGGAAACACCAATCTTTTGTTCTGGGCACACTCATGTTTCCTGCTGCCTTAGAGACTCTAGAAAGCAAGAGCGTGCTTCTCGCTCTAAAACAGAGTGTGATCCATGGATGAGACTATGCTGTGTGTTTCACTTCAGAAATGGAGTTAAATCCCATGCTCTGTGTCTCCCTACAAGCAAGACTTCGTTTCAGGTAAGGGCAGTCACTTTTCTGCTCAAAGGAACAACATCGTTCACGAATCTCACACGTTTCTCATCTTAACTGACAAGCATTGGATGTTAGAGGACTAGTGCTTTGTATCTGTTTCAGAAGCAGAGTTGGACTAGATATGGTCCCTATGTGTAGGAAACACAGTTCTTTTGTTCTCAGCACACTCACATTTCCTGCTGTCTTTGAGAGTCTATAAAGCAAGAGCGTGCTTCTTGTTCTAAAGCAGAGTGTGATCAATGGATGATTACACTGCTGTGTGTTTTCCTTCAGATATGGAGTTAAATCCCAGCCTCTGAGTCTTCCTACAAGCAAGAATTCCATTCAGGTAAGGGCAGTCACTTTTCTGCTCAAACTAACTACATCGTTCACGAAGCACACACGTTTCTTATCTCAACTGACAAGCATTGGATGTTAGAGGGTCAGTGCTTTGTATCAGTTTAAGAAGCAGATTTGGACTACATATGGTCCATATGTATAGGAAACACCGTTCTTTGTCCTGGGCACACTCAGATTTCCTGCTGTATTAGAGACTCTAGAAAGCTAGAGTGTGCTTCTTGCTCTAAAGCAGAGTGTATTCCATGGATGAGAACTATGTTGTGTGTTTCCCTTCAGAAATGGACTTAAATCCCAGGCTCTGAGTCTTCCTACAAGCAAGACTTCGTTTCAGGTAAGGGCAGTCACTTTTCTGCTCAAACGAACTACATCGTTCATCAAGCTCACACGATTCTCATCTTAACTGACAAGTATTGGATGTTAGAGGACCAGTGCTTTGTATCAGTTTCAGAAGAAGAGTTGGACTAGATATGGTCCGTATGTGTAGGAAACACCGTTCTTTTATTCTCAGCACACTCACGTTTCCTGCTGTGTTAGAGACTCTAGAAAGCAAGAGCGTACTTCTCACTCTAAAGCAGAGTGTGATCCATGGATGAGAACTATGCTATGTGTTTTACTTCAGAAATGGAGTTAAATCCCAGGCTCTGAGTCTTCCTACAAGCAAGACTTCCATTCAGATAAAGGCAGTGACATTTCTGCTCAAACTAACTACATCGTTCACGAAGCTCACACGTTTCTCATCTTAACTGACAAGCATTGGATGTTCGAGGTTCAGTGCTTTGTATCAGTTTCAGAAGCAGAGTTCAACTAGATATGGTCCTTATGTGTAGGAAACACCGTTCTTTTGTTCTCAGCAAACTCACGTTTCCTGCTGTCTTAAAGACTCTATAAAGCAAAAGCATGCTTCTTGTTCTAAAGCAGAGTGTGATCAATGGATGAGAACACTGCTGTGTGTTTCACTTCAGAAATGGAGTTAAATCCCAGGCTCTGAGTCTTACTACAAGCAAGACTTCGTTTCAGGTAAGGGCAGTCAGTTTTCTCCTCAAACGAACTACATGGTTCACGTTGCTCACACGTTTCTCATCTTAACTGACAAGCATTGGATGTTAGAGGACCAGTGCTTTGTATCAATTTCAGAAGAAGAGTTGGACTATATAATGTCCATATGTGTAGGAAACACCATTCTTTTGTTCTCAGCACACTCACGTTTCCTGCTGTCTTAGAGACTCTAGAAAGCAAGAGCGTGCTTCTCGCTCTAAAACAGAGTGTGATCCATGGATGAGACTATGCTGTGTGTTTTACTTCAGAAATGGAGTTAAATCCCATGCTCTGTGTCTCCCTACAAGCAAGACTTCGTTTCAGGTAAGTGCAGTCTCTTTTCTGCTCAAAGGAACAACATCGTTCACGAAGCTCACACGTTTCTCATCTTAACTGACAAGCATTGGATGTTAGAGGACCAGTGCATTCTATCAGTTTCAGAAGAAGATTTGGACTACATATAGTCCGTATGTGTAGGAAACACCATTCTTTTGTTCTGGGCACACTCACGTTTCCTGCTGTCTTAGAGACTCTAGAAAGCAAGAGTGTGCATCTTGCTCTAAAGCAGAGTGTGATCCATGGATGAGAACTATGCTGTGTGTTTCACTTCAGAAATGGAGTTAAATCCCAGGCTCTGAGTCTTCCTACAAGCAAGACTTCGTTTCTGGTAAGGGCAGTCACTTTTCAGCTCAAACGAATTACATCGTTCATGAAGCTCACACGTTTCTCATCTTAACTAACAAGCATTGGATGTTAGAGGACCAGTGCTTTGTATCAGTTTCAGAAGAAGAGTTGGACTAGATATGGTCCGTATGTGTAGGAAACACCGCCCTTTTATTCTCAGCACACTCACGTTTCCTGCTGTGTTAGAGACTCTAGAAAGCAAGAGAGTACTTCTCACTCTAAAGCAGAGTGTGATCCATGGATGAGAGCTATGCTATGTGTTTTACTTCAGAAATGGAGTTAAATCCCAGGCTCTGAGTCTTCCTACAAGCAAGACTTCCATTCAGATAAAGGCAGTGACATTTCTGCTCAAACTAACTACATCGTTCACGAAGCTCACACGTTTCTCATCTTAACTGACAAGCATTGGATGTTCGAGGTTCAGTGCTTTGTATCAGTTTCAGAAGCAGAGTTCGACTAGATATGGTCCTTATGTGTAGGAAACACCGTTCTTTTGTTCTCAGCAAACTCACGTTTCCTGCTGTCTTAAAGACTCTAGAAAGCAAAAGCATGCTTCTTGTTCTAAAGCAGAGTGTGATCAATGGATGAGAACACTGCTGTGTGTTTCACTTCAGAAATGGAATTAAATCCCAGGCTCTGAGTCTTCCTCCAAGCAAGAATTCCATTCAGGTAAGGGCAGTCACTTTTCTGCTCAAACTAACTACATCGTTCACGAAGCTCACACGTTTCTTATCTCAACTGACAAGCATTGGATGTTTGAGGGTCAGTGCTTTGTATCAGTTTCAGAAGCAGATTTGGACTACATATGGTCCATATGTATAGGAAACACCGTTCTTTTGTCCTGGGCACACTCAGATTTCCTGCTGTATTAGAGACACTAGAAAACTAGAGTGTGATTCTTGCTCTAAAGCAGAGTGTGATCCATGGATGAGAACTATGTTGTGTGTTTCCCTTCAGAAATGGACTTAAATCCCAGGCTCTCTGTCTTACTACAAGCAAGACTTCGTTTCAGGTAAGGGCAGTCACTTTTCAGTTCAAAGGAACTAAATCATTCACAAAGCTCACACGTTTCTCATCTTAACTGACAAGCATTGGATGTTAGAGGACCAGTGCATTCTATAAGTTTCAGAAGAAGATTTGGACTACATATAATCCGTATGTGTAGGAAACACCACTCTTTTCTTCTGGGCACACTCACGTTTCCTGCTGTCTTAGAGACTCTAGAAAGCAAGAGCGTACTTCTCACTCTAAAGCAGAGTGTGATCCATGGATGAGAACTATGCTATGTGTTTTACTTCAGAAATGGAGTTAAATCCCAGGCTCTGAGTCTTCCTACAAGCAAGACTTCCATTCAGATAAAGGCAGTGACATTTCTGCTCAAAATAACTACATCGTTCACGAAGCTCACACGTTTCTCATCTTAACTGACAAGCATTGGATGTTCGAGGTTCAGTGCTTTGTATCAGTTTCAGAAGCAGAGTTCGACTAGATATGGTCCTTATGTGTAGGAAACACCGTTCTTTTGTTCTCAGCAAACTCACGTTTCCTGCTGTCTTAAAGACTCTAGAAAGCAAAAGCATGCTTCTTGTTCTAAAGCAGAGTGTCATCAATGGATGAGAACACTGCTGTGTGTTTCACTTCAGGAATGGAGTTAAATCCCAGGCTCTGAGTCTTCCTACAAGCAAGACTTCGTTTCAGGTAAGGGCAGTCAGTTTTCTGCTCAAACGAACTACATTGTTCACGTAGCTCACACGTTTCTCATCTTAACTGACAAGCATTGGATGTTAGAGGGTCACTGCTTTGTATCAGTTTCAGAAGCAGATTTGGACTACATATTGTCCATATGTGTAGGAAACACCAATCTTTTGTTCTGGGCACACTCATGTTTCCTGCTGCCTTAGAGACTCTAGAAAGCAAGAGCGTGCTTCTCGCTCTAAAACAGAGTGTGATCCATGGATGAGACTATGCTGTGTGTTTCACTTCAGAAATGGAGTTAAATCCCATGCTCTGTGTCTCCCTACAAGCAAGACTTCGTTTCAGGTAAGGGCAGTCACTTTTCTGCTCAAAGGAACAACATCGTTCACGAATCTCACACGTTTCTCATCTTAACTGACAAGCATTGGATGTTAGAGGACTAGTGCTTTGTATCTGTTTCAGAAGCAGAGTTGGACTAGATATGGTCCCTATGTGTAGGAAACACAGTTCTTTTGTTCTCAGCACACTCACATTTCCTGCTGTCTTTGAGAGTCTATAAAGCAAGAGCGTGCTTCTTGTTCTAAAGCAGAGTGTGATCAATGGATGATTACACTGCTGTGTGTTTTCCTTCAGATATGGAGTTAAATCCCAGCCTCTGAGTCTTCCTACAAGCAAGAATTCCATTCAGGTAAGGGCAGTCACTTTTCTGCTCAAACTAACTACATCGTTCACGAAGCACACACGTTTCTTATCTCAACTGACAAGCATTGGATGTTAGAGGGTCAGTGCTTTGTATCAGTTTAAGAAGCAGATTTGGACTACATATGGTCCATATGTATAGGAAACACCGTTCTTTGTCCTGGGCACACTCAGATTTCCTGCTGTATTAGAGACTCTAGAAAGCTAGAGTGTGCTTCTTGCTCTAAAGCAGAGTGTATTCCATGGATGAGAACTATGTTGTGTGTTTCCCTTCAGAAATGGACTTAAATCCCAGGCTCTGAGTCTTCCTACAAGCAAGACTTCGTTTCAGGTAAGGGCAGTCACTTTTGTGCTCATACGAACTATATCGTTCATCAAGCTCACACGTTTCTCATCTTAACTGACAAGTATTGGATGTTAGAGGACCAGTGCTTTGTATCAGTTTCAGAAGAAGAGTTGGACTAGATATGGTCCGTATGTGTAGGAAACACCGTTCTTTTATTCTCAGCACACTCACGTTTCCTGCTGTGTTAGAGACTCTAGAAAGCAAGAGCGTACTTCTCACTCTAAAGCAGAGTGTGATCCATGGATGAGAACTATGCTATGTGTTTTACTTCAGAAATGGAGTTAAATCCCAGGCTCTGAGTCTTCCTACAAGCAAGACTTCAATTCAGGTAAGGGCAGTCACTTTTCTGCTCAAACGAATTACATCGGTCACGGAGCCCACACGTTTCTCATCTTAACCGACAAGCATTGGATTTTAGAGGACCAGTGTTTTGTATCAGTTTCAGATGCAGAGATGGACTATATAATGTCCGTAAGTGTAGGAAACACCGTTCTTTTGTTCTCAGCACACTCACATTTTCTGCTGTCTTAGAGAATCTAGAAAGCAAGAGCGTGCTTCTTGTTCTAAAGCAGAGTTTGATCAATGGATGATTACACGGCTGTGTGTTTTACTTCAGAAATGGAGTTAAATCCCAGGCTCTGAGTCTTCCTACAAGCAAGACTTCAATTCAGGTAAGGGCAGGCACTTTTCTGCTCAAACGAACTACACCGTTCACGAGGCTCACACATTTCTCATCTTAACTGACAAGCATTGGATGTAAGATGGTCAGTGCTTTGTATCAGTTTCAGAAGCAGATTTGGACTACATAAGGTCCATATGTGTAGGAAACACCGTTCTTTTGTTCTGGGCACACTCAGATTTCCTGCTGTATTAGAGAATCTAGAAAGAAAGAGTGTGCTTCTCGCTCTAAAGCAGAGTGTGATCCATGGATGAGAACTATGCTGTGTGTTTCCATTCAGAAATGGACTTAAATTCCAGGCTCTGTTTCATACTACAAGCAAGACTTCGTTTCAGGTAAGGGCAGTCACTTTTCAGTTCAAAGGAACTAGATCATTCACTAAGCACACATGTTTCTCATCTTAACTGACAAGCATTGGATGTTAGAGGACCAGTGCTTTGTATCACTTTCAGAAGCAGAGTTGGACTAGATATGGTCCGTATGTGTAGGAAACACCGTTCATTTGTTCTCAGCACACTCACGTTTCCTGCTGTCTTAGAGACTGTAGAAAGCAAGAGCGTGCTTCTCGCTCTAAAGCAGAGTGTGATCCATGGAAGAGAACTATGCTGTGTGTTTCCCTTCAGAAAAGGAGTTAAATCCCAGGCTCTGTGTCTTCCTACAAGCAAGACTTCGTTTCAGGTAAGGGCAGTCACTTTTCAGCTCAAACGAACTACATCGTTCACGGAGCCCACACGTTTCTCATCTTAACAGACAAGCATTGGATGTTAGAGGACCAGTGCTTTGTATCAGTTTCAGAAGCAGAGTTCGACTAGATATGGTCCGTATGTGTAGGAAACACCGTTCTTTTGTTCTCAGCAAACTCACATTTCCTGCTGTCTTAGAGACTCTAGAAAGCATGATCGTGCTTCTTGTTCTAAAGCAGAGTGTGATCATTGGATGAGAACACTGCTGTGTGTTTCACTTCAGAAATGGAGTTAAATCCCATGCTCTGAGTCTTCCTACAAGCAAGACTTCGTTTCAGGTAAGGGCAGTCACTTTTCTGCTCAAACGAACTACATCTTTCACGAAGCTCACACGTTTCTCATCTTAACAGACAAGCATTGGATTTTAGAGGACCAGTGTTTTGTATCAGTTTCAGATGCAGAGTTGGACTATATAATGTCCGTAAGGGTAGGAAACACCGTTCTTTTGTTCTCAGCACACTCACATTTCCTGCTGTCTTAGAGAATCTAGAAAGCAAGAGCGTGCTTCTTGTTCTAAAGCAGAGTGTGATCCATGGATGATTACACGGCTGTGTGTTTTACTTCAGAAATGGAGTTAAATCCCAGGCTCTGAGTCTTCCTACAAGCAAGACTTCCATTCAGATAAAGGCAGTGACATTTCTGCTCAAACTAACTACATCGTTCACGAAGCTCACACGTTTCTCATCTTAACTGACAAGCATTGGATGTTCGAGGTTCAGTGCTTTGTATCAGTTTCAGAAGCAGAGTTCGACTAGATATGGTCCTTATGTGTAGGAAACACCGTTCTTTTGTTCTCAGCAAACTCACGTTTCCTGCTGTCTTAAAGACTCTAGAAAGCAAAAGCATGCTTCTTGTTCTAAAGCAGAGTGTCATCAATGGATGAGAACACTGCTGTGTGTTTCACTTCAGAAATGGAGTTAAATCCCAGGCTCTGAGTCTTCCTCCAAGCAAGAATTCCATTCAGGTAAGGGCAGTCACTTTTCTGCTCAAACTAACTACATCGTTCACGAAGCTCACACGTTTCTTATCTCAACTGACAAGCATTGGATGTTAGAGGGTCAGTGCTTTGTATCAGTTTCAGAAGCAGATTTGGACTACATATGGTCCATATGTATAGGAAACACCGTTCTTTTGTCCTGGGCACACTCAGATTTCCTGCTGTATTAGAGACTCTAGAAAGCTAGAGTGTGCTTCTCGCTCTAAAGCAGAGTGTGATCCATGGATGAAAACTATGCTGTGTGTTTCCCTTCAGAAAAGTAGTTAAATCCCAGGCTCTATGTCTTTCTACAAGCAAGAGTTCGTTTCAGGTAAGGGCAGTCACTTTTCAGCTCAAACGAACTACATCTTTCACGGAGCTCACACGTTTCTCATCTTAACAGATAAGCATTGGATGTTAGAGGACCAGTGCTTTGTATCAGTTTCAGAAGCAGAGTTGGACTAGATATGGTCCATAAGTGTAGGAAACACCGTTCTTTTGTTCTCAGCAAACTCACGTTTCCTGCTGTCTTAGAGAATCTAGAAAGCAAGAGCATGCTTCTTGTTCTAACGCAGAGGGTGATCAATGGATGAGAACACTGCTGTTTGTTTCACTTCAGAAATGGAGTTAAATCCCAGGCTCTGAGTCTTCCTACAAGCAGGACTTCGTTTCAGGTAAGGGCAGTCAGTTTTCTGCTCAAACGAACTTCATAGTTCACGAAGCTCACACGTTTCTCATCTTAACTGACAAGCATTGGATGTTAGAGGACCAGTGCTTTGTATCAGTTTCAGAAGAAGAGTTGGACTAGATGTGGTCCATATGTGTAGGAAATACCGTTCTTTTGTTCTCAGCACACTCACGTTTCCTGCTGTCTTAGAGACTCTAGAAAGCAAGAGCGTGCTTCTTTCTAAAGCAGAGTGTGATCCATGGATGAGAACTATGCTGGGTGTTAGCCTTCAGAAATGCAGTTAAATCCCAGGCTCTGAGTCTTCCTACAAGCAAGACTTCGTTTCAGGTAAGGGCAGTCACTTTTCTGCTCAAACGAACTACACCGTTCATGAGGCTCACACGTTTCTCATCTTAACTGACAAGCTTTGGATGTAAGATGGTCAGTGCTTTGTATCAGTTTCAGAAGCAGATTTGGACTACATCAGGTCCATATGTGTAGGAAACACCGTTCTTTTGTTCTGGGCACACTCAGATTTCCTGCTGTATTAGAGAATCTATAAAGCAAGTGTGTGCTTCTCGCTCTAAAGCAGAGTGTGATCCATGGATGAGAACTATGCTGTGTGTTTCCCTTCAGAAATGGTCTTAAATCCCAGGCTCTGTGTCTTACTACAAGCAAGACTTCGTTTCAGGTAAGGGCAGTCACTTTTCAGCTCAAACGAACTACATCTTTCACGGAGCTCACACGTTTCTCATCTTAACAGATAAGCATTGGATGTTAGAGGACCAGTGCTTTGTATCAGTTTCAGAAGCAGAGTTGGACTAGATATGGTCCATAAGTGTAGGAAACACCGTTCTTTTGTTCTCAGCAAACTCACGTTTCCTGCTGTCTTAGAGAATCTAGAAAGCAAGAGCATGCTTCTTGTTCTAACGCAGAGGGTGATCAATGGATGAGAACACTGCTGTTTGTTTCACTTCAGAAATGGAGTTAAATCCCAGGCTCTGAGTCTTCCTACAAGCAGGACTTCGTTTCAGGTAAGGGCAGTCAGTTTTCTGCTCAAACGAACTTCATAGTTCACGAAGCTCACACGTTTCTCATCTTAACTGACAAGCATTGGATGTTAGAGGACCAGTGCTTTGTATCAGTTTCAGAAGAAGAGTTGGACTAGATGTGGTCCATATGTGTAGGAAATACCGTTCTTTTGTTCTCAGCACACTCACGTTTCCTGCTGTCTTAGAGACTCTAGAAAGCAAGAGCGTGCTTCTTTCTAAAGCAGAGTGTGATCCATGGATGAGAACTATGCTGGGTGGTAGCCTTCAGAAATGCAGTTAAATCCCAGGCTCTGAGTCTTCCTACAAGCAAGACTTCGTTTCAGGTAAGGGCAGTCACTTTTCTGCTCAAACGAACTACACCGTTCATGAGGCTCACACGTTTCTCATCTTAACTGACAAGCTTTGGATGTAAGATGGTCAGTGCTTTGTATCAGTTTCAGAAGCAGATTTGGACTACATCAGGTCCATATGTGTAGGAAACACCGTTCTTTTGTTCTGGGCACACTCAGATTTCCTGCTGTATTAGAGAATCTATAAAGCAAGTGTGTGCTTCTCGCTCTAAAGCAGAGTGTGATCCATGGATGAGAACTATGCTGTGTGTTTCCCTTCAGAAATGGTCTTAAATCCCAGGCTCTGTGTCTTACTACAAGCAAGACTTCGTTTCAGGTAAGGGCAGTCACTTTTCAGCTCAAACGAACTACATCATTCACGAAGCTCACACGTTTCTCATCTTAACAGACAAGCATTGGATTTTAGAGGACCAGTGTTTTGTATGGGTTTCAGATGCAGAGTTGGACTATGTAATGTCCGTAAGTGTAGGAAACACCGTTCTTTTGTTCTCAGCACACTCACATTTCCTGCTGTCTTAGAGAATCTAGAAAGCAAGAGCGTGCTTCTTGTTCTAAAGCAGAGTGTGATCCATGGATGATTACACGGCTGTGTGTTTTACTTCAGAAATGGAGTTAAATCCCAGGCTCTGAGTCTTCCTACAAGCAAGACTTCCATTCAGATAAAGGCAGTGACATTTCTGCTCAAACTAACTACATCGTTCACGAAGCTCACACGTTTCTCATCTTAACTGACAAGCATTGGATGTTAGACGGTCAGTGGTTTGTATCAGTTTCAGAAGCAGATTTGGACTACATATGGTCCATATGTGTAGGAAACACCGTTCTTTTGTTCTGGGCACACTCAGATTTCCTGCTGTATTAGAGACTCTAGAAAGCTAGAGTGTGCTTCTCGATCTAAAGCAGAGTGTGATCCATGGATGAGAACTATGCTGTGTGTTTCCCTTCAGAAATGGACTTAAATCCCAGGCTCTGTGTCTTACTACAAGCAAGACTTCGTTTCAGGTAAGGGCAGTCACTTTTCAGTTCAAAGGAA
The DNA here is from genome assembly GCA_949786385.1 of Onychomys leucogaster. Taxonomy (NCBI): domain Eukaryota; kingdom Metazoa; phylum Chordata; class Mammalia; order Rodentia; family Cricetidae; genus Onychomys; species Onychomys leucogaster. The sequence goes on from CATKUP010000098.1 coordinate 1,690,666, forward strand.
CTACATCATTCACAAAGCTCACACGTTTCTCATCTTAACTGACAAGCATTGGATGTTAGAGGACCAGTGCATTCTATCAGTTTCAGAAGAAGATTTGGACTACATATAGTCCGTATGTATAGGAAACACCCTTCTTTTGTTCTGGGCACACTCAGATTTCCTGCTGTCTTAGAGACTCTAGAAAGCAAGAGTGTGCTTCTTGCTCTAAAGCAGAGTGTGATCCATGGATGAGAACTATGCTGTGTGTTTCACTTCAGAAAAGGAGTTAAATCCCAGGCTCTGAGTCTTTCTACAAGCAAGACTTCAATTCAGGTAAGGGCAGTCACTTCTCTGCACAAACGAACTACATAGTTCACGAAGCTCACACGTTTCTCATCTTAACTGACAAGCTTTGGATGTAAGATGGTCAGTGCTTTTTATCAGTTTCAGAAGCAGATTTGGACTACATAAGGTCCATATGTGTAGGAAACACCCTTCTTTTGTTCTGGGCACACTCAGATTTCCTGCTGTATTAGATAATCTAGAAAGAAAGAGTGTGCTTCTCGCTCTAAAGCAGAGTGTGATCCATGGATGAGAACTATGCTGTGTGTTTCCCTTCCGAAATGGTCTTAAATCCCAGGCTCTGTGTCTTACTACAAGCAAGACTTTGTTTCAGGTAAGGTCAGGCACTTTTCAGCTCACACGAACTACATCATTCACGAAGCTCACACGTTTCTCATCTTAACAGACAAGCATTGGATTTTAGAGGACCAGTGTTTTGTATCAGTTTCAGATGCAGAGTTGGACTATATAATGTCCGTAAGTGTAGGAAAAACCGTTCTTTTGTTCTCAGCACACTCACATTTCCTGCTGTCTTAGAGAATCTAGAAAGCAAGAGCGTGCTTCTTGTTCTAAAGCAGAGTTTGATCAATGGATGATTACACGGCTGTGTGTTTTACTTCAGAAATGGAGTTAAATCCCAGGCTCTGAGTCTTCCTACAAGCAAGACTTCAATTCAGGTAAGGGCAGTCACTTTTCTGCTCAAACGAACTACACCGTTCAAGAGGCTCACACATTTCTCATCTTAACTGACAAGCATTGGATGTAAGATGGTCAGTGCTTTGTATCAGTTTCAGAAGCAGATTTGGACTACATAAGGTCCATATGTGTAGGAAACACCCTTCTTTTGTTCTGGGCACACTCAGATTTCCTGCTGTCTTAGAGAATCTAGAAAGAAAGAGTGTGCTTCTCGCTCTAAAGCAGAGTGTGATCCATGGATGAGAACTATGCTGTGTGTTTCCATTCAGAAATGGACTTAAATTCCAGGCTCTGTTTCTTACTACAAGCAAGACTTCGTTTTAGGTAAGGGCAGTCACTTTTCAGTTCAAAGGAACTAGATCATTCACTAAGCACACATGTTTCTCATCTTAACTGACAAGCATTGGATGTTAGAGGACCAGTGCTTTGTATCACTTTCAGAAGCAGAGTTGGACTAGATATGGTCCGTATGTGTAGGAAACACCGTTCATTTGTTCTCAGAACACTCACGTTTCCTGCTGTCTTAGAGACTCTAGATAGCAAGAGCGTGCTTCTTCTTCTAAAGCAGAGTGTGATCAATGGATGAGACAATGTTGTGTGTTTCTCTTCAGAAATGTAGTTAAATCCCATTCTCTGATTCTCCCTACAAGCAAGACTTCGTTTCAGGTAAGGGCTGTCACTTTTCTGCTCAAAGGACTACATCCTTCACGAAGCTCACACGTTTCTCATCTTAACTGACAAGCATTGGATGTTAGACGGTCAGTGGTTTGTATCAGTTTCAGAAGCAGATTTGGACTACATATGGTCCATATGTGTAGGAAACACCGTTCTTTTGTTCTGGGCACACTCAGATTTCCTGCTGTATTAGAGACTCTAGAAAGCTAGAGTGTGCTTCTCGATCTAAAGCAGAGTGTGATCCATGGATGAGAACTATGCTGTGTGTTTCCCTTCAGAAATGGACTTAAATCCCAGGCTCTGTGTCTTACTACAAGCAAGACTTCGTTTCAGGTAAGGGCAGTCACTTTTCAGTTCAAAGGAACTACATCATTCACAAAGCTCACACGTTTCTCATCTTAACTGACAAGCATTGGATGTTAGAGGACCAGTGCATTCTATCAGTTTCAGAAGAAGATTTGGACTACATATAGTCCGTATGTATAGGAAACACCCTTCTTTTGTTCTGGGCACACTCAGATTTCCTGCTGTCTTAGAGACTCTAGAAAGCAAGAGTGTGCTTCTTGCTCTAAAGCAGAGTGTGATCCATGGATGAGAACTATGCTGTGTGTTTCACTTCAGAAAAGGAGTTAAATCCCAGGCTCTGAGTCATTCTACAAGCAAGACTTCGTTTCAGGTAAGGGCAGTCACTTTTCAGCTCAAACGAACTACATCGTTCACGGAGCCCACACGTTTCTCATCTTAACAGACAAGCATTGGATGTTAGAGGACCAGTGCTTTGTATCAGTTTCAGAAGCAGAGTTGGACTAGATATGGTCCTTATGTGTAGGAAACACCGTTCTTTTGTTCTCAGCAAACTCACGTTTCCTGCTGTCTTAGAGACTCTAGAAAGCGCGATCGTGCTTCTTGTTCTAAAGTAGAGTGTGATCAATGGATGAGAACACTGCTGTGTGTTTCACTTCAGAAATGGAGTTAAATCCCATGCTCTGAGTCTTCCTACAAGCAAGACATCGTTTCAGTTAAGGGCAGTCACTTTTCTGCTCAAACGAACTACATCTTTCACGAAGCTCACAAGGTTCTCATCTTAACTGACAAGCATTGGATGTTAGAGGACCAGTGCATTCTATCAGTTTCAGAAGAAGATTTGGATTACATATTGTCCTTATGTGTAGGAAACACCGTTCTTTTGTTCTGGGCACACTCAGATTTCCTGCTGTATTAGAGAGTCTATAGGGCAAGAGTGTGCTTCTCGCTCTAAAGCAGAGTGTGATCCATGGATGAGAACTATGCTGTGTGTTTCACTTCAGAAATGGAGTTAAATCTCAGGCTCTGAGTCTTCCTACAAGCAAGACTTCGTTTCATGTAAGGGCAGTCACTTTTCGGCTCAAAGGAACTACATCGTTCACTGAGCTCACACGTTTCTCATCTTAACAGACAAGCATTGGATGTTAGAGGACCAGTGCTTTGTATCAGTTTCAGAAGCAGAGTTGGACTAGATATGGTCCGTATGTGTAGGAAACACCGTTCTTTTCTTCTCAGCACACTCATGTTTCCTGCTGTCTTAGAGACTCTAGATAGCAAGAGCGTGCTTCTTCTTCTAAAGCAGAGTGTGATCAATGGATGAGACAATGTTGCGTGTTTCTCTTCAGAAATGTAGTTAAATCCCATTCTCTGATTCTCCCTACAAGCAAGACTTCGTTTCAGGTAAGGGCTGTCACTTTTCTGCTCAAAGGACTACATCCTTCACGAAGCTCACACGTTTCTCATCTTAACTGACAACCATTGGATGTTAGAGGACCAGTGCTTTGTATCAGTTTCAGAAGCAGATTTGGACTACATATGGTCCATATGTGTAGGAAACACCGTTCTTTTGTTCCGGGCACACTCAGATTTCCTGCTGTATTAGAGGCTCTACAAAGCAAGAGTGTGCTTCTCGCTCTAAAGCAGAGTGTGATCAATGGATGAGAACTATGCTGTGTGTTTCCCTTCAGAAATGGAGTTAAATCCCAGGATCTGAGTCTTCCTACAAGCAAGACTTCAATTCAGGTAAGGGCAGTCACTTTTCTGCTCAAACTAACTACATCGTTCACGAAGCTCACACGTTTCTCATCTTAACTGACAAGCATTGGATGGTAGACGGTCAGTGGTTTGTATCAGTTTCAGAAGCAGATTTGGACTACATATGGTCCATATGTGTAGGAAACACCGTTTTTTGTTCTGGGCACACTCAGATTTCCTGCTGTATTAGAGACTCTAGAAAGCTAGAGTGTGCTTCTCGATCTAAAGCAGAGTGTGATCCATGGATGAGAACTATGCTGTGTGTTTCCCTTCAGAAATGGACTTAAATCCCAGGCTCTGTGTCTTACTACAAGCAAGACTTCGTTTCAGGTAAGGGCAGTCACTTTTCAGTTCAAAGGAACTACATCATTCACAAAGCTCACACGTTTCTCATCTTAACTGACAAGCATTGGATGTTAGAGGACCAGTGCATTCTATCAGTTTCAGAAGAAGATTTGGACTACATATAGTCCGTATGTATAGGAAACACCCTTCTTTTGTTCTGGGCACACTCAGATTTCCTGCTGTCTTAGAGACTCTAGAAAGCAAGAGTGTGCTTCTTGCTCTAAAGCAGAGTGTGATCCATGGATGAGAACTATGCTGTGTGTTTCACTTCAGAAAAGGAGTTAAATCCCAGGCTCTGAGTCTTTCTACAAGCAAGACTTCAATTCAGGTAAGGGCAGTCACTTCTCTGCACAAACGAACTACATAGTTCACGAAGCTCACACGTTTCTCATCTTAACTGACAAGCTTTGGATGTAAGATGGTCAGTGCTTTTTATCAGTTTCAGAAGCAGATTTGGACTACATAAGGTCCATATGTGTAGGAAACACCCTTTTTTTGTTCTGGGCACACTCAGATTTCCTGCTGTATTAGATAATCTAGAAAGAAAGAGTGTGCTTCTCGCTCTAAAGCAGAGTGTGATCCATGGATGAGAACTATGCTGTGTGTTTCCCTTCCGAAATGGTCTTAAATCCCAGGCTCTGTGTCTTACTACAAGCAAGACTTCGTTTCAGGTAAGGTCAGGCACTTTTCAGCTCACACGAACTACATCATTCACGAAGCTCACACGTTTCTCATCTTAACAGACAAGCATTGGATTTTAGAGGACCAGTGTTTTGTATCAGTTTCAGATGCAGAGTTGGACTATATAATGTCCGTAAGTGTAGGAAAAACCGTTCTTTTGTTCTCAGCACACTCACATTTCCTGCTGTCTTAGAGAATCTAGAAAGCAAGAGCGTGCTTCTTGTTCTAAAGCAGAGTTTGATCAATGGATGATTACACGGCTGTGTGTTTTACTTCAGAAATGGAGTTAAATCCCAGGCTCTGAGTCTTCCTACAAGCAAGACTTCAATTCAGGTAAGGGCAGTCACTTTTCTGCTCAAACGAACTACACCGTGCAAGAGGCTCACACATTTCTCATCTTAACTGACAAGCATTGGATGTAAGATGGTCAGTGCTTTGTATCAGTTTCAGAAGCAGATTTGGACTACATAAGGTCCATATGTGTAGGAAACACCCTTCTTTTGTTCTGGGCACACTCAGATTTCCTGCTGTCTTAGAGAATCTAGAAAGAAAGAGTGTGCTTCTCGCTCTAAAGCAGAGTGTGATCCATGGATGAGAACTATGCTGTGTGTTTCCATTCAGAAATGGACTTAAATTCCAGGCTCTGTTTCTTACTACAAGCAAGACTTCGTTTCAGGTAAGGGCAGTCACTTTTCAGTTCAAAGGAACTAGATCATTCACTAAGCACACATGTTTCTCATCTTAACTGACAAGCATTGGATGTTAGAGGACCAGTGCTTTGTATCACTTTCAGAAGCAGAGTTGGACTAGATATGGTCCGTATGTGTAGGAAACACCGTTCATTTGTTCTCAGCACACTCACCTTTCCTGCTGTCTTAGAGACTGTAGAAAGCAAGAGCGTGCTTCTCACTCTAAAGCAGAGTGTGATCCATGGAAGAGAACTATGCTGTGTGTTTCCCTTCAGAAAAGGAGTTAAATCCCAGGCTCTGTGTCTTCCTACAAGCAAGACTTCGTTTCAGGTAAGGGCAGTCACTTTTCAGCTCAAACGAACTACATCGTTCACGGAGCCCACACGTTTCTCATCTTAACAGACAAGCATTGGATGTTAGAGGACCAGTGCTTTGTATCAGTTTCAGAAGCAGAGTTGGACTAGATATGGTCCTTATGTGTAGGAAACACCGTTCTTTTGTTCTCAGCAAACTCACGTTTCCTGCTGTCTTAGAGACTCTAGAAAGCGCGATCGTGCTTCTTGTTCTAAAGTAGAGTGTGATCAATGGATGAGAACACTGCTGTGTGTTTCACTTCAGAAATGGAGTTAAATCCCATGCTCTGAGTCTTCCTACAAGCAAGACATCGTTTCAGTTAAGGGCAGTCACTTTTCTGCTCAAACGAACTACATCTTTCACGAAGCTCACAAGGTTCTCATCTTAACTGACAAGCATTGGATGTTAGAGGACCAGTGCATTCTATCAGTTTCAGAAGAAGATTTGGATTACATATTGTCCTTATGTGTAGGAAACACCGTTCTTTTGTTCTGGGCACACTCAGATTTCCTGCTGTATTAGAGAGTCTATAGGGCAAGAGTGTGCTTCTCGCTCTAAAGCAGAGTGTGATCCATGGATGAGAACTATGCTGTGTGTTTCACTTCAGAAATGGAGTTAAATCTCAGGCTCTGAGTCTTCCTACAAGCAAGACTTCGTTTCATGTAAGGGCAGTCACTTTTCGGCTCAAAGGAACTACATCGTTCACTGAGCTCACACGTTTCTCATCTTAACAGACAAGCATTGGATGTTAGAGGACCAGTGCTTTGTATCAGTTTCAGAAGCAGAGTTGGACTAGATATGGTCCGTATGTGTAGGAAACACCGTTCTTTTCTTCTCAGCACACTCATGTTTCCTGCTGTCTTAGAGACTCTAGATAGCAAGAGCGTGCTTCTTCTTCTAAAGCAGAGTGTGATAATTGGATGAGAACTATGCTGTGTGTTTCCCTTCAGAAATGGAGTTAAATCCCATGCTCTGAGTCTTCCTACAAGCAAGACATCGTTTCAGGTAAGGGCAGTCACTTTTCTGCTCAAACGAACTACATCTTTCACAAAGCTCACAAGTTTCTCATCTTAACTGACAAGCATTGGATGTTAGAGGACCAGTGCATTCTATCAGTTTCAGAAGAAGATTTGGATTACATATTGTCCTTATGTGTAGGAAACACCGTTCTTTTTTTCTGGGCACACTCAGATTTCCTGCTGTATTAGAGAGTCTATAAAGCAAGAGTGTGCTTCTCGCTCTAAAGCAGAGTGTGATCCATGGATGAGAACTATGCTGTGTGTTTCACTTCAGAAATGGAGTTAAATCTCAGGCTCTGAGTCTTCCTACAAGCAAGACTTCGTTTCATGTAAGGGCAGTCACTTTTCGGCTCAAAGTAACTACATCGTTCACGGAGCCCACACGTTTCTCATCTTAACAGACAAGCATTGGATGTTAGAGGACCAGTGCTTTGTATCAGTTTCAGAAGCAGAGTTGGACTAGATATGGTCCTTATGTGTAGGAAACACCATTCTTTTGTTCTCAGCAAACTCACGTTTCCTGCTGTCTTAGAGACTCTAGAAAGCGCGATCGTGCTTCTTGTTCTAAAGTAGAGTGTGATCAATGGATGAGAACACTGCTGTGTGTTTCACTTCAGAAATGGAGTTAAATCCCATGCTCTGAGTCTTCCTACAAGCAAGACATCGTTTCAGGTAAGGGCAGTCACTTTTCTGCTCAAACTAACTACATCGTTCACGAAGCTCACACGTTTCTCATCTTAACTGACAAGCATTGGATGTTAGACGGTCAGTGGTTTGTAACAGTTTCAGAAGCAGATTTGGACTACATATGGTCCATATGTGTAGGAAACACCGTTCTTTTGTTCTGGGCACACTCAGATTTCCTGCTGTATTAGAGACTCTAGAAAGCTAGAGTGTGCTTCTCGATCTAAAGCAGAGTGTGATCCATGGATGAGAACTATGCTGTGTGTTTCCCTTCGGAAATGGACTTAAATCCCAGGCTCTGTGTCTTACTACAAGCAAGACTTCGTTTCAGGTAAGGGCAGTCACTTTTGAGTTCAAAGGAACTACATAATTCACAAAGCTCACACGTTTCTCATCTTAACTGACAAGCATTGGATGTTACAGGACCAGTGCATTCTATCAGTTTCAGAAGAAGATTTGGACTACATATAGTCCGTATGTATAGGAAACACCGTTCTTTTGTTCTGGGCACACTCAGATTTCCTGCTGTCTTAGAGACTCTAGAAAGCAAGAGTGTGCTTCTTGCTCTAAAGCAGAGTGTGATCCATGGATGAGAACTATGCTGTGTGTTTCACTTCAGAAAAGGAGTTAAATCCCAGGCTCTGAATCTTTCTACAAGCAAGACTTCAATTCAGGTAAGGGCAGTCACTTCTCTGCTCAAACGAACTACATCTTTCACGAAGCTCACACGTTTCTCATCTTAACTGACAAGCATTGGATCTTAGATAGTCAGTGCTTTGTATCAGTTTCAGAAGCAGATTTGGACTACATATGGTCCATATGTGTAGGAAACACAGTTCTTTTGTTCCGGGCACAATCAGATTTTCTGCTGTATTAGAGACTCTACAAAGCAAGAGTGTGCTTCTCGCTCTAAAGCAGAGTGTGATCCATGGATGAGAACTATGCTGTGTGTTTCCCTTCAGAAATGGAGTTAAATCCCAGGCTCTGTGCTTTTCTACAAGCAAGACTTCGTTTCAGGTAAGGGCAGTCACTTTTCAGCTAAAACGAACTACATCGTTCACTGAGCTCACACGTTTCTCATCTTAACAGACAAGCATTGGATGTTAGAGGACCAGTGCTTTTTATCAGTTTCAGAAGCAGAGTTGGACTAGATATGGTCCGTGTGTGTAGGAAACACCGTTCTTTTGTTCTCAGCACACTCACGTTTCCTGCTGTCTTAGAGATTCTAGAAAGCAAGAGTGTGCTTCTTGTTCTAAAGCAGAGTGTGATCAATGGATGAGACAATGCTGTGTGTTTCACTTCAGAAATGGAGTTAAATCCCAGGCTCTGAGTCTCCCTACAAGCAAGACTTCGTTTCAGGTAAGGGCAGTCACTTTTCTGATTAAAGGAACTACATCATTCACGAAGCTCACACGTTTCTCATCTTAACTGACAAGCATTGGATGTTAGAGGAACAGTGCATTGTATCAGTTTCAGAAGAAGATTTGGACTACACATAGGCAGTATGTGTAGGAAACACCGTTCTTTTGTTCTCAGCACACTCACGTTTCCTGCTGTCTTAGAGACTCTAGAAAGCAAGAGCATGCTTCTTGTTCTAAAGCAGAGTGTGATCAATGGATGATTACACTGCTGTGAGTTTTACTTCAGAAATGGAGTTAAATCCCAGGCTCTGTGTCTTACTACAGGCAAGATTTCGTTTCAGGTAAGGGCAGTCACTTTTCTGCTCAAACGAACTACATCGTCCATGAAGCTCACACGTTTCTCATCTTAACTGACAAGCATTGGGTGTTATATGGTCAGTGCTTTGTATCAGTTTCAGAAGCAGATTTGGACTACATATGGTCCATATGTGTAGGAAACACCCTTCTTTTGTTCCGGGCACACTCAGATTTCCTGCTGTATTAGAGACTCTACAAAGCAAGGGTGTGCTTCTCGCTCTAAAGCAGAGTGTGATCCATGGATGAGAACTATGCTGTGTGTTTCCCTTCAGAAATGGAGTTAAATCGCAGATTCTGTGTCTTCCTACAGGCAAGACTTCGTTTCAGGTAAGGGCAGAAACTTTTCTGCTCAAAGGAACTACATCGTTCACGAACCTCACACGTTTCTCATCTTAACTGACAAGCATTGGATGTTAGAGGACCAGGGCATTGTATCAGTTTCAGAAGCAGAGTTGGACTAGATATGGTCCGTATGTGTAGGAAACACCGTTCTTTTGTTCTGGGCACACTCAGATTTCCTGCTGTATTAGATAATCTAGAAAGCAAGAGCGTGCTTCTTGCTCTAAAGCAGAGTGTGATCCATGGATGAGAACTATGCTGTGTGTTTCCCTTCAGAAATGGAGTTAAATCCAAGGCTCTGTGTCTTCCTACAAGCAAGACTTCGTTTCAGGTAAGGGCAGTCACTTTTCAGCTCAAGCGAACTACATCGTTCACTGAGCTCACACATTTCTCATCTTAACAGACAAGCATTGGATGGTAGAGGACCAGTGCTTTGTATCAGTTTCAGAAGCAGAGTTGGACTAGATATGGTCCGTATGTGTAGGAAACACCGTTCTTTTGTTCTCAGCACACTCACGTTTCCTGCTGTCTTAGAGACTCTAGAAAGCAAGAGCGTGCTTCTTGTTCTAATGCAGAGTGTGATCAATGGATGAGATAATGCTGTGTGTTTCACTTCAGAATTGGAGTTAAATCCCAGGCTCTGAGTCTCCCTACAAGCAAGACTTCGTTTCAGGTAAGGGCAGTCACTTTTCTGCTCAAAGGAACTACATCGTTCACGAAGCTCACATGTTTCTCATCTTAACTGACAAGCATTGCATATTAGAGGACCAGTGCATTGTATCAGTTTCAGAAGAAGATTAGGACTACATATAGTCCGTATGTGTAGAAAACACCGTTCTATTGTTCTCGGCACAATCAGATTTCCTGCTGTATTCGAGACTCTAGAAAGCAAGAGTGTGCTTCTTGCTCTAAAGCAGAGTGTGATCCATGGATGAGAACTATGCTGTGTGTTTCCCTTCAGAAATGGAGTTAAATCCCAGGCTCTGAGTCTTCCTACAAGCAAGACTTAAATTCAGGTAAGGGCTGTCACTTTTCTGCTCAAACTAACTACATCGTTCATGAAGCTCACACATTTCTCATCTTAACTGACAAGCATTGGATGTTAGAGGGTCAGTGCTTTGTATCACTTTCAGAAGCAGATTTGGACTACATATGGTCCATATGTGTAGGAAACACCGTTCTTTTGTTCTGGGCACACTCAGATTTCCTGCTGTATTAGAGAGTCTAGAAAGCTAGAGTGTGCTTCTCGCTCTAGAGCAGAGTGTGATCCATGGATGAGAACTATGCTGTGTGTTTCCCTTCAGAAATGGACTTAAATCCCAGGCTCTGTGTCTTAATACAAGCAAGACTTCGTTTCAGGTAAGGGCAGTCACTTTTCACTTCAAAGGAACTACATCATTTACAAAGCTCACACGTTTCTCATCTTAACTGACAAGCACTGGATGTTAGAGGACCAGTGCATTCTATCAGTTTCAGAAGAAGATTTGGACTACATATAGTCCGTATGTGTGGGAAACACCGTTCTTTTGTTCTGGGCACAATCAGACTTCCTGCTCTATTAGAGACTCTAGAAAGCAAGAGCGTGCTTCTTGCTCTAAAGCAGAGTGTGATCCATTGATGAGAACTATGCTGTATGTTTCCCTTCTGAAATGGAGTTAAATCCCAGACTCTTTGTCTTCCTACAGGCAAGACTTCGTTTCAGGTAAGGGCGGTCACTTTTCAGTTCAAAGGAACTACATAATTCACAAAGCTCACACGTTTCTCATCTTAACTGACAAGCACTGGATGTTAGAGGACCAGTGCATTCTATCAGTTTCAGAAGCAGATTTGGACTACATATGGTCCATATGTGTAGGAAACACCGTTCTTTTGTCCCGGGCACACTCAGATTTCCTGCTGTATTAGAGACTCTACAAAGCAAGAGTGTGCTTCTCGCTCTAAAGCAGAGTGTGATCAATGGATGATTACACTGCTGTGTGTTTTACTTCAGAAATGGAGTTACATCCCAGGCTCTGAGTCTTCCTACAAGCAAGACTTAAATTCAGGTAAGGGCAGTCACTTTTCTGCTCAAACTAACTACATCGTTCATGAAGCTCACACATTTCTCATCTTAACTGACAAGCATTGGATGTTAGAGGACCATTGCATTGTGTCAGTTTCAGAAGAAGATTTGGACTACATATAGTCCGTATGTGTAGGAAACACCGTTCTTTTGTTCTTGGCACACTCAGATATCCTGCTGTCTTAGAGACTCTAGAAAGCAAGAGTGTGCTTCTTGCTCTAAAGCAGAGTGTGATCCATGGATGAGAACTATGCTGTGTGCTTGACTTCAGAAATGGAGTTAAATCCCAGCCTCTGAGTCTTCCTACAGGCAAGACTTCGTTTCAGGTAAGGGCAGTCACTTTTCTGCTCAAACGAACTACATCGTTCATGAATCTCACACGTTTCTCATCTTAACTGACAAGCATTGGATGTTAGATGGTCAGTGCTTTGTATCAGTTTCAGAAGCAGATTTGGACTACATATGGTCCATATGTGTAGGAAACACCGTTCTTTTGTTCCGGGCACACTCAGATTTCCTGCTGTATTAGAGACTCTACAAAGCAAGAGTGTGCTTCTTGCTCTAAAGCAGAGTGTGATCCATGGATGAGACCTATGCTGTGTGTTTCCCTTCAGAAATGGACTTAAATCCCAGGCTCTGTATCTTACTACAAGCAAGACTTCGTTTCAGGTAAGGGCAGTCACTTTTCTGCTCAAATGAACTACATCATTCACGAAGCTCACAGGTTTCTCATCTTAACTGACAAGCATTGGATGTTAGAGGACCAGTGCTTTGTATCAGTTTCAGAAGAAGAGTTGGACTAGATATGGTCCATATGTGTAGGAAACACCGTTCTTTTGTTCTGGGCACACTCAGATTTCCTGCTGTCTTAGAGAATCTAGAAAGCAATAGCGTGCTTCTTGTTCTAAAGCAGAGTGTGATCAATGGATGAGAACATTGCTGTGTGTTTCACTTCAGAAATGGAGTTAAATCCCAGGCTCTGTGTCTTCCTACAGGCAAGACTTCGTTTCAGGTAAGGGCAGTCACTTTTCACCTCAAAAGATCTACATCGTTCACTGAGCTCACACGTTTCTCATCTTAACAGACAAGCATTGGATGTTAGAGGACCAGTGCATTGTATCAGTTTCAGAAGAAGATTTGGACTACATATAGTCAGTATGTGTGGGAAACACCGTTCTTTTGTTCTGGGCACAATCAGACTTCCTGCTCTATTAGAGACTCTAGAAAGCAAGAGCGTGCTTCTCGCTCTAAAGCAGAGTGTGATCCATGGATGAGAACTATGCTGTGTGTTTCCCTTCAGAAATGGACTTAAATCCCAGGCTCTGTATCTTACTACAAGCAATACTTCGTTTCAGGTAAGGGCAGTCACTTTTCTGTTCAAATGAACTACATCATTCACGAAGCTCACAAGTTTCTCATCTTAATTGACAAGCATTGGATGTTAGAGGACCAGTGCTTTGTATCAGTTTCAGAAGAAGAGTTGGACTAGATATGGTCCATATGTGTAGGAAACACCGTTCTTTTGTTCCGGGCACACTCAGATTTCCTGCTGTATTAGAGACTCTACAAAGCAAGAGTGTGCTTCTCGCTCTAAAGCAGAGTGTGATCCATGGATGAGAACTATGCTGTGTGTTTCCCTTCAGAAATGGACTTAAATCCCAGGCTCTGTATCTTACTACAAGCAATACTTCGTTTCAGGTAAGGGCAGTCACTTTTCTGCTCAAATGAACTACATCATTCACGAAGCTCACAAGTTTCTCATCTTAATTGACAAGCATTGGATGTTAGAGGACCAGTGCTTTATATCAGTTTCAGAAGAAGAGTTGGACTAGATATGGTCCATATGTGTAGGAAACACCGTTCTTTTGTTCTGGGCACACTCAGATTTCCTGCTGTCTTAGAGAATCTAGAAAGCAATAGCGTGCTTCTTTTTCTAAAGCAGAGTGTGATCAATGGATGAGACAATGCTGTGTGTTTCACTTCAGAAATGGAGTTAAATCCCAGGCTCTGTGTCTTCCTACAGGCAAGACTTCGTTTCAGGTAAGGGCAGTCACTTTTCAGCTCAAAAGAACTACATCGTTCACTGAGCTCACACGTTTCTCATCTTAACAGACAAGCATTGGATGTTAGAGGACCAGAGCATTGTATCAGTTTCAGAAGAAGATTTGGACTACATATAGTCAGTATGTGTGGGAAACACCGTTCTTTTGTTCTGGGCACAATCAGACTTCCTGCTCTATTAGAGACTCTAGAAAGTAAGAGCGTGCTTCTTGCTCTAAAGCAGAGTGTGATCCATTCATGAGAACTATGCTGTATGTTTCCCTTCAGAAATGGAGTTAAATCCCAGACTCTGTGTCTTCCTACAGGCAAGACTTCGTTTCAGGTAAGGGCAGTCACTTTTCAGTTCAAAGGAACTACATCATTCACAAAGCTCACACGTTTCTCATCTTAACTGACAAGCACTGGATGTTAGAGGACCAGTGCATTCTATCAGTTTCAGAAGAAGATTTGGACTACATATAGTCTGTGTGTGTAGGAAACACCGTTCTTTTGTTCTGGGCACACTCAGATTTCCTGCTGACTTAGAGACTCTAGAAAGCAAGAGTGTGCTTCTCGCTCTAAAGCAGAGTGTGATCAATGGATGATTACACTGCTGTGTGTTTTACTTCAGAAATGGAATTACATCCCAGGCTCTGAGTCTTCCTACAAGCAAGACTTAAATTCAGTTAAGGGCAGTCACTTTTCTGCTCAAACTAACTACATCGTTTACGAAGCTCACACATTTCTCATCTTAACTGACAAGCATTGGATGTTAGAGGACCAGTGCATTGTGTCAGTTTCAGAAGAAGATTTGGACTACATATAGTCCATATGTGTAGGAAACACCGTTCTTTTGTTCTGGGCACACTCATATTTCCTGCTGTCTTAGAGACTCTAGAAAGCAAGAGTGTGCTTCTTGCTCTAAAGCAGAGTGTGATCCATGCATGAGAACTATGCTGTGTGCTTGACTTCAGAAATGGAGTTAAATCCCAGGCTCTGAGTCTTCCTACAGGCAAGACTTCGTTTCAGGTAAGGGCAGTCACTTTTCTGCTCAAACGAACTACATCGTTCATGAAGCTCACACGTTTCTCATCTTAACTGACAAGCATTGGATGTTAGATGGTCAGTGCTTTGTATCAGTTTCAGAAGCAGATTTGGACTACATATGGTCCATATGTGTAGGAAACACCGTTCTTTTGTTCCGGGCACACTCAGATTTCCTGCTGTATTAGAGACTCTACAAAGCAAGAGTGTGCTTCTTGCTCTAAAGCAGAGTGTGATCCATGGATGAGACCTATGCTGTGTGTTTCCCTTCAGAAATGGACTTAAATCCCAGGCTCTGTATCTTACTACAAGCAAGACTTCGTTTCAGGTAAGGGCAGTCACTTTTCTGCTCAAATGAACTACATCATTCACGAAGCTCACAGGTTTCTCATCTTAACTGACAAGCATTGGATGTTAGAGGACCAGTGCTTTGTATCAGTTTCAGAATAAGAGTTGGACTAGATATGGTCCATATGTGTAGGAAACACCGTTCTTTTGTTCTGGGCACACTCAGATTTCCTGCTGTCTTAGAGAATCTAGAAAGCAATAGCGTGCTTCTTGTTCTAAAGCAGAGTGTGATCAATGGATGAGAACATTGCTGTGTGTTTCACTTCAGAAATGGAGTTAAATCCCAGGCTCTGTGTCTTCCTACAGGCAAGACTTCGTTTCAGGTAAGGGCAGTCACTTTTCACCTCAAAAGATCTACATCGTTCACTGAGCTCACACGTTTCTCATCTTAACAGACAAGCATTGGATGTTAGAGGACCAGTGCATTGTATCAGTTTCAGAAGAAGATTTGGACTACATATAGTCAGTATGTGTGGGAAACACCGTTCTTTTGTTCTGGGCACAATCAGACTTCCTGCTCTATTAGAGACTCTAGAAAGCAAGAGCGTGCTTCTCGCTCTAAAGCAGAGTGTGATCCATGGATGAGAACTATGCTGTGTGTTTCCCTTCAGAAATGGACTTAAATCCCAGGCTCTGTATCTTACTACAAGCAATACTTCGTTTCAGGTAAGGGCAGTCACTTTTCTGTTCAAATGAACTACATCATTCACGAAGCTCACAAGTTTCTCATCTTAATTGACAAGCATTGGATGTTAGAGGACCAGTGCTTTGTATCAGTTTCAGAAGAAGAGTTGGACTAGATATGGTCCATATGTGTAGGAAACACCGTTCTTTTGTTCTGGGCACACTCAGATTTCCTGCTGTCTTAGAGAATCTAGAAAGCAATAGCGTGCTTCTTGTTCTAAAGCAGAGTGTGATCAATGGATGAGACAATGCTGTGTGTTTCACTTCAGAAATGGAGTTAAATCCCAGGCTCTGTGTCTTCCTACAGGCAAGACTTCGTTTCAGGTAAGGGCAGTCACTTTTCAGCTCAAAAGAACTACATCGTTCACTGAGCTCACACGTTTCTCATCTTAACAGACAAGCATTGGATGTTAGAGGACCAGTGCATTGTATCAGTTTCAGAAGAAGATTTGGACTACATATAGTCAGTATGTGTGGGAAACACCGTTCTTTTGTTCTGGGCACAATCAGACTTCCTGCTCTATTAGAGACTCTAGAAAGCAAGAGCGTGCTTCTTGCTCTAAAGCAGAGTGTGATCCATTGATGAGAACTATGCTGTATGTTTCCCTTCAGAAATGGAGTTAAATCCCAGACTCTGTGTCTTCCTACAGGCAAGACTTCGTTTCAGGTAAGGGCAGTCACTTTTCAGTTCAAAGGAACTACATCATTCACAAAGCTCACACGTTTCTCATCTTAACTGACAAGCACTGGATGTTAGAGGACCAGTGCATTCTATCAGTTTCAGAAGCAGATTTGGACTACATATGGTCCATATGTGTAGGAAACACCGTTCTTTTGTTCCGGGCACACTCAGATTTCCTGCTGTATTAGAGACTCTACAAAGCAAGAGTGTGCTTCTCGCTCTAAAGCAGAGTGTGATCCATGGATGAGAACTATGCTGTGTGTTTCCCTTCAGAAATGGACTTAAATCCCAGGCTCTGTATCTTACTACAAGCAATACTTCGTTTCAGGTAAGGGCAGTCACTTTTCTGCTCAAATGAACTACATCATTCACGAAGCTCACAAGTTTCTCATCTTAATTGACAAGCATTGGATGTTAGAGGACCAGTGCTTTATATCAGTTTCAGAAGAAGAGTTGGACTAGATATGGTCCATATGTGTAGGAAACACCGTTCTTTTGTTCTGGGCACACTCAGATTTCCTGCTGTCTTAGAGAATCTAGAAAGCAATAGCGTGCTTCTTTTTCTAAAGCAGAGTGTGATCAATGGATGAGACAATGCTGTGTGTTTCACTTCAGAAATGGAGTTAAATCCCAGGCTCTGTGTCTTCCTACAGGCAAGACTTCGTTTCAGGTAAGGGCAGTCACTTTTCAGCTCAAAAGAACTACATCGTTCACTGAGCTCACACGTTTCTCATCTTAACAGACAAGCATTGGATGTTAGAGGACCAGAGCATTGTATCAGTTTCAGAAGAAGATTTGGACTACATATAGTCAGTATGTGTGGGAAACACCGTTCTTTTGTTCTGGGCACAATCAGACTTCCTGCTCTATTAGAGACTCTAGAAAGTAAGAGCGTGCTTCTTGCTCTAAAGCAGAGTGTGATCCATTCATGAGAACTATGCTGTATGTTTCCCTTCAGAAATGGAGTTAAATCCCAGACTCTGTGTCTTCCTACAGGCAAGACTTCGTTTCAGGTAAGGGCAGTCACTTTTCAGTTCAAAGGAACTACATCATTCACAAAGCTCACACGTTTCTCATCTTAACTGACAAGCACTGGATGTTAGAGGACCAGTGCATTCTATCAGTTTCAGAAGAAGATTTGGACTACATATAGTCTGTGTGTGTAGGAAACACCGTTCTTTTGTTCTGGGCACACTCAGATTTCCTGCTGACTTAGAGACTCTAGAAAGCAAGAGTGTGCTTCTCGCTCTAAAGCAGAGTGTGATCAATGGATGATTACACTGCTGTGTGTTTTACTTCAGAAATGGAATTACATCCCAGGCTCTGAGTCTTCCTACAAGCAAGACTTAAATTCAGTTAAGGGCAGTCACTTTTCTGCTCAAACTAACTACATCGTTTACGAAGCTCACACATTTCTCATCTTAACTGACAAGCATTGGATGTTAGAGGACCAGTGCATTGTGTCAGTTTCAGAAGAAGATTTGGACTACATATAGTCCATATGTGTAGGAAACACCGTTCTTTTGTTCTGGGCACACTCATATTTCCTGCTGTCTTAGAGACTCTAGAAAGCAAGAGTGTGCTTCTTGCTCTAAAGCAGAGTGTGATCCATGCATGAGAACTATGCTGTGTGCTTGACTTCAGAAATGGAGTTAAATCCCAGGCTCTGAGTCTTCCTACAGGCAAGACTTCGTTTCAGGTAAGGGCAGTCACTTTTCTGCTCAAACGAACTACATCGTTCATGAAGCTCACACGTTTCTCATCTTAACTGAAAACCATTGGATGTTAGATGGTCAGTGCTTTGTATCAGTTTTAGAAGCAGATTTGGACTACATATGGTCCATATGTGTAGGAAAGACCGTTCTTTTGTTCCGGGCACAGTCAGATTTCCTGATGTATTAGAGACTCTACAAAGCAAGAGTGTGCTTCTCGCTCTAAAGAAGAGTGTGATCCATGGATGAGAACTATGCTGTGTGTTTCCCTTCAGAAATGGAGTTAAATCCCAGGCTCTGTGTCTTCCTACAAGCAAGACTTCGTTTCATGTAAGGGCAGTCACTTTTCAGCTCAAGCGAACTACATCGTTCACTGAGCTCACACATTTCTCATCTTAACAGACAAGCATTGGATGGTAGAGGACCAGTGCTTTGTATCAGTTTCAGAAGCAGAGTTGGACTAGATATGGTCCGTATGTGTAGGAAACACCGTTCTTTGTTCTCAGCACACTCACGTTTCCTGCTGTCTTAGAGAATCTAGAAAGCAAGAGCGTGCTTCTTGTTCTAATGCAGAGTGTGATCAATGGATGAGATAATGCTGTGTGTTTCACTTCAGAATTGGAGTTAAATCCCAGGCTCTGAGTCTCCCTACAAGCAAGACTTCGTTTCAGGTAAGGGCAGTCACTTTTCTGCTCAAATGAACTACATCATTCACGAAGCTCACACGTTTCTCATCTTAATTGACAAGCATTGGATGTTAGAGGACCAGTGCTTTGTATCAGTTTCAGAAGAAGAGTTGGACTAGATATGGTCCATATGTGTAGGAAACACCGTTCTTTTGTTCTGGGCACACTCAGATTTCCTGCTGTATTAGAAATTCTAGAAAGCAAGAGCGTGCTTCTCGCTCTAAAGCAGAGTGTGATCAATGGATGATTACACTGCTGTGTGTTTTACTTCAGAAATGGAGCTAAATCCCAGGCTCTGAGTCTTCCTACAAGCAAGACTTCGTTTCAGGTAAGGGCAGTCACTTTTCTGCTCAAACTAACTACATCGTTCACGAAGCTCACACATTTCTCATCTTAACTGACAAGCATTGGATGTTAGAGGACCAGTGCATTGTGTCAGTTTCAGAAGAAGATTTGGACTACATATAGTCCGTATGTGTAGGAAACACCGTTCTTTTGTTCTGGGCACAATCAGATTTCCTGCTGTATTAGATACTGTAGAAAGCAAGAGCGTGCTTCTTGCTCTAAAGCAGAGTGTGATCCATGGATGAGAACTATGCTGTGTGTTTCACTTCAGAAATTGACTTAAATCCCAGGCTCTGTGTCTTACTACAAGCAAGACTTCGTTTCAGGTAAGGGCAGTCACTTTTCTGCTCAAATGAACTACATCATTCACTAAGCTCACACGTTTCTCATCTTAATTGACAAGCATTGGATGGTAGAGGACCAGTGCTTTGTATCAGTTTCAGAAGAAGAGTTGGACTAGATATGGTCCATATGTGTAGGAAACACCGTTCTTTTGTTCTGGGCACACTCATATTTCCTGCTGTCTTAGAGAATCTAGAAAGCAATAGCGTGCTTCTTGTTCTAAAGCAGAGTGTGATCAATGGATGAGACAATGCTGTGTGTTTCACTTCAGAATTGGAGTTAAATCCCAGGCTCTGTGTCTTCCTACAGGCAAGACCTCGTTTCAGGTAAGGGCAGTCACTTTTCAGTTCAAAGGAACTACATCATTCACAAAGCTCACACGTTTCTCATCTTAACTGACAAGCACTGGATGTTAGATGATCAGTGCTTTGTATCAGTTTCAGAAGCAGATTTGGACTACATATGGTCCATATGTGTAGGAAACAAGGTTCTTTTGTTCCGGGCACACTCAGATTTTCTGCTGTATTAGAGACTCTACAAAGCAAGAGTGTGCTTCTTGCTCTAAAGCAGAGTGTGATCCATGGATGAGAACTATGCTGTGTGCTTGACTTCAGAAATGGAGTTAAATCCCAGGCTCTGAGTCTTCCTACAGGCAAGACTTCGTTTCAGGTAAGGGCAGTCACTTTTCTGCTCAAACGAACTACATCGTTCATGAAGCTCACACGTTTCTCATCATAACTGACAAGCAATGGATGTTAGATGGTCAGTGCTTTGTATCAGTTTCAGAAGCAGATTTGGATTACATATGGTCCATATGTGTAGGAAAGACCGTTCTTTTGTTCCGGGCACAGTCAGATTTCCTGATGTATTAGAGACCCTACAAAGCAAGAGTGTGCCTCTCGCTCTAAAGCAGAGTGTGATCCATGGATGAGAACTATGCTGTGTGTTTCCCTTCAGAAATGGAGTTAAATCCCAGGCTCTGTGTCTTCCTACAAGCAAGACTTCGTTTCATGTAAGGGCAGTCACTTTTCAGCTCAAGCGAACTACATCTTTCACTGAGCTCACACATTTCTCATCTTAACAGACAAGCATTGGATGGTAGAGGACCAGTGCTTTGTATCAGTTTCAGAAGCAGAGTTGGACTAGATATGGTCCGTATGTGTAGGAAACACCGTTCTTTGTTCTCAGCACACTCACGTTTCCTGCTGTCTTAGAGAATCTAGAAAGCAAGAGCGCGCTTCTTGTTCTAATGCAGCGTGTGACCAATGGATGAGATAATGCTGTGTGTTTCACTTCAGAATTGGAGTTAAATCCCAGGCTCTGAGTCTCCCTACAAGCAAGACTTCGTTTCAGGTAAGGGCAGTCACTTTTCTGCTCAAATGAACTACATCATTCACGAAGCTCACACGTTTCTCATCTTAATTGACAAGCATTGGATGTTAGAGGACCAGTGCTTTGTATCAGTTTCAGAAGAAGAGTTGGACTAGATATGGTCCATATGTGTAGGAAACACCGTTCTTTTGTTCTGGGCACACTCAGATTTCCTGCTGTATTAGAATTCTAGAAAGCAATAGCGTGCTTCTTGTTCTAAAGCAGAGTGTGATCCATGGATGAGACCTATGCTGTGTGTTTCCCTTCAGAAATGGACTTAAATCCCAGGCTCTGTATCTTACTACAAGCAAGACTTCGTTTCAGGTAAGGGCAGTCACTTTTCTGCTCAAATGAACTACATCATTCACGAAGCTCACAGGTTTCTCATCTTAACTGACAAGCATTGGATGTTAGAGGACCAGTGCTTTGTATCAGTTTCAGAAGAAGAGTTGGACTAGATATGGTCCATATGTGTAGGAAACACCGTTCTTTTGTTCTGGGCACACTCAGATTTCCTGCTGTCTTAGAGAATCTAGAAAGCAATAGCGTGCTTCTTGTTCTAAAGCAGAGTGTGATCAATGGATGAGAACATTGCTGTGTGTTTCACTTCAGAAATGGAGTTAAATCCCAGGCTCTGTGTCTTCCTACAGGCAAGACTTCGTTTCAGGTAAGGGCAGTCACTTTTCACCTCAAAAGATCTACATCGTTCACTGAGCTCACACGTTTCTCATCTTAACAGACAAGCATTGGATGTTAGAGGACCAGTGCATTGTATCAGTTTCAGAAGAAGATTTGGACTACATATAGTCAGTATGTGTGGGAAACACCGTTCTTTTGTTCTGGGCACAATCAGACTTCCTGCTCTATTAGAGACTCTAGAATGCAAGAGCGTGCTTCTCGCTCTAAAGCAGAGTGTGATCCATGGATGAGAACTATGCTGTGTGTTTCCCTTCAGAAATGGACTTAAATCCCAGGCTCTGTATCTTACTACAAGCAATACTTCGTTTCAGGTAAGGGCAGTCACTTTTCTGCTCAAATGAACTACATCATTCACGAAGCTCACAAGTTTCTCATCTTAATTGACAAGCATTGGATGTTAGAGGACCAGTGCTTTGTATAAGTTTCAGAAGAAGAGTTGGACTAGATATGGTCCATATGTGTAGGAAACACCGTTCTTTTGTTCTGGGCACACTCAGATTTCCTGCTGTCTTAGAGAATCTAGAAAGCAATAGCGTGCTTCTTGTTCTAAAGCAGAGTGTGATCAATGGATGAGACAATGCTGTGTGTTTCACTTCAGAAATGGAGTTAAATCCCAGGCTCTGTGTCTTCCTACAGGCAAGACTTCGTTTCAGGTAAGGGCAGTCACTTTTCAGCTCAAAAGAACTACATCGTTCACTGAGCTCACACGTTTCTCATCTTAACAGACAAGCATTGGATGTTAGAGGACCAGTGCATTGTATCAGTTTCAGAAGAAGATTTGGACTACATATAGTCAGTATGTGTGGGAAACACCGTTCTTTTGTTCTGGGCACAATCAGACTTCCTGCTCTATTAGAGACTCTAGAAAGCAAGAGCGTGCTTCTTGCTCTAAAGCAGAGTGTGATCCATTGATGAGAACTATGCTGTATGTTTCCCTTCAGAAATGGAGTTAAATCCCAGACTCTGTGTCTTCCTACAGGCAAGACTTCGTTTCAGGTAAGGGCAGTCACTTTTCAGTTCAAAGGAACTACATCATTCACAAAGCTCACACGTTTCTCATCTTAACTGACAAGCACTGGATGTTAGAGGACCAGTGCATTCTATCAGTTTCAGAAGCAGATTTGGACTACATATGGTCCATATGTGTAGGAAACACCGTTCTTTTGTTCCGGGCACACTCAGATTTCCTGCTGTATTAGAGACTCTACAAAGCAAGAGTGTGCTTCTCGCTCTAAAGCAGAGTGTGATCCATGGATGAGAACTATGCTGTGTGTTTCCCTTCAGAAATGGACTTAAATCCCAGGCTCTGTATCTTACTACAAGCAATACTTCGTTTCAGGTAAGGGCAGTCACTTTTCTGCTCAAATGAACTACATCATTCACGAAGCTCACAAGTTTCTCATCTTAATTGACAAGCATTGGATGTTAGAGGACCAGTGCTTTATATCAGTTTCAGAAGAAGAGTTGGACTAGATATGGTCCATATGTGTAGGAAACACCGTTCTTTTGTTCTGGGCACACTCAGATTTCCTGCTGTCTTAGAGAATCTAGAAAGCAATAGCGTGCTTCTTTTTCTAAAGCAGAGTGTGATCAATGGATGAGACAATGCTGTGTGTTTCACTTCAGAAATGGAGTTAAATCCCAGGCTCTGTGTCTTCCTACAGGCAAGACTTCGTTTCAGGTAAGGGCAGTCACTTTTCAGCTCAAAAGAACTACATCGTTCACTGAGCTCACACGTTTCTCATCTTAACAGACAAGCATTGGATGTTAGAGGACCAGAGCATTGTATCAGTTTCAGAAGAAGATTTGGACTACATATAGTCAGTATGTGTGGGAAACACCGTTCTTTTGTTCTGGGCACAATCAGACTTCCTGCTCTATTAGAGACTCTAGAAAGTAAGAGCGTGCTTCTTGCTCTAAAGCAGAGTGTGATCCATTCATGAGAACTATGCTGTATGTTTCCCTTCAGAAATGGAGTTAAATCCCAGACTCTGTGTCTTCCTACAGGCAAGACTTCGTTTCAGGTAAGGGCAGTCACTTTTCAGTTCAAAGGAACTACATCATTCACAAAGCTCACACGTTTCTCATCTTAACTGACAAGCACTGGATGTTAGAGGACCAGTGCATTCTATCAGTTTCAGAAGAAGATTTGGACTACATATAGTCTGTGTGTGTAGGAAACACCGTTCTTTTGTTCTGGGCACACTCAGATTTCCTGCTGACTTAGAGACTCTAGAAAGCAAGAGTGTGCTTCTCGCTCTAAAGCAGAGTGTGATCAATGGATGATTACACTGCTGTGTGTTTTACTTCAGAAATGGAATTACATCCCAGGCTCTGAGTCTTCCTACAAGCAAGACTTAAATTCAGTTAAGGGCAGTCACTTTTCTGCTCAAACTAACTACATCGTTTACGAAGCTCACACATTTCTCATCTTAACTGACAAGCATTGGATGTTAGAGGACCAGTGCATTGTGTCAGTTTCAGAAGAAGATTTGGACTACATATAGTCCATATGTGTAGGAAACACCGTTCTTTTGTTCTGGGCACACTCATATTTCCTGCTGTCTTAGAGACTCTAGAAAGCAAGAGTGTGCTTCTTGCTCTAAAGCAGAGTGTGATCCATGCATGAGAACTATGCTGTGTGCTTGACTTCAGAAATGGAGTTAAATCCCAGGCTCTGAGTCTTCCTACAGGCAAGACTTCGTTTCAGGTAAGGGCAGTCACTTTTCTGCTCAAACGAACTACATCGTTCATGAAGCTCACACGTTTCTCATCTTAACTGAAAAGCATTGGATGTTAGATGGTCAGTGCTTTGTATCAGTTTTAGAAGCAGATTTGGACTACATATGGTCCATATGTGTAGGAAAGACCGTTCTTTTGTTCCGGGCACAGTCAGATTTCCTGATGTATTAGAGACTCTACAAAGCAAGAGTGTGCTTCTCGCTCTAAAGAAGAGTGTGATCCATGGATGAGAACTATGCTGTGTGTTTCCCTTCAGAAATGGAGTTAAATCCCAGGCTCTGTGTCTTCCTACAAGCAAGACTTCGTTTCATGTAAGGGCAGTCACTTTTCAGCTCAAGCGAACTACATCGTTCACTGAGCTCACACATTTCTCATCTTAACAGACAAGCATTGGATGGTAGAGGACCAGTGCTTTGTATCAGTTTCAGAAGCAGAGTTGGACTAGATATGGTCCGTATGTGTAGGAAACACCGTTCTTTGTTCTCAGCACACTCACGTTTCCTGCTGTCTTAGAGAATCTAGAAAGCAAGAGCGTGCTTCTTGTTCTAATGCAGAGTGTGATCAATGGATGAGATAATGCTGTGTGTTTCACTTCAGAATTGGAGTTAAATCCCAGGCTCTGAGTCTCCCTACAAGCAAGACTTCGTTTCAGGTAAGGGCAGTCACTTTTCTGCTCAAATGAACTACATCATTCACGAAGCTCACACGTTTCTCATCTTAATTGACAAGCATTGGATGTTAGAGGACCAGTGCTTTGTATCAGTTTCAGAAGAAGAGTTGGACTAGATATGGTCCATATGTGTAGGAAACACCGTTCTTTTGTTCTGGGCACACTCAGATTTCCTGCTGTATTAGAAATTCTAGAAAGCAAGAGCGTGCTTCTCGCTCTAAAGCAGAGTGTGATCAATGGATGATTACACTGCTGTGTGTTTTACTTCAGAAATGGAGCTAAATCCCAGGCTCTGAGTCTTCCTACAAGCAAGACTTCGTTTCAGGTAAGGGCAGTCACTTTTCTGCTCAAACTAACTACATCGTTCACGAAGCTCACACATTTCTCATCTTAACTGACAAGCATTGGATGTTAGAGGACCAGTGCATTGTGTCAGTTTCAGAAGAAGATTTGGACTACATATAGTCCGTATGTGTAGGAAACACCGTTCTTTTGTTCTGGGCACAATCAGATTTCCTGCTGTATTAGATACTGTAGAAAGCAAGAGCGTGCTTCTTGCTCTAAAGCAGAGTGTGATCCATGGATGAGAACTATGCTGTGTGTTTCACTTCAGAAATTGACTTAAATCCCAGGCTCTGTGTCTTACTACAAGCAAGACTTCGTTTCAGGTAAGGGCAGTCACTTTTCTGCTCAAATGAACTACATCATTCACTAAGCTCACACGTTTCTCATCTTAATTGACAAGCATTGGATGGTAGAGGACCAGTGCTTTGTATCAGTTTCAGAAGAAGAGTTGGACTAGATATGGTCCATATGTGTAGGAAACACCGTTCTTTTGTTCTGGGCACACTCATATTTCCTGCTGTCTTAGAGAATCTAGAAAGCAATAGCGTGCTTCTTGTTCTAAAGCAGAGTGTGATCAATGGATGAGACAATGCTGTGTGTTTCACTTCAGAATTGGAGTTAAATCCCAGGCTCTGTGTCTTCCTACAGGCAAGACCTCGTTTCAGGTAAGGGCAGTCACTTTTCAGTTCAAAGGAACTACATCATTCACAAAGCTCACACGTTTCTCATCTTAACTGACAAGCACTGGATGTTAGATGATCAGTGCTTTGTATCAGTTTCAGAAGCAGATTTGGACTACATATGGTCCATATGTGTAGGAAACAAGGTTCTTTTGTTCCGGGCACACTCAGATTTTCTGCTGTATTAGAGACTCTACAAAGCAAGAGTGTGCTTCTTGCTCTAAAGCAGAGTGTGATCCATGGATGAGAACTATGCTGTGTGCTTGACTTCAGAAATGGAGTTAAATCCCAGGCTCTGAGTCTTCCTACAGGCAAGACTTCGTTTCAGGTAAGGGCAGTCACTTTTCTGCTCAAACGAACTACATCGTTCATGAAGCTCACACGTTTCTCATCATAACTGACAAGCAATGGATGTTAGATGGTCAGTGCTTTGTATCAGTTTCAGAAGCAGATTTGGATTACATATGGTCCATATGTGTAGGAAAGACCGTTCTTTTGTTCCGGGCACAGTCAGATTTCCTGATGTATTAGAGACCCTACAAAGCAAGAGTGTGCCTCTCGCTCTAAAGCAGAGTGTGATCCATGGATGAGAACTATGCTGTGTGTTTCCCTTCAGAAATGGAGTTAAATCCCAGGCTCTGTGTCTTCCTACAAGCAAGACTTCGTTTCATGTAAGGGCAGTCACTTTTCAGCTCAAGCGAACTACATCTTTCACTGAGCTCACACATTTCTCATCTTAACAGACAAGCATTGGATGGTAGAGGACCAGTGCTTTGTATCAGTTTCAGAAGCAGAGTTGGACTAGATATGGTCCGTATGTGTAGGAAACACCGTTCTTTGTTCTCAGCACACTCACGTTTCCTGCTGTCTTAGAGAATCTAGAAAGCAAGAGCGCGCTTCTTGTTCTAATGCAGCGTGTGACCAATGGATGAGATAATGCTGTGTGTTTCACTTCAGAATTGGAGTTAAATCCCAGGCTCTGAGTCTCCCTACAAGCAAGACTTCGTTTCAGGTAAGGGCAGTCACTTTTCTGCTCAAATGAACTACATCATTCACGAAGCTCACACGTTTCTCATCTTAATTGACAAGCATTGGATGTTAGAGGACCAGTGCTTTGTATCAGTTTCAGAAGAAGAGTTGGACTAGATATGGTCCATATGTGTAGGAAACACCGTTCTTTTGTTCTGGGCACACTCAGATTTCCTGCTGTATTAGAATTCTAGAAAGCAATAGCGTGCTTCTTGTTCTAAAGCAGAGTGTGATCCATGGATGAGACCTATGCTGTGTGTTTCCCTTCAGAAATGGACTTAAATCCCAGGCTCTGTATCTTACTACAAGCAAGACTTCGTTTCAGGTAAGGGCAGTCACTTTTCTGCTCAAATGAACTACATCATTCACGAAGCTCACAGGTTTCTCATCTTAACTGACAAGCATTGGATGTTAGAGGACCAGTGCTTTGTATCAGTTTCAGAAGAAGAGTTGGACTAGATATGGTCCATATGTGTAGGAAACACCGTTCTTTTCTTCTGGGCACACTCAGATTTCCTGCTGTCTTAGAGAATCTAGAAAGCAATAGCGTGCTTCTTGTTCTAAAGCAGAGTGTGATCAATGGATGAGAACATTGCTGTGTGTTTCACTTCAGAAATGGAGTTAAATCCCAGGCTCTGTGTCTTCCTACAGGCAAGACTTCGTTTCAGGTAAGGGCAGTCACTTTTCACCTCAAAAGATCTACATCGTTCACTGAGCTCACACGTTTCTCATCTTAACAGACAAGCATTGGATGTTAGAGGACCAGTGCATTGTATCAGTTTCAGAAGAAGATTTGGACTACATATAGTCAGTATGTGTGGGAAACACCGTTCTTTTGTTCTGGGCAC
Organism: Onychomys leucogaster; assembly: GCA_949786385.1. Classification (NCBI taxonomy): domain Eukaryota; kingdom Metazoa; phylum Chordata; class Mammalia; order Rodentia; family Cricetidae; genus Onychomys; species Onychomys leucogaster. The sequence goes on from CATKUP010000098.1 coordinate 1,718,574, forward strand.
AATCAGACTTCCTGCTCTATTAGAGACTCTAGAATGCAAGAGCGTGCTTCTCGCTCTAAAGCAGAGTGTGATCCATGGATGAGAACTATGCTGTGTGTTTCCCTTCAGAAATGGACTTAAATCCCAGGCTCTGTATCTTACTACAAGCAATACTTCGTTTCAGGTAAGGGCAGTCACTTTTCTGCTCAAATGAACTACATCATTCACGAAGCTCACAAGTTTCTCATCTTAATTGACAAGCATTGGATGTTAGAGGACCAGTGCTTTGTATAAGTTTCAGAAGAAGAGTTGGACTAGATATGGTCCATATGTGTAGGAAACACCGTTCTTTTGTTCTGGGCACACTCAGATTTCCTGCTGTCTTAGAGAATCTAGAAAGCAATAGCGTGCTTCTTGTTCTAAAGCAGAGTGTGATCAATGGATGAGACAATGCTGTGTGTTTCACTTCAGAAATGGAGTTAAATCCCAGGCTCTGTGTCTTCCTACAGGCAAGACTTCGTTTCAGGTAAGGGCAGTCACTTTTCAGCTCAAAAGAACTACATCGTTCACTGAGCTCACACGTTTCTCATCTTAACAGACAAGCATTGGATGTTAGAGGACCAGTGCATTGTATCAGTTTCAGAAGAAGATTTGGACTACATATAGTCAGTATGTGTGGGAAACACCGTTCTTTTGTTCTGGGCACAATCAGACTTCCTGCTCTATTAGAGACTCTAGAAAGCAAGAGCGTGCTTCTTGCTCTAAAGCAGAGTGTGATCCATTGATGAGAACTATGCTGTATGTTTCCCTTCAGAAATGGAGTTAAATCCCAGACTCTGTGTCTTCCTACAGGCAAGACTTCGTTTCAGGTAAGGGCAGTCACTTTTCAGTTCAAAGGAACTACATCATTCACAAAGCTCACACGTTTCTCATCTTAACTGACAAGCACTGGATGTTAGAGGACCAGTGCATTCTGTCAGTTTCAGAAGCAGATTTGGACTACATATGGTCCATATGTGTAGGAAACACCGTTCTTTTGTTCCGGGCACACTCAGATTTCCTGCTGTATTAGAGACTCTACAAAGCAAGAGTGTGCTTCTCGCTCTAAAGCAGAGTGTGATCCATGGATGAGAACTATGCTGTGTGTTTCCCTTCAGAAATGGACTTAAATCCCAGGCTCTGTATCTTACTACAAGCAATACTTCGTTTCAGGTAAGGGCAGTCACTTTTCTGCTCAAATGAACTACATCATTCACGAAGCTCACAAGTTTCTCATCTTAATTGACAAGCATTGGATGTTAGAGGACCAGTGCTTTATATCAGTTTCAGAAGAAGAGTTGGACTAGATATGGTCCATATGTGTAGGAAACACCGTTCTTTTGTTCTGGGCACACTCAGATTTCCTGCTGTCTTAGAGAATCTAGAAAGCAATAGCGTGCTTCTTTTTCTAAAGCAGAGTGTGATCAATGGATGAGACAATGCTGTGTGTTTCACTTCAGAAATGGAGTTAAATCCCAGGCTCTGTGTCTTCCTACAGGCAAGACTTCGTTTCAGGTAAGGGCAGTCACTTTTCAGCTCAAAAGAACTACATCGTTCACTGAGCTCACACGTTTCTCATCTTAACAGACAAGCATTGGATGTTAGAGGACCAGAGCATTGTATCAGTTTCAGAAGAAGATTTGGACTACATATAGTCAGTATGTGTGGGAAACACCGTTCTTTTGTTCTGGGCACAATCAGACTTCCTGCTCTATTAGAGACTCTAGAAAGTAAGAGCGTGCTTCTTGCTCTAAAGCAGAGTGTGATCCATTCATGAGAACTATGCTGTATGTTTCCCTTCAGAAATGGAGTTAAATCCCAGACTCTGTGTCTTCCTACAGGCAAGACTTCGTTTCAGGTAAGGGCAGTCACTTTTCAGTTCAAAGGAACTACATCATTCACAAAGCTCACACGTTTCTCATCTTAACTGACAAGCACTGGATGTTAGAGGACCAGTGCATTCTATCAGTTTCAGAAGAAGATTTGGACTACATATAGTCTGTGTGTGTAGGAAACACCGTTCTTTTGTTCTGGGCACACTCAGATTTCCTGCTGACTTAGAGACTCTAGAAAGCAAGAGTGTGCTTCTCTCTCTAAAGCAGAGTGTGATCAATGGATGATTACACTGCTGTGTGTTTTACTTCAGAAATGGAATTACATCCCAGGCTCTGAGTCTTCCTACAAGCAAGACTTAAATTCAGTTAAGGGCAGTCACTTTTCTGCTCAAACTAACTACATCGTTTACGAAGCTCACACATTTCTCATCTTAACTGACAAGCATTGGATGTTAGAGGACCAGTGCATTGTGTCAGTTTCAGAAGAAGATTTGGACTACATATAGTCCATATGTGTAGGAAACACCGTTCTTTTGTTCTGGGCACACTCATATTTCCTGCTGTCTTAGAGACTCTAGAAAGCAAGAGTGTGCTTCTTGCTCTAAAGCAGAGTGTGATCCATGCATGAGAACTATGCTGTGTGCTTGACTTCAGAAATGGAGTTAAATCCCAGGCTCTGAGTCTTCCTACAGGCAAGACTTCGTTTCAGGTAAGGGCAGTCACTTTTCTGCTCAAACGAACTACATCGTTCATGAAGCTCACACGTTTCTCATCTTAACTGACAAGCATTGGATGTTAGATGGTCAGTGCTTTGTATCAGTTTTAGAAGCAGATTTGGACTACATATGGTCCATATGTGTAGGAAAGACCGTTCTTTTGTTCCGGGCACAGTCAGATTTCCTGATGTATTAGAGACTCTACAAAGCAAGAGTGTGCTTCTCGCTCTAAAGAAGAGTGTGATCCATGGATGAGAACTATGCTGTGTGTTTCCCTTCAGAAATGGAGTTAAATCCCAGGCTCTGTGTCTTCCTACAAGCAAGACTTCGTTTCATGTAAGGGCAGTCACTTTTCAGCTCAAGCGAACTACATCGTTCACTGAGCTCACACATTTCTCATCTTAACAGACAAGCATTGGATGGTAGAGGACCAGTGCTTTGTATCAGTTTCAGAAGCAGAGTTGGACTAGATATGGTCCGTATGTGTAGGAAACACCGTTCTTTGTTCTCAGCACACTCACGTTTCCTGCTGTCTTAGAGAATCTAGAAAGCAAGAGCGTGCTTCTTGTTCTAATGCAGAGTGTGATCAATGGATGAGATAATGCTGTGTGTTTCACTTCAGAATTGGAGTTAAATCCCAGGCTCTGAGTCTCCCTACAAGCAAGACTTCGTTTCAGGTAAGGGCAGTCACTTTTCTGCTCAAATGAACTACATCATTCACGAAGCTCACACGTTTCTCATCTTAATTGACAAGCATTGGATGTTAGAGGACCAGTGCTTTGTATCAGTTTCAGAAGAAGAGTTGGACTAGATATGGTCCATATGTGTAGGAAACACCGTTCTTTTGTTCTGGGCACACTCAGATTTCCTGCTGTATTAGAAATTCTAGAAAGCAAGAGCATGCTTCTCGCTCTAAAGCAGAGTGTGATCAATGGATGATTACACTGCTGTGTGTTTTACTTCAGAAATGGAGCTAAATCCCAGGCTCTGAGTCTTCCTACAAGCAAGAATTAAATTCAGGTAAGGGCAGTCACTTTTCTGCTCAAACTAACTACATCGTTCACGAAGCTCACACATTTCTCATCTTAACTGACAAGCATTGGATGTTAGAGGACCAGTGCATTGTGTCAGTTTCAGAAGAAGATTTGGACTACATATAGTCCGTATGTGTAGGAAACACCGTTCTTTTGTTCTGGGCACAATCAGATTTCCTGCTGTATTAGATACTCTAGAAAGCAAGAGCGTGCTTCTTGCTCTAAAGCAGAGTGTGATCCATGGATGAGAACTATGCTGTGTGTTTCACTTCAGAAATTGACTTAAATCCCAGGCTCTGTGTCTTACTACAAGCGAGACTTCGTTTCAGGTAAGGGCAGTCACTTTTCTGCTCAAATGAACTACATCATTCACGAAGCTCACACGTTTCTCATCTTAATTGACAAGCATTGGATGGTAGAGGACCAGTGCTTTGTATCAGTTTCAGAAGAAGAGTTGGACCAGATATGGTCCATATGTGTAGGAAACACCGTTCTTTTGTTCTGGGCACACTCATATTTCCTGCTGTCTTAGAGAATCTAGAAAGCAATAGCGTGCTTCTTGTTCTAAAGCTGAGTGTGATCAATGGATGAGACAATGCTGTGTGTTTCACTTCAGAATTGGAGTTAAATCCCAGGCTCTGTGTCTTCCTACAGGCAAGACTTCGTTTCAGGTAAGGGCAGTCACTTTTCTGCTCAAACGAACTACATCGTTCATGAAGCTCACGCGTTTCTCATCTTAACTGACAAGCAATGGATGTTAGATGATCAGTGCTTTGTATCAGTTTCAGAAGCAGATTTGGACTACATATGGTCCATATGTGTAGGAAACAAGGTTCTTTTGTTCCGGGCACACTCAGATTTTCTGCTGTATTAGAGACTCTACAAAGCAAGAGTGTGCTTCTGCTCTAAAGCAGAGTGTGATCCATGGATGAGAACTATGCTGTGTGTTTCCCTTCAGAAATGGAGTTAAATCCCAGGCTCTGTGTCTTCCTACAGGCAAGACTTCGTTTCAGGTATGGGCAGTCACTTTTCAGCTCAAAAGAACTACATCGTTCACTGAGCTCACACGTTTCTCATCTTAACAGACAAGCATTGGATATTAGAGGACCAGTGCATTGTATCAGTTTCAGAAGAAGATTTGGACTACATATAGTCAGTATGTGTGGGAAACACCGTTCTCTTGTTCTGGGCACAATAAGACTTCCTGCTCTATTAGAGACTCTAGAAAGCAAGAGCGTGCTTCTTGCTCTAAAGCAGAGTGTGATCCATTGATGAGAACTATGCTGTATGTTTCCCTTCAGAAATGGAGTTAAATCCCAGACTCTGTGTCTTCCTACAGGCAAGACTTCGTTTCAGGTAAGGGCAGTCACTTTTCAGCTCAAAAGAACTACATCGTTCACTGAGCTCACACATTTCTCATCTTAACAGGCAAGCATTGGATGTTAGAGGACCAGTGCTTTGTATCATTTTCAGAAGCAGAGTTGTACTAGATATTGTCCGTATGTGAAGGAAACACCGTTCTTTTGTTCTGGGCACACTCAGATTTCCTGCTGTATTAGAGAGTCTAGAAAGCTAGAGTGTGCTTCTCCCTCTAAAGCAGAGTGTGATCCATGGATGAGTACTATGCTGTGTGTTTCCCTTCAGAAATGGATTTAAATCCCAGGCTCTGTGTCTTACTACAAGCAAGACTTCGTTTCAGGTAAGGGCAGTCACTTTTCAGTTCAAAGGAACTACATCATTCACAAAGCTCACACGTTTCTCATCTTAACTGACAAGCACTGGATTTTAGAGGACCAGTGCTTTGTATCAGTTTCAGAAGCAGAGTTGGACTAGATATGGTCCGTATGTGTAGGAAACACCGTTCTTTTGTTCTCAGCACACTCACGTTTCCTGCTGTCTTAGAGACTCTAGAAAGCAAGAGCGTGCTTCTTGTTCTAATGCAGAGTGTGATCAATGGATGAGATAATGCTGTGTGTTTCACTTCAGAATTGGAGTTAAATCCCAGGCTCTGAGTCTCCCTACAAGCAAGACTTCGTTTCAGGTAAGGGCAGTCAGTTTTCTGCTCAAAGGAACTACATCGTTCACGAAGCTCACACGTTTCTCATCTTAACTGAAAAGCATTGGATATTAGAGGACCAGTGCATTGTATCAGTTTCAGAAGAAGATTAGGACTACATATAGTCCGTATGTGTAGGAAACACCGTTCTATTGTTCTGGGCACAATCAGATTTCCTGCTGTATTCGAGACTCTAGAAAGCAAGAGTGTGCTTCTTGTTCTAAAGCAAAGAGTGATCCATGGATGAGAACTATGCTGTGTGTTTCCCTTCAGAAATGGTGTTAAATCCCAGGCTCTGAGTCTTCCTACAAGCAGGACTTAAATTCAGGTAAGGGCTGTCACTTTTCTGCTCAAACTAACTACATCGTTCATGAAGCTCACACATTTCTCATCTTAACTGACAAGCATTGGATGTTAGAGGGTCAGTGCTTTGTATCAGTTTCAGAAGCAGATTTGGACTACATATGGTCCATATGTGTAGGAAACACCGTTCTTTTGTTCTGGGCACACTCAGATTTCCTGCTGTCTTAGAGACTCTAGAAAGCAAGAGCGTGCTTCTCGCTCTAAAGCAGAGTGTGATCCATGGATGAGACCTCTGCTGTGTGTTTCACTTCAGAAATTGACTTAAATCCCAGGCTCTGTGTCTTACTACAAGCAAGAATTCGTTTCAGGTAAGGGCAGTCACTTTTCTGCTCAAATGAACTACATCATTCACGAAGCTCACACGTTTCTCATCTTAATTGACAAGCATTGGATGTTAGAGGATCAGTACTTTGTATCAGTTTCAGAAGAAGAGTTGTACTAGATATGGTCCATATGTGTAGGAAACACCGTTCTTTTGTTCTGGGCACACTCCGATTTCCTGCTGTCTTAGAGAATCTAGAAAGCAATAGCGTGCTTCCTGTTCTAAAGCAGAGTGTGATCAATGGATGAGACAATGCTGTGTGTTTCCCTTCAGAAATGTAGTTAAATCCCAGGCTCTGTGTCTTCCTACAGGCAAGACTCCGTTTCAGGTAAGGGCAGTCACTTTTCAGTTCAAAGGAACTACATCATTCACAAAGCTCACACGTTTCTCATCTTAACTGACAAGCACTGGATGTTAGAGGACCAGTGCATTCTATCAGTTTCAGAAGAAGATTTGGACTACATATAGTCCGTATGTGTAGGAAACACCGTTCTTTTGTTCTGGGCACAATCAGATTTCCTGCTGTATTAGATACTCTAGAAAGCAAGAGCGTGCTTCTTGCTCTAAAGCAGAGTGTGATCCATGGATGAGAACTATGCTGTGTGTTTCACTTCAGAAATTGACTTAAATCCCAGGCTCTGTGTCTTACTACAAGCAAGAATTCATTTCAGGTAAGGGCAGTCACTTCTCTGCTCAAATGAACTACATCATTCACGAAGCTCACACGTTTCTCATCTTAATTGACAAGCATTGGATGGTAGAGGACCAGTGCTTTGTATCAGTTTCAGAAGAAGAGTTGGACTAGATATGGTCCATATGTGTAGGAAACACCGTTCTTTTGTTCTGGGCACACTCAGATTTCCTGCTGTCTTAGAGATTCTAGAAAGCAATAGCGTGCTTCTTGTTCTAAAGCAGAGTGTGATCAATGGATGAGACAATGCTGTGTGTTTCACTTCAGAATTGGAGTTAAATCCCAGGCTCTGTGTCTTCCTACAGGCAAGACCTCGTTTCAGGTAAGGGCAGTCACTTTTCTGCTCAAACGAACTACATCGTTCATGAAGCTCACACGTTTCTCATCTTAACTGACAAGCATTGGATGTTAGATGGTCAGTGCTTTGTATCAGTTTCAGAAGCAGATTTGGACTACATATTGTCCATATGTGTAGGAAACACCGTTCTTATGTTCCGGGCACACTCAGATTTCCTGCTGTATTAGAGACTCTACAAAGCAAGAGTGTGCTTCTCGCTCTAAAGCAGATTGTGATCCATGGATGAGAACTATGCTGTGTGTTTCCCCTCAGAAATGGAGTTAAATCCCAGGCTCTGAGTCTTCCTACAGGCAAGACTTCGTTTCAGGTAAGGGCAGTCACTTTTCTGCTCAAACGAACTACATCGTTCATGAAGCTCACGCGTTTCTCATCTTAACTGACAAGCAATGGATGTTAGATGGTCAGTGCTTTGTATCAGTTTCAGAAGCAGATTTGGACTACATATAGTCCATATGTGTAGGAAAGTCCGTTCTTTTGTTCCGGGCACACTCAGATTTCCTGCTGTATTAGAGACTCTACAAAGCAAGAGTGTGCTTCTCCCTCTAAAGCAGAGTGTGATCCATGGATGAGAACTATGCTGTGTGTTTCCCTTCAGAAATGGAGTTAAATCGCAGACTCTGTGTCTTCCTACAGGCAAGACTTCGTTTCAGGTAAGGGCAGTCACTTTTCTGCTCAAAGGAACTACATCGTTCACGAACCTCACACGTTTCTCATCTTAACTGACAAGCATTGGATGTTAGAGGACCAGTGCATTGTATCAGTTTCAGAAGCAGAGTTGGACTAGATATGGTCCATATGTGTAGGAAACACCTTTCTTTTGTTCTGGGCACAATCAGATTTCCTGCTGTATTAGATACTCTAGAAAGCAAGAGCGTGCTTCTTGCTCTAAAGCAGAGTGTGATTCATGGATGAGAACTATGCTGTGTGTTTCCCTTCAGAAATGGAGTTAAATCCCAGGCTCTGTGTCTTACTACAAGCAAGACTTCGTTTCAGGTAATGGCAGTCACTTTTCTGCTCAAATGAACTACATCATTCACGAAGCTCACACGTTTCTCATCTTAATTGACAAGCATTGGATGGTAGAGGACCAGTGCTTTGTATCAGTTTCAGAAGAAGAGTTGGACTAGATATGGTCCATATGTGTAGGAAACACCGTTCTTTTGTCCTGGGCACACTCAGATTTCCTGCTGTCTTAGAGAATCTAGAAAGCAATAGCGTGCTTCTTGTTCTAAAGCAAAGTGTGATCAATGGATGAGACAATGCTGTGTGTTTGACTTCCGAAATGGAGTTAAATCCCAGGCTCTGTGTCTTCCTACAGGCAAGACTTCGTTTCAGGTAAGGGCAGTCACTTTTCAGCTCAAACGAACTACATCGTTCACTGAGCTCACACATTTCTCATCTTAACAGACAAGTATTGGATGTTAGTGGACCAGTGGATTGTATCAGTTTCAGAAGAAGATTTGGACTACATGTAGTCCGTATGTGTCGGACACCGTTCTATTGTTCTGGGCACAATCAGATTTCCTGCTCTATTAGAGACTCTAGAAAGCAAGAGCGTGCTTCTTGCTCTATAGCAGAGTGTGATCCATGGATGAGAACTATGCTGTGTGTTTCCCTTCAGAAATGGAGTTAAATCCCAGGCTCTGTGTCTTCCTACAGGCAAGACTTCATTTCAGGTAAGGGCAGTCACTTTTCTGCTCAAACTAACTACATCGTTCACGAAGCTCACACATTTCTCATCTTAACTGACAAGCATTGGATGTTAGAGGACAAGTGCATTGTGTCAGTTTCAGAAGAAGATTTGGACTACATATAGTCCGTATGTGTAGGAAACACCGTTCTTTTGTTCTGGGCACAATCAGATTTCCTGCTGTATTAGATACTCTAGAAAGCAAGAGCGTGCTTCTTGCTCTAAAGCAGAGTGTGATCCATGGATGAGAACTATGCTGTGTGTTTCACTTCAGAAATTGACTTAAATCCCAGGCTCTGTGTCTTACTACAAGCAAGACTTCGTTTAAGGTAAGGGCAGTCACTTTTCTGTTCAAATGAACTACATCATTCACGAAGCTCACACGTTTCTCATCTTAACTGACAAGCATTGGATGTTAGAGGACCATTGCATTGTGTCAGTTTCAGAAGAAGATTTGGACTACATATAGTCCGTATGTGTAGGAAACACCGTTCTTTTGTTCTTGGCACACTCAGATATCCTGCTGTCTTAGAGACTCTAGAAAGCAAGAGTGTGCTTCTTGCTCTAAAGCAGAGTGTGATCCATGGATGAGAACTATGCTGTGTGCTTGACTTCAGAAATGGAGTTAAATCCCAGGCTCTGAGTCTTCCTACAGGCAAGACTTCGTTTCAGGTAAGGGCAGTCACTTTTCTGCTCAAACGAACTACATCGTTCATGAATCTCACACGTTTCTCATCTTAACTGACAAGCATTGGATGTTAGATGGTCAGTGCTTTGTATCAGTTTCAGAAACAGATTTGGACTACATATGGTCCATATGTGTAGGAAACACCGTTCTTTTGTTCCGGGCACACTCAGATTTCCTGCTGTATTAGAGACTCTACAAAGCAAGAGTGTGCTTCTTGCTCTAAAGCAGAGTGTGATCCATGGATGAGAACTATGCTGTGTGTTTCACTTCAGAAATGGAGTTAAATCCCAGGCTCTGTGTCTTCCTACAGGCAAGACTTCGTTTCAGGTAAGGGCAGTCACTTTTCACCTCAAAAGATCTACATCGTTCACTGAGCTCACACGTTTCTCGTCTTAACAGACAAGCATTGGATGTTAGAGGACCAGTGCATTGTATCAGTTTCAGAAGAAGATTTGGACTACATATAGTCAGTATGTGTGGGAAACACCGTTCTTTTGTTCTGGGCACAATCAGACTTCCTGCTCTATTAGAGACTCTAGAAAGCAAGAGCGTGCTTCTTGCTCTAAAGCAGAGTGTGATCCATTGATGAGAACTATGCTGTATGTTTCCCTTCAGAAATGGAGTTAAATCCCAGACTCTGTGTCTTCCTACAGGCAAGACTTCGTTTCAGGTAAGGGCAGTCACTTTTCAGTTCAAAGGAACTACATCATTCACAAAGGTCTCACGTTTCTCATCTTAACTGACAAGCACTGGATGTTAGAGGACCAGTGCATTCTATCAGTTTCAGAAGCAGATTTGGACTACATATGGTCCATATGTGTAGGAAACACCGTTCTTTTGTTCCGGGCACACTCAGATTTCCTGCTGTATTAGAGACTCTACAAAGCAAGAGTGTGCTTCTCGCTCTAAAGCAGAGTGTGATCCATGGATGAGAACTATGCTGTGTGTTTCCCTTCAGAAATGGACTTAAATCCCAGGCTCTGTATCTTACTACAAGCAATACTTCGTTTCAGGTAAGGGCAGTCACTTTTCTGCTCAAATGAACTACATCATTCACGAAGCTCACAAGTTTCTCATCTTAATTGACAAGCATTGGATGTTAGAGGACCAGTGCTTTGTATCAGTTTCAGAAGAAGAGTTGGACTAGATATGGTCCATATGTGTAGGAAACACCGTTCTTTTGTTCTGGGCACACTCAGATTTCCTGCTGTCTTAGAGAATCTAGAAAGCAATAGCGTGCTTCTTTTTCTAAAGCAGAGTGTGATCAATGGATGAGACAATGCTGTGTGTTTCACTTCAGAAATGGAGTTAAATCCCAGGCTCTGTGTCTTCCTACAGGCAAGACTTCGTTTCAGGTAAGGGCAGTCACTTTTCAGCTCAAAAGAACTACATCGTTCACTGAGCTCACACGTTTCTCATCTTAACAGACAAGCATTGGATGTTAGAGGACCAGAGCATTGTATCAGTTTCAGAAGAAGATTTGGACTACATATAGTCAGTATGTGTGGGAAACACCGTTCTTTTGTTCTGGGCACAATCAGACTTCCTGCTCTATTAGAGACTCTAGAAAGCAAGAGCGTGCTTCTTGCTCTAAAGCAGAGTGTGATCCATTGATGAGAACTATGCTGTATGTTTCCCTTCAGAAATGGAGTTAAATCCCAGACTCTGTGTCTTCCTACAGGCAAGACTTCGTTTCAGGTAAGGGCAGTCACTTTTCAGTTCAAAGGAACTACATCATTCACAAAGCTCACACGTTTCTCATCTTAACTGACAAGCACTGGATGTTAGAGGACCAGTGCATTCTATCAGTTTCAGAAGAAGATTTGGACTACATATATTCTGTGTGTTCGAAACACCGTTCTTTTGTTCTGGGCACACTCAGATTTCCTGCTGTCTTAGAGACTCTAGAAAGCAAGAGTGTGCTTCTCGCTCTAAAGCAGAGTGTGATCAATGGATGATTACACTGCTGTGTGTTTTACTTCAGAAATGGAGTTACATCCCAGGCTCTGAGTCTTCCTACAAGCAAGACTTAAATTCAGTTAAGGGCAGTCACTTTTCTGCTCAAACTAACTACATCGTTTACGAAGCTCACACATTTCTCATCTTAACTGACAAGCATTGGATGTTAGAGGACCAGTGCATTGTGTCAGTTTCAGAAGAAGATTTGGACTACATATAGTCCATATGTGTAGGAAACACCGTTCTTTTGTTCTGGGCACACTCATATTTCCTGCTGTCTTAGAGACTCTAGAAAGCAAGAGTGTGCTTCTTGCTCTAAAGCAGAGTGTGATCCATGCATGAGAACTATGCTGTGTGCTTGACTTCAGAAATGGAGTTAAATCCCAGGCTCTGTGTCTTCCTACAGGCAAGACTTCGTTTCAGGTAAGGGCAGTCACTTTTCTGCTCAAACGAACTACATCGTTCATGAAGCTCACACGTTTCTCATCTTAACTGACAAGCATTGGATGTTAGATGGTCAGTGCTTTGTATCAGTTTCAGAAGCAGATTTGGACTACATGTGGTCCATATGTGTAGGAAAGACCGTTCTTTTGTTCCGGGCACAGTCAGATTTCCTGATGTATTAGAGACTCTACAAAGCAAGAGTGTGCTTCTCGCTCTAAAGCAGAGTGTGATCCATGGATGAGAACTATGCTGTGTGTTTCCCTTCAGAAATGGAGTTAAATCCCAGGCTCTGTGTCTTCCTACAAGCAAGACTTCGTTTCATGTAAGGGCAGTCACTTTTCAGCTCAAGCGAACTACATCGTTCACTGAGCTCACACATTTCTCATCTTAACAGACAAGCATTGGATGGTAGAGGACCAGTGCTTTGTATCAGTTTCAGAAGCAGAGTTGGACTAGATATGGTCCGTATGTGTAGGAAACACCGTTCTTTGTTCTCAGCACACTCACGTTTCCTGCTGTCTTAGAGAATCTAGAAAGCAAGAGCGTGCTTCTTGTTCTAATGCAGAGTGTGATCAATGGATGAGATAATGCTGTGTGTTTCACTTCAGAATTGGAGTTAAATCCCAGGCTCTTAGTCTCCCTACAAGCAAGACCTCGTTTCAGGTAAGGGCAGTCACTTTTCTGCTCAAATGAACTACATCATTCACGAAGCTCACACGTTTCTCATCTTAATTGACAAGCATTGGATGTTAGAGGACCAGTGCTTTGTATCAGTTTCAGAAGAAGAGTTGGACTAGATATGGTCCATATGTGTAGGAAACACCGTTCTTTTGTTCTGGGCACACTCAGATTTCCTGCTGTATTAGAAATTCTAGAAAGCAAGAGCGTGCTTCTCGCTCTAAAGCAGAGTGTGATCAATGGATGATTACACTGCTGTGTGTTTTACTTCAGAAATGGAGCTAAATCCCAGGCTCTGAGTCTTCCTACAAGCAAGAATTAAATTCAGGTAAGGGCAGTAACTTTTCTGCTCAAACTAACTACATCGTTCACGAAGCTCGCACATTTCTCATCTTAACTGACAAGCATTGGATGTTAGAGGACCAGTGCATTGTGTCAGTTTCAGAAGAAGATTTGGACTACATATAGTCCGTAGGTGTAGGAAACACCGTTCTTTTGTTCTGGGCACAATCAGATTTCCTGCTGTATTAGATACTCTAGAAAGCAAGAGCGTGCTTCTTGCTCTAAAGCAGAGTGTGATCCATGGATGAGAACTATGCTGTGTGTTTCACTTCAGAAATTGACTTAAATCCCAGGCTCTGTGTCTTACTACAAGCAAGACTTCGTTTCAGGTAAGGGCAGTCACTTTTCTGCTCAAATGAACTACATCATTCACGAAGCTCACACGTTTCTCATCTTAATTGACAAGCATTGGATGGTAGAGGACCAGTGCTTTGTATCAGTTTCAGAAGAAGAGTTGGACCAGATATGGTCCATATGTGTAGGAAACACCGTTCTTTTGTTCTGGGCACACTCATATTTCCTGCTGTCTTAGAGAATCTAGAAAGCAATAGCGTGCTTCTTGTTCTAAAGCAGAGTGTGATCAATGGATGAGACAATGCTGTGTGTTTCACTTCAGAATTGGAGTTAAATCCCAGGCTCTGTGTCTTCCTACAGGCAAGACCTCGTTTCAGGTAAGGGCAGTCACTTTTCAGTTCAAAGGAACTACATCATTCAATGAGCTCACACGTTTCTCATCTTAACTGACAAGCACTGGATGTTAGAGGACCAGTGCATTCTATCAGTTTCAGAAGAAGATTTGGACTACATATAGTCCTTATGTGTAGGAAACACCGTTCTTTTGTTCTGGGCACACTCAGATTTCCTGCTGTCTTAGAGACTCTAGAAAGCAAGAGTGTGCTTCTTGCTCTAAAGCAGAGTGTGATCCATGGATGAGAACTATGCTGTGTGCTTGACTTCAGAATGGAGTTAAATCCCAGGCTCTGAGTCTTCCTACAGGCAAGACTTCGTTTCAGGTAAGGGCAGTCACTTTTCTGCTCAAACGAACTACATCGTTCATGAAGCTCACGCGTTTCTCATCTTAACAGACAAGCATTGGATGTTAGAGGACCAGAGCATTGTATCAGTTTCAGAAGAAGATTTGGACTACATATAGTCAGTATGTGTGGGAAACACCGTTCTTTTGTTCTGGGCACAATCAGACTTCCTGCTCTATTAGAGACTCTAGAAAGCAAGAGCGTGCTTCTTGCTCTAAAGCAGAGTGTGATCCATTGATGAGAACTATGCTGTATGTTTCCCTTCAGAAATGGAGTTAAATCCCAGACTCTGTGTCTTCCTACAGGCAAGACTTCGTTTCAGGTAAGGGCAGTCACTTTTCAGTTCAAAGGAACTACATCATTCACAAAGCTCACACGTTTCTCATCTTAACTGACAAGCACTGGATGTTAGAGGACCAGTGCATTCTATCAGTTTCAGAAGAAGATTTGGACTACATATATTCTGTGTGTGTAGGAAACACCGTTCTTTTGTTCTGGGCACACTCAGATTTCCTGCTGTCTTAGAGACTCTAGAAAGCAAGAGTGTGCTTCTCGCTCTAAAGCAGAGTGTGATCAATGGATGATTACACTGCTGTGTGTTTTACTTCAGAAATGGAGTTACATCCCAGGCTCTGAGTCTTCCTACAAGCAAGACTTAAATTCAGTTAAGGGCAGTCACTTTTCTGCTCAAACTAACTACATCGTTTACGAAGCTCACACATTTCTCATCTTAACTGACAAGCATTGGATGTTAGAGGACCAGTGCATTGTGTCAGTTTCAGAAGAAGATTTGGACTACATATAGTCCATATGTGTAGGAAACACCGTTCTTTTGTTCTGGGCACACTCATATTTCCTGCTGTCTTAGAGACTCTAGAAAGCAAGAGTGTGCTTCTTGCTCTAAAGCAGAGTGTGATCCATGCATGAGAACTATGCTGTGTGCTTGACTTCAGAAATGGAGTTAAATCCCAGGCTCTGTGTCTTCCTACAGGCAAGACTTCGTTTCAGGTAAGGGCAGTCACTTTTCTGCTCAAACGAACTACATCGTTCATGAAGCTCACACGTTTCTCATCTTAACTGACAAGCATTGGATGTTAGATGGTCAGTGCTTTGTATCAGTTTCAGAAGCAGATTTGGACTACATGTGGTCCATATGTGTAGGAAAGACCGTTCTTTTGTTCCGGGCACAGTCAGATTTCCTGATGTATTAGAGACTCTACAAAGCAAGAGTGTGCTTCTCGCTCTAAAGCAGAGTGTGATCCATGGATGAGAACTATGCTGTGTGTTTCCCTTCAGAAATGGAGTTAAATCCCAGGCTCTGTGTCTTCCTACAAGCAAGACTTCGTTTCATGTAAGGGCAGTCACTTTTCAGCTCAAGCGAACTACATCGTTCACTGAGCTCACACATTTCTCATCTTAACAGACAAGCATTGGATGGTAGAGGACCAGTGCTTTGTATCAGTTTCAGAAGCAGAGTTGGACTAGATATGGTCCGTATGTGTAGGAAACACCGTTCTTTGTTCTCAGCACACTCACGTTTCCTGCTGTCTTAGAGAATCTAGAAAGCAAGAGCGTGCTTCTTGTTCTAATGCAGAGTGTGATCAATGGATGAGATAATGCTGTGTGTTTCACTTCAGAATTGGAGTTAAATCCCAGGCTCTTAGTCTCCCTACAAGCAAGACCTCGTTTCAGGTAAGGGCAGTCACTTTTCTGCTCAAATGAACTACATCATTCACGAAGCTCACACGTTTCTCATCTTAATTGACAAGCATTGGATGTTAGAGGACCAGTGCTTTGTATCAGTTTCAGAAGAAGAGTTGGACTAGATATGGTCCATATGTGTAGGAAACACCGTTCTTTTGTTCTGGGCACACTCAGATTTCCTGCTGTATTAGAAATTCTAGAAAGCAAGAGCGTGCTTCTCGCTCTAAAGCAGAGTGTGATCAATGGATGATTACACTGCTGTGTGTTTTACTTCAGAAATGGAGCTAAATCCCAGGCTCTGAGTCTTCCTACAAGCAAGAATTAAATTCAGGTAAGGGCAGTAACTTTTCTGCTCAAACTAACTACATCGTTCACGAAGCTCGCACATTTCTCATCTTAACTGACAAGCATTGGATGTTAGAGGACCAGTGCATTGTGTCAGTTTCAGAAGAAGATTTGGACTACATATAGTCCGTATGTGTAGGAAACACCGTTCTTTTGTTCTGGGCACAATCAGATTTCCTGCTGTATTAGATACTCTAGAAAGCAAGAGCGTGCTTCTTGCTCTAAAGCAGAGTGTGATCCATGGATGAGAACTATGCTGTGTGTTTCACTTCAGAAATTGACTTAAATCCCAGGCTCTGTGTCTTACTACAAGCAAGACTTCGTTTCAGGTAAGGGCAGTCACTTTTCTGCTCAAATGAACTACATCATTCACGAAGCTCACACGTTTCTCATCTTAATTGACAAGCATTGGATGGTAGAGGACCAGTGCTTTGTATCAGTTTCAGAAGAAGAGTTGGACCAGATATGGTCCATATGTGTAGGAAACACCGTTCTTTTGTTCTGGGCACACTCATATTTCCTGCTGTCTTAGAGAATCTAGAAAGCAATAGCGTGCTTCTTGTTCTAAAGCAGAGTGTGATCAATGGATGAGACAATGCTGTGTGTTTCACTTCAGAATTGGAGTTAAATCCCAGGCTCTGTGTCTTCCTACAGGCAAGACCTCGTTTCAGGTAAGGGCAGTCACTTTTCAGTTCAAAGGAACTACATCATTCAATGAGCTCACACGTTTCTCATCTTAACTGACAAGCACTGGATGTTAGAGGACCAGTGCATTCTATCAGTTTCAGAAGAAGATTTGGACTACATATAGTCCTTATGTGTAGGAAACACCGTTCTTTTGTTCTGGGCACACTCAGATTTCCTGCTGTCTTAGAGACTCTAGAAAGCAAGAGTGTGCTTCTTGCTCTAAAGCAGAGTGTGATCCATGGATGAGAACTATGCTGTGTGCTTGACTTCAGAATGGAGTTAAATCCCAGGCTCTGAGTCTTCCTACAGGCAAGACTTCGTTTCAGGTAAGGGCAGTCACTTTTCTGCTCAAACGAACTACAGCGTTCATGAAGCTCACGCGTTTCTCATCTTAACTGACAAGCAATGGATGTTAGATGATCAGTGCTTTGTATCAGTTTCAGAAGCAGATTTGGACTACATATGGTCCATATGTGTAGGAAACAAGGTTCTTTTGTTCCGGGCACACTCAGATTTTCTGCTGTATTAGAGACTCTACAAAGCAAGAGTGTGCTTCTGCTCTAAAGCAGAGTGTGATCCATGGATGAGAACTATGCTGTGTGTTTCCCTTCAGAAATGGACTTAAATCCCAGGCTCTGTGTCTTACTACAAGCAAGACTTCGTTTCAGGTAAGGGCAGTCACTTTTCTGCTCAAATGAACTACATCATTCACGAAGCTCACACGTTTCTCATCTTAATTGACAAGCATTGGATGGTAGAGGACCAGTGCTTTGTATCAGTTTCAGAAGAAGAGTTGGACTAGATATGGTCCATATGTGTAGGAAACACCGTTCTTTTGTTCTGGGCACACTCAGATTTCCTGCTGTCTTAGAGAATCTAGAAAGCAATAGCGTGCTTCTTGTTCTAAAGCAGAGTGTGATCAATGGATGAGACAATGCTGTGTGTTTCACTTCAGAAATGGAGTTAAATCCCAGGCTCTGTGTCTTCCTACAGGCAAGACTTCGTTTCAGGTATGGGCAGTCACTTTTCAGCTCAAAAGAACTACATCGTTCACTGAGCTCACACGTTTCTCATCTTAACAGACAAGCATTGGATATTAGAGGACCAGTGCATTGTATCAGTTTCAGAAGAAGATTTGGACTACATATAGTCAGTATGTGTGGGAAACACCGTTCTCTTGTTCTGGGCACAATAAGACTTCCTGCTCTATTAGAGACTCTAGAAAGCAAGAGCGTGCTTCTTGCTCTAAAGCAGAGTGTGATCCATTGATGAGAACTATGCTGTATGTTTCCCTTCAGAAATGGAGTTAAATCCCAGACTCTGTGTCTTCCTACAGGCAAGACTTCGTTTCAGGTAAGGGCAGTCACTTTTCAGCTCAAACGAACTACATCGTTCACTGAGCTCACACATTTCTCATCTTAACAGACAAGCATTGGATGTTAGAGGACCAGTGCTTTGTATCATTTTCAGAAGCAGAGTTGTACTAGATATTGTCCGTATGTGAAGGAAACACCGTTCTTTTGTTCTGGGCACACTCAGATTTCCTGCTGTATTAGAGAGTCTAGAAAGCTAGAGTGTGCTTCTCGCTCTAAAGCAGAGTGTGATCAATGGATGATTACACTGCTGTGTGTTTTACTTCAGAAATGGAGTTACATCCCAGGCTCTGAGTCTTCCTACAAGCAAGACTTAAATTCAGTTAAGGGCAGTCACTTTTCTGCTCAAACTAACTACATCGTTTACGAAGCTCACACATTTCTCATCTTAACTGACAAGCATTGGATGTTAGAGGACCAGTGCATTGTGTCAGTTTCAGAAGAAGATTTGGACTACATATAGTCCATATGTGTAGGAAACACCGTTCTTCGTTCTCAGCACACTCACGTTTCCTGCTGTCTTAGAGAATCTAGAAAGCAAGAGCGTGCTTCTTGTTCTAATGCAGAGTGTGATCAATGGATGAGATAATGCTGTGTGTTTCACTTCAGAATTGGAGTTAAATCCCAGGCTCTGAGTCTCCCTACAAGCAAGACTTCGTTTCAGGTAAGGGCAGTCACTTTTCTGCTCAAATGAACTACATCATTCACGAAGCTCACACGTTTCTCATCTTAATTGACAAGCATTGGATGTTAGAGGACCAGTGCTTTGTATCAGTTTCAGAAGAAGAGTTGGACTAGATATGGTCCATATGTGTAGGAAACACCGTTCTTTTGTTCTGGGCACACTCAGATTTCCTGCTGTATTAGAAATTCTAGAAAGCAAGAGCGTGCTTCTCGCTCTAAAGCAGAGTGTGATCAATGGATGATTACACTGCTGTGTGTTTTACTTCAGAAATGGAGCTAAATCCCAGGCTCTGAGTCTTCCTACAAGCAAGACTTCGTTTCAGGTAAGGGCAGTCACTTTTCTGCTCAAACTAACTACATCGTTCACGAAGCTCACACATTTCTCATCTTAACTGACAAGCATTGGATGTTAGAGGACCAGTGCATTGTGTCAGTTTCAGAAGAAGATTTGGACAACATATAGTCCGTATGTGTAGGAAACACCGTTCTTTTGTTCTGGGCACAATCAGATTTCCTGCTGTATTAGATACTCTAGAAAGCAAGAGCGTGCTTCTTGCTCTAAAGCAGAGTGTGATCCACGGATGAGAACTATGCTGTGTGTTTCACTTCAGAAATTGACTTAAATCCCAGGCTCTGTGTCTTACTACAAGCAAGACTTCGTTTCAGGTAAGGGCAGTCACTTTTCTGCTCAAATGAACTACATCATTCACTAAGCTCACACGTTTCTCATCTTAATTGACAAGCATTGGATGGTAGAGGACCAGTGCTTTGTATCAGTTTCAGAAGAAGAGTTGGACTAGATATGGTCCATATGTGTAGGAAACACCGTTCTTTTGTTCTGGGCACACTCATATTTCCTGCTGTCTTAGAGAATCTAGAAAGCAATAGCGTGCTTCTTGTTCTAAAGCAGAGTGTGATCAATGGATGAGACAATGCTGTGTGTTTCACTTCAGAATTGGAGTTAAATCCCAGGCTCTGTGTCTTCCTACAGGCAAGACCTCGTTTCAGGTAAGGGCAGTCACTTTTCAGTTCAAAGGAACTACATCATTCACAAAGCTCACACGTTTCTCATCTTAACTGACAAGCACTGGATGTTAGATGATCAGTGCTTCGTATCAGTTTCAGAAGCAGATTTGGACTACATATGGTCCATATGTGTAGGAAACAAGGTTCTTTTGTTCCGGGCACACTCAGATTTTCTGCTGTATTAGAGACTCTACAAAGCAAGAGTGTGCTTCTTGCTCTAAAGCAGAGTGTGATCCATGGATGAGAACTATGCTGTGTGCTTGACTTCAGAAATGGAGTTAAATCCCAGGCTCTGAGTCTTCCTACAGGCAAGACTTCGTTTCAGGTAAGGGCAGTCACTTTTCAGCTCAAGCGAACTACATCTTTCACTGAGCTCACACATTTCTCATCTTAACAGACAAGCATTGGATGGTAGAGGACCAGTGCTTTGTATCAGTTTCAGAAGCAGAGTTGGACTAGATATGGTCCGTATGTGTAGGAAACACCGTTCTTTGTTCTCAGCACACTCACGTTTCCTGCTGTCTTAGAGAATCTAGAAAGCAAGAGCGCGCTTCTTGTTCTAATGCAGCGTGTGACCAATGGATGAGATAATGCTGTGTGTTTCACTTCAGAATTGGAGTTAAATCCCAGGCACTGAGTCTCCCTACAAGCAAGACTTCGTTTCAGGTAAGGGCAGTCACTTTTCTGCTCAAATGAACTACATCATTCACGAAGCTCACGCGTTTCTCATCTTAATTGACAAGCATTGGATGTTAGAGGACCAGTGCTTTGTATCAGTTTCAGAAGAAGAGTTGGACTAGATATGGTCCATATGTGTAGGAAACACCGTTCTTTTGTTCTGGGCACACTCAGATTTCCTGCTGTATTAGAAATTCTAGAAAGCAAGAGCGTGCTTCTCGCTCTAAAGCAGAGTGTGATCAATGGATGATTACACTGCTGTGTGTTTTACTTCAGAAATGGAGCTAAATCCCAGGCTCTGAGTCTTCCTACATGCAAGAATTAAATTCAGGTAAGGGCAGTCACTTTTCTGCTCAAACTAACTACATCGTTCACGAAGCTCGCACATTTCTCATCTTAACTGACAAGCATTGGATGTTAGAGGACCAGTGCATTGTGTCAGTTTCAGAAGAAGATTTGGACTACATATAGTCCGTAGGTGTAGGAAACACCGTTCTTTTGTTCTGGGCACAATCAGATTTCCTGCTGTATTAGATACTCTAGAAAGCAAGAGCGTGCTTCTTGCTCTAAAGCCGAGTGTGATCCATGGATGAGAACTATGCTGTGTGTTTCACTTCAGAAATTGACTTAAATCGCAGGCTCTGTGTCTTACTACAAGCAAGACTTCGTTTCAGGTAAGGGCAGTCACTTTTCTGCTCAAATGAACTACATCATTCACGAAGCTCACACGTTTCTCATCTTAATTGACAAGCATTGGATGGTAGAGGACCAGTGCTTTGTATCAGTTTCAGAAGAAGAGTTGGACCAGATATGGTCCATATGTGTAGGAAACACCGTTCTTTTGTTCTGGGCACACTCATATTTCCTGCTGTCTTAGAGAATCTAGAAAGCAATAGCGTGCTTCTTGTTCTAAAGCAGAGTGTGATCAATGGATGAGACAATGCTGTGTGTTTCACTTCAGAATTGGAGTTAAATCCCAGGCTCTGTGTCTTCCTACACGCAAGACCTCGTTTCAGGTAAGGGCAGTCACTTTTCAGTTCAAAGGAACTACATCATTCAATGAGCTCACACGTTTCTCATCTTAACTGACAAGCACTGGATGTTAGAGGACCAGTGCATTCTATCAGTTTCAGAAGAAGATTTGGAGTACATATAGTCCTTATGTGTAGGAAACACCGTTCTTTTGTTCTGGGCACACTCAGATTTCCTGCTGTCTTAGAGACTCTAGAAAGCAAGAGTGTGCTTCTTGCTCTAAAGCAGAGTGTGTTCCATGGATGAGAACTATGCTGTGTGCTTGACTTCAGAAATGGAGTTAAATCCCAGGCTCTGAGTCTTCCTACAGGCAAGACTTCGTTTCAGGTAAGGGCAGTCACTTTTCTGCTCAAACGAACTACATCGTTCATGAAGCTCACGCGTTTCTCATCTTAACTGACAAGCAATGGATGTTAGATGATCAGTGCTTTGTATCAGTTTCAGAAGCAGATTTGGACTACATATGGTCCATATGTGTAGGAAACAAGGTTCTTTTGTTCCGGGCACACTCAGATTTTCTGCTGTATTAGAGACTCTACAAAGCAAGAGTGTGCTTCTGCTCTAAAGCAGAGTGTGATCCATGGATGAGAACTATGCTGTGTGTTTCCCTTCAGAAATGGACTTAAATCCCAGGCTCTGTGTCTTACTACAAGCAAGACTTCGTTTCAGGTAAGGGCAGTCACTTTTCTGCTCAAATGAACTACATCATTCACGAAGCTCACACGTTTCTCATCTTAATTGACAAGCATTGGATGGTAGAGGACCAGTGCTTTGTATCAGTTTCAGAAGAAGAGTTGGACTAGATATGGTCCATATGTGTAGGAAACACCGTTCTTTTGTTCTGGGCACACTCAGATTTCCTGCTGTCTTAGAGAATCTAGAAAGCAATAGCGTGCTTCTTGTTCTAAAAAAGAGTGTGATCAATGGATGAGACAATGCTGTGTGTTTCACTTCAGAAATGGAGTTAAATCCCAGGCTCTGTGTCTTCCTACAGGCAAGACTTCGTTTCAGGTATGGGCAGTCACTTTTCAGCTCAAAAGAACTACATCGTTCACTGAGCTCACACGTTTCTCATCTTAACAGACAAGCATTGGATATTAGAGGACCAGTGCATTGTATCAGTTTCAGAAGAAGATTTGGACTACATATAGTCAGTATGTGTGGGAAACACCGTTCTCTTGTTCTGGGCACAATAAGACTTCCTGCTCTATTAGAGACTCTAGAAAGCAAGAGCGTGCTTCTTGCTCTAAAGCAGAGTGTGATCCATTGATGAGAACTATGCTGTATGTTTCCCTTCAGAAATGGAGTTAAATCCCAGACTCTGTGTCTTCCTACAGGCAAGACTTCGTTTCAGGTAAGGGCAGTCACTTTTCAGCTCAAACGAACTACATCGTTCACTGAGCTCACACATTTCTCATCTTAACAGACAAGCATTGGATGTTAGAGGACCAGTGCTTTGTATCATTTTCAGAAGCAGAGTTGTACTAGATATTGTCCGTATGTGAAGGAAACACCGTTCTTTTGTTCTGGGCACACTCAGATTTCCTGCTGTATTAGAGAGTCTAGAAAGCTAGAGTGTGCTTCTCCCTCTAAAGCAGAGTGTGATCCATGGATGAGTACTATGCTGTGTGTTTCCCTTCAGAAATGGATTTAAATCCCAGGCTCTGTGTCTTACTACAAGCAAGACTTCGTTTCAGGTAAGGGCAGTCACTTTTCAGTTCAAAGGAACTACATCATTCACAAAGCTCACACGTTTCTCATCTTAACTGACAAGCACTGGATTTTAGAGGACCAGTGCATTCTATCAGTTTCAGAAGAAGATTTGGACTACATATAGTCTGTATGTGTAGGAAACACCGTTCTTTTGTTCTGGGCACACTCAGATTTCCTGCTGTCTTAGAGACTCTAGAAAGCAAGAGCGTGCTTCTCGCTCTAAAGCAGAGTGTGATCAATGGATGATTACACTGCTGTGTGTTTTACTTCAGAAATGGAGTTACATCCCAAACCTGAGTCTTCCTACAAGCAAGACTTAAATTCAGGTAAGGGCAGTCACTTTTCTTCTCAAACTAACTAAATCGTTCACGAAGCTCACACATTTCTCATCTTAACTGACAAGCATTGGATGTTAGAGGACCAGTGCATTGTGTCAGTTTCAGAAGCAGAGTTGGACTAGATATGGTCCATATGTGTAGGAAACACCGTTCTTTTGTTCTGGGCACAATCAGATTTCCTGCTGTATTAGATACTCTAGAAAGCAAGAGCGTGCTTCTTGCTCTAAAGCAGAGTGTGATCCATGGAAGAGAACTATGCTGTGTGTTTCCCTTCAGAAATGGAGTTAAATCCCAGGCTCTGTGTCTTCCTACAAGCAAGACTTCGTTTCAGGTAAGGGCAGTCACTTTTCAGCTCAAGCGAACTACATCGTTCACTGAGCTCTCACATTTCTCATCTTAACAGACAAACATTGGATGGTAGAGGACCAGTGCTTTGTATCAGTTTCAGAAGCAGAGTTGGACTAGATATGGTCCGTATGTGTAGGAAACACCGTTCTTTTGTTCTCAGCACACTCACGTTTCCTGCTGTCTTAGAGACTCTAGAAAGCAAGAGCGTGCTTCTTGTTCTAATGCAGAGTGTGATCAATGGATGAGATAATGCTGTGTGTTTCACTTCAGAATTGGAGTTAAATCCCAGGCTCTGAGTCTCCCTACAAGCAAGACTTCGTTTCAGGTAAGGGCAGTCACTTTTCTGCTCAAAGGAACTACATCGTTCACGAAGCTCACACGTTTCTCATCTTAACTGAAAAGCATTGGATATTAGAGGACCAGTGCATTGTATCAGTTTCAGAAGAAGATTAGGACTACATATAGTCCGTATGTGTAGGAAACACCGTTCTATTGTTCTGGGCACAATCAGATTTCCTGCTGTATTCGAGACTCTAGAAAGCAAGAGTGTGCTTCTTGCTCTAAAGCAAAGAGTGATCCATGGATGAGAACTATGCTGTGTGTTTCCCTTCAGAAATGGTGTTAAATCCCAGGCTCTGAGTCTTCCTACAAGCAAGACTTAAATTCAGGTAAGGGCTGTCACTTTTCTGCTCAAACTAACTACATCGTTCATGAAGCTCACACATTTCTCATCTTAACTGACAAGCATTGGATGTTAGAGGGTCAGTGCTTTGTATCAGTTTCAGAAGCAGATTTGGACTACATATGGTCCATATGTGTAGGAAACACCGTTCTTTTGTTCTGGGCACACTCAGATTTCCTGCTGTCTTAGAGACTCTAGAAAGCAAGAGCGTGCTTCTCGCTCTAAAGCAGAGTGTGATCCATGGATGAGAACTCTGCTGTGTGTTTCACTTCAGAAATTGACTTAAATCCCAGGCTCTGTGTCTTACTACAAGCAATACTTCGTTTCAGGTAAGGGCAGTCACTTTTCAGTTCAAAGGAACTACATCATTCACAAAGCTCACACGTTTCTCATCTTAACTGACAAGCACTGGATGTTAGAGGACCAGTGCTTTGTATCAGTTTCAGAAGAAGAGTTGGACTAGATATGGTCCATATGTGTAGGAAACACCGTTCTTTTGTTCTGGGCACACTCAGATTTCCTACTGTCTTAGAGAATCTAGAAAGCAATAGCGTGCTTCTTGTTCTAAAGCAGAGTGTGATCTATGGATGAGACAATGCTGTGTGTTTCACTTCAGAAATGGAGTTAAATCCCAGGCTCTGTGTCTTCCTACAGGCAAGACTTCGTTTCAGGTAAGGGCAGTCACTTTTCAGCTCAAAAGAACTACATCGTTCACTGAGCTCACACGTTTCTCATCTTAACTGACAAGCACTGGATGTTAGAGGACCAGTGCATTCTATCAGTTTCAGAAGAAGATTTGGACTACATATAGTCCGTATGTGTAGGAAACACCGTTCTTTTGTTCTGGGCACACTCAGATTTCCTGCTCTCTTAGAGACTCTAGAAAGCAAGAGTGTGCTTCTTGCTCTAAAGCAGAGTGTGATCCATGGATGAGAACTATGCTGTGTGCTTGACTTCAGAAATGGAGTTAAATCCCAGGCTCTGAGTCTTCCTACAGGCAAGACTTCGTTTCAGGTAAGGGCAGTCACTTTTCTGCTCAAACGAACTACATCGTTCATGAAGCTCACGCGTTTCTCATCTTAACTGACAAGCAATGGATGTTAGATGGTCAGTGCTTTGTATCAGTTTCAGAAGCAGATTTGGACTACATATAGTCCATATGTGTAGGAAAGTCCGTTCTTTTGTTCCGGGCACACTCAGATTTCCTGCTGTATTAGAGACTCTACAAAGCAAGAGTGTGCTTCTCCCTCTAAAGCAGAGTGTGATCCATGGATGAGAACTATGCTGTGTGTTTCCCTTCAGAAATGGAGTTAAATCGCAGACTCTGTGTCTTCCTACAGGCAAGACTTCGTTTCAGGTAAGGGCAGTCACTTTTCTGCTCAAAGGAACTACATCGTTCACGAACCTCACACGTTTCTCATCTTAACTGACAAGCATTGGATGTTAGAGGACCAGTGCATTGTATCAGTTTCAGAAGCAGAGTTGGACTAGATATGGTCCATATGTGTAGGAAACACCTTTCTTTTGTTCTGGGCACAATCAGATTTCCTGCTGTATTAGATACTCTAGAAAGCAAGAGCGTGCTTCTTGCTCTAAAGCAGAGTGTGATTCATGGATGAGAACTATGCTGTGTGTTTCCCTTCAGAAATGGAGTTAAATCCCAGGCTCTGTGTCTTACTACAAGCAAGACTTCGTTTCAGGTAATGGCAGTCACTTTTCTGCTCAAATGAACTACATCATTCACGAAGCTCACACGTTTCTCATCTTAATTGACAAGCATTGGATGTTAGAGGACCAGTGCTTTGTATCAGTTTCAGAAGAAGAGTTGGACTAGATATGGTCCATATGTGTAGGAAACACCGTTCTTTTGTTCTGGGCACACTCAGATTTCCTGCTGTCTTAGAGAATCTAGAAAGCAATAGCGTGCTTCTTATTCTAAAGCAAATTGTGATCAATGGATGAGACAATGCTGTGTGTTTGACTTCCGAAATGGAGTTAAATCCCAGGCTCTGTGTCTTCCTACAGGCAAGACTTCGTTTCAGGTAAGGGCAGTCACTTTTCAGCTCAAACGAACTACATCGTTCACTGAGCTCACACATTTCTCATCTTAACAGACAAGTATTGGATGTTAGTGGACCAGTGGATTGTATCAGTTTCAGAAGAAGATTTGGACTACATGTAGTCCGTATGTGTCGGACACCGTTCTATTGTTCTGGGCACAATCAGATTTCCTGCTCTATTAGAGACTCTAGAAAGCAAGAGCGTGCTTCTTGCTCTATAGCAGAGTGTGATCCATGGATGAGAACTATGCTGTGTGTTTCCCTTCAGAAATGGAGTTAAATCCCAGGCTCTGTGTCTTCCTACAGGCAAGACTTCATTTCAGGTAAGGGCAGTCACTTTTCTGCTCAAACTAACTACATCGTTCACGAAGCTCACACATTTCTCATCTTAACTGACAAGCATTGGATGTTAGAGGACAAGTGCATTGTGTCAGTTTCAGAAGAAGATTTGGACTACATATAGTCCGTATGTGTAGGAAACACCGTTCTTTTGTTCTGGGCACAATCAGATTTCCTGCTGTATTAGATACTCTAGAAAGCAAGAGCGTGCTTCTTGCTCTAAAGCAGAGTGTGATCCATGGATGAGAACTATGCTGTGTGTTTCACTTCAGAAATTGACTTAAATCCCAGGCTCTGTGTCTTACTACAAGCAAGACTTCGTTTAAGGTAAGGGCAGTCACTTTTCTGTTCAAATGAACTACATCATTCACAAAGCTCACACGTTTCTCATCTTAATTGACAAGCATTGGATGGTAGAGGACCAGTGCTTTGTATCAGTTTCAGAAGAAGAGTTGGACTAGATATGGTCCATATGTGTAGGAAACACCGTTCTTTTGTTCTGGGCACACTCAGATTTCCTGCTGTCTTAGAGAATCTAGAAAGCAATAGCGTGCTTCTTGTTCTAAAGCAGAGTGTGATCAATGGATGAGACAATGCTGTGTGTTTCACTTCAGAAATATAGTTAAATCCCAGGCTCTGTGTCTTTCTACAGGCAAGACTTCGTTTCAGGTAAGGGCAGTCACTTTTCAGTTCAAAGGAACTACATCATTCACAAAGCTCACACGTTTCTCATCTTAACTGACAAGCACTGGATGTTAGAGGACCAGTGCATTCTATCAGTTTCAGAAGAAGATTTGGACTACATATAGGCAGTATGTGTAGGAAACACCGTTCTTTTGTTCTGGGCACACTCAGATTTCCTGCTGTCTTAGAGACTCTAGAAAGCAAGAGTGTGCTTCTTGCTCTAAAGCAGAGTGTGATCCATGGATGAGAACTATGCTGTGTGCTTGACTTCAGAAATGGAGTTAAATCCCAGGCTCTGAGTCTTCCTACAGGCAAGACTTCGTTTCAGGTAAGGGCAGTCACTTTTCAGCTCAAAAGAACTACATCATTCACTGAGCTCACACGTTTCTCATCTTAACAGACAAGCATTGGATGTTAGAGGACCAGTGCATTGTATCAGTTTCAGAAGAAGATTTGGACTACATATAGTCAGTATGTGTGGGAAACACCGTTCTTTTGTTCTGGGCACAATCAGACTTCCTGCTCTATTAGAGACTCTAGAAAGCAAGAGCGTGCTTCTTGCTCTAAAGCAGAGTGTGATCCATTGATGAGAACTATGCTGTATGTTTCCCTTCAGAAATGGAGTTAAATCCCAGACTCTGTGTCTTCCTACAGGCAAGACTTCGTTTCAGGTAAGGGCAGTCACTTTTCAGTTCAAAGGAACTACATCATTCACAAAGCTCACACGTTTCTCATCTTAACTGACAAGCATTGGATGGTAGAGGACCAGTGCTTTGTATCAGTTTCAGAAGAAGAGTTGGACTAGATATGGTCCATATGTGTAGGAAACTCCGTTCTTTTGTTCTGGGCACACTCAGATTTCCTGCTGTCTTAGAGAATCTAGAAAGCAATAGCGTGCTTCTTGTTCTAAAGCAGAGTGTGATCAATGGATGAGACAATGCTGTGTGTTTCACTTCAGAAATATAGTTAAATCCCAAGCTCTGTGTCTTCCTACAGGCAAGACTTCGTTTCAGGTAAGGGCAGTCACTTTTCAGTTCAAAGGAACTACATCATTCACAAAGCTCACACGTTTCTCATCTTAACTGAAAAGCACTGGATGTTAGAGGACCAGTGCATTCTATCAGTTTCAGAAGAAGATTTGGACTACATATAGTCAGTATGTGTAGGAAACACCGTTCTTTTGTTCTGGGCACACTCAGATTTCCTGCTGTCTTAGAGACTCTAGAAAGCAAGAGTGTGATTCTTGCTCTAAAGCAGAGTGTGATCCATGGATGAGAACTATGCTGTGTGCTTGACTTCAGAAATGGAGTTAAATCCCAGGCTCTGAGTCTTCCTACAGGCAAGACTTCGTTTCAGGTAAGGGCAGTCACTTTTCTGCTCAAACGAACTACATCGTTCATGAAGCTCACGCGTTTCTCATCTTAACTGACAAGCAATGGATGTTAGATGGTCAGTGCTTTGTATCAGTTTCAGAAGCAGATTTGGACTACATATAGTCCATATGTGTAGGAAAGACCGTTCTTTTGTTCCGGGCACACTCAGATTTCCTGCTGTATTAGAGACTCTACAAAGCAAGAGTGTGCTTCTCGCTCTAAAGCAGAGTGTGATCCATGGATGAGTACTATGCTGTGTGTTTCCCTTCAGAAATGGATTTAAATCCCAGGCTCTGTGTCTTACTACAAGCAAGACTTCGTTTCAGGTAAGGGCAGTCACTTTTCAGTTCAAAGGAACTACATCATTCACGAGGCTCACACGTTTCTCATCTTAATTGACAAGCATTGCATGTTAGAGGACCATTGCTTTGTATCAGTTTCAGAAGAAGAGTTGGACTAGATATGGTCCATATGTGTAGGAAACACCGTTCTTTTGTTCTGGGCACACTCAGATTTCCTGCTGTATTAGAAATTCTAGAAAGCAAGAGTGTGCTTCTCGCTCTAAAGCAGAGTGTGATCAATGGATGATTACACTGCTGTGTGTTTTACTTCAGAAATGGAGTTAAATCCCAGGCTCTGAGTCTTCCTACAAGCAAGACTTAAATTCAGGTAAGGGCAGTCACTTTTCTGCTCAAACTAACTACATCGTTCACGAAGCTCACACATTTCTCATCTTAACTGACAAGCATTGGATGTTAGAGGACCAGTGCATTGTGTCAGTTTCAGAAGAAGATTTGGACTACATATAGTCCGTCTGTGTAGGAAACACCGTTCTTTTGTTCTGGGCACAATCAGATTTCATGCTGTATTAGATACTCTAGAAAGCAAGAGCGTGCTTCTTGCTCTAAAGCAGAGTGTGATCCATGGATGAGAACTATGCTGCGTGTTTCACTTCAGAAACTGACTTAAATCCCAGGCTCTTTGTCTTACTACAAGCAAGACTTCTATTCAGGTAAGGGCAGTCACCTTTCTGCTCAAATGAACTACATCATTCACGAAGCTCACACGTTTCTCATCTTAATTGACAAGCATTGGATGGTAGAGGACCAGTGCTTTGAATCAGTTTCAGAAGAAGAGTTGGACTAGATATGGTCCATATGTGTAGGAAACACCGTTCTTTTGTTCTGGGCACACTCAGATTTCCTGCTGTTTAGAGACTCTAGAAAGCAAGAGTGTGCTTCTTGCTCTAAAGCAGAGTGTGATCCATGGATGAGAACTATGCTGTGTGTTTCCCTTCAGAAATGGACTTATATCCCAGGCTCTGTGTCTTACTACAAGCAAGACTTCGTTTCAGGTAATGGCAGTCACTTTTCTGCTCAAATGAACTACATCATTCACGAAGCTCACATGTTTCTCATCTTAATTGACAAGCATTGGATGGTAGAGGACCAGTGCTTTGTATCAGTTTCAGAAGAAGAGTTGGACTAGATATGGTCCATATGTGTAGGAAACTCCGTTCTTTTGTTCTGGACACACTCAGATTTCCTGCTGTCTTAGAGAATCTAGAAAGCAATAGCGTGCTTCTTGTTCTAAAGCAGACTGTGATCAATGGATGAGACAATGCTCTGTGTTTCACTTCCGAAATGGAGTTAAATCCCAGGCTCTGTGTCTTCCTACAGGCAAGACTTCGTTTCAGGTAAGGGCAGTCACTTTTCAGCTCAAACGAACTACATTGTTCACTGAGCTCACACATTTCTCATCTTTACAGACAAGCATTGGATGTTAGTGGACCAGTGGATTGTAACAGTTTCAGAAGAAGATTTGGACTACATGTAGTCTGTATGTGTGGGACACCGTTCTATTGTTCTGGGCACAATCAGATTTCCTGCTCTATTAGAGACTCTAGAAAGCAAGAGCGTGCTTCTTGCTCTATAGCAGAGTGTGATCCATGGATGAGAACTATGCTGTGTGTTTCCCTTCAGAAATGGAGTTAAATCCCAGGCTCTGTGTCTTCCTACAGGCAAGACTTCGTTTCAGGTAAGGGCAGTCAGTTTTCAGTTCAAAGGAACTACATCATTCACAAAGCTCACACGTTTCTCATCTTAACTCAAAAGCACTGGATGTTAGAGGACCAGTGCATTCTATCAGTTTCAGAAGAAGATTTGGACTACATATAGTCTGTATGTGTAGGAAACACCGTTCTTTTGTTCTGGGCACACTCAGATTTCCTGCTGTCTTAGAGCCTCTAGAAAGCAAGAGTGTGCTTCTTGCTCTAATGCAGAGTGTGATCCATGGATGAGAACTATGCTGTGTGTTTCCCTTCAGAAATGGAGTTAAATCCCAGTCTCTGTGTCTTCCTACAGGCAAGACTTCGTTTCAGGTAAGGGCAGTCACTTTTCTGCTCAAACTAACTACATCATTCACGAAGCTCACACATTTCTCATCTTAACTAACAAGCATTGGATGTTAGAGGGTCAGTGCTTTGTATCAGTTTCAGAAGCAGATTTGGACTACATGTGGTCCATATGTGTAGGAAACACCGTTCTTTTGTTCTGGGCACACTCAGATATCCTGCTGTTTTAGAGAGTCTAGAAAGCTAGAGTGTGCTTCTCACACTAAAGCAGAGTGTGATCCATGGATGAGTACTATGCTGTGTGTTTCCCTTCAGAAATGGATTTAAATCCCAGGCTCTGTGTCTTACTACAAGCAAGACTTCGTTTCAGGTAAGGGCAGTCACTTTTCAGTTCAAAGGAACTACATCATTCACAAAGCTCACACATTTCTCATCTTAACTGAAAAGCACTGGATGCTAGAGGACCAGTGCATTCCATCAGTTTCAGAAGAAGATTTGGACTACATATAGTCTGTATGTGTAGGAAACACCGTTCTTTTGTTCTGGGCACACTCAGATTTCCTGCTCTCAAAGAGACTCTAGAAAGCAAGAGCGTGCTTCTCGCTCTAAAGCAGAGTGTGATCCATGGATGAGAACTATGCTGTGTGTTTCCCTTCAGAAATGGAGTTAAATCCCAGGTTCTGAGTCTTCCTACAAGCAAGACTTCGTTTCAGGTAAGGGCAGTCACTTTTCAGCTCAAACGAACTACATCGTTCATGAAGCTCACACGTTTCTCATCTTAACTGACAAGCAATGGATGTTAGATGGTCAGTGCTTTGTATCAGTTTCAGAAGCAGATTTGGACTACATATGGTCCATATGTGTAGGAAACACCGTTCTTTTGTTCCGGGCACACTCAGATTTCCTGCTGTATTAGAGACTCTACAAAGCAAGAGTAGTCTTCTCGCTCTAAAGCAGAGTGTGATCCATGGATGAGAACTATGCTGTGTGTTTCCCTTCAGAAATGGACTTAAATCCCAGGCTCTGTGTCTTACTACAAGCAAGACTTCGTTTCAGGTAAGGGCAGTCACTTTTCTGCTCAAATGAACTACATCATTCACGAAGCTCACACGTTTCTCATCTTAATTGACAAGCATTGGATGTTAGAGGACCAGTGCTTTGTATCAGTTTCAGAAGAAGAGTTGGACTAGATATGGTCCATATGTGTAGGAAACACCGTTCTTTTGTTCTGGGCACACTCAGATTTCCTGCTGTATTAGAAATTCTAGAAAGCAAGAGCGTGCTTGTCGCTCTAAAGCAGAGTGTGATCAATGGATGATTACACTGCTGTGTGTTTTACTTCAGAAATGGAGTTAAATCCCAGGCTCTGAGTCTTCCTACAAGCAAGACTTAAATTCAGGTAAGGGCAGTCACTTTTCTGCTCAAACTAACTACATCGTTCATGAAGCTCACACATTTCTCATCTTAAATGACAAGCATTGGATGTTAGAGGACCAGTGCATTCTATCAGTTTCAGAAGAAGATTTGGACTACATATAGTCCGTATGTGTAGGAAACACCATTCTTTTGTTCTGGGCACAATCAGATTTCCTGCTGTATTAGATACTCTAGAAAGCAAGAGCGTGCTTCTTGCTCTGAAGCAGAGTATGATCCATGGATGAGAACTATGCTGTGTGTTTCACTTCAGAAATTGACTTAAATCCCAGGCTCTGTGTCTTACTACAAGCAAGACTTCGTTTCAGGTAAGGGCAGTCACTTTTCTGCTCAAACGAACTACATCGTTCATGAAGCTCACGCGTTTCTCATCTTAACTGACAAGCAATGGATGTTAGATGGTCAGTGCTTTGTATCAGTTTCAGAAGCAGATTTGGACTACATATAGTCCATATGTGTAGGAAAGACCGTTCTTTTGTTCTGGGCACACTCAGATTTCCTGCTGTATTAGAGACTCTACAAAGCAAGAGTGTGCTTCTCGCTCTAAAGCAGAGTGTGATACATGGATGAGAACTATGCTGTGTGTTTCCCTTCAGAAATGGAGTTAAATCGCAGACTCTGAGTCTTCCTACAGGCAAGACTTCGTTTCAGGTAAGGGCAGTCACTTTTCTGCTCAAAGGAACTACATCGTTCACGAACCTCACACGTTTCTCAACTTAACTGACAAGCATTGCATGTTAGAGGACCAGTGCATTGTATCAGTTTCAGAAGCAGAGTTGGACTAGATAGGGTCCGTATGTGTAGGAAACACCGTTCTTTTGTTCTGGGTACAATCAGATTTCCTGCTGTATTAGATACTCTAGAAAGCAAGAGCGTGCTTCTTGCTCTAAAGCAGAGTTTGATTCATTAATGAGAACTATGCTGTGTGTTTCCCTTCAGAAATGGACTTAAATCCCAGGCTCTGTGTCTTACTACAAGCAAGACTTCGTTTCAGGTAATGGCAGTCACTTTTCTGCTCAAATGAACTACATCATTCACGAAGCTCACACGTTTCTCATCTTAATTGACAAGCATTGGATGTTAGAGGACCAGTGCTTTGTATCAGTTTCAGAAGAAGAGTTGGACTAGATATGGTCCATATGTGTAGGAAACACCGTTCTTTTGTTCTGGGCACACTCAGATTTCCTGCTGTCTTAGAGAATCTAGAAAGCAATAGCGTGCTTCTTGTTCTAAAGCAGAGTGTGATCAATGGATGAGACAATGCTGTGTGTTTCACTTCCGAAATGGAGTTTAATCCCAGGCTCTGTGTCTTCCTACAGGCAAGACTTCGTTTCAGGTAAGGGCAGTCACTTTTCAGCTCAAACGAACTACATCGTTCACTGAGCTCACACATTTCTCATCTTAACAGACAAGCATTGGATGTTAGTGGACCAGTGGATTGTATCAGTTTCAGAAGAAGATTTGGACTAAATGTAGTCCGTATGTGTCGGACACCGTTCTATTGTTCTGGGCACATTCAGATTTCCTGCTCTATTAGAGACTCTAGAAAGCAAGAGCGTGCTTCTTGCTCTATAGCAGAGTGTGATCCATGGATGAGAACTATGCTGTGTGTTTGCCTTCAGAAATGGAGTTAAATCCCAGGCTCTGTGTCTTCCTACAGGCAAGACTTCGTTTCAGGTAAGGGCAGTCACTTTTCTGCTCAAACTAACTACATCGTTCACGAAGCTCACACATTTCTCATCTTAACTGACAAGCATTGGATGTTAGAGGGTCAGTGCTTTGTATCAGTTTCAGAAGCAGATTTGGACTACATATGGTCCATATGTGTAGGAAACACCGTTCTTTTGTTCTGGGCACACTCAGATTTCCTGCTGTATTAGAGAGTCTAGAAAGCTAGAGTGTGCTTCTCGCTCTAAAGCAGAGTGTGATCCATGGATGAGAACTATGCTGTGTGTTTCCCTTCAGAAATGGAGTTAAATCCCAGTCTCTGTGTGATCCTACAGGCAAGACTTCGTTTCAGGTAAGGGCAGTCAGTTTTCTGCTCAAACTAACTACATCATTCACGAAGCTCACACATTTCTCATCTTAACTAACAAGCATTGGATGTTAGAGGGTCAGTGCTTTGTATCAGTTTCAGAAGCAGATTTGGACTACATGTGGTCCATATGTGTAGGAAACACCGTTCTTTTGTTCTGGGCACACTCAGATTTCCTGCTGTTTTAGAGAGTCTAGAAAGCTAGAGTGTGCTTCTCACTCTAAAGCAGAGTGTGATCCATGGATGAGTACTATGCTGTGTGTTTCCCTTCAGAAATGGATTTAAATCCCAGGCTCTGTGTCTTACTACAAGCAAGACTTCGTTTCAGGTAAGGGCAGTCACTTTTCAGCTCAAACGAACTACATCGTTCATGAAGCTCACACGTTTCTCATCTTAACTGACAAGCAATGGATGTTAGATGGTCAGTGCTTTGTATCAGTTTCAGAAGCAGATTTGGACTACATATGGTCCATATGTGTAGGAAACACCGTTCTTTTGTTCCGGGCACACTCAGATTTCCTGCTGTATTAGAAATTCTAGAAAGCAAGAACGTGCTTGTCGCTCTAAAGCAGAGTGTGATCAATGGATGATTACACTGCTGTGTGTTTTACTTCAGAAATGGAGTTAAATCCCAGGCTCTGAGTCTTCCTACAAGCAAGACTTAAATTCAGGTAAGGGCAGTCACTTTTCTGCTCAAACTAACTACATCGTTCATGAAGCTCACACATTTCTCATCTTAACTGACAAGCATTGGATGTTAGAGTCCCAGTGCATTGTGTCAGTTTCAGAAGAAGATTTGGACTACATATAGTCCGTCTGTGTAGGAAACACCGTTCTTTTGTTCTGGGCACAATCAGATTTCCTGCTGTATTAGATACTCTAGAAAGCAAGAGCGTGCTTCTTGCTCTGAAGCAGAGTGTGATCCATGGATGAGAACTATGCTGTGTGTTTCACTTCAGAAATTGACTTAAATCCCAGGCTCTGTGTCTTACTACAAGCAAGACTTCGTTTCAGGTAAGGGCAGTCACTTTTCTGCTCAAACGAACTACATCGTTCATGAAGCTCTCGCGTTTATCATCTTAACTGACAAGCAATGGATGTTAGATGGTCAGTGCTTTGTATCAGTTTCAGAAGCAGATTTGGACTACATATAGTCCATATGTGTAGGAAAGACCGTTCTTTTGTTCTGGGCACACTCAGATTTCCTGCTGTATTAGAGACTCTACAAAGCAAGAGTGTGCTTCTCGCTCTAAAGCAGAGTGTGATCCATGGATGAGAACTATGCTGTGTGTTTCCCTTCAGAAATGGAGTTAAATCGCAGACTCTGTGTCTTCCTACAGGCAAGACTTCGTTTCAGGTAAGGGCAGTCACTTTTCTGCTCGAAAGGAACTACATCGTTCACGAAACTCACACGTTTCTCATCTTAACTGACAAGCATTGGATGTTAGAGGACCAGTGCATTGTATCAGTTTCAGAAGCAGAGTTGGACTAGATAGGGTCCGTATGTGTAGGAAACACCGTTCTTTTGTTCTGGGTACAATCAGATTTCCTGCTGTATTAGATACTCTAGAAAGCAAGAGCGTGCTTCTTGCTCTAAAGCAGAGTGTGATTCATGGATGAGAACTATGCTGTGTGTTTCCCTTCAGAAATGGAGTTAAATCCCAGTCTCTTTGTCTTCCTACAGGCAAGACTTCGTTTCAGGTAAGGGCAGTCACTTTTCTGCTCAAACTAACTACATTGTTCACGAAGCTCACACATTTCTCATCTTAACTGACAAGCATTGGATGTTAGAGGGTCAGTGCATTGTGTCAGTTTCAGAAGAAGATTTGGACTACATATAGTCCGTCTGTGTAGGAAACACCGTTCTTTTGTTCTGGGCACAATCAGATTTCCTGCTGTATTAGATACTCTAGAAAGCAAGAGCGTGCTTCTTGCTCTAAAGCAGA
Organism: Onychomys leucogaster; assembly: GCA_949786385.1. NCBI lineage: Eukaryota > Metazoa > Chordata > Mammalia > Rodentia > Cricetidae > Onychomys > Onychomys leucogaster. Next base: position 1,755,636 of record CATKUP010000098.1, read on the forward strand.
GTGTGATCCATGGATGAGAACTATGCTGTGTGTTTCAATTCAGAAACTGACTTAAATCCCAGGCTCTGTTTCTTACTACAAGCAAGACTTCGTTTCAGGTAAGGGCAGTCACCTTTATGTTCAAATGAACTACATCATTCACGAAGCTCACACGTTTCTCATCTTAATTGACAAGCATTGGATGGTAGAGGACCAGTGCTTTGTATCGGTTTCAGAAGAAGAGTTGGACTAGATATGGTCCATATGTGTAGGAAACACCGTTCTTTTGTTCTGGGCACACTCAGATTTCCTGCTGTCTTAGAGAATCTAGAAAGCAATAGCGAGCTTCTTGTTCTAAATCAGAGTGTGATCAATGGATGAGACAATGCTGTGTGTTTCACTTCAGAAATGGAGTTAAATCCCAGGCTCTGTGTCTTCCTACAGGCAAGACTTCGTTTCAGGTAAGGGCAGTCACTTTTCAGTTCAAAGGAACTACATCATTCACAAAGCTCACACGTTTCTCATCTTAACTGACAAGCACTGGATGTTAGAGGACCAGTGCATTCTATCAGTTTCAGAAGAAGATTTGGACTACATATAGTCCTTATGTGTAGGAAACACCGTTCTTTTGTTCTGGGCACACTCGGATTTCCTGCTGTCTTAGAGACTCTAGAGAGCAAGAGTGTGCTTCTTGCTCTAAAGCAGAGTGTGATCCATGGATGAGAACTATGCTGTGTGCTTGACTTCAGAAATGGAGTTAAATCCCAGGCTCTGAGTCTTCCTACAGGCAAGACTTCATTTCAGGTAAGGGCAGTCACTTTTCTGCTCAAACGAACTACATCGTTCATGAAGCTCACGCGTTTCTCATCTTAACTACAAGCAATGGATGTTAGATGGTCAGTGCTTTGTATTAGTTTCAGAAGCAGATTTGGACTACATATGGTCCATATGTGTAGGAAACACCGTTCTTTTGTTCCGGGCACACTCAGATTTCCTGCTGTATTATAGACTCTACAAAGCAAGAGTGTGCTTCTTGCTCTAAAGCAGAGTGTGATCCATGGATGAGAACTATGCTGTGTGTTTCCCTTCAGAAATGGACTTAAATCCCAGGCTCTGTGTCTTACTACAAGCAAGACTTCGTTTCAGGTAATGGCAGTCACTTTTCTGCTCAAATGAACTACATCATTCACGAAGCTCACAAGTTTCTCATCTTAATTGACAAGCATTGGATGTTAGAGGACCAGTGCTTTGTATCAGTTTCAGAAGAAGAGTTGGACTAGATATGGTCCATATGTGTAGGAAACACCGTTCTTTTGTTCTGGGCACACTCAGATTTCCTGCTGTCTTAGAGAATCTAGAAAGCAATAGCGTGCTTCTTGTTCTAAAGCAGAGTGTGATCAATGGATGAGACAATGCTGTGTGTTTCACTTCCGAAATGGAGTTAAATCCCTGGCTCTGTGTCTTCCTACAGGCAAGACTTCGTTTCAGGTAAGGGCAGTCACATTTCAGCTCAAACAAACTACATCGTTCACTGAGCTCACACATTTCTCATCTTAACAGACAAGCATTGGATGTTAGTGGACCAGTGGATTGTATCAGTTTCAGAAGAAGATTTGGACTAAATGTAGTCCGTATGTGTTGGACACCGTTCTATTGTTCTGGGCACAATCAGATTTCCTGCTCTATTAGAGACTCTAGAAAGCAAGAGCGTGCTTCTTGCTCTATAGCAGAGTGTGATCCATGGATGAGAACTATGCTGTGTGTTTGCCTTCAGAAATGGAGTTAAATCCCAGGCTCTGTGTCTTCCTACAGGCAAGACTTCGTTTCAGGTAAGGGCAGTCACTTTTCTGCTCAAACTAACTACATCGTTCACGAAGCTCACACATTTCTCATCTTAACTGACAAGCATTGGATGTTAGAGGGTCAGTGCTTTGTATCAGTTTCAGAAGCAGATTTGGACTACATATGGTCCATATGTGTAGGAAACACCGTTCTTTTGTTCTGGGCACACTCAGATTTCCTGCTGTATTAGAGAGTCTAGAAAGCTAGAGTGTGCTTCTCGCTCTAAAGCAGAGTGTGATCCATGGATGAGTACTATGCTGTGTGTTTCCCTTCAGAAATGGATTTAAATCCCAGGCTCTGTGTCTTACTACAAGCAAGACTTCGTTTCAGGTAAGGGCAGTCACTTTTCAGTTCAAAGGAACTACATCATTCACAAAGCTCACACGTTTCTCATCTTAAATGACAAGCACTGGATGTTAGAGGACCAGTGCATTCTATCAGTTTCAGAAGAAGATTTGCACTACATATAGTCTGTATGTGTAGGAAACACCGTTCTTTTGTTCTGGGCACACTCAGATTTCCTGCTGTCTTAGAGCCTCTAGAAAGCAAGAGTGTGCTTCTTGCTCTAAAGCAGAGTGTGATCCATGGATGAGAACTATGCTGTGTGTTTCCTTTCAGAAATGGAGTTAAATCCCAGTCTCTGTGTCTTCCTACAGGCAAGACTTCGTTTCAGGTAAGGGCAGTCACTTTTCTGCTCAAACTAACTACATCGTTCACGAAGCTCACACATTTCTCATCTTAACTGACAAGCATTGGATGTTAGAGGGTCAGTGCTTTGTATCAGTTTCAGAAGCCGATTTGGACTACATATGGTCCATATGTGTAGGAAACACCGTTCTTTTGTTCTGGGCACACTCAGATTTCCTGCTGTATTAGAGAGTCTAGAAAGCTAGAGTGTGCTTCTCGCTCTAAAGCAGAGTGTGATCCATGGATGAGTACTATGCTGTGTGTTTCCCTTCAGAAATGGATTTAAATCCCAGGCTCTGTGTCTTACTACAAGCAAGACTTCGTTTCATGTAAGGGCAGTCACTTTTCTGCTCAAATGAACTACATCATTCACGAAGCTCACACGTTTCTCATCTTAATTGACAAGCATTGGATGGTAGAGGACCAGTGCTTTCTATCAGTTTCAGAAGAAGAGTTGGACTAGATATGGTCCATATCTGTAGGAAACACCGTTCTTTTGTTCTGGGCACACTCAGATTTCCTGCTGTCTTAGAGAATCTAGAAAGCAATAGCGTGCTTCTTGTTCTAAAGCAGAGTGTGATCAATGGATGAGACAATGCTGTGTGTTTCACTTCAGAATTGGAGTTAAATCCCAGGCTCTGTGTCTTCCTACAGGCAAGACCTCGTTTCAGGTAAGGGCAGTCACTTTTCAGTTCAAAGGAACTACATCATTCACAAAGCTCACACGTTTCTCAATTTAACTGACAAGCACTGGATGTCAGAGGACCAGTGCATTCTATCAGTTTCAGAAGAAGTTTTGGACTACATATAGTCCTTATGTGTAGGAAACACCGTTCTTTTGTTCTGGGCACACTCAGATTTCCTGCTGTCTTAGAGACTCTAGAAAGCAAGAGTGTGCTTCTTGCTCTAAAGCAGAGTGTGATCCATGGATGAGAACTATGCTGTGTGCTTGACTTCAGAAATGGAGTTAAATCCCAGGCTCTGAGTCTTCCTACAGGCAAGACTTCGTTTCATGTAAGGGCAGTCACTTTTCTGCTCAAACGAACTACATCGTTCATGAAGCTCACCCGTTTCTCATCTTAACTGACAAGCAAAGGATGTTAGATGATCAGTGCTTTGTATCAGTTTCAGAAGCAGATTTGGACTACATATGGTCCATATGTGTAGGAAACACCGTTCTTTTGTTCCGGGCACACTCAGATTTTCTGCTGTATTTAGACTCTACAAAGCAAGAGTGTGCTTCTTGCTCTAAAGCAGAGTGTGGTCCATGGATGAGAACTATGCTGTGTGCTTGACTTCAGAAATGGAGTTAAATCCCAGGCTCTGAGTCTTCCTACAGGCAAGACTTCGTTTCTGGTAAGGGCAGTCACTTTTCTGTTCAAACGAACTACATCGTTCATGAAGCTCACGCGTTTCTCATCTTAACTGACAAGCAATGGATGTTAGATGGTCAGTGCTTTGTATCACTTTCAGAAGCACATTTGGACTACATATAGTCCATATGTGTAGGAAAGACCGTTCTTTTGTTCTGGGCACACTCAGATTTCCTGCTGTATTAGAGAATCTACAAAGCAAGAGTGTGCTACTCGCTCTAAAGCAGAGTGTGATCCATGGATGAGAACTATGCTGTGTGTTTCCCTTCAGAAATGGAGTTAAATCGCAGACTCTGTGTCTTCCTACAGGCAAGACTTCGTTTCAGGTAAGGGCAGTCACTTTTCTGCTCAAAGGAACTACATCGTTCACGAACCTCACATGTTTCTCATCTTAACTGACAAGCATTGGATGTTAGAGGACCAGTGCATTGTATCAGTTTCAGAAGCAGAGTTGGACTAGATATGGTCCATATGTGTAGGAAACACCGTTCTTTTGTTCTGGGCACAATCAGATTTCCTGCTGTATTAGATACTCTAGAAAGCAAGAGCGTGCTTCTTGCTCTAAAGCAGAGTGTGATTCATGGATGAGAACTATGCTGTGTGTTTCCCTTCAGAAATTGACTTAAATCCCAGGCTCTGTGTCTTACTACAAGCAAGAATTCGTTTCAGGTAAGGGCAGTCACTTTTCTGCTCAAATGAACTACAACATTCACGAAGCTCACACGTTTCTCATCTTAATTGACAAGCATTGGATGGTAGAGGACCAGTGCTTTGTATCAGTTTCAGAAGAAGAGTTGGACTAGATATGGTCCATATGTGTAGGAAACACCGTTCTTTTGTTCTGGGCACACTCAGATTTCCTGCTGTCTTAGAGATTCTAGAAAGCAATAGCGTGCTTCTTGTTCTAAAGCAGAGTGTGATCAATGGATGAGACAATGCTGTGTGTTTCACTTCAGAATTGGAGTTAAATCCCAGGCTCTGTGTCTTCCTACAGGCAAGACCTCGTTTCAGGTAAGGGCAGTCACTTTTCTGCTCAAACGAACTACATCGTTCATGAAGCTCACACGTTTCTCATCTTAACTGACAAGCATTGGATGTTAGATGGTCAGTGCTTTGTATCAGTTTCAGAAGCAGATTTGGACTACATATGGTCCATATGTGTAGGAAACACCGTTCTTATGTTCCGGGCACACTCAGATTTCCTGCTGTAATAGAGACTCTACAAAGCAAGAGTGTGCTTCTCGCTCTAAAGCAGATTGTGATCCATGGATGAGAACTATGCTGTGTGTTTCCCTTCAGAAATGGAGTTAAATCCCAGGCTCTGTGTCTTACTACAAGCAAGACTTCGTTTCAGGTAAGGGCAGTCACTTTTCTGCTCAAATGAACTACATCTTTCACGAAGCTTACACGTTTCTCATCTTAATTGACAAGCATTGGATGGTAGAGGACCAGTGCTTTGTATCAGTTTCAGAAGAAGAGTTGGACCAGATATGGTCCATATGTGTAGGAAACACCGTTCTTTTTTTCTGGGCACACTCAGATTTCCTACTGTCTTAGAGAATCTAGAAAGCAATAGTGTGCTTCTTGTTCTAAAGCAGAGTGTGATCAATGGATGAGACAATGCTGTGTGTTTCACTTCAGAATTGGAGTTAAATCCCAGGCTCTGTGTCTTCCTACAGGCAAGACCTCATTTCAGGTAAGGGCAGTCACTTTTCAGTTCAAAGGAACTACATCATTCACAAAGCTCACACGTTTCTCATCTTAACTGACAAGCACTGGATGTTAGAGGACCAGTGCATTGTATCAGTTTCAGAAGCAGAGTTGGACTAGATATGGTCCATATGTGTAGGAAACACCTTTCTTTTGTTCTGGGCACAATCAGATTTCCTGCTGTATTAGATACTCTAGAAAGCAAGAGCGTGCTTCTTGCTCTAAAGCAGAGTGTGATTCATGGATGAGAACTATGCTGTGTGTTTCCCTTCAGAAATGGAGTTAAATCCCAGGCTCTGTGTCTTACTACAAGCAAGACTTCGTTTCAGGTAATGGCAGTCACTTTTCTGCTCAAATGAACTACATTATTCACGAAGCTCACACGTTTCTCATCTTAATTGACAAGCATTGGATGTTAGAGGACCAGTGCTTTGTATCAGTTTCAGAAGAAGAGTTGGACTAGATATGGTCCATATGTGTAGGAAACACCGTTCTTTTGTTCTGGGCACACTCAGATTTCCTGCTGTCTTAGAGAATCTAGAAAGCAATAGCGTGCTTCTTGTTCTAAAGCAAAGTGTGATCAATGGATGAGACAATGCTGTGTGTTTCACTTCCGAAATGGAGTTAAATCCCAGGCTCTGTGTCTTCCTACAGGCAAGACTTCGTTTCAGGTAAGGGCAGTCACTTTTCAGCTCAAACGAACTACATCGTTCACTGAGCTCACACATTTCTCATCTTAACAGACAAGTATTGGATGTTAGTGGACCAGTGGATTGTATCAGTTTCAGAAGAAGATTTGGACTACATGTAGTCCGTATGTGTCGGACACCGTTCTATTGTTCTGGGCACAATCAGATTTCCTGCTCTATTAGAGACTCTAGAAAGCAAGAGCGTGCTTCTTGCTCTATAGCAGAGTGTGATCCATGGATGAGAACTATGCTGTGTGTTTCCCTTCAGAAATGGAGTTAAATCCCAGGCTCTGTGTCTTCCTACAGGCAAGACTTCATTTCAGGTAAGGGCAGTCACTTTTCTGCTCAAACTAACTACATCGTTCACGAAGCTCACACATTTCTCATCTTAACTGACAAGCATTGGATGTTAGAGGACAAGTGCATTGTGTCAGTTGCAGAAGAAGATTTGGACTACATATAGTCCGTATGTGTAGGAAACACCGTTCTTTTGTTCTGGGCACAATCAGATTTCCTGCTGTATTAGATACTCTAGAAAGCAAGAGCGTGCTTCTTGCTCTAAAGCAGAGTGTGATCCATGGATGAGAACTATGCTGTGTGTTTCACTTCAGAAATTGACTTAAATCCCAGGCTCTGTGTCTTACTACAAGCAAGACTTCGTTTAAGGTAAGGGCAGTCACTTTTCTGTTCAAATGAACTACATCATTCACGAAGCTCACACGTTTCTCATCTTAATTGACAAGCATTGGATGGTAGAGGACCAGTGCTTTGTATCAGTTTCAGAAGAAGAGTTGGACTAGATATGGTCCATAAGTGTAGGAAACACCGTTCTTTTGTTCTGGGCACACTCAGATTTCCTGCTGTCTTAGAGAATCTAGAAAGCAATAGCGTGCTTCTTGTTCTAAAGCAGAGTGTGATCAATGGATGAGACAATGCTGTGTGTTTCACTTCAGAAATATAGTTAAATCCCAGGCTCTGTGTCTTCCTACAGGCAAGACTTCGTTTCAGGTAAGGGCAGTCACTTTTCAGTTCAAAGGAACTACATCATTCACAAAGCTCACACGTTTCTCATCTTAACTGACAAGCACTGGATGTTAGAGGACCAGTGCATTCTATCAGTTTCAGAAGAAGATTTGGACTACATATAGTCAGTATGTGTAGGAAACACCGTTCTTTTGTTCTGGGCACACTCAGATTTCCTGCTGTCTTAGAGACTCTAGAAAGCAAGAGTGTGCTTCTTGCTCTAAAGCAGAGTGTGATCCATGGATGAGAACTATGCTGTGTGCTTGACTTCAGAAATGGAGTTAAATCCCAGGCTCTGAGTCTTCCTACAGGCAAGACTTCGTTTCAGGTAAGGGCAGTCACTTTTCAGCTCAAAAGAACTACATCGTTCACTGAGCTCACACGTTTCTCATATTAACAGACAAGCATTGGATGTTAGAGGACCAGTGCATTGTATCAGTTTCAGAAGAAGATTTGGACTACATATAGTCAGTATGTGTGGGAAACACCGTTCTTTTGTTCTGGGCACAATCAGACTTCCTGCTCTATTAGAGACTCTAGAAAGCAAGAGCGTGCTTCTTGCTCTAAAGCAGAGTGTGATCCATTGATGAGAACTATGCTGTATGTTTCCCTTCAGAAATGGAGTTAAATCCCAGACTCTGTGTCTTCCTACAGGCAAGACTTCGTTTCAGGTAAGGGCAGTCACTTTTCAGCTCAAACGAACTACATCGTTCACTGAGCTCACACATTTCTCATCTTAACAGACAAGCATTGGATGTTAGAGGACCAGTGCTTTGTATCATTTTCAGAAGCAGAGTTGTACTAGATATTGTCTGTATGTGTAGGAAACACCGTTCTTTTGTTCTGGGCACACTCAGATTTCCTGCTGTATTAGAGAGTCTAGAAAGCTAGAGTGTGCTTCTCCCTCTAAAGCAGAGTGTCATCCATGGATGAGTACTATGCTGTGTGTTTCCCTTCAGAAATGGATTTAAATCCCAGGCTCTGTGTCTTACTATAAGCAAGACTTCGTTTCAGGTAAGGGCAGTCACTTTTCAGTTCAAAGGAACTACATCATTTACAAAGCTCACACGTTTCTCATCTTAACTGACAAGCATTGGATGGTAGAGGACCAGTGCTTTGTATCAGTTTCAGAAGAAGAGTTGGACTAGATATGGTCCATATGTGTAGGAAACTCCGTTCTTTTGTTCTGGGCACACTCAGATTTCCTGCTGTCTTAGAGAATCTAGAAAGCAATAGCGTGCTTCTTGTTCTAAAGCAGAGTGTGATCAATGGATGAGACAATGCTGTGTGTTTCACTTCAGAAATATAGTTAAATCCCAAGCTCTGTGTCTTCCTACAGGCAAGACTTCGTTTCAGGTAAGGGCAGTCACTTTTCAGTTCAAAGGAACTACATCATTCACAAAGCTCACACGTTTCTCATCTTAACTGAAAAGCACTGGATGTTAGAGGACCAGTGCATTCTATCAGTTTCAGAAGAAGATTTGGACTACATATAGTCAGTATGTGTAGGAAACACCGTTCTTTTGTTCTGGGCACACTCAGATTTCCTGCTGTCTTAGAGACTCTAGAAAGCAAGAGTGTGATTCTTGCTCTAAAGCAGAGTGTGATCCATGGATGAGAACTATGCTGTGTGCTTGACTTCAGAAATGGAGTTAAATCCCAGGCTCTGAGTCTTCCTACAGGCAAGACTTCGTTTCAGGTAAGGGCAGTCACTTTTCTGCTCAAACGAACTACATCGTTCATGAAGCTCACGCGTTTCTCATCTTAACTGACAAGCAATGGATGTTAGATGGTCAGTGCTTTGTATCAGTTTCAGAAGCAGATTTGGACTACATATAGTCCATATGTGTAGGAAAGACCGTTCTTTTGTTCCGGGCACACTCAGATTTCCTGCTGTATTAGAGACTCTACAAAGCAAGAATGTGCTTCTCGCTCTAAAGCAGAGTGTGATCCATGGATGAGTACTATGCTGTGTGTTTCCCTTCAGAAATGGATTTAAATCCCAGGCTCTGTGTCTTACTACAAGCAAGACTTCGTTTCAGGTAAGGGCAGTCACTTTTCAGTTCAAAGGAACTACATCATTCACGAGGGTCACACGTTTCTCATCTTAATTGACAAGCATTGCATGTTAGAGGACCATTGCTTTGTATCAGTTTCAGAAGAAGAGTTGGACTAGATATGGTCCATATGTGTAGGAAACACCGTTCTTTTGTTCTGGGCACACTCAGATTTCCTGCTGTATTAGAAATTCTAGAAAGCAAGAGTGTGCTTCTCGCTCTAAAGCAGAGTGTGATAAATGGATGATTACACTGCTGTGTGTTTTACTTCAGAAATGGAGTTAAATCCCAGGCTCTGAGTCTTCCTACAAGCAAGACTTAAATTCAGGTAAGGGCAGTCACTTTTCTGCTCAAACTAACTACATCGTTCACGAAGCTCACACATTTCTCATCTTAACTGACAAGCATTGGATGTTAGAGGACCAGTGCATTGTGTCAGTTTCAGAAGAAGATTTGGACTACATATAGTCCGTATGTGTAGGAAACACTGTTCTTTTGTTCTGGGCACAATCAGATTTCATGCTGTATTAGATACTCTAGAAAGCAAGAGCGTGCTTCTTGCTCTAAAGCAGAGTGTGATCCATGGATGAGAACTATGCTGCGTGTTTCACTTCAGAAACTGACTTAAATCCCAGGCTCTGTGTCTTACTACAAGCAAGACTTCGTTTCAGGTAAGGGCAGTCACCTTTCTGCTCAAATGAACTACATCATTCACGAAGCTCACACGTTTCTCATCATAATTGACAAGCATTGGATGGTAGAGGACCAGTGCTTTGAATCAGTTTCAGAAGAAGAGTTGGACTAGATATGGTCCATATGTGTAGGAAACACCGTTCTTTTGTTCTGGGCACACTCAGATTTCCTGCTGTTTAGAGACTCTAGAAAGCAAGAGTGTGCTTCTTGCTCTAAAGCAGAGTGTGATCCATGGATGAGAACTATGCTGTGTGTTTCCCTTCAGAAATGGACTTAAATCCCAGGCTCTGTGTCTTACTACAAGCAAGACTTCGTTTCAGGTAATGGCAGTCACTTTTCTGCTCAAATGAACTACATCATTCACGAAGCTCACACGTTTCTCATCTTAATTGACAAGCATTGGATGGTAGAGGACCAGTGCTTTGTATCAGTTTCAGAAGAAGAGTTGGACTAGATATGGTCCATATGTGTAGGAAACTCCGTTCTTTTGTTCTGGGCACACTCAGATTTCCTGCTGTTTTAGAGAGTCTAGAAAGCTAGAGTGTGCTTCTCACACTAAAGCAGAGTGTGATCCATGGATGAGTACTGTGCTGTGTGTTTCCCTTCAGAAATGGATTTAAATCCCAGGCTCTGTGTCTTACTACAAGCAAGACTTCGTTTCAGGTAAGGGCAGTCACTTTTCAGTTCAAAGGAACTACATCATTCACAAAGCTCACACATTTCTCATCTTAACTGAAAAGCACTGGATGTTAGAGGACCAGTGCATTCCATCAGTTTCAGAAGAAGATTTGGACTACATATAGTCTGTATGTGTAGGAAACACCGTTCTTTTGTTTTGGCACACTCAGATTTCCTGCTCTCAAAGAGACTCTAGAAAGCAAGAGCGTGCTTCTCGCTGTAAAGCAGAGTGTGATCCATGGATGAGAACTATGCTGTGTGTTTGCCTTCAGAAATGGAGTTAAATCCCAGGTTCTGAGTCTTCCTACAAGCAAGACTTCGTTTCAGGTAAGGGCAGTCACTTTTCAGCTCAAACGAACTACATCGTTCATGAAGCTCACACGTTTCTCATCTTAACTGACAAGCAATGGATGTTAGATGGTCAGTGCTTTGTATCAGTTTCAGAAGCAGATTTGGACTACATATGGTCCATATGTGTAGGAAACACCGTTCTTTTGTTCCGGGCACACTCAGATTTCCTGCTGTATTAGAGACTCTACAAAGCAAGAGTAGTCTTCTCGCTCTAAAGCAGAGTGTGATCCATGGATGAGAACTATGCTGTGTGTTTCCCTTCAGAAATGGACTTAAATCCCAGGCTCTGTGTCTTACTACAAGCAAGACTTCGTTTCAGGTAAGGGCAGTCACTTTTCTGCTCAAAGGAACTACATCATTCACGAAGCTCACACGTTTCTCATCTTAATTGACAAGCATTGGATGTTAGAGGACCAGTGCTTTGTATCAGTTTCAGAAGAAGAGTTGGACTAGATATGGTCCATATGTGTAGGAAACACCGTTCTTTTGTTCTGGGCACACTCAGATTTCCTGCTGTATTAGAAATTCTAGAAAGCAAGAGCGTGCTTGTTGCTCTAAAGCAGAGTGTGATCAATGGATGATTACACTGCTGTGTGTTTTACTTCAGAAATGGAGTTAAATCCCAGGCTCTGAGTCTTCCTACAAGCAAGACTTAAATTCAGGTAAGGGCAGTCACTTTTCTGCTCAAACTAACTACATCGTTCATGAAGCTCACACATTTCTCATCTTAACTGACAAGCATTGGATGTTAGAGGACCAGTGCATTCTATCAGTTTCAGAAGAAGATTTGGACTACATATAGTCCGTATGTGTAGGAAACACCGTTCTTTTGTTCTGGGCACAATCAGATTTCCTGCTGTATTAGATACTCTAGAAAGCAAGAGCGTGCTTCTTGCTCTGAAGCAGAGTATGATCCATGGATGAGAACTATGCTGTGTGTTTCACTTCAGAAATTGACTTAAATCCCAGGCTCTGTGTCTTACTACAAGCAAGACTTCGTTTCAGGTAAGGGCAGTCACTTTTCTGCTCAAATGAACTACATCATTCAGGAAGCTCACACGTTTCTCATCTTAATTGACAAGCATTGGATGGTAGAGGACCAGTGCTTTGTATCAGTTTCAGAAGAAGAGTTGGACTAGATATGGTCCATATGTGTAGGAAACTCCGTTCTTTTGTTCTGGGCACACTCAGATTTCCTGCTGTCTTAGAGAATCTAGAAAGCAATAGCGTGCTTCTTGTTCTAAAGCAGACTGTGATCAATGGATGAGACAATGCTCTGTGTTTCACTTCCGAAATGGAGTTAAATCCCAGGCTCTGTGTCTTCCTACAGGCAAGACTTCGTTTCAGGTAAGGGCAGTCACTTTTCAGCTCAAACGAACTACATTGTTCACTGAGCTCACAAATTTCTCATCTTTACAGACAAGCATTGGATGTTAGTGGACCAGTGGATTGTAACAGTTTCAGAAGAAGATTTGGACTACATGTAGTCTGTATGTGTGGGACACCGTTCTATTGTTCTGGGCACAATCAGATTTCCTGCTCTATTAGAGACTCTAGAAAGCAAGAGCGTGCTTCTTGCTCTATAGCAGAGTGTGATCCATGGATGAGAACTATGCTGTGTGTTTCCCTTCAGAAATGGAGTTAAATCCCAGGCTCTGTGTCTTCCTACAGGCAAGACTTCGTTTCAGGTAAGGGCAGTCACTTTTCAGTTCAAAGGAACTACATCATTCACAAAGCTCACACGTTTCTCATCTTAACTCAAAAGCACTGGATGTTAGAGGACCAGTGCATTCTATCAGTTTCAGAAGCAGATTTGGACTACATATAGTCTGTATGTGTAGGAAACACCGTTCTTTTGTTCTGGGCACACTCAGATTTCCTGCTTTCTTAGAGCCTCTAGAAAGCAAGAGTGTGCTTCTTGCTCTAATGCAGAGTGTGATCCATGGATGAGAACTATGCTGTGTGTTTCCCTTCAGAAATGGAGTTAAATCCCAGTCTCTGTGTCTTCCTACAGGCAAGACTTCGTTTCAGGTAAGTGCAGTCACTTTTCTGCTCAAACTAACTACATCATTCACGAAGCTCACACATTTCTCATCTTAACTAACAAGCATTGGATGTTAGAGCGTCAGTGCTTTGTATCAGTTTCAGAAGCAGATTTGGACTACATGTGTTCCAAATGTGTAGGAAACACCGTTCTTTTGTTCTGGGCACACTCAGATTTCCTGCTGTTTTAGAGAGTCTAGAAAGCTAGAGTGTGCTTCTCACACTAAAGCAGAGTGTGATCCATGGATGAGTACTATGCTGTGTGTTTCCCTTCAGAAATGGATTTAAATCCCAGGCTCTGTGTCTTACTACAAGCAAGACTTCGTTTCAGGTAAGGGCAGTCACTTTTCAGTTCAAAGGAACTACATCATTCACAAAGCTCACACATTTCTCATCTTAACTGAAAAGCACTGGATGTTAGAGGACCAGTGCATTCCATCAGTTTCAGAAGAAGATTTGGACTACATATAGTCTGTATGTGTAGGAAACACCGTTCTTTTGTTTTGGCACACTCAGATTTCCTGCTCTCAAAGAGACTCTAGAAAGCAAGAGCGTGCTTCTCGCTCTAAAGCAGAGTGTGATCCATGGATGAGAACTATGCTGTGTGTTTGCCTTCAGAAATGGAGTTAAATCCCAGGTTCTGAGTCTTCCTACAAGCAAGACTTCGTTTCAGGTAAGGGCAGTCACTTTTCAGCTCAAACGAACTACATCGTTCATGAAGCTCACACGTTTCTCATCTTAACTGACAAGCAATGGATGTTAGATGGTCAGTGCTTTGTATCAGTTTCAGAAGCAGATTTGGACTACATATGGTCCATATGTGTAGGAAACACCGTTCTTTTGTTCCGGGCACACTCAGATTTCCTGCTGTATTAGAGACTCTACAAAGCAAGAGTAGTCTTCTCGCTCTAAAGCAGAGTGTGATCCATGGATGAGAACTATGCTGTGTGTTTCCCTTCAGAAATGGACTTAAATCCCAGGCTCTGTGTCTTACTACAAGCAAGACTTCGTTTCAGGTAAGGGCAGTCACTTTTCTGCTCAAAGGAACTACATCATTCACGAAGCTCACACGTTTCTCATCTTAATTGACAAGCATTGGATGTTAGAGGACCAGTGCTTTGTATCAGTTTCAGAAGAAGAGTTGGACTAGATATGGTCCATATGTGTAGGAAACACCGTTCTTTTGTTCTGGGCACACTCAGATTTCCTGCTGTATTAGAAATTCTAGAAAGCAAGAGCGTGCTTGTTGCTCTAAAGCAGAGTGTGATCAATGGATGATTACACTGCTGTGTGTTTTACTTCAGAAATGGAGTTAAATCCCAGGCTCTGAGTCTTCCTACAAGCAAGACTTAAATTCAGGTAAGGGCAGTCACTTTTCTGCTCAAACTAACTACATCGTTCATGAAGCTCACACATTTCTCATCTTAACTGACAAGCATTGGATGTTAGAGGACCAGTGCATTCTATCAGTTTCAGAAGAAGATTTGGACTACATATAGTCCGTATGTGTAGGAAACACCGTTCTTTTGTTCTGGGCACAATCAGATTTCCTGCTGTATTAGATACTCTAGAAAGCAAGAGCGTGCTTCTTGCTCTGAAGCAGAGTATGATCCATGGATGAGAACTATGCTGTGTGTTTCACTTCAGAAATTGACTTAAATCCCAGGCTCTGTGTCTTACTACAAGCAAGACTTCGTTTCAGGTAAGGGCAGTCACTTTTCTGCTCAAACGAACTACATCGTTCATGAAGCTCATGCGTTTCTCATCTTAACTGACAAGCAATGGATGTTAGATGGTCAGTGCTTTGTATCAGTTTCAGAAGCAGATTTGGACTACATATAGTCCATATGTGTAGGAAAGACCGTTCTTTTGTTCTGGGCACACTCAGATTTCCTGCTGTATTAGAGACTCTACAAAGCAAGAGTGTGCTTCTCGCTCTAAAGCAGAGTGTGATCCATGGATGAGAACTATGCTGTGTGTTTCCCTTCAGAAATGGAGTTAAATCGCAGACTCTGTGTCTTCCTACAGGCAAGACTTCGTTTCAGGTAAGGGCAGTCACTTTTCTGCTCAAAGGAACTACATCGTTCACGAACCTCACACGTTTCTCAACTTAACTGACAAGCATTGGATGTTAGAGGACCAGTGCATTGTATCAGTTTCAGAAGCAGAGTTGGACTAGATAGGGTCCGTATGTGTAGGAAACACCGTTCTTTTGTTCTGGGTACAATCAGATTTCCTGCTGTATTAGATACTCTAGAAAGCAAGAGCGTGCTTCTTGCTCTAAAGCAGAGTGTGATTCATTAATGAGAACTATGCTGTGTGTTTCACTTCAGAAATGGACTTAAATCCCAGGCTCTGTGTCTTACTACAAGCAAGACTTCGTTTCAGGTAATGGCAGTCACTTTTCTGCTCAAATGAACTACATCATTCACGAAGCTCACACGTTTCTCATCTTAATTGACAAGCATTGGATGTTAGAGGACCAGTGCTTTGTATCAGTTTCAGAAGAAGAGTTGGACTAGATATGGTCCATATGTGTAGGAAACACCGTTCTTTTGTTCTGGGCACACTCAGATTTCCTGCTGTCTTAGAGAATCTAGAAAGCAATAGCGTGCTTCTTGTTCTAAAGCAGAGTGTGATCAATGGATGAGACAATGCTGTGTGTTTCACTTCCGAAATGGAGTTAAATCCCAGGCTCTGTGTCTTCCTACAGGCAAGACTTCGTTTCAGGTAAGGGCAGTCACTTTTCAGCTCAAACGAACTACATCGTTCACTGAGCTCACACATTTCTCATCTTAACAGACAAGCATTGGATGTTAGTGGACCAGTGGATTGTATCAGTTTCAGAAGAAGATTTGGACTACATGTGGTCCATATGTGTAGGAAACACCGTTCTTTTGTTCTGGGCACACTCAGATTTCCTGCTGTTTTAGAGAGTCTAGAAAGCTAGAGTGTGCTTCTCAATCTAAAGCAGAGTGTGATCCATGGATGAGTACTATGCTGTGTGTTTCCCTTCAGAAATGGATTTAAATCCCAGGCTCTGTGTCTTACTACAAGCAAGACTTCGTTTCAGGTAAGGGCAGTCACTTTTCAGCTCAAACGAACTACATCGTTCATGAAGCTCACACGTTTCTCATCTTAACTGACAAGCAATGGATGTTAGATGGTCAGTGCTTTGTATCAGTTTCAGAAGCAGATTTGGACTACATATGGTCCATATGTGTAGGAAACACCGTTCTTTTGTTCCGGGCACACTCAGATTTCCTGCTGTATTAGAAATTCTAGAAAGCAAGAACGTGCTTGTCGCTCTAAAGCAGAGTGTGATCAATGGATGATTACACTGCTGTGTGTTTTACTTCAGAAATGGAGTTAAATTCCAGGCTCTGAGTCTTCCTACAAGCAAGACTTAAATTCAGGTAAGGGCAGTCACTTTTCTGCTCAAACTAACTACATCGTTCATGAAGCTCACACATTTCTCATCTTAACTGACAAGCATTGGATGTTAGAGGCCCAGTGCATTGTGTCAGTTTCAGAAGAAGATTTGGACTACATATAGTCCGTATGTGTAGGAAACACCGTTCTTTTGTTCTGGGCACAATCAGATTTCCTGCTGTATTAGATACTCTAGAAAGCAAGAGCGTGCTTCTTGCTCTGAAGCAGAGTGTGATCCATGGATGAGAACTATGCTGTGTGTTTCACTTCAGAAATTGACTTAAATCCCAGGCTCTGTGTCTTACTACAAGCAAGACTTCGTTTCAGGTAAGGGCAGTCACTTTTCTGCTCAAACGAACTACATCGTTCATGAAGCTCTCGCGTTTATCATCTTAACTGACAAGCAATGGATGTTAGATGGTCAGTGCTTTGTATCAGTTTCAGAAGCAGATTTGGACTACATATAGTCCATATGTGTAGGAAAGACCGTTCTTTTGTTCTGGGCACACTCAGATTTCCTGCTGTATTAGAGACTCTACAAAGCAAGAGTGTGCCTCTCGCTCTAAAGCAGAGTGTGATCCATGGATGAGAACTATGCTGTGTGTTTCCCTTCAGAAATGGAGTTAAATCGCAGACTCTGTGTCTTCCTACAGGCAAGACTTCGTTTCAGGTAAGGGCAGTCACCTTTCTGCTCGAAAGGAACTACATCGTTCACGAAACTCACACGTTTCTCATCTTAACTGACAAGCATTGGATGTTAGAGGACCAGTGCATTGTATCAGTTTCAGAAGCAGAGTTGGACTAGATAGGGTCCGTATGTGTAGGAAACACCGTTCTTTTGTTCTGGGCACAATCAGATTTCCTGCTGTATTAGATACTCTAGAAAGCAAGAGCGTGCTTCTTGCTCTAAAGCAGAGTGTGATCCATGGATGAGAACTATGCTGTGTGTTTCACTTCAGAAACTGACTTAAATCCCAGGCTCTGTGTCTTACTACAAGCAAGCCTTCGTTTCAGGTAAGGGCAGTCACCTTTATGCTCAAATGAACTACATCATTCACGAAGCTCACACGTTTCTCATCTTAATTGACAAGCATTGGATGGTAGAGGACCAGTGCTTTGTATCAGTTTCAGAAGAAGAGTTGGACTAGATATGGTCCATATGTGTAGGAAACACCGTTCTTTTGTTCTGGGCACACTCAGATTTCCTGCTGTCTTAGAGAATCTAGAAAGCAATAGCGAGCTTCTTGTTCTAAATCAGAGTGTGATCAATGGATGAGACAATGCTGTGTGTTTCACTTCAGAAATGGAGTTAAATCCCAGGCTCTCTGTCTTCCTACAGGCAAGACTTCGTTTCAGGTAAGGGCAGTCACTTTTCAGTTCAAAGGAACTACATCATTCACAAAGCTCACACGTTTCTCATCTTAACTGACAAGCACTGGATGTTAGAGGACCAGTGCATTCTATCAGTTTTAGAAGAAGATTTGGACTACATATAGTCCTTATGTGTAGGAAACACCGTTCTTTTGTTCTGGGCACACTCAGATTTCCTGCTGTCTTAGAGACTCTAGAAAGCAAGAGTGTGCTTCTTGCTCTAAAGCAGAGTGTGATCCATGGATGAGAACTATGCTGTGTGCTTGACTTCAGAAATGGAGTTAAATCCCAGGCTCTGAGTCTTCCTACAGGCAAGACTTCATTTCAGGTAAGGGCAGTCACTTTTCTGCTCAAACGAACTACATCGTTCATGAAGCTCACGCGTTTCTCATCTTAACTACAAGCAATGGATGTTAGATGGTCAGTGCTTTGTATCAGTTTCAGAAGCAGATTTGGACTACATATGGTCCATATGTGTAGGAAACACCGTTCTTTTGTTCCGGGCACACTCAGATTTCCTGCTGTATTAGAGACTCTACAAAGCAAGAGTGTGCTTCTCGCTCTAAAGCAGAGTGTGATCCATGGATGAGAACTATGCTGTGTGTTTCCCTTCAGAAATGGACTTAAATCCCAGGCTCTGTGTCTTACTACAAGCAAGACTTCGTTTCAGGTAATGGCAGTCACTTTTCTGCTCAAATGAACTACATCATTCACGAAGCTCACAAGTTTCTCATCTTAATTGACAAGCATTGGATGTTAGAGGACCAGTGCTTTGTATCAGTTTCAGAAGAAGAGTTGGACTAGATATGGTCCATATGTGTAGGAAACACCGTTCTTTTGTTCTGGGCACACTCAGATTTCCAGCTGTCTTAGAGAATCTAGAAAGCAATAGCGTGCTTCTTGTTCTAAAGCAGAGTGTGATCAATGGATGAGACAATGCTGTGTGTTTCACTTCCGAAATGGAGTTAAATCCCTGGCTCTGTGTCTTCCTACAGGCAAGACTTCGTTTCAGGTAAGGGCAGTCACTTTTCAGCTCAAACGAACTACATCGTTCACTGAGCTCACACATTTCTCATCTTAACAGACAAGCATTGGATGTTAGTGGACCAGTGGATTGTATCAGTTTCAGAAGAAGATTTGGACTAAATGTAGTCCGTATGTGTTGGACACCGTTCTATTGTTCTGGGCACAATCAGATTTCCTGCTCTATTAGAGACTCTAGAAAGCAAGAGCGTGCTTCTTGCTCTATAGTAGAGTGTGATCCATGGATGAGAACTATGCTGTGTGTTTGCCTTCAGAAATGGAGTTAAATCCCAGGCTCTGTGTCTTCCTACAGGCAAGACTTCGTTTCAGGTAAGGGCAGTCACTTTTCTGCTCAAACTAACTACATCGTTCACGAAGCTCACACATTTCTCATCTTAACTGACAAGCATTGGATGTTAGAGGGTCAGTGCTTTGTATCAGTTTCAGAAGCAGATTTGGACTACATATGGTCCATATGTGTAGGAAACACCGTTCTTTTGTTCTGGGCACACTCAGATTTCCTGCTGTATTAGAGAGTCTAGAAAGCTAGAGTGTGCTTCTCGCTCTAAAGCAGAGTGTGATCCATGGATGAGTACTATGCTGTGTGTTTCCCTTCAGAAATGGATTTAAATCCCAGGCTCTGTGTCTTACTACAAGCAAGACTTTGTTTCAGGTAAGGGCAGTCACTTTTCAGTTCAAAGGAACTACATCATTCACAAAGCTCACACGTTTCTCATCTTAAATGACAAGCACTGGATGTTAGAGGACCAGTGCATTCTATCAGTTTCAGAAGAAGATTTGCACTACATATAGTCTGTATGTGTAGGAAACACCGTTCTTTTGTTCTGGGCACACTCAGATTTCCTGCTGTCTTAGAGCCTCTAGAAAGCAAGAGTGTGCTTCTTGCTCTAAAGCAGAGTGTGATCCATGGATGAGAACTATGCTGTGTGTTTCCTTTCAGAAATGGAGTTAAATCCCAGTCTCTGTGTCTTCCTACAGGCAAGACTTCGTTTCAGGTAAGGGCAGTCACTTTTCTGCTCAAATGAACTACATCATTCACGAAGCTCACACGTTTCTCATCTTAATTGACAAGCATTGGATGGTAGAGGACCAGTGCTTTCTATCAGTTTCAGAAGAAGAGTTGGACTAGATATGGTCCATATCTGTAGGAAACACCGTTCTTTTGTTCTGGGCACACTCAGATTTCCTGCTGTCTTAGAGAATCTAGAAAGCAATAGCGTGCTTCTTGTTCTAAAGCAGAGTGTGATCAATGGATGAGACAATGCTGTGTGTTTCACTTCAGAATTGGAGTTAAATCCCAGGCTCAGTGTCTTCCTACAGGCAAGACCTCGTTTCAGGTAAGGGCAGTCACTTTTCAGTTCAAAGGAACTACATCATTCACAAAGCTCACACGTTTCTCATCTTAAATGACAAGAACTGGATGTTAGAGGACCAGTGCATTCTATCAGTTTCAGAAGAAGATTTGCACTACATATAGTCTGTATGTGTAGGAAACACCGTTCTTTTGTTCTGGGCACACTCAGATTTCCTGCTGTCTTAGAGCCTCTAGAAAGCAAGAGTGTGCTTCTTGCTCTAAAGCAGAGTGTGATCCATGGATGAGAACTATGCTGTGTGTTTCCTTTCAGAAATGGAGTTAAATCCCAGGCTCTGTGTCTTACTACAAGCAAGACTTCGTTTCATGTAAGGGCAGTCACTTTTCTGCTCAAATGAACTACATCATTCACGAAGCTCACACGTTTCTCATCTTAATTGACAAGCATTGGATGTTAGAGGACCAGTGCTTTGTATCAGTTTCAGAAGAAGAGTTGGACTAGATATGGTCCATATGTGTAGGAAACACCGTTCTTTTGTTCTGGGCACACTCAGATTTCCTGCTGTCTTAGAGAATCTAGAAAGCAATAGCGTGCTTCTTGTTCTAAAGCAGAGGGTGATCAATGGATGAGACAATGCTGTGTGTTTCACTTCAGAATTGGAGTTAAATCCCAGGCTCTGAGTCTTCCTACAGGCAAGACCTCGTTTCAGGTAAGGGCAGTCACTTTTCAGTTCAAAGGAACTACATCATTCACAAAGCTCACACGTTTCTCATTTTAACTGACAAGCACTGGATGTTAGAGGACCAGTGCATTCTATCAGTTTCAGAAGAAGTTTTGGACTACATATAGTCCTTATGTGTAGGAAACACCGTTCTTTTGTTCTGGGCACACTCAGATTTCCTGCTGTCTTAGAGACTCTAGAAAGCAAGAGTGTGCTTCTTGCTCTAAAGCAGAGTGTGATCCATGGATGAGAACTATGCTGTGTGCTTGACTTCAGAAATGGAGTTAAATCCCAGGCTCTGAGTCTTCCTACAGGCAAGACTTCGTTTCAGGTAAGGGCAGTCACTTTTCTGCTCAAACGAACTACATCGTTCATGAAGCTCACCCGTTTCTCATCTTAACTGACAAGCAAAGGATGTTAGATGATCAGTGCTTTGTATCAGTTTCAGAAGCAGATTTGGACTACATATGGTCCATATGTGTAGGAAACACCGTTCTTTTGTTCCGGGCACACTCAGATTTTCTGCTGTATTTAGACTCTACAAAGCAAGAGTGTGCTTCTTGCTCTAAAGCAGAGTGTGGTCCATGGATGAGAACTATGCTGTGTGCTTGACTTCAGAAATGGAGTTAAATCCCAGGCTCTGAGTCTTCCTACAGGCAAGACTTCGTTTCTGGTAAGGGCAGTCACTTTTCTGTTCAAACGAACTACATCGTTCATGAAGCTCACGCGTTTCTCATCTTAACTGACAAGCAATGGATGTTAGATGGTCAGTGCTTTGTATCACTTTCAGAAGCACATTTGGACTACATATAGTCCATATGTGTAGGAAAGACCGTTCTTTTGTTCCGGGCACACTCAGATTTCCTGCTGTATTAGAGACTCTACAAAGCAAGAGTGTGCTACTCGCTCTAAAGCAGAGTGTGATCCATGGATGAGAACTATGCTGTGTGTTTCCCTTCAGAAATGGAGTTAAATCGCAGACTCTGTGTCTTCCTACAGGCAAGACTTCGTTTCAGGTAAGGGCAGTCACTTTTCTGCTCAAAGGAACTACATCGTTCACGAACCTCACACGTTTCTCATCTTAACTGACAAGCATTGGATGTTAGAGGACCAGTGCATTGTATCAGTTTCAGAAGCAGAGTTGGACTAGATATGGTCCATATGTGTAGGAAACACCGTTCTTTTGTTCTGGGCACAATCAGATTTCCTGCTGTATTAGATACTCTAGAAAGCAAGAGCGTGCTTCTTGCTCTAAAGCAGAGTGTGATTCATGGATGAGAACTATGCTGTGTGTTTCCCTTCAGAAATGGAGTTAAATCCCAGGCTCTGTGTCTTCCTACAGGCAAGACTTCGTTTCAGGTAAGGGCAGTCACTTTTCTGCTCAAACTAACTACATCGTTCACGAAGCTCACACATTTCTCATCTTAACTGACAAGCATTGGATGTTAGAGGGTCAGTGCTTTGTATCAGTTTCAGAAGCAGATTTGGACTACATATGGTCCATATGTGTAGGAAACACCGTTCTTTTGTTCTGGGCACACTCAGATTTCCTGCTGTATTAGAAATTCTAGAAAGCAAGAGTTTGCTTCTCGCTCTAAAGAAGAGTGTGATCAATGGATGATTACACTGCTGTGTGTTTAACTTCAGAAATGGAGGTAAATCCCAGGCTCTGAGTCTTCCTACAAGCAAGACTTAAATTCAGGTAAGGGCAGTCACTTTTCTGCTCAAACTAACTACATCGTTCACGAAGCTCACACATTTCTCATCTTAACTGACAAGCATTGGATGTTAGAGGACCAGTGCATTGTGTCAGTTTCAGAAGAAGATTTGGACTACATATAGTCCGTATGTGTAGGAAACACCGTTCTTTTGTTCTGGGCATAATCAGATTTCATGCTGTATTAGATACTCTAGAAAGCAAGAGCGTGCCTCTTGCTCTAAAGCAGAGTGTGATCAATGGATGAGACAATGCTGTGTGTTTCACTTCAGAAATGGAGTTAAATCCCAGGCTCTGTGTCTTCCTACAGGCAAGACTTCGTTTCAGGTAAGGGCAGTCACTTTTCAGTTCAAAGGAACTACATCATTCACAAAGCTCACACGTTTCTCATCTTAACTGACAAGCACTGGATGTTAGAGGACCAGTGCATTCTATCAGTTTCAGAAGAAGATTTGGACTACATATAGTCCTTATGTGTAGGAAACACCGTTCTTTTGTTCTGGGCACACTCAGATTTCCTGCTGTCTTAGAGACTCTAGAAAGCAAGAGTGTGCTTCTTGCTCTAAAGCAGAGTGTGATCCATGGATGAGAACTATGATGTGTGCTTGACTTCAGATATGGAGTTAAATCCCAGGCTCTGAGTCTTCCTACAGGCAAGACCTCGTTTCAGGTAAGGGCAGTCACTTTTCTGCTCAAACGAACTACATCGTTCATGAAGCTCACGCGTTTCTCATCTTAACTGACAAGCAATGGATGTTAGATGGTCAGTGTTTTGTATCAGTTTCAGAAGCAGATTTGGACTACACATGGTCCCTATGTGTAGGAAACACCGTTCTTTTGTTCCGGGCACACTCAGATTTCCTGCTGTATTAGAGACTCTACAAAGCAAGAGTGTGCTTCTCGCTCTAAAGCAGAGTGTGATCCATGGATGAGAACTATGCTGTGTGTTTCACTTCTGAAACTGACTTAAATCCCAGGCTCTGTGTCTTACTACAAGCAAGACTTCGTTTCAGGTAAGGGCAGTCACCTTTCTGCTCAAATGAACTACATCATTCACGAAGCTCACACGTTTCTCATCTTAATTGACAAGCATTGGATGGTAGAGGACCAGTGCTTTGTATCAGTTTCAGAAGCAGATTTGGACTATATGGTCAATATGTGTAGGAAACACCGTTCTTTTGTTCTGGGCACACTCAGATTTCCTGCTGTATTAGAGAGTCTAGAAAGCTAGAGTGTGCTTCTCGCTCTAAAGCAGAGTGTGATCCATGGATGAGTACTATGCTGTGTGTTTCCCTTCAGAAATGGATTTAAATCCCAGGCTCTGTGTCTTACTACAAGCAAGACTTCGTTTCATGTAAGGGCAGTCACTTTTCTGCTCAAATGAACTACATCATTCACGAAGCTCACACGTTTCTCATCTTAATTGACAAGCATTGGATGGTAGAGGACCAGTGCTTTCTATCAGTTTCAGAAGCAGATTTGGACTACATATAGTCCATATGTGTAGGAAAGACCGTTCTTTTGTTCCGGGCACACTCAGATTTCCTGCTGTATTAGAGACTCTACAAAGCAAGAGTGTGCTACTCGCTCTAAAGCAGAGTGTGATCCATGGATGAGAACTATGCTGTGTGTTTCCCTTCAGAAATGGAGTTAAATCGCAGACTCTGTGTCTTCCTACAGGCAAGACTTCGTTTCAGGTAAGGGCAGTCACTTTTCTGTTCAAAGGAACTACATCGTTCACGAACCTCACACGTTTCTCATCTTAACTGACAAGCATTGGATGTTAGAGGACCAGTGCATTGTATCAGTTTCAGAAGCAGAGTTGGACTAGATATGGTCCATATGTGTAGGAAACACCGTTCTTTTGTTCTGGGCACAATCAGATTTCCTGCTGTATTAGATACTCTAGAAAGCAAGAGCGTGCTTCTTGCTCTAAAGCAGAGTGTGATTCATGGATGAGAACTATGCTGTGTGTTTCCCTTCAGAAATGGAGTTAAATCCCAGGCTCTGTGTCTTCCTACAGGCAAGGCTTCGTTTCAGGTAAGGGCAGTCACTTTTCTGCTCAAACTAACTACATCGTTCACGAAGCTCACACATTTCTCATCTTAACTGACAAGCATTGGATGTTAGAGGACCAGTGCATTGTGTCAGTTTCAGAAGAAGATTTGGACTACATATAGTCCGTATGTGTAGGAAACACCGTTCTTTTGTTCTGGGCATAATCAGATTTCATGCTGTATTAGATACTCTAGAAAGCAAGAGCGTGCTTCTTGCTCTAAAGCAGAGTGTGATCCATGGATGAGAACTATGCTGTGTGTTTCACTTCAGAAACTGACTTAAATCCCAGGCTCTGTGTCTTACTACAAGCAAGACTTCGTTTCAGGTAAGGGCAGTCACCTTTCTGCTCAAATGAACGACATCATTCACGAAGCTCACACGTTTCTCATCTTAATTGACAAGCATTGGATGGTAGAGGACCAGTGCTTTGTATCAGTTTCAGAAGAAGAGTTGGACTAGATATGGTCCATATGTGTAGGAAACACTGTTCTTTTGTTCTGGGCACACTCAGATTTCCTGCTGTCTTAGAGAATCTAGAAAGCAATAGCGTGCTTCTTGTTCTAAAGCAGAGTGTGATCAATGGATGAGACAATGCTGTGTGTTTCACTTCAGAAATGGAGTTAAATCCCAGGCTCTGTGTCTTCCTACAGGCAAGACTTCGTTTCAGGTAAGGGCAGTCACTTTTCAGTTCAAAGGAACTACATCATTCACAAAGCTCACACGTTTCTCATCTTAACTGACAAGCACTGGATGTTAGAGGACCAGTGCATTCTATCAGTTTCAGAAGAAGATTTGGACTACATATAGTCCTTATGTGTAGGAAACACCGTTCTTTTGTTCTGGGCACACTCAGATTTCCTGCTGTCTTAGAGACTCTAGAAAGCAAGAGTGTGCTTCTTGCTCTAAAGCAGAGTGTGATCCATGGATCAGAACTATGCTGTGTGCTTGACTTCAGAAATGGAGTTAAATCCCAGGCTCTGATTCTTCCTACAGGCAAGACTTCGTTTCAGGTAAGGGCAGTCACTTTTCTGCTCAAACGAACTACATCGTTCATGAAGCTCACGCGTTTCTCATCTTAACTGACAAGCAATGGATGTTAGATGGTCAGTGCTTTGTATCTGTTTCAGAAGCAGATTTGGACTACATATGGTCCCTATGTGTAGGAAACACCGTTCTTTTGTTCCGGGCACACTCAGATTTCCTGCTGTATTAGAGACTCTACAAAGCAAGAGTGTGCTTCTCGCTCTAAAGCAGAGTGTGATCCATGGATGAGAACTATGCTGTGTGTTTCCCTTCAGAAATGGACTTAAATCCCAGGCTCTGTGTCTTACTACAAGCAAGACTTCGTTTCAGGTATTGGCAGTCACTTTTCTGCTCAAATGAACTACATCATTCACGAAGCTCACACGTTCCTCATCTTAATTGACAAGCATTGGATGTTAGAGGACCAGTGCTTTGTATCAGTTTCAGAAGAAGAGTTGGACTAGATATGTTCCATATGTGTAGGAAACACCGTTCTTTTGTTCTGGGCACACTCAGATTTCCTGCTGTCTTAGAGAATCTAGAAAGCAATAGCGTGCTTCTTGTTCTAAAGCAGAGTGTGATCAATGGATGAGACAATGCTGTGTGTTTCACTTCCGAAATGGAGTTAAATCCCAGGCTCTGTGTCTTCCTACAGGCAAGACTTCGTTTCAGGTAAGGGCAGTCACTTTTCAGCTCAAACGAACTACATCGTTCACTGAGCTCACACATTTCTCATCTTAACTGACAAGCACTGGATGTTACAGGACCAGTGCATTGTAACAGTTTCAGAAGAAGATTTGGACTACATATAGTCTGTATGTGTAGGAAACACCATTCTTTTGTTCTGGGCACACTCAGATTTCCTGCTGTCTTAGAGCCTCTAGAAAGCAAACGTGTGCTTCTTGCTCTAATGCAGAGTGTGATCCATGGATGAGAACTATGCTGTGTGTTTCCCTTCAGAAATGGAGTTAAATCCCAGTCTCTGTGTCTTCCTACAGGCAAGACTTCGTTTCAGGTAAGGGCAGTCACTTTTCTGCTCAAACTAACTACATCATTCAAGAAGCTCACACATTTCTCATCTTAACTGACAAGCATTGGATGTTAGAGGGTCAGTGCTTTGTATCAGTTTCAGAAGCAGATTTGGACTACATATGGTCCATATGTGTAGGAATCACCGTTCTTTTGTTCTTTGCACACTCAGATTTCCTGCTGTATTAGAGAGTCTAGAAAGCTAGAGTGGGCTTCTCGCTCTAAAGCAGAGTGTGATCCATGGATGAGTACTATGCTGTGTGTTTCCCTTCATAAATGGATTTAAATCCCAGGCTCTGTGTCTTACTACAAGCAAGACTTCGTTTCAGGTAAGGGCAGTCACTTTTCAGTTCAAAGGAACTACATCATTGACAAAGCTCACACGTTTCTCATCTTAACTGACAAGGACTGGATGTTAGAGGACCAGTGCATTCCATCAGTTTCAGAAGAAGATTTGGACTACATATAGTCTGTATGTGTAGGAAACACCGTTCTTTTGTTCTGGGCACACTCAGATTTCCTGCTGTACTAGAGAGTCTAGAAAGCTAGAGTGGGCTTCTCGCTCTAAAGCAGAGTGTGATCCATGGATGAGTACTATGCTGTGTGTTTCCCTTCATAAATGGATTTAAATCCCAGGCTCTGTGTCTCACTACAAGCAAGACTTCGTTTCAGGTAAGGGCAGTCACTTTTCTGCTCAAATGAACTACATCATTCACGAAGCTCACACGTTTCTCATCTTAATTGACAAGCATTGGATGTTAGAGGACCAGTGCTTTGTATCAGTTTCAGAAGAAGAGTTGGACTAGATATGGTCCATATGTGTAGGAAACACCGTTCTTTTGTTCTGGGCACACTCAGATTTCCTGCTGTATTAGAAATTCTAGAAAGCAAGAGCGTACTTGTCGCTCTAAAGCAGAGTGTGCTCAATGGATGATTACACTGCTGTGTGTTTTACTTCAGAAATGGAGTTAAATCCCAGGCTCTGAGTCTTCCTACAAGCAAGACTTAAATTCAGGTAAGGGCAGTCACTTTTCTGCTCAAACTAACTACATCGTTCACGAAGCTCACACATTTCTCATCTTAACTGACAAGCATTGGATGTTGGATGGTCAGTGCTTTGTATTAGTTTCAGAAGCAGATTTGGACTACATATGGTCCATATGTGTAGGAAACACCGTTCTTTTGTTCTGGGCACACTCAGATTTCCTGCTGTATTAGAGAGTCTAGAAAGCTAGAGTGTGCTTCTCGCTCTAAAGCAGAGTGTGATCCATGGATGAGAACTATGCTGTGTGTTTCACTAAAGAAATGGATTTAAATCCCAGGCTCTGTGTCTTACTACAAGCAAGACTTCGTTTCATGTAAGGGCAGTCACTTTTCTGCTCAAATGAACTACATCATTCACGAAGCTCACACGTTTCTCATCTTAATTGACAAGCATTGGATGGTAGAGGACCAGTGCTTTCTATCTGTTTCAGAAGAAGAGTTGGACTAGATATGGTCCATATGTGTAGGAAACACCGTTCTTTTGTTCTGGGCACACTCAGATTTCCTGCTGTCTTAGAGAATCTAGAAAGCAATAGCGTGCTTCTTGTTCTAAAGCAGAGTGTGATCAATGGATGAGACAATGCTGTGTGTTTCACTTCAGAATTGGAGTTAAATCCCAGGCTCTGTGTCTTCCTACAGGCAAGACCTCGTTTCAGGTAAGGGCAGTCACTTTTCAGTTCAAAGGAACTACATCATTCACAAAGCTCACACGTTTCTCATTTTAACTGACAAGCACTGGATGTTAGAGGACCAGTGCATTCTATCAGTTTCAGAAGAAGATTTGGACTACATATAGTCCTTATGTGTAGGAAACTCCGTTCTTTTGTTCTGGGCACACTCAGATTTCCTGCTGTCTTAGAGACTCTAGAAAGCAAGATTGTGCTTCTTGCTCTAAAGCAGAGTGTGATCCATGGATGAGAACTATGCTGTGTGCCTGACTTCAGAAATGGAGTTAAATCCCAGGCTCTGAGTCTTCCTACAGGCAAGACTTCGTTTCAGGTAAGGGCAGTCACTTTTCTGCTCAAACGAACTACATCGTTCATGAAGCTCACCCGTTTCTCATCTTAACTGACAAGCAAAGGATGTTAGATGATTAGTGCTTTGTATCAGTTTCAGAAGCAGATTTGGACTACATATGGTCCATATGTGTAGGAAACACCGTTCTTTTGTTCCGGGCACACTCAGATTTTCTGCTGTATTTAGACTCTACAAAGCAAGAGTGTGCTTCTTGCTCTAAAGCAGAGTGTGGTCCATGGATGAGAACTATGCTGTGTGCTTGACTTCAGAAATGGAGTTAAATCCCAGGCTCTGAGTCTTCCTACAGGCAAGACTTCGTTTCAGGTAAGGGCAGTCACTTTTCTGTTCAAACGAACTACATCGTTCATGAAGCTCACGCGTTTCTCATCTTAACTGACAAGCAATGGATGTTAGATGGTCAGTGCTTTGTATCACTTTCAGAAGCAGATTTGGACTACATATAGTCCATATGTGTAGGAAAGACCGTTCTTTTGTTCCGGGCACACTCAGATTTCTTGCTGTATTAGAGACTCTACAAAGCAAGAGTGTGCTACTCGCTCTAAAGCAGAGTGTGATCCATGGATGAGAACTATGCTGTGTGTTTCCCTTCAGAAATGGAGTTAAATCGCAGACTCTGTGTCTTCCTACAGGCAAGACTTCGTTTCAGGTAAGGGCAGTCACTTTTCTGCTCAAAGGAACTACATCGTTCACGAACCTCACACGTTTCTCATCTTAACTGACAAGCATTGGATGTTAGAGGACCAGTGCATTGTATCAGTTTCAGAAGCAGAGTTGGACTAGATATGGTCCATATGTGTAGGAAACACCGTTCTTTTGTTCTGGGCACAATCAGATTTCCTGCTGTATTAGATACTCTAGAAAGCAAGAGCGTGCTTCTTGCTCTAAAGCAGTGTGTAATTCATGGATGAGAACTATGCTGTGTGTTTCCCTTCAGAAATGGAGTTAAATCCCAGGCTCTGTGTCTTCCTACAGGCAAGACTTCGTTTCAGGTAAGGCAGTCACTTTTCTGCTCAAACTAACTACATCGTTCACGAAGCTCACACATTTCTCATCTTAACTGACAAGCATTGGATGTTAGAGGGTCAGTGCTTTGTATCAGTTTCAGAAGCAGATTTGGACTACATATGGTCCATATGTGTAGGAAACACCAATCTTTTTTTCTGGGCACACTCAGATTTCCTGCTGTATTAGAGAGTCTAGAAAGCTAGAGTGTGCTTCTCGCTCTAAAGCAGAGTGTGATCCATGGATGAGTACTATGCTGTGTGTTTCCCTTCAGAAATCGATTTAAATCCCAGGCTCTGTGTCTTACTACAGGCAAGACTTCGTTTCAGGTAAGGGCAGTCACTTTTCAGTTCAAAGGAACTACATCATTCACGAAGCTCACACGTTTCTCATCTTAATTGACAAGCATTGCATGTTAGATGATCAGTGCTTTGTATAAGTTTCAGAAGCAGATTTGGACTACATATGGTCCATATGTGTAGGAAACACCGTTCTTTTGTTCCGGGCACACTCAGATTTTCTGCTGTATTTAGACTCTACAAAGCAAGAGTGTGCTTCTTGCTCTAAAGCAGAGTGTGGTCCATGGATGAGAACTATGCTGTGTGCTTGACTTCAGAAATGGAGTTAAATCCCAGGCTCTGAGTCTTCCTACAGGCAAGACTTCGTTTCAGGTAAGGGCAGTCACTTTTCTGTTCAAACGAACTACATCGTTCATGAAGCTCACGCGTTTCTCATCTTAACTGACAAGCAATGGATGTTAGATGGTCAGTTCTTTGTATCACTTTCAGAAGCAGATTTGGACTACATATAGTCCATATGTGTAGGAAAGACCGTTCTTTTGTTCCGGGCACACTCAGATTTCCTGCTGTATTAGAGACTCTACAAAGCAAGAGTGTGCTACTCGCTCTAAAGCAGAGTGTAATCCATGGATGAGAACTATGCTGTGTGTTTCCCTTCAGAAATGGAGTTATATCGCAGACTCTGTGTCTTCCTACAGGCAAGACTTCGTTTCAGGTAAGGGCAGTCACTTTTCTGCTCAAAGGAACTACATCGTTCACGAACCTCACACGTTTCTCATCTTAACTACAAGCATTGGATGTTAGAGGACCAGTGCATTGTATCAGTTTCAGAAGCAGAGTTGGACTAGATATGGTCCATATGTGTAGGAAACACCGTTCTTTTGTTCTGGGCACAATCAGATTTCCTGCTGTATTAGATACTCTAGAAAGCAAGAGCGTGCTTCTTGCTCTAAAGCAGAGTGTGACTCATGGATGAGAACTATGCTGTGTGTTTCCCTTCAGAAATGGAGTTAAATCCCAGGCTCTGTTTCTTCCTACAGGCAAGACTTCGTTTCAGGTAAGGGCAGTCACTTTTCTGCTCAAACTAACTACATCGTTCACGAAGCTCACACATTTCTCATCTTAACTGACAAGCATTGGATGTTAGAGGGTCAGTGCTTTGTATCAGTTTCAGAAGCAGATTTGGACTACATATGGTCCATATGTGTAGGAAACACCAATCTTTTTTTCTGGGCACACTCAGATTTCCTGCTGTATTAGAGAGTCTAGAAAGCTAGAGTGTGCTTCTCGCTCTAAAGCAGAGTGTGATCCATGGATGAGTACTATGCTGTGAGTTTCCCTTCAGAAATGGATTTAAATCCCAGGCTCTGTGTCTTACTACAGGCAAGACTTCGTTTCAGGTAAGGGCAGTCACTTTTCAGTTCAAAGGAACTACATCATTCACGAAGCTCACACGTTTCTCATCTTAACTGAAAGGAATTGGATGTTAGAGGACCAGTGCTTTGTATCAGTTTCAGAAGAAGAGTTGGACTAGATATGGTCCATATGTGTAGGAAACACCGTTCTTTTGTTCTGGGCCCACTCAGATTTCCTGCTGTCTTAGAGAATCTAGAAAGCAATAGCGTGCTTCTTGTTCTAAAGCAGAGTGTGATCAATGGATGAGACAATGCTGTGAGTTTCACTTCAGAAATGGAGTTAAATCCCAGGCTCTGTGTCTTCCTACAGGCAAGACTTCGTTTCAGGTAAGGGCAGTCACTTTTCAGTTCAAAGGAACTACATCATTCACAAAGCTCACACGTTTCTCATCTTAACTGACAAGCACTGGATGTTAGAGGACCAGTGCATTCTATCAGTTTCAGAAGAAGATTTGGACTACATATAGTCCTTATGTGTAGGAAACACCGTTCTTTTGTTCTGGGCACACTCAGATTTCCTGCTGTCTTAGAGACTCTAGAAAGCAAGAGTGTGCTTCTTGCTCTAAAGCAGAGTGTGATCCATGGATGAGAACTATGCTGTGTGCTTGACTTCAGAAATGGAGTTAAATCCCAGGCTCTGAGTCTTCCTACAGGCAAGACTTCGTTTCAGGTAAGGGCAGTCACTTTTCTGCTCAAACGAACTACATCGTTCATGAAGCTCACGCGTTTCTCATCTTAACTGACAAGCAATGGATGTTAGATGGTCAGTGCTTTGTATCAGTTTCAGAAGCAGATTTGGACTACATATGGTCCCTATGTGTAGGAAACACCGTTCTTTTGTTCCGGGCACACTCAGATTTCCTGCTGTATTAGAGACTCTACAAAGCAAGAGTGTGCTTCTCGCTCT
The DNA here is from genome assembly GCA_949786385.1 of Onychomys leucogaster. Taxonomy (NCBI): domain Eukaryota; kingdom Metazoa; phylum Chordata; class Mammalia; order Rodentia; family Cricetidae; genus Onychomys; species Onychomys leucogaster. The sequence goes on from CATKUP010000098.1 coordinate 1,788,174, forward strand.
AAAGCAGAGTGTGATCCATGGATGAGAACCATGCTGTGTGTTTCCCTTCAGAAATGGACTTAAATCCCAGGCTCTGTGTCTTACTACAAGCAAGACTTCCTTTCAGGTAATGGCAGTCACTTTTCTGCTCAAATGAACTACATCATTCACGAAGCTCACACGTTTCTCATCTTAATTGACAAGCATTGGATGTTAGAGGACCAGTGCTTTGTATCAGTTTCAGAAGAAGAGTTGGACTAGATATGTTCCATATGTGTAGGAAACACCGTTCTTTTGTTCTGGGCACACTCAGATTTCCTGCTGTCTTAGAGAATCTAGAAAGCAATAGCGTGCTTCTTGTTCTAAAGCAGAGTGTGATCAATGGATGAGACAATGCTGTGTGTTTCACTTCCGAAATGGAGTTAAATCCCAGGCTCTGTGTCTTCCTACAGGCAAGACTTCGTTTCAGGTAAGGGCAGTCACTTTTCAGCTCAAACGAACTACATCGTTCACTGAGCTCACACATTTCTCATCTTAACTGACAAGCACTGGATGTTACAGGACCAGTGCATTGTAACAGTTTCAGAAGAAGATTTGGACTACATATAGTCTGTATGTGTAGGAAACACCGTTCTTTTGTTCTGGGCACACTCAGATTTCCTGCTGTCTTAGAGCCTCTAGAAAGCAAACGTGTGCTTCTTGCTCTAATGCAGAGTGTGATCCATGGATGAGAACTATGCTGTGTGTTTCCCTTCAGAAATGGAGTTAAATCCCAGTCTCTGTGTCTTCCTACAGGCAAGACTTCGTTTCAGGTAAGGGCAGTCACTTTTCTGCTCAAACTAACTACATCATTCACGAAGCTCACACATTTCTCATCTTAACTGACAAGCATTGGATGTTAGAGGGTCAGTGCTTTGTATCAGTTTCAGAAGCAGATTTGGACTACATATGGTCCATATGTGTAGGAAACACCAATCTTTTTTTCTGGGCACACTCAGATTTGCTGCTGTATTAGAGAGTCTAGAAAGCTAGAGTGTGCTTCTCGCTCTAAAGCAGAGTGTGATCCATGGATGAGTACTATGCTGTGAGTTTCCCTTCAGAAATGGATTTAAATCCCAGGCTCTGTGTCTTACTACAGGCAAGACTTCGTTTCAGGTAAGGGCAGTCACTTTTCAGTTCAAAGGAACTACATCATTCACGAAGCTCACACGTTTCTCATCTTAACTGAAAGGAATTGGATGTTAGAGGACCAGTGCTTTGTATCAGTTTCAGAAGAAGAGTTGGACTAGATATGGTCCATATGTGTAGGAAACACCGTTCTTTTGTTCTGGGCCCACTCAGATTTCCTGCTGTCTTAGAGAATCTAGAAAGCAATAGCGTGCTTCTTGTTCTAAAGCAGAGTGTGATCAATGGATGAGACAATGCTGTGAGTTTCACTTCAGAAATGGAGTTAAATCCCAGGCTCTGTGTCTTCCTACAGGCAAGACTTCGTTTCAGGTAAGGGCAGTCACTTTTCAGTTCAAAGGAACTACATCATTCACAAAGCTCACACGTTTCTCATCTTAACTGACAAGCACTGGATGTTAGAGGACCAGTGCATTCTATCAGTTTCAGAAGAAGATTTGGACTACATATAGTCCTTATGTGTAGGAAACACCGTTCTTTTGTTCTGGGCACACTCAGATTTCCTGCTGTCTTAGAGACTCTAGAAAGCAAGAGTGTGCTTCTTGCTCTAAAGCAGAGTGTGATCCATGGATGAGAACTATGCTGTGTGCTTGACTTCAGAAATGGAGTTAAATCCCAGGCTCTGAGTCTTCCTACAGGCAAGACTTCGTTTCAGGTAAGGGCAGTCACTTTTCTGCTCAAACGAACTACATCGTTCATGAAGCTCACGCGTTTCTCATCTTAACTGACAAGCAATGGATGTTAGATGGTCAGTGCTTTGTATCAGTTTCAGAAGCAGATTTGGACTACATATGGTCCCTATGTGTAGGAAACACCGTTCTTTTGTTCCGGGCACACTCAGATTTCCTGCTGTATTAGAGACTCTACAAAGCAAGAGTGTGCTTCTCGCTCTAAAGCAGAGTGTGATCCATGGATGAGAACCATGCTGTGTGTTTCCCTTCAGAAATGGACTTAAATCCCAGGCTCTGTGTCTTACTACAAGCAAGACTTCCTTTCAGGTAATGGCAGTCACTTTTCTGCTCAAATGAACTACATCATTCACGAAGCTCACACGTTTCTCATCTTAATTGACAAGCATTGGATGTTAGAGGACCAGTGCTTTGTATCAGTTTCAGAAGAAGAGTTGGACTAGATATGTTCCATATGTGTAGGAAACACCGTTCTTTTGTTCTGGGCACACTCAGATTTCCTGCTGTCTTAGAGAATCTAGAAAGCAATAGCGTGCTTCTTGTTCTAAAGCAGAGTGTGATCAATGGATGAGACAATGCTGTGTGTTTCACTTCCGAAATGGAGTTAAATCCCAGGCTCTGTGTCTTCCTACAGGCAAGACTTCGTTTCAGGTAAGGGCAGTCACTTTTCAGCTCAAACGAACTACATCGTTCACTGAGCTCACACATTTCTCATCTTAACTGACAAGCACTGGATGTTACAGGACCAGTGCATTGTAACAGTTTCAGAAGAAGATTTGGACTACATATAGTCTGTATGTGTAGGAAACACCGTTCTTTTGTTCTGGGCACACTCAGATTTCCTGCTGTCTTAGAGCCTCTAGAAAGCAAACGTGTGCTTCTTGCTCTAATGCAGAGTGTGATCCATGGATGAGAACTATGCTGTGTGTTTCCCTTCAGAAATGGAGTTAAATCCCAGTCTCTGTGTCTTCCTACAGGCAAGACTTCGTTTCAGGTAAGGGCAGTCACTTTTCTGCTCAAACTAACTACATCATTCACGAAGCTCACACATTTCTCATCTTAACTGACAAGCATTGGATGTTAGAGGGTCAGTGCTTTGTATCAGTTTCAGAAGCAGATTTGGACTACATATGGTACATATGTGTAGGAAACACCGTTCTATTGTTCTTTGCACACTCAGATTTCCTGCTGTATTAGAGAGTCTAGAAAGCTAGAGTGGGCTTCTCGTTCTAAAGCAGAGTGTGATCCATGGATGAGTACTATGCTGTGTGTTTCCCTTCAGAAATGGATTTAAATCCCAGGCTCTGTGTCTTCCTACAAGCAAGTCTTCGTTTCAGGTAAGGGCAGTCACTTTTCAGTTCAAAGGAACTACATCATTCACAAAGCTCACACGTTTCTCATCTTAACTGACAAGCACTGGATGTTAGAGGACCAGTGCATTCCATCAGTTTCAGAAGAAGATTTGGACTACATATAGTCTGTATGTGTAGGAAACACCGTTCTTTTGTTCTGGGCACACTCAGATTTCCTGCTCTCTTAGAGACTCTAGAAAGCAAGAGTGTGCTTCTTGCTCTAAAGCAGAGTGTGATCCATGGATGAGAACTATGCTGTGTGCTTGACTTCAGAAATGGAGTTAAATCCCAGGCTCTGAGTCTTCCTACAGGCAAGACTTCGTTTCAGGTAAGGGCAGTCACTTTTCTGCTCAAACGAACTACATCGTTCATGAAGCTCACGCGTTTCTCATCTTAACTGACAAGCAATGGATGTTAGATGGTCAGTGCTTTGTATCAGTTTCAGAAGCAGATTTGGACTACATATGGTCCCTATGTGTAGGAAACACCGTTCTTTTGTTCCGGGCACACTCAGATTTCCTGCTGTATTAGAGACTCTACAAAGCAAGAGTGTGCTTCTCGCTCTAAAGCAGAGTGTGATCCATGGATGAGAACCATGCTGTGTGTTTCCCTTCAGAAATGGACTTAAATCCCAGGCTCTGTGTCTTACTACAAGCAAGACTTCCTTTCAGGTAATGGCAGTCACTTTTCTGCTCAAATGAACTACATCATTCACGAAGCTCACACGTTTCTCATCTTAATTGACAAGCATTGGATGTTAGAGGACCAGTGCTTTGTATCAGTTTCAGAAGAAGAGTTGGACTAGATATGTTCCATATGTGTAGGAAACACCGTTCTTTTGTTCTGGGCACACTCAGATTTCCTGCTGTCTTAGAGAATCTAGAAAGCAATAGCGTGCTTCTTGTTCTAAAGCAGAGTGTGATCAATGGATGAGACAATGCTGTGTGTTTCACTTCCGAAATGGAGTTAAATCCCAGGCTCTGTGTCTTCCTACAGGCAAGACTTCGTTTCAGGTAAGGGCAGTCACTTTTCAGCTCAAACGAACTACATCGTTCACTGAGCTCACACATTTCTCATCTTAACTGACAAGCACTGGATGTTACAGGACCAGTGCATTGTAACAGTTTCAGAAGAAGATTTGGACTACATATAGTCTGTATGTGTAGGAAACACCGTTCTTTTGTTCTGGGCACACTCAGATTTCCTGCTGTCTTAGAGCCTCTAGAAAGCAAACGTGTGCTTCTTGCTCTAATGCAGAGTGTGATCCATGGATGAGAACTATGCTGTGTGTTTCCCTTCAGAAATGGAGTTAAATCCCAGTCTCTGTGTCTTCCTACAGGCAAGACTTCGTTTCAGGTAAGGGCAGTCACTTTTCTGCTCAAACTAACTACATCATTCACGAAGCTCACACATTTCTCATCTTAACTGACAAGCATTGGATGTTAGAGGGTCAGTGCTTTGTATCAGTTTCAGAAGCAGATTTGGACTACATATGGTCCATATGTGTAGGAAACACCAATCTTTTTTTCTGGGCACACTCAGATTTCCTGCTGTATTAGAGAGTCTAGAAAGCTAGAGTGTGCTTCTCGCTCTAAAGCAGAGTGTGATCCATGGATGAGTACTATGCTGTGAGTTTCCCTTCAGAAATGGATTTAAATCCCAGGCTCTGTGTCTTACTACAGGCAAGACTTCGTTTCAGGTAAGGGCAGTCACTTTTCAGTTCAAAGGAACTACATCATTCACGAAGCTCACACGTTTCTCATCTTAACTGAAAGGAATTGGATGTTAGAGGACCAGTGCTTTGTATCAGTTTCAGAAGAAGAGTTGGACTAGATATGGTCCATATGTGTAGGAAACACCGTTCTTTTGTTCTGGGCCCACTCAGATTTCCTGCTGTCTTAGAGAATCTAGAAAGCAATAGCGTGCTTCTTGTTCTAAAGCAGAGTGTGATCAATGGATGAGACAATGCTGTGAGTTTCACTTCAGAAATGGAGTTAAATCCCAGGCTCTGTGTCTTCCTACAGGCAAGACTTCGTTTCAGGTAAGGGCAGTCACTTTTCAGTTCAAAGGAACTACATCATTCACAAAGCTCACACGTTTCTCATCTTAACTGACAAGCACTGGATGTTAGAGGACCAGTGCATTCTATCAGTTTCAGAAGAAGATTTGGACTACATATAGTCCTTATGTGTAGGAAACACCGTTCTTTTGTTCTGGGCACACTCAGATTTCCTGCTGTCTTAGAGACTCTAGAAAGCAAGAGTGTGCTTCTTGCTCTAAAGCAGAGTGTGATCCATGGATGAGAACTATGCTGTGTGCTTGACTTCAGAAATGGAGTTAAATCCCAGGCTCTGAGTCTTCCTACAGGCAAGACTTCGTTTCAGGTAAGGGCAGTCACTTTTCTGCTCAAACGAACTACATCGTTCATGAAGCTCACGCGTTTCTCATCTTAACTGACAAGCAATGGATGTTAGATGGTCAGTGCTTTGTATCAGTTTCAGAAGCAGATTTGGACTACATATGGTCCCTATGTGTAGGAAACACCGTTCTTTTGTTCCGGGCACACTCAGATTTCCTGCTGTATTAGAGACTCTACAAAGCAAGAGTGTGCTTCTCGCTCTAAAGCAGAGTGTGATCCATGGATGAGAACCATGCTGTGTGTTTCCCTTCAGAAATGGACTTAAATCCCAGGCTCTGTGTCTTACTACAAGCAAGACTTCCTTTCAGGTAATGGCAGTCACTTTTCTGCTCAAATGAACTACATCATTCACGAAGCTCACACGTTTCTCATCTTAATTGACAAGCATTGGATGTTAGAGGACCAGTGCTTTGTATCAGTTTCAGAAGAAGAGTTGGACTAGATATGTTCCATATGTGTAGGAAACACCGTTCTTTTGTTCTGGGCACACTCAGATTTCCTGCTGTCTTAGAGAATCTAGAAAGCAATAGCGTGCTTCTTGTTCTAAAGCAGAGTGTGATCAATGGATGAGACAATGCTGTGTGTTTCACTTCCGAAATGGAGTTAAATCCCAGGCTCTGTGTCTTCCTACAGGCAAGACTTCGTTTCAGGTAAGGGCAGTCACTTTTCAGCTCAAACGAACTACATCGTTCACTGAGCTCACACATTTCTCATCTTAACTGACAAGCACTGGATGTTACAGGACCAGTGCATTGTAACAGTTTCAGAAGAAGATTTGGACTACATATAGTCTGTATGTGTAGGAAACACCGTTCTTTTGTTCTGGGCACACTCAGATTTCCTGCTGTCTTAGAGCCTCTAGAAAGCAAACGTGTGCTTCTTGCTCTAATGCAGAGTGTGATCCATGGATGAGAACTATGCTGTGTGTTTCCCTTCAGAAATGGAGTTAAATCCCAGTCTCTGTGTCTTCCTACAGGCAAGACTTCGTTTCAGGTAAGGGCAGTCACTTTTCTGCTCAAACTAACTACATCATTCACGAAGCTCACACATTTCTCATCTTAACTGACAAGCATTGGATGTTAGAGGGTCAGTGCTTTGTATCAGTTTCAGAAGCAGATTTGGACTACATATGGTACATATGTGTAGGAAACACCGTTCTATTGTTCTTTGCACACTCAGATTTCCTGCTGTATTAGAGAGTCTAGAAAGCTAGAGTGGGCTTCTCGTTCTAAAGCAGAGTGTGATCCATGGATGAGTACTATGCTGTGTGTTTCCCTTCAGAAATGGATTTAAATCCCAGGCTCTGTGTCTTCCTACAAGCAAGACTTCGTTTCAGGTAAGGGCAGTCACTTTTCAGTTCAAAGGAACTACATCATTCACAAAGCTCACACGTTTCTCATCTTAACTGACAAGCACTGGATGTTAGAGGACCAGTGCATTCCATCAGTTTCAGAAGAAGATTTGGACTACATATAGTCTGTATGTGTAGGAAACACCGTTCTTTTGTTCTGGGCACACTCAGATTTCCTGCTCTCTTAGAGACTCTAGAAAGCAAGAGTGTGCTTCTTGCTCTAAAGCAGAGTGTGATCCATGGATGAGAACTATGCTGTGTGCTTGACTTCAGAAATGGAGTTAAATCCCAGGCTCTGAGTCTTCCTACAGGCAAGACTTCGTTTCAGGTAAGGGCAGTCACTTTTCAGCTCAAACGAACTACATCGTTCATGAAGCTCACACGTTTCTCATCTTAACTGACAAGCAATGGATGTTAGATGGTCAGTGCTTTGTATCAGTTTCAGAAGCAGATTTGGACTACATATGGTCCATATGTGTAGGAAACACCGTTCTTTTGTTCCGGGCACACTCAGATTTCCTGCTGTATTAGAGACTCTACAAAGCAAGAGTAGTCTTCTCGCTCTAAAGCAGAGTGTGATCCATGGATGAGAACTATGCTGTGTGTTTCCCTTCAGAAATGGACTTAAATCCCAGGCTCTGTGTCTTACTACAAGCAAGACTTCGTTTCAGGTAAGGGCAGTCACTTTTCTGCTCAAATGAACTACATCATTCACGAAGCTCACACGTTTCTCATCTTAATTGACAAGCATTGGATGTTAGAGGACCAGTGCTTTGTATCAGTTTCAGAAGAAGAGTTGGACTAGATATGGTCCATATGTGTAGGAAACACCGTTCTTTTGTTCTGGGCACACTCAGATTTCCTGCTGTATTAGAAATTCTAGAAAGCAAGAGCGTGCTTGTCGCTCTAAAGCAGAGTGTGATCAATGGATGATTACACTGATGTGTGTTTTACTTCAGAAATGGAGTTAAATCCCAGGCTCTGAGTCTTCCTACAAGCAAGACTTAAATTCAGGTAAGGGCAGTCACTTTTCTGCTCAAACTAACTACATCGTTCACTAAGCTCACACATTTCTCATCTTAACTGACAAGCATTGGATGTTAGAGGACCAGTGCATTGTGTCAGTTTCAGAAGAAGATTTGGACTACATATAGTCCGTATGTGTAGGAAACACCGTTCTTTTGTTCTGGGCACAATCACATTTCCTGCTGTATTAGATACTCTAGAAAGCAAGAGCGTGCTTCTTGCTCTGAAGCAGAGTGTGATCCATGGATGAGAACTATGCTGTGTGTTTCACTTCAGAAATTGACTTAAATCCCAGGCTCTGTGTCTTACTACAAGCAAGACTTCGTTTCAGGTAAGGGCAGTCACTTTTCTGCTCAAATGAACTACATCATTCACGAAGCTCACACGTTTCTCATCTTAATTGACAAGCATTGGATGGTAGAGGACCAGTGCTTTGTATCAGTTTCAGAAGAAGAGTTGGACTAGATATGGTCCATATTTGTAGGAAACACCGTTCTTTTGTTCTGTGCACAATCAGACTTCCTGCTCTATTAGAGACTCTAGAAAGCAAGAGCGTGCTTCTTGCTCTAAAACAAGTGTGATCCATTGATGAGAACTATGCTGTATGTTTCCCTTCAGAAATGGAGTTAAATCCCAGACTCTGTGTCTTCCTACAGGCAAGACTTCGTTTCAGGTAAGGGCAGTCACTTTTCAGCTCAAACGAACTACATCGTTCACTGAGCTCACACATTTCTCATCTTAACAGACAAGCATTGGATGGTAGAGGACCAGTGCATTGTATCATTTTCAGAAGCAGAGTTGTACTAGATATTGTCCGTATGTGTAGGAAACACCGTTCTTTTGTTCTGGGCACACTCAGATTTCCTGCTCTATTAGAGAGTCTAGAAAGCTAGAGTGTGCTTCTCCCTCTAAAGCAGAGTGTGATCCATGGATGAGTACTATGCTGTGTGTTTCCCTTCAGAAATGGAGTTAAATCCCAGGCTCTGTGTCTTACTACAAGCAAGACTTCGTTTCAGGTAAGGGCAGTCACTTTTCTGCTCAAACGAACTACATCGTTCATGAGGCTCACACGTTTCTCATCTTAACTGACAAGCATTGGATGTTAGATAGTCAGTGCTTTGTATCAGTTTCAGAAGCAGATTTGGACTACATATGGTCCATATGTGTAGGAAACACCGTTCTTATGTTCCGGGCACACTCAGATTTCCTGCTGTATTAGAGACTCTACAGAGCAAGAGTGTGCTTCTCGCTCTAAAGCAGAGTGTGTTCCATGGATGAGAACTATGCTGTGTGTTTCCCTTCAGAAATGGACTTAAATCCCAGGCTCTGTGTCTTACTACAAGCAAGACTTCGTTTCAGGTAAGGGCAGTCACTTTTCTGCTCAAATGAACTACATCATTCACGAAGCTCACACGTTTCTCATCTTAATTGACAAGCATTGGATGGTAGAGGACCAGTGCTTTGTATCAGTTTCAGAAGAAGAGTTGGACTAGATATGGTCCATATGTGTAGGAAACACCGTTCTTTTGTTCTGGTCACACTCAGATTTCCTGCTGTCTTAGAGAATCTAGAAAGCAATAGCGTGCTTCTTGTTCTAAAGCAGAGTGTGATCAATGGATGAGACAATGCTGTGTGTTTCACTTCAGAAATGGAGTTAAATCCCAGGCTCTGTGTCTTCCTACAGGCAAGACTTCGTTTCAGGTAAGGGCAGTCACTTTTCAGCTCAAACGAACTACATCGTTCACTGAGCTCACACGTTTCTCATCTTAACAGACAAGCATTGGATGTTAGAGGACCAGTGCATTGTATCAGTTTCAGAAGAAGATTTGGACTACATATAGTCAGTATGTGTGGGAAACAGCGTTCTTTTGTTCTGGGCACAATCAGACTTCCTGCTCTATTAGAGACTCTAGAAAGCAAGAGCGTGCTTCTTGCTCTAAAACAAGTGTGGTCCATTGATGAGAACTATGCTGTATGTTTCCCTTCAGAAATGGAGTTAAATCCCAGACTCTGTGTCTTCCTACAGGCAAGACTTCGTTTCAGGTAAGGGCAGTCACTTTTCAGCTCAAACGAACTACATCGTTCACTGAGCTCACACATTTCTCATCTTAACAGACAAGCATTGGATGTTAGAGGACCAGTGCTTTGTATCATTTTCAGAAGCAGAGTTGTACTAGATATTGTCTGTATGTGTAGGAAACACCGTTCTTTTGTTCTGGGCACACTCAGATTTCCTGCTGTATTAGAGAGTCTAGAAAGCTAGAGTGTGCTTCTCCCTCTAAAGCAGGGTGTGATCCATGGATGAGTACTATGCTGTGTGTTTCCCTTCAGAAATGGATTTAAATCCCATGCTCTGTGTCTTACTACAAGCAAGACTTCGTTTCAGGTAAGGGCAGTCACTTTTCAGTTCAAAGGAACTACATCATTCACAAAGCTCACACGTTTCTCATCTTAACTGACAAGCACTGGATGTTAGAGGACCAGTGCATTGTATCAGTTTCAGAAGAAGATTTGGACTACATATAGTCTGTATGTGTAGGAAACACCGTTCTTTTGTTCTGGGCACACTCAGATTTCCTGCTGACTTAGAGACTCTAGAAAGCAAGAGTGTGCTTCTCACTCTAAAGCAGAGTGTGATCAATGGATGTTTACACTGCTGTGTGTTTTACTTCAGAAATGGAGTTACATCCCAGGCTCTGAGTCTTCCTACAAGCAAGACTTCAATTCAGGTAAGGGCAGTCACTTTTCTGCTCAAACTAACTACATCGTTCACGAAGCTCACACATTTCTCATCTTAACTGACAAGCATTGGATGTTAGAGGACCAGTGCATTGTGTCAGTTTCAGAAGAAGATTTGCACTACATATAGTCTGTATGTGTAGGAAACGACGTTCTTTTGTTCTGGGCACAATCAGATTTCCTGCTGTATTAGATACTCTAGAAAGCAAGAGCGTGCTTCTTGCTCTAAAGCAGAGTGTGATCCATGGATGAGAACTATGCTGTGTGTTTCACTTCAGAAATTGACTTAAATCCCAGGCTCTGTGTCTTACTACAAGCAAGACTTCGTTTCAGGTAAGGGCAGTCACTTTTCTGCTCAAATGAACTACATCATTCACGAAGCTCACACGTTTCTCATCTTAATTGACAAGCATTGGATGGTAGAGGACCAGTGCTTTGTATCAGTTTCAGAAGAAGAGTTGGACTAGATATGGTCCATATGTGTAGGAAACACCGTTCTTTTGTTCTGGGCTCACTCAGATTTCCTGCTGTCTTAGAGAATCTAGAAAGCAATAGCGTGCTTCTTGTTCTAAAGCAGAGTGTGATCAATGGATGAGACAATGCTGTGTGTTTCACTTCAGAAATATAGTTAAATCCCAGGCTCTGTGTCTTCCTACAGGCAAGACTTCGTTTCAGGTAAGGGCAGTCACTTTTCGGTTCAAAGGAACTACATCATTCACAAAGCTCACACGTTTCTCATCTTAAATGACAAGCACTGGATGTTAGAGGACCAGTGCATTCTATCAGTTTCAGAAGAAGATTTGGACTACATATAGTCCGTATGTGTAGGAAACACCGTTCTTTTGTTCTGGGCACACTCAGATTTCCTGCTGTCTTAGAGACTCTAGAAATCAAGAGTGTGCTTCTTGCTCTAAAGCAGAGTGTGATCCATGGATGAGAACTATGCTGTGTGCTTGACTTCAGAAATGGTGTTAAATCCCAGGCTCTGAGTCTTCCTACAGGCAAGACTTCGTTTCAGGTAAGGGCAGTCACTTTTCTGCTCAAACGAACTACATCGTCCATGAAGCTCACATGTTTCTCATCTTAA